>JAUNZO010000885.1:0-600000 GCA_031894775.1 Chloris gayana | reverse complement strand
ATATGTAGTAGCCCGATCAGGCTATCGTGGTGCGCTTGCTAGTTTCCCTTCTTCACCAACTTCCTTTGATTGTAGATAGGTCCTACAAGAATATTTTTCTTTTGGTTTCTTCACCACGATTACGTTCTATAGCGACGGGCCAAAAGGTGCTTCAGTGGTGGACAACAAAACTGTTACTGAGCAATTGTCACTACAAAGTTACATTCATAGTTGCGGGCTCATGCACGCGACTGTCCTAGTTACTATATTAGTTAGAAAAAAAGGTGTCAATGATGGTCTAAGGAGCGTCGTTGACGTCTTAATCATATTTACAAAATGAGGGCGGCTAAGACCCCTAAACGCGTCATCCATTCGCGTCCGCTCGTACGCCTGTCCGCCATCCCGCATCGGGCGACGGGCTCCACTGCCGGAGCCGCCGGAGGAGGAGGAGAGGGAGCTCGCCCGAGGAAGGCCTGCGTCGTCGAAGCCGCCGAGGCCGACACGGGCACCGCAGCTACCGCGCTCGAGGAGGCATGCGCCACCACCGCCTTCGCAGCTGTCGCCGCCGCCGCGCCGGATCGAGGAGGCATGGGGCGCGAGAGGATTGTGGCGGAGGCCGACGGGGGCCGAAGAAGGAGGAAGAGGAGCTGGGTGGCGTGTTCGCTAGGAGCTCCGCTCTCCGGCACTAGGAGCGCCACACACTCCGCGTGTGGCCCTAATGACAGCCCTTGCTCCCCATATGAGGAGGAAGCGGAGGAGGAGGAGGAGGAGAGGGCTAACCCTAACCCTGGCTAGGTGGCGGTGCGCGGGTGAGTGGCACCGCCACGCCCACCACCACTTATTTATAGCATGCCATTTTGTCGGGCCCGTAGCTAAATGGCCTTAAGGTCATATAGTTACGGTCCGATAGAAACTATGCTTCAAAATAGGCTATTTAGCTACGGGCCTGACAAAAACTGGGCTTTAAAATTCAGTAGTGGTCATTCACACCATAGTTACGGTCACGAGGTGATCACCACTACAGTTCAACGCGTAGTTGCAGTCGTCGGACCGTAGCGCAATGTAGCGGTGGACTCATCAAATGACTGCTACTGTGGTCTAAATAGCGTTTGCCACTACAGAGCGTTTTTGTAGAGTGCTTGGAACATTACTGCTTCGATTCTCAATCTATATTTATACATACATATTTTTCCAATAAAAGGAGGATCCATGCTCACACTAAAGCCTAGAAATTTTCATGTTTCTTGTAGAAAAAAATAATGAAGAATTGTCATTACTAAGATAACGAGAAGATTAGACAAAAATATCCCTACATGTGTTCCTAAATGTATCTAAAATAACACATGTAAATTTGCAAGTTATCTACTACGTACTGGCACTAAGTAAATAACCACCTACAAAATAGGTGATAGAAAAACAAGTTTATGAGATATCTAAGATAATACAATGTTACACATATTTAGCTAGATTACTAATACTAGCTGCGGAACCAACCTAGCTCGATACTGATATAGAGTTCGATTATCACTGCTGGTCCCAAATCTGGCACTGGTAGTCATTTTGGATCCAGCCATGAAAGGGTGCTTCGTCAAACGGGTAGGCTACTAAAATCATATTGACAAACAGCCAAGGCTAAAACATACAGTACAAGCTTACTAGTAGGCTCTTACTCACGAACCACGTTAATCAAAGCACAGAGATCCACAATGTTAAGCATTAAATCACCTTGTCTAAAACCTGTCTCGATCTGCAACCACTCGAGCATGCACGCAGCATCCTTGCTCTCCCCCGCTTTAATTCACCCATTTGTTTGCTGTTCCTAGTAGCAGTATCTAGTACTAGTTGTACTTGCACTAACACCAGTCCTCTAATGCATGCCTTTTTAGTTATGTGCTCCAACTTCAGAAAAATAAAATCCCAGAAAACATAAAGATCCATAAGAAACAAAAGCCATGTGAAAGACAAAATTTTCAGAAATTTGAACTGCTCGTTTTTTAAATATATTTCATGGGATTAATATGAACTACTTGGAAATATAGATCAGCTTTATAATAGATGAATAAATAAAAGTTTCACATTTGAGTACAACTGTCAAAATAGATGATAAAACAATACTGACAAACTACTTGCCAGTAGTTTAAGGGTACTTTTTGTAATTTTACTAATAATTAATGGATATATATTTTTTTCATAAAATATAATATTGATATATGAATCAAAGCTTTATTGTAGAATAATATTGAACACATAATTAACATCAAAGATTAATTACATTACTAATTTTTATTTATATTATCACAAAAATAAAAATTAATCATGATAAATCTATCGCTTTAACGATACTGCCCTCAATTTGGTAAAATACTTGTCAGTAGTTGTGTATTTTCGAACTCAAATCTCTACCGTTGGATCAAACTATTGTCAAGTAGTTTTGAAAACTACTAGCAAGTATTGTGGACCGAATCACCTCTAACCGAGTTGATTTATTTTGACAATGCATTATGTGGCAAATTCTAATATGAGATGGCGATTAGAAAGAATAAAAATGATCATAATATAGTACTAAGAGGTATCCAATCCAATTCATATATGTTCTCCGAGGTCGTATGTAGTCGACTGTAGAACATGAGCTGAAGACTGTCTACGAGTCAAATGTAGATGTAAGCAAGCATAAGCTCCAGCAATTGCGAGATCTAGTGAGATTCCAACCTTCCCGCCGCGAGCATGTTTGCAGTAGATTACAACTCTAATTATAAATAAAGAGGAAAGCTCTTGATCTAGAAAAAGAAGCTCCAACATTGCAAGATGATGCAGAAATGCAAAGCCGAAGAGTCGATGCAAACATTCTAGTTCCATCCAACCTTTATTAATTAATAATGGAATCTATGGTACCGTCAAGTGAATGATTGGTCCCTGTGTGCACGTCCGTACATTTGTAAGGATCGAATGGCCCATCGTTCTTTTCTTTTCTTTGTTTGCATAGATGCGCAGCATGGTAGGTCCTCGGATGGATTGAACGGTCTATCAACATTGTGACCACGGAGAAATAAATGGAACCAAAGAAAACACAACCATTCCTTTGATGCTGCGTATTGCTATTGCCCCGGCGACGTTTCAAAGAACAGTTACATTGGTGTGAAGGCACTTACTTTTCGTGATTGTGATATGCGGACATGACGTTATTTATTAGTTGATGTGCATTCTGAGCTGACATATTTGACTGATTGATATTTTAGCTTAATTTTAGGTGGTTATTAACATCATTGAAGGAATTTTTTGTTTTGCATGAGTGGGACGGTTAAAATGGACCTTAGTGACGAATGTCAAAACTATCACTAAGCACCGTCAGCAAAAATGTGTATTATTAGTGGTGGACCGAAAATCGCCACTAAAATTGATTAAAAAGAAATTCTTTGTTGATTGCACATATATAATACAAAAAAGATGAGCTAATTTTCTCGATAAGTTTAGTTAGATCAACAGCTCTTTACCTTCAATTTTTTATGCGATCTTAGCTTTAAAATTACTAGAAGTCATAGTGACCACTTTTCTGTTACCATAACTAGAGTGTACATCTCAGTCCTGATGTCAACTATAAAAATACCCGTTGAAGGGTACCTCTTGATATCAAACTAAAATCTGGACGGATCAGGGATCGCAGTATAGCTGCATAGTGGCAGCGTGTTACTCTATATCAGTTATCAGGCATCCATTCTGCTAACAAAACGTTAGCTTTAAAATATTCAGGAAATACCATGTTTCAGTTTGTACCCTTATATTAAGAATCATTTTCTGAAACAAACAAACAAATTGTATTGACAAAGTTCTGATTTTATAAAATTTGACATGATAAAATTTGTAGAAAACTGGGAATAAGATATATACTGCAAAAAGGTAAACTGGTAAAGAGTGCAAAACATCTCTTTAATCTTATAGAAAGGAACTAAACAAAATTTCTTAAAAACTCATGTCAAATGCAATTTCATACTTTAATGAATTTGCTTAATTTTAGTCAGAAAATAATGCTTTATACATTAAGTTTGCTATAGTTTCAATATGACAGGTAGCATGTGCAATTGTAAACACAGTTAAAACTACTAGTGACGAAAAAGTTATATTAGGATATGCAGTAAAATTCAAAAGAAAATAGTTAAGGGTAGCGTTGTTCGATTATCTTCGCTGTATTTCTTGATCCAGTGATCAGTAGTCCCAGTGCCTTGGAAAGCGCTAGCTAAGACTGTGTGTGCAGGCAGTCCGTACTCTGTACCGACGCAGACACCTGTACAGATGGTACGCGCGCGGAGTTAGGTGTATGTAGACTGCGTGGATCTTGCGCAATTACAAAAAAAGGAACACGACTAACAACGACCATTTTTCCTCGCTTTTCCATTATTGTACCCTTTAACCGTCCAGCGATTGCATCTCCTCTCTCTCTCTCTCTCTCTCTCTCTCTCTCTCTCTCTCTCTCTCTCTCTCTCTCTCTCTCTGATCCAGAATGGAAGGTAATCCATTACACAAGCTTCGTCCCTTGCCCTAAATGCCACCTCCCATCCAAGCACAATTAACTACCCCTCAGATAACTAGCAGGTCGAGAGACATGGAGCAGCCGCTGCCTCTTCTTGCCAGTAGCTCAAAATCGACCACGACTCCCTTCTACCTCGCCTTAGATCAGGGAGCCACCACAGCATCTTCACTTCCAGAAGAGGTGCCAACGCCGCCTCCTGCTGCCTCAGATCCTCCTGCAGAGTCCAATAACGTGGGAGGTTCGGAAATAATCAAAGCGAAGATCATGTCGCATGCTCTCTATCCGGCTCTCCTTAGAGCCTTCATAGATTGCAGAAAGGTACGCACAAATAGGATCTCCAACAACAGAAACACTGGTTGTGGCTGATATGGTTGGAAAATCATGGTTTGAGCATATGATTTCCTCTATTTCCTTGAGAGAAAACGGTTTACAGTTTATGGCTGATTGATTTGGTCGAGAACGGTTTGATTTGTGTTTACATTTTAATCTTCTTCTCTGATAAAACATGGTTTTTGGCTACTTGAGGTTGGTGCACCACCGGAAGTTGTTGGCCGGCTCTCCGCCCTCGCCGGTGAGGTCGAGATGAATTCAAGCCATAGGCAGGAACAGCCTGAGGAAGACCCGGAGCTCGATCAGTTCATGGTACGTAATAACCAAATGTCGACATGAATTTTTTGTCCTAATTATCTTCAAATTTTCGGAAACGATTTGTATCATACCTGATAAAACGGATCTTCATTTTCTGCACGCAGGATATGTACTGTCATATGCTGAAGAGATACAAACAAGAGCTCACAAGACCAATTCAAGAAGCTGACGAGTTCTTCAGAACCATGGAGGCACAGATGGATTCATTTGTGCTAGGTGCATACATGTTCCATTAAACTGAGCTAATTTTGAGTTCGCCGTCAGATTTTTTTAGTAGCAATAGTGCTGACTGTTGCAGTGAAGGTATCCTAGTACATACAGTGCTTATTTCTCAATTACGACAGAAAACATTTGGTGCTGTAGCATTCCATGTGATATGTTCTCTTGGCGCATAACGTGGTGGAAAGCTGAACATCTCTTTATGTTATTAACCAGCTACGCAAAATAAAGTGTAGTAATAGAGAAACTGTTGGCAGCAATCAAGTTCAGATAGATAAAACAAAACAGTTTGCAAGCGCTGAGACATGAGCGGAGTTGTGCCAATTTTTTACCCACAAGCTAATAAGAAACATGGCTAGCTATTGCTTTTATGCGAAATTAGACTGAAGTGGGAGTATGCAGCCAGGAAAAGGTCCCAAGTTCATGAGACGCTTCGTCTGAACTTGCTTTATTCAGTTGGTGCAGACCGGCCAGCACTTTTTCTGCATCTTTGCAGTAATACTGCTACATGCATGTCTTAGATTCTACTACATAAATGTAAATGCGGAACTACTGCAATGAAACTTTTGCTTACCCTCCAACCGCCTCACCTTCTCTAACCACCTGCTTAAATTTGTGCTGAACTTGTTGTGCAGTACATAATACTACCAAGTACTGCATATACTATACGGGCCGGGCCTCTCTCTAAGTAGCTTGTCCCATTAATTATTCCATGAAAGAAATTAATTAACTAGCATCGTCGTCCTCACTGATTAATGTGCTTCCAGATTAGTTAGTACCATCTACCTATGGTAGGGTTCCATGTATCCAACTGTTCACCATCAGAACTTTGATCATCTTAGTTGTCTGGGTGGCATGTGGAGACCGGGCAGCAGACAGCGCCCAGCCGAAATGGGTCCTCTGGCAGCTCAGCACGCAGCCGCTGGAGGGCCTCTGGCATTGAATGCTGAGTTGCTGAGGGCTGCAGAAGCCAAGGCAAAGGCTATTCAACAGCTGCAGCTGCAGCCATCTCATGCATGGAAGTAATAAACATGGCACATCGTACAATAGATGAGCCCAGAGCGGCACTACCTCCTGCCCCCTAGAGCGCACCAGAGCCGTCCGATCGGAGTAAATCGTGGTCCTGATCGCATGTCGGGTCTCTGCTGCTACCATGTTATGGCTGCCTGTCTCGTCAGGATCTGGACATATATGGCATTCGTCGTGCCAGGAGCCTGCTTCATCTTTCAAAAAAAAAAAAAAAAAAGGAGCCTGCTTCATGATCGCTGTGCTTGCACTGCATGGGCATGTGAAGTTCTGATTGATGTGTTCATGTACGTGTGCGAGAGATAGAATTCATTATTAGTAGATCTCTTTCCATGCATGAGTGACAGGGAGTAGGGCTGGCTTAGTTCTGAAGAGATGATGAGTTTGCTGTTGAATGGTGGCGATGGTGGGGGTGTGCAGGTTTTTTGTGTTAACTGCTTGGTGGCATGCAAGATGGGATGATGGACTTATGGGCACTAAAGCAATGTCCAGTGCAGAACAGTCAAAAGGGTTGAGAAGAAAAATCTCTCTCTTTTTTTTCTGAAGAAATTTCTTGAAATGAAGTTTAAACACATATCACAGCTGGACATAAGCTCATGGGTTTATGGTTTTTATTATTTTTTGACATAAAGGATTTAGAGATGTAACACTGTTGTTGCTGGGACCAAACTGTTATATATGTATTGTTTGCTAGTGATCATATATCATATAAGTAGTAACATCCATTCCATCTCACTGATCAATAATCTTGTTTCCAGCAGATGACAAGAGCTGTGAGCTAGGAGGAGGCGGTTCCTCTGACGAAGATGAGCAAGAAACCGGAGCCGGCGTGGACTTGTTGGAGACCAGCGGCGAAGACAAGGAGCTGAAGAATCGCCTCCTGAACAAGTATAGCGGCTACCTGAGCAGCCTGTGGAGGGAGCTCTCGAGGAAGAAGAAGAAGGGCAAGCTGCCGAGGGACGCGCGCCAGAAGCTCCTGCACTGGTGGCAGCTCCACTACAGGTGGCCGTATCCATCGGTACGTACCCATCAAGCCGCTGTGCTTGTTCTGGCGCACTGCTATAAGAGAGATTTCATTTAATTTGCAAAACACCTAAATAATTAATGTCTTCATCAGGAACTGGAGAAGGCGGCGCTGGCGGAGTCGACGGGGCTCGACGCGAAGCAGATCAACAACTGGTTCATCAACCAGCGGAAGCGGCACTGGAAGCCGGCGCCGCCGCCGATGCTGGCGCCGGAGTACAGGCTACACGCCCACGGCGGCGCGACGAGCAGCTCGGCTCATCATGCCGGGCAGTACTTTGCCGAGGGAAGCGCATATCCCCGTGGCCCGTGATGTGGATTGCCTGTCTGCTGCATCAGCTCCTTGGTTGCATGTCTGCAAGCAGGCAGGCATGGAGTCACGGGGCTCACGGCCATGCATAATGCCTCCTCCGTTCATAGTTACCGATACATAGATATACATATACGATATATACGTGCTTGGGGTATACAGGGTGTGAATGTGGATGTGTGTGGTGTGCCCATATATAGAGATTTGATGATATCCTTACTTGATATAGATAGATAATATATATTGAAGATACAATAACTTGTAATAACCTTAATTGGTTCATAAACATGAGATCAGTTTCCTTTACATTGGGTTTGGAAATGGTATTTGATGAGTATGCATATATATGTCTGATAATTAGCTGATTACTATCGATTTTGTACATGTTAGAGAAGTGCTGTTTGACAATTTGCTGCTTGTGCTTCTGTGTAGGTATATGGGAAAAAAAGGGCGGGGAGAGAGTTTACTGTTAAGACGGCCAGCTTCTGCGGATGATGATCTGGCATTGAGATGGTTTCAAGCGACTATTCTATTACATAAGAAAGGTAAGTAAACTAACTGTTGTACCTCACGTGTATACAAACTTGTGCAAATAGTTTCAACATTTAAGCAAAGTCTGATATTCTTAAGCACTGAATGTTAAATAGTTTTTTTTGAGGAGAATGTTAAATAGTTTTTGAGATAAATATATTCAATACTAAATGTAAAAATGGACTATTATATCAATGCATCTTTTTTTTCTAGAGTACTAAAATCATCAGAGATGGTTTAAATCGACGACTATTCCATAGGAAATGTAACCAAGTAAACAATAAACCCAGTAGTAGTACATCCACGTGTACTAAAACCTGCATGCATCAAAATAGTTTCAACATTTAAGGCTCTATGTCAAGTCTGATATTCTTAAGAATTGAAGATTAAATCCTTTTTAAGATGAATCTACCGAAACTTAAATCACTATAGCAATAACGCACTATAGCCACGGTTAGGTGGGGGCTCTATAGCCGTGGGCTACCGCAACGTGACTACTCGCAAACCAGGTCCACAGTAGCCCATCCCCTACTGTAGGCACAATCCCTTTTCCTTGTGGCTACATGATTTTGGGAGGTGTGGCTACAGTGGCCGATTGTTACAGTGAATCCAAAATGAACTATTGCTCATAATGCATGTTTTTTAGGGCAGTGATATCCATGTATCATGTTTTTAGCAAACAGGGCCAGGGAGTGCTTGACATATTTTTTGTTGAGTAATGAAAAAGAAATAAATGCCACAAGCCCAAAGCCCCAAACAAAGAAAAACTAGACACTACTCAACCAACGAACATACACCTCCTTTAAACTATCTACACTATCCATGTTATTGATAATTTGGTTTTTAGAGTATATATGTATTTTAGGATGTTGGTTTTTGTCGCTTGAAATTCATTGGCAAACATTACCAACGATGCCAAGTAATTGTTTCAACAAACAATGTGCATGTAGAATTATTGATGTAATTAATTTTCTATAACCTTAATAGAATGAGTATTTCATCATTCAAAGACAAAGTTATCCAAAAAACTATAAGAAACAAACTAGTTGTGGATATATTAGTGAATCAAAATTCTTTTTATTCACTCGTTCACACGGTGTTGTGGTTGTGATTTTGTAATTATCAGCAACATTACTGAAAATTATTTAGGAGAATATTGCTGGGATTCTCCACCTGAACGAAAATAGGACAAGTGTAAATATCTACAGTGCTAGCCAAATATTCTACAACTCAATTACATCATATAAGAAATCATTCAGGTGAAAAGATCTTCTCATAGGATCCTTCCAGTTCCACAGCAAAGATGTGCCACCATACAAGACATCAGTGGGGTCTTGGGAGAAATCTTCTAAAATGCCTGGTTTTGCATATCCAAATTTACTATGTTAGCATGAATGCATCTTATATAAAGCTCCATGTTTGAACCATATTTCCAACTTAGAAGAACAAAAATATTAGGAACACAAAATTAAGGTCGAATATAATTGAAGAAATTGTGGTTTTGTTTGGAACCACACACAACATGCAT
Source organism: Chloris gayana (assembly GCA_031894775.1). NCBI lineage: Eukaryota > Viridiplantae > Streptophyta > Magnoliopsida > Poales > Poaceae > Chloris > Chloris gayana. The sequence goes on along the minus strand of JAUNZO010000885.1, from coordinate 590,211 downwards.
ATATTTTAGTATCCAAGCAACCTCACATGTAATTGTAAATTATAAAGTCTAATGTTAAAGTATGTTTTTGATCTAAAACTATTTCTAAGCTCGACATTCCACTAACGATATTTGTGACAATTGTAGATTATAAAAAATATTGAACTTTATATAATTGAGTGTTAATATATAGGTAAATTTACTTCCACATCATTGACTTAATTAAACTCTAATCCCTAATCCACCACTACAAAAATTTGTATCCATAACATATCACTGATACTAAATTCTAGTACGTATCATGCCATTATATGTCAAGATTGCCCCCATCAACTTCTCTCCCTCACAAGCAAGGTAATGTTGTACACTAGCAGTCTTGTCACGGGCCGATGGCTGCATGCTAGACAACAACACGCACAACGCTGGTACGCTAGGACTGGCTCACTAGGCATTGCATGCAAGGGAGGGGTGCATTCGACTGCCAGGAGACTCCTTGAGCAGTGACAAGCATGGCAAGGGTGCGCTAACATAGACGTGGATGACAATAACAAGCATAACCTGAGAGTATACGGCGTGTCCGGGATTCAGTCATGGACGAACGCTTGTGGTTGATGGGATGCATATTGAAGCCAGTTGCTATCCACATGAGCCTCATAATCTCCCGTTGAGGCTAGGACTTGATCCCCCAAGGATGGGATTGATTTTTCAATTATGTCTATTAGCATCAAATTGTTAGTTTTTCTTATAAGACCGTGTCAGATTGGATTGATTCGTATAGACATATTCAAATGGATTTTTCTACAATCATTTAGCATTCAGATAGCATTTAGGAACAACGGAAGGGAGAAACCATCCTAGAGCTCTCAGAGCTCTTACAATTGTTAGTCGTACAACACAATAATGACAGTTGCTTACCCAACTCGAGAAGTGAGGGAGAAAGAAGAACATGACATGTCAGTCATGGGGTAAAAATGTCTTTCTCGATTTCAAATTTGACAAAATGGCTTGCAAAGGAGTAAAATTTAAATCTAATGGAATTATAGGGTTAGAAATGTTTTAGGTGGCAGATAAGAAATGGAAGTTTATGCTAATAGAATGTAAAGAATTTTCTCTAGCATCTATTTAGTTATATGAAATTGACGATATATTTTCATACTCACTAGCATCCCCTCAAGACTTATTGAGCAAAGAAAAAAACAACCATATATGCATACAAATGGGTAGTGGTACCAATTGGGTTCAGCACATGGCTGAATAGAGTGTGGTTCACTATGTGCTATTGTTGGCCAGGCCACGTTGAGAAGCTAAATTGCTAATATTCCTAACTCATGCTGGATTGAGAAATTAGAAAAAGGCAGAAAAAATAGAGATGTCTCTTATTACTCATCTTCTAGCATAGGGCTCATTGCATCTTTGGCTTTGCAAATTAAAATCCTCTTGTGGATGTCCTTCCTGGATGTGCTACACTCGAATCCAAATCAATTGTTGTTGGTCCATTTTCCTTTGACATGCTTCATCCCAATTGCCAGTCTCTGTAGGAAGTCATAAATAATATATGCACCAACTTCCAAGTTTGAGAGGAAAGAACTCTTGGCCTTGACAATGCAATGGTAACCCAAGTTGCCAATAGCAAAGAACTACTCTCTCTGTCCCTAAATGTAGGGCGTTTTGGAGTTTGTAATTTTCTCTAAATGTAGGACGTTTTACGGATAGGACAAACTTTAGGGTTGGTGGGAGAGTTAATGAGTGGGTGGATGAAGGTAAAAATGAAAGGTATAGTAGTCTTTTGACGCATTAACTATTTTCTTGTTTGAATGCTAGAAAGTCCTACATTTAGGGAGGAAGGGAGTAGGAGGGAATACCTGTGTCCGAGTGCAATAGGGACACAACCTCGGTTTTCTCACTTCCTACCATATATTAGTTTTTTAGTTTATCTCTAACTAATCCTCTATCCTCAATTAAGCAGATTTTTGGTGATCATACATGATTGTATTTGAAATTATTCAAGGATATATCATCCATATGCCCTTTCACCACAATACAAGATTGTTTAGTGCACAAAAAAAGATTGTTTAGTGCATCATTTGAATTCAATCAAATATATTAGTCACTCTTTAGCCAATTGTATTGTAGAACAAACCTAATTTTATATAAAAAGAAACTTTTGCAAAACAGGTAGGTCCATGTGTGAGAGGGAACAGGCTGCCACGTCATGATGTTTCTTTATTTTTTCTTTGTTTGTCTTTTGAGTCTTTCCTATATCTTAGCTATCTACGAATCACTTCCAACCAGCGAAGCTAGGTAGAACGCGAAATCGCCGAGGTCAGTAGCACTTGAGATTAGCAGTGGTAAACGGTAATTTTCCATTCATTTTCGAGAAATCATCACGGTCGGCTGACACCAACACTGGAAGTAGCTTCGCCCTCTGCACTCTGCAGGCATGTGCATCCTACACCTATGAAAAAGAGTATCCAACAAATGTCTGCACACTTTGACCACCACATACTAAGTTGGATGAGCTTAAAATTTAGAAAATATCATAAAAATGTTTTTCATGAATAATCAACCGTAAATTAATGCAATCCTCTGTTGAGTCTGGAATTCAAATAGAGGCAGACAAGTTCCATTACAAGCAACCTAATCATTTATGGTACGTTCATGCCAAAATCATGTGCGAAAAGAACCTGGATGAAGATTTTTTTTTGAAACAACTCTGAATATATGGTTACTATACACATGTTAATGTTTACCGATATTTTTTAGTTGTTGTGCACATGTCCACCTAAAATTTTAATTAATATATATATATATTTTTTAAAAAGATGCTGCTTGGAAACATGTGTCATCAATATAAGCGCTGCTTAGACTGACTCTAATAGAGGAGCCAAAATGCAAAAATGCTTCTAGAGATGACACTGTTCACAATCTATACATCTCCAACAGAGCAGCCAAAACGTGAGGCATATTTGCCTTGGAGGAGAGAGGGGTTGCAAAAATGAACTCCCTCTCTCCTCCAATGCATCTGGCTGGGCCTGCGGAGGACAGGAGAACATCGCGTGTTGGCAAGGTCGAGGACGTGCAGCACGGGGGACGAGGTGCGGTGATGCTGGACGAGCGTGATGCAGAGGAGGACCGCCGGTGGAAAGCGAGCGTGGAGGAGACTATGGACTTGTCGACGGCGCGCGGCGTAGGGCGATCAGGGGCGGAGGAGTGCCCGGAGGTCGGCCGACCGTGAAGGCATTCGCATCGTCGTCCTTCAGCGTGGGACGACCGGGGCTAGAGGCAGCGTGTGGCCGGGCAATGCGCGGGACGAGCAGCGTGCGACCAGGGTGAGCGACATTGACCGCGCATGGGGCGGGGCGAGCAGCACAGCGGGGCACGCACCGGGCGACATCTTCCTCCTCCAGCTCCGAGGTCGCCATCCTTCAGCGCCGAGGAATCGAGCCCCGGGTCACTACGTTCTTCAGAGAGGATTTGAGACACGCGAGGTGGTGTTGCTGAAATTCCGCACACCAGCATCCTGTAGCTGACGCGACGGCGACGGTGCGTGCGGCACGGGCGGCTGCAGCGACCGGTAGCACGCGGGGTGGGGCGAGCGGCTCTAGCGACACGTAGCCGACAGCGCGCAGGGCGGGGCGAGCTGCTCCGACGACGCACATCTGACGGCACGCGGGGCAGGGCGGGCGCCTCTGGCGATGCGCAACTGGTGACACGTGGGGCGGGCGGAGCGAGCTGCAGGTGGCGCGCGGGGCGGGGCGAGCGCCTCTGTCCACGCGCAGCAGGCGGCATGCAGGGCGGGCGGAGTGAGCGGCCGGCCGCGCACAGGTCCAACCTCGTGCTCCTCCAGCTTTCACTGCAGCTGAAATTCGGCACCACCATCCGGCCGCAGACGCGAGGCGAGCAGCGATGGTGGCGGTGTGTGCAGGATGAGCGTCGACGGCGATGCGAGCGGGATGCGCAGCTAACTCACGCGAGACGAGACTGCAAGCACAAAGCGAGCGAGCAAGTGACAGGCGGAGCATCGCGTCGTGTACTACGAGCGAGCGAGCACCGTGAGTGAACGGGATGCGCAGAGAAACAAGCATCATGGAAGCTATGGAGCGCAGGAAACAAAATGCCTTTCAATATTACAATGTCTGATGGAGACCTCACCAAATGGCTGCCTCCCTTTTTACTGTTCTAGCAATGTATTCCTCCATTTGCATAGCAAAACTGCATTGTCTTATTGGAGTCAGTCTTAGGAATTCGTTTGCGTGGACATGTGCCATATATAAGAAGGCGGCAAAACATCAGAATTGGTGGAATTCGGTTGTGGTTGAACAAGAAAACTTGGATCAGATTAATTACGTGATGAAACGAAAATCAATTTCCGAACACCCGAAGGAATTCCGGGAGAGAACAATGCTGTCATGGCAAGCAATCCAATACTGACTCGGACTGCTGCAATGCCGAAACCGATGAGCAATCCGGTTCATAAAAATGCCGCCGCCCCACTTCATGATGAGCACGGCCACAACCACAACAACGCACGCGGGGGTTCCTATCAGCGGGGGTTCCTATCAGCCGCGCGCGCGGGGAGGTGTCGCTGAGGAACGGACTGACGCCAATGGAGAAGGACCTGACGCAGGTGGTACCCAACGACGTGCTGGCGGCGGGCGTCCTCTGCCGCCTCTCGCCGCGTGACCTGGCCGCGTGCCGCTGCGTCTGCGGGCGTGGCGCTGCGTTATCGACGCGCGCCGCCTGCTGCGCGCGGACCTCCTCCCCTTCTCACTCGGCGGCATCTTCGTCCCGGTGTCGAGCGACGCGTTCCCGCCCTTCTTCTCCTGCCCCTCCACCGCGCCAGCCATCCGCAGCAATCTCGAGCAGTTCGGCACCGGCGACCACCGCTTCGGGTGGCTCGAGGACCACTGCAACGGCCTCCTCCTGTTTCCCGAGCACGTGGTGAACCCCGCCACGGGACACTGCGCGCGCCTGCCCCCGCCGCCGCCGCCGCCCCTGCCTCCCTGGTTGAAGCACTGCCACCATCTATCGTACCTGATGTACGACCCCGCAGTCTCTCCGCACTACGAGGTGATGCTGGTCCCGGCCACTCCGCCTTGCGAGAACCTAAGCCGCGCTGCCGCGAAGCAAGAATGGCCGCCGTCCCCGTGCGCCATGCGCGTCTTCTCGTCGAGGACAGGGCACTGGGAGGCGAGGTCGTTCAGCCGGGAAGGCCGGTCACCGTCCGTTACTTGGCCCGTTACTTCAAGTACAACCACTCCAACCGCTACGACATGTACCGGCGGGGAGCGTTGTACGTGCAGTGCCACCAGAACAACTCGGTCATGAGGATCAGCCTGTCCGACGACACCTACCGCGTGATCGCGCCACCGAGGCTGAGCACGTTCACCTACGACCAGCTTCATCTGGGGAAATCAGACAAGGGGGTGTACTACGCCGCGGCGGACATGTGTGCCGCCTGCACGTCTGGTTCCTCGACGAATCCGACGGCCAGCTGAGGTGGGTGGTCAAGTGTGATCATGAGGTCATGCCCAGGCGAGCGCATCCGAACCGTGACGAGCCGCCCTGGATCTTACACTGCGCCGGCGAGGATAACTACCTCACTTTCTCGCCGTTCGATGACCACGACCCCGACGACGAGTATTTTCCCGTCAACCAAACAGTGGAGACGGATGACCACCGCGGTGGTGATGAGAGAGACGACTTTTATGGAGATGGTGTTATAATCTTGGGGTTCCATCCGTTCAAACAAGTCGTGTTCTTGGACAACGGAGGCAGAGGGGTTGCCTACCATTGGAACACCTCGAAGGTCGAATACTTGGGCAGCTTAGATCTAGATCCTCCACTTAAACCCATACTGGCATCTTTTGTGTACACTCCATGCTGGATGCATGCGTGAGCATCTTGAAAAAAGATAGCTTATCATCATCATCAATGACAAATGTGCAATCTGAAAATTCTGTAACACGTATTTATATTGTATGAAGTTAATATTTGCATATCCATTTTGCGAGCTCGTCACAATTAAACGCGCAGCTGTTTGAGTTCATCGGTGCATCATCCTATGTATTTCAACGTTTCATGGTACTCACGCTTGTGCTGCAGCTGCTGCAGCCTTCGCCCTGCTAAATACAAGATTAGGCTATATTTGATTATCTAAATAAAACAGGAGTTTAATCCAACTAATAATACTCACAACTTAGGTTTCGATTTGATCTTGTTAGGACATAATAGTTGGTGCAAATTTTCACTTACTATTATTGCATCAAAATAGAACTGGAGGGAGTATAAAAGACACAACAGAAATTGTTAGTGAATCACTAGTTCATTTTCAATACCATGCTAGACATGATTAAACTAACTTCAACGAGGGACGGACAATGCAAGTGGTGGATTCAGTTCGCCAGAGAGCAACATTTTTGTTCCTCTCGATTTCCAATATGTGCACATCCTTATATGTGAAGACGGGAGTGATCCTAACACTGTCTACAGTGAAGACGATACGAGAGATGACATTTATGGAGAGTGTGTTACGTTCTTACGGTGCCATCCATTCCATGAAGTCGTATTCTTGGAGAGAATGGGTTACAGGGGGTCGCCTACCTCAAAGGTTGAGCATCTGGGCAGCTTAGATCTAGATCGTCCGCTGAAGCCGATACTAGCATCTTTTGTGTACGCTCCGTGTTGGATCTGAGATTCGTAATTCGGGAACATGTACTACTTCCTTACTAAATTGTTATCGCGTTGACTTTTTTATTAAGTTTGACCATTTGTCTTATTCAAATAAAGTTTAACAAATTTCATATATTTTATTGGAATATGTTTTATCACTAAAAAAACTTGAAATATAGCATATTACTTTTCGTATTTGAAGAAATTTTTTGAATAAGACGAGTGGTCAAACGCCACGAAAAAAGTCAATGACGACAATAATTTAGTAAAGGAGGGAGTATTCATTTTTGCAATCAAAAGTTAATCGTAAGCGCGTACATATATTTGTATTTCAGTATATCCTCGTGAGTGAGGGCCTTATTTCTCACATATCTCGCGTAGCTAGCTAGCTTGCTCGGCGTGGATGTAAAATAATATTGGAGGACAATATATACCGGCCGCGCGCATTCCGCGCTAGATGTATGTATATGCAAGGCGCTTGTGAGTGCTTTGATGATGCAAGGCTTGGATCACACTTTGATGTCGAGCACCATTGGCGCGTCGTCCTTGTCGAGCGAGAATGTCTGCGAGAACTTGGCGCCGGCGGAGGTGGTGACGTCGACGCGGTAGGTGCCGTGGTACCCGCGGAACCTGAACTCGCCGTTGTCGTCCGCCACGCCGTGCGCGTGCGTGAGCCACTCGCGCTTGAGCTGCAGCAGCCTCTTGCCGGCCTCGTTGACCCGGCCCTCGGCGTCGACGAGGTGCGCGTTGTCCCGGCTCATGAAGAGCTCCCAGAAGCCCCAGAGCACGACGCCCTCGACGGCCGGGTGCGCGAACGCCTCGCGCAGCACCACCTCCAGGTCGTCGGCGCGCACGTGCTCGTTGGCGCAGGACACGTCCACCTCCGTGAACCAGACGGGCAGGCCCAGCACGGCGAGCCTGTCGAGCACGGCCCGGATGAGCGGGCCGACGGGGTTGCTGACGTGGCCCTGCAGGCCGACCCCGCCCACGGGCGCGCCCTGCTCCTGCAGGCCCACGATCTGCTGGATGTAGGCCTCGGGCGTGGCGCGGGTGTCGCACATGCTCTCCACGTTGTAGTCGTTGACGAAGAGCAGCGCGTCCGGGTCCAGGTCCTTGGCCGTCCTGAACATCTCCGCGCGGATCTCCCTGCCGAGCCTGTCCTGGTAGAAGCTCCCGTGCAGCATCTCGTTGTTGACGTCGTAGTGCCTGAACCTGCCCTTGTAGCGGGTGAGCAGGCCGGTGAGGCGGTCCTTGACGGCGGCGGCGAGGTCGTCGGCGGAGAGCGTCCTGACCCACTGCTGGACCATGGCCTCCACCTCCCAGAAGATGCAGTGGCCGCGCACGCACATGGCGTGGTCGTCGGCGCAGAGGCGGAGCAGGTCGTCGGCGTCGGCGTAGTTGAGCTGCCCGCGCTGCGGCTCGGTCCAGTACCACTTGAGCTCGTTCCCGAATACGGCCCAGTTGAAGTGGTCCGTGAGGAACTTGACGTAGTCCTCGTTGTCCATGTTGGTGCGCATGATGCACGCGCCCAGCGGGAAGCTGTTGCTCGTCTGCCGCACCCGCACCTCCACCGCCTCGCCTCCTGCTGCTGCTGGGCCCGGCCCGGTAAGCTTGATGACCACGTCGCGCTTGCGCACCCTGTCGGTGGCCTTGCGGAGGTGCTTCACGCGGGCCTTGCGGTCCACGGGGAACACCTGGAGGCCCGCCACCATCAGGTCCACGCCGGGGTCGGGGCCCTGCACGTACACCATGGCCCGGTCCGCGGGCTTCGACTCCACGCGGAACGCGCCGCCCACCTCGTACCACCGCTCGTCGCGGGCCAGGACCTGCCCGCCGTTCAGCCACTGCCCGTCCACGGCCACCGCCACGTTCACCAGCTGCCCCTGCTCCGCCTCCCCGGCGGGAGGTTGCCCACGCGGACCCACGCGGAGACCTGGTACGTGGCGTAGAGCGTGAGCCTGTCCGTGACGGTCTGCGCGGGGCCCATCCACGACTGCGTGCGGTTCGTCGCGTGGATGTGCTTCCCGTTGAGCGGCTCGGCGGCGTCGTCGCCGTCCAGGGACAGCGACTGCGCCGCCATGGGAGGGAGCACGCGCGGCGCGCCGTCGTGGACGGACAGGGCGCACGGGCCCAGCGGGAACCACCCGGTCAGACCGTCGTCCAGGTTCGTGTTCTGGATGATGTTCGCGCCGTACTCCAGCTTCTGCATGCACCAACAAAGTTCGTCATGCACTCATGCTTGGTTGGTGTGTACGGCACTACCTCGTACCCACCACACCACTAGTAGCATATACTATACATACTGCAACTGGAGATCTGTTCTGTTACTGTACTAACGAAAGTGTCACCGTCAGGAACCCGTCAAGTAACGCGCATGTACATACAAGTTGTAAACTACGCTACCAAGTTGCCGGGCAAACACACCGCAACGCAAAAGAGCACTTGGTCCATTCACCTCGAAGTCCGGTGCGGGCGCCGGCGTGGCCTTCTGCGCGTGCTTGACGACCAGGCTGTCGAGGAGCAGGTCCACGCCGGCCGGCGGGCCTTCGATGTAGATGGACGCCTTGGCCACCGTGGAATTCAGCAGGATCTTCCCCTGCATCTGCACCCACTCCTTGTCGGACACCACCGACCTGCACCGATCGAGATCGACAAAATCATCGTCGTCAGAAACAAACATTGCACGAAATATAACGATCATAATATATATATATATAACCCAAAAAAACCGAGAGCAAGTAATAGTTGGTAAAATATCTGCTTCGATTGATTGCTTACTTCCCGACGGCGAGGTACTGCTGCCTCCCGTCCTGCGTCTGCACGGCGAGCGTGGCGCGCACCTCGCACGGCTGCGCGGCGCGCTGCGGCGCGTGGAGGCGCACGGTGGCGGTGGCCTCGTAGAGCAGCTTGCGCTGCATCCGCGCCGTCACGTCCTGCTGCACGCCGTTCCACGTGTCCGTCCGCCCGGTGGCCGCCACGAAGTACCTGCCGCTCGCCGGGACCACCTTGCCGTCGTCCAGCGAGTCGTGCAGCTCGATCTTGCACCCGCTGCCCGTCCAGTTCTCCAGCCCGTCCTCGAACTCCGGGTTCAGGATGATGTTCTCGTCGCCGGCGCCGTCGCCGATCCTCATCGCATCGCCGCCCAGCGCAGCCATTGAAGACTGTGACGATGCTGAAGTTAATTAGTTAGCTAACCGACGAGGTGCTGGGTAATCTGGTGATGATCCCAACGGCGAGAAACTGGTCACGTATATATACCATCGCCGCAGGCGGATCGAGTGCTAGAGGATTCATAACTGGAAATGTGGCTGGGATTGCAAGCTACGCCCACGAGGAAATTCGTCTCGCCTTGACGGTCACTTGATCACGCGAGCCCTGGTCATTGTTAACGATAGAGCCGAGATCCAAAAATGCTGGATCGCCGATATGCCGTGGCTGGGATGGTTGCTTCTGCTTAGGAATTGAACTTGAACGAGAGCCGCCACGATCTGATCCTGCATGTATCCCAAGCCTTGCACCGCAATATAAGCGTCCTCCTCTTTGTTTTCGCTGCGACTAAAGCCCGCCCTTTGGGTGCGTGCGTGTGGACGAGCAAGTACAGGCGTTGGAGTGAAGGCAGGAGCGAGTGACACACTGGCGCCAGTGCCGAGCTTTCGTTTTCGTGCAGATTGTCAATCGGCAAATGGCGCCTAATAGCGGGGAGATTACGGCAAGTAGAGAGTGCAGGAGGGCGTCGCATTTGAGCAGCAAACGGAAGTCGTATGCTAAAACTGGGATGAATCTGGCGGTTGGACGGTCGATATCCCTGGGAGGTCGCAGGATGGCCGGGCTGCCATTGGCTTGTTGGAGCAGGGACCTTACTATAACTGGAGACGTGGCTTGCCGGAACAGTTTGCCAATAGTATAACGTCGTATGTGTGTAGAACGTGCCTGTCCCATCTTTTCTATTTTGTTTTTGTATGCAGTCTCGCCTTCTCTTTGCGAAAAAGGAACGTACCATTTGCTTTCAGCCCTCGTTGTTGCAGATAGTATAATTTTATTTGTCCTTTTTTTTGTGACAGGTGGGCCTCGAATAAGAAGAGTAGAAAGGTTTGGATCAGCTGATCCCACGGGCCGCTCGTGGAGTAGCAGCAGGCCAGGACGACGTGCTGGGCTGAATACTCACATAGTCACATGGCCGAAACAACGAATGAGCCTAATGATACTCGCAGTTGCAAGGCTTAATGCTCATTCATCGGCACTTGTACACGGGCTGAACGTGAGGGAGGCCTTGGAAACGATATGGGCTGGATGGCCAGATGTCATGAGGTCCTGCGACTCATGGCGACACCTGCCCAGCCCAGCAGCTTGCTGCCACAGCAAAGTTTTCGTTCCTTTGTTATGTGCGCTGACGGTGCATGACACTGAACTTGCTCAACAGAGCTGCGTGATACCTCCCATCAAAACGAATTATTTTCCACCTGTGAAGGACATGGTATACACGTACGTTGTACATACCGCATACTACCAAAAATACATGACAAAGCGTACATAAAAAGCTATGGAGCTGACAAAAAAGCAGCAGGGAGCCTGAGAGGCAGAGCTTCCCAGATGTGTTCCTTTCCATGTGTCCTCTTGCTGCGAGAATCCGGACCACGGCCAACAACGCAGCACACGCGCGCGCATAAAACGCAAACGCCGCACGCACGCGCACACAACAACGCTGATCACCAACTTTTGCCTTTCCTCCCCTCTCCATCATCGCCATTCCTCACCCGCGCCAACCAGCGCCTTTCCGGTCTCCACCGTCGCCCAATGGGCCACGTCTTCCTCATCCTGGTGGTAGCTCTGCTCCTCGCCTCCGCGCGCGCCACTGCTTCCTTCGCCGAGGTCAGTGGCTCAGTGCCAACCGAGCAAGTGTGCAGCTGGTTCTTTTTCCCGGAAGTTTCTGATGTGGGCTCCTTTGTTGCAGGAGCAGAGCATTGCGGGAATCCGAGGTGTGATCGGGTCGAGGCCGCCGAGCTGCGAGGGGCGGTGCCGGTCCTGCGGGCACTGCGAGGCCGTGCAGGTGCCCGTCTCGCCGCAGAAGCAGAGGAAGAAGAAGCTCCGCCACGGGACCAGAGCTGCTGCTGCTGCTGCCGTTGCTGGTGGAAGGGCGGTGCCGGACTCCTACGACGACCACTCCAACTACAAGCCCCTGAGCTGGAGGTGCAAGTGCGGCCGGCACATCTTGGAGCCCTGAGACGACGCCGAAGCCAGTCTAATTAATTACTGTAGCTTGTCGATACCATATAATAGTAGTATAGGATCTTTTGAGCTTGTTGGAGGTTTGCTTGCTCTCACATCTCCCATGTGAAGAAGTGCCACGTTTTGAGGTTCAATCTGGTCGCCGGAGCACTTGTTGTGCTCCCTCCCCTTTGTTGTAATGACCGGTAACCTCCTCCCTAGTGCTTCCCGTTCTTCATCCAAGATCTACATACTGCTGGAGAGGATCAACCTGTTCTAAGTATAAGTAAACGATGGTTAGTGCAAATGATCCTAAGACTTTCTGTTCCTGTCAAAGAATTGCTCGGACATAATGTTCCGCTTAAATTATTGATTTCTGTTGGCCTGTCTTTGACTTTGGCCCTGTTCGTTTCCAGGTATATAATTTTTAGAGGGTCAAATCAAAGAGAATTTTATCATTTTGAAGTACTAAATAAAGTCTAATCTCGAAACTAATTGCAGACTCTCCTATCTAATTTACGAGACGAATCCAACGAGGGTAATTATGGTGTTACTAGAAGATGTTTACTGTAGCATCACTGTAGCAAAACATAGATTAATTAGGATCATTAGATTCGTCTCGTAAATTAGAGGGGGTCGTGACATAGGTTTTGTTATTAAATTAATAAAAATACTACTAAATAGTAAAATTCTCTTTGATGTGACAGTGCTAAATTTTAGAGGGCAGGAAACGAACAGGGCGTTTGACTTTGCCATCCACAGACCCATGCTGCATTCCGGTCAAGAAGTTTTCTTCTTGTTCACTCATCATGGTTTAGGGCCTGTTCGTTTTCAGCTATATAATTTTTAGAGGGGTCAAATCAAAGAGAAGTTTATCATTTTGGAGTACTAAATAAAGTCTAATCTCGAAACTAATTGCAGACCCTCTATCTAATTCACGAGACGAATCTAACGAGGGTAATTATGGTGTTATTAGAAGATGTTTACTGTAGCATCACTGTAGCTAAACATAGATTAATTAGGATCATTAGATTCGTCTCGTAAATTAGAGGGAGGTCGCGACATAGGTTTTGTTATTAAATTAATAAAAGTACTACTAAATAGTAAGATTCTCTTTGATGTGACAAGTATATAAATTTTAGAGGGTGGAAACCAACGGGGCCTTAAACAACAGAGTTCCTTGGAAATAGCAGCTGCATGGAAGGACGTTCAACGGCGCTAGCTAGAGTAGCTCCCTGTGCCATGTGAAGCTACTCCTGGTGCGTGCCGATGTAGGGGACATGGTTAGGTCGCTAGTCCATGTTCTTTCTCTTCTCGTGTTGCTCGGGCACGCCACAGGCCCCAGACTGGTCTTGTCGGATCCGGAGCCTTTTCAGAGCCGCCTCAGCGAAACAAGCAGGCTGATCGGTCTCTCTCGTCCTGCGAAACCCAAGTGTGCAAACCAGTGCTAAAGAGAGAGAGTAGGCGGAAAGAGAGAGAGCTGGTCTGCGCGCGATTCCTTTGTTGCCGCAAAGCTTTTGCTCCATATGGTAAGCCAGAAAGGGCTTTTGGCCCTCGCCTTGTCGTGGCATATCGAGCAGTAGCAACAGTGTGCATGAGCGTTCAAATTGGTGGGCTCCGCGTGGCCTGATGTGTGCGCATCAAAGTACGCGCTGTGCGCCACCAGCTGGTCTGTCCTGCGAAGCTTGGAAATTTCACACTTCTTCAGTGCCTCTCGTTCAGAACGCACACACGGAGCGGTGAACCCTGGCCAGCGACTAGTCCAGACCAGAGCCTGGCTCTGGCTTCAACCAGACGCGTGAAATTACTACCGAGCCCGGCCGGTAGCAGCAGCATCCGTAACACTAGCGTTTTGCCATCACCTGTCCAATCGGCGGGCCGGTTATGGTGTGCCGGGTGGTTGCGGCGCATCTTGCCGTCGAGATGTCACTCGCTGTCGCAGGCCGTCAAAGATAACTGGTGGCCTACAAAGAGGGAGGGGGCCGTGGTGTCGGACCCGTCGAATCGATCCAACTCCTCCGGTGCCGCCTGGGTACTCAACTCTCTCTCTCTCTAGTCGCGTCCTGTCCGGGCTCCGGTGAGGTCACGTCGCCGCCCCGGCCGGTACTCTCTCCGGTCAGCTCACCAGCAGGTCGCCGCAGAGGAAAAGGCCCGGACTCTTGGATCGGTCAGGTACGCCGCGTGAAGTCTGGTCACTGTTGCGCTGCATGGCTAGAGCTATGCTTCTTGAGTTGCATCCATCGGCATTGTTTGCCGCCTGACGAGACGCGCTGCACAGCTCTTGCGTGATGCCAGTACTGTTTGGGATTGGGACTTGGCATTCGCCCTCGTGAAAACAGGGAAGGGAACCATTGCATGTGAGTCGTCAGGCGTCAGACTAACTGCAGCCTGCTGGGAGACATCAAAACGGCACCGGCGACTCGCGTCCACTGTGCCACCCTGTTCGCTACCGATGAGAAAACATGTTTGGAGCCATCAGATTTGCCCATAAGAAGAAATCTTGCCCATAAGATTTGCATTTTATTTGTCATTTTTGTACAACGCTTTGCCTTGTTCATACTCTGCGCTCTGTCCTTGCTGCGGCTTCCCTCCAGTAGTTTGCGAGCAGGAAATGTTCGGGCTGCCCTCTGCCTGAACCCTCAAGCATGAAAGCGCACGAGGCTGGCATTCTCGGCCCAGTTAGCAGCTAATCTATCCGGCCCAATTTGTTTTATATTGTCAAAAGAAAAGGGTACACATTTGATCTCCTATAAACAGTACGTCAGTACCCAATATTAACAGCAAGGAACAGCATGATAGAGAGGAAATGGGCTTTCCAAAAAATGAGGATATTGGCAAAATAATGGGACAAGTGCAACTTCTGCATTTCCTTTTTTTTTTCATGTCTTGCTGTAAAGGTTGTCTGAGGTATATAACTATATAAGCCTTGCATTATTGCATAGGAGAAGACAATATCCTTAGTATATCAATAATAATAACAACAGGCTAAGAAGCTCTTATCCTGCGATGCTGATTTCTATACCTTGGGTTTTGCAGCCATTTCCTAGGCTTGAGAAAAGTAAACCGGGCCTGTTTTGACAACAAAATGGTTTACATCATGTGACATGGTAGATTATCACCCTTGCTCCTTTATTTCTGTTTTGGGCATGGTGTAACTACTGTCTAAAGAAGAATTCATTCATGTCAGGTCTACTCCAATCTCCAAATTGTGTAAGACACAATGATAATCCCTCTGTTTCGAAATACTTCTTTTATCTCTCTCCGGTCATTAGAATTACGGAGAAGTGAAAAAGGTATATGGGCAGAAACAAGAAGGAGAGAAAGAAATAGATAAAGATGTATTGGAAAGAGAAAAAAGTGCATTGGATGCTAGGATGACAACTAAATTGAAAAATCTAGATGAGTCTAGGACGGAAAATATTGTGGGACGGAGGAGTAGTCTTGAAGCTCAAATTTCTCGAGTTCAACCATAATGATTGCAATAAAATTGAGTATTACTTTCGACAGAACAAATAATATATAATAATCTTAAACAACAATTGATATATAGAGTAATTTATGCAATATTTTCTATAATATACTTATGAATGAGATTTTTGTGGGCATAAAAGCATGTGCCTATCTTAGTTTGACTATTGATTGTGGTTGATGTACTCATTATCTTTACTATCTTACGTTAAACTTGGCATATATGAAATTGTAAATATCACCTTGCAAATGTGATGGGTTTTTTTTCGTTTACCCACCTACAAAACCTTGTTCTCGAGTCTATCACTTACAAGACTAACATTATTTCTTCAATATAACTAAGTTATAAACTTATTTCTTGCCTTAGATTCAATATGAGTAAGTTCTAAACTTATTCCACTTGCAAACTAATTACCAGTGTGCATTAAATGTATCTTTAGTTGTATTAGACATCACTATTTAGGATGCAAGACTAACATTATGCCTTGGATTATAATTTATATCCAACATTTGAAATGCAATTGTCAAATATTGGAATGGCTAAGTTGTGTGGAAGATCCATTGTTATTGATAATA
This sequence comes from Chloris gayana, assembly GCA_031894775.1. Lineage (NCBI taxonomy): Eukaryota > Viridiplantae > Streptophyta > Magnoliopsida > Poales > Poaceae > Chloris > Chloris gayana. The sequence goes on along the minus strand of JAUNZO010000885.1, from coordinate 574,311 downwards.
CGCCAATATGTAATTTGAAAAAAAAAGGTTGTATGCCATTATGTGAAACGTGGGGGATCTTTATATGTCTACCATGTGTGGGTTTGTTTACAAATTATCCATGCTACATCACTCAAGTAATTCCATCCATCTGATATCTCTGAGCCACACCGAGTGTTGGATATGCATATCCAATACTCTTGCACCTAGCCCTAAATAGTAAGATTCTTTTTGATGTGACAGCTCTAAAGTTTAGACCCCACTAAACGAACACACCCTGAAAATAAACTTACTTTCTACCCTGTCTTGCCACCTTCTTCTGCAGTTTTGCATCCCGATCCTTTGTGAACCTCAATTTGCTTGTCAATAATTCTACCATTCCTTTGTAATATTACGTGTAGAATCTTCATGAAACTTAAATTTGTACCGGAACTTCTACCATGAGTTATCTTTGCATTTAACAAGAAAAAAATACTCCTTCTAAATAAACAATGCCTTCATGCCGTTTACCATGTAATAATTTATATATAACTATACCACATTGTATTGTTCATAAATACAAGGATAAATGGTAGTAATATTTTTAAATAGAATATAATTCTATTTTGTAATGTCAACAATATGAGTTGATCTCATCCCTGTTTCTCAGCAACCAACAATATAATATTTTGTGGGTAACTTCGATATAGGATATAACTATGGAACACATCTTGTTTTATATGAATTTTATGATAGCTATTATAAGGTTAACTCAGACATAAGGTTGTTAAATATCTAAAATACTATGTTCACTTATGATTCTTTTTGCTATACAGCTATACATAACCTACTAATTGTAAATCTTTATTTTAATCTGTTGAAAATAGTAAGTATATACTATATAATATATTGCCACTCGACACTTCTAACTACATTATACTACTGAGCCTCCGAATTCCTTTCTGTGTTTTTTAAGGCAAAAGTCCACTTTACTTCCCTATAGTTGAAAGTCTACATACCCCTTAAACTATCCTTTGGTTCATTTTCTCCCCACGATTTACTAAACTAGTGCACTTTACACCTTTAGGTAGTTTGTTAATCCCGATCTGATGACGTGGCCCAGGATTAGGCCTAGGATTGACACGTAAGATTGCCACATCGGCAGTCCGATGGATCACCAACGGAACCACGGATCGACAGGCATAGAATTCCAATATGAAGGTTCATGTTTTTGTTCTTATATTAAGTTGGACTGAATTACCTTCCTTCCCTTCCGATGCAGCCATCTAGTGCTGGTTAATAGGATTGGTTGCAGAACCACATCAACATGTATTCCCGGATTTAGCTTTTGGATTGCTTGTACTTGCTTTGTTTAGAGAGAGATCAGGATGTACAACTCATGTTAGATCAATGCAATGTGTAAACTGTAAACATGCATGGTTTAATCTTGCGTATATATATATCCTAGCTATTTTGTCGAGTTTGCATATGAAAATTTTATTAGACACGTGGGATTTTTTCAGACGTGGTAGTATTACGTGCTTTTTGGGCCACGCAAAGTCGCAAACGAAGCCGCTACCGCTAGAGGGCAGTAGCGCTCCCGGCTGACTAAAACTGCGGAGGACCGTCCGATTCATGATTTACGGGCTCAGTGCTAGCTGACTTAAGTCAGCTGATCTGGTTCCGTTTATTACTCCGTCGTTAATTACTTCGTTTTCCCAGGAGATCAGTGGCAAGTTGGGCGGCGGACCTGCGATCGGCACCTAAACCCTAGCCGCGCGCTGCTGATGGGGAAAAGGAAACGGACGCATCGTGACGCCCTCCGCCGGTCACGCTCGACGTCCTCCGTTGGCCGCCACATACAGAACGGCGGCCTTGCCGTGCCGGGCTGCTCTGGCTCCGACAACGACGACGACCCCGGCTCTCCACGCTGCCGCCGCCGCCACGATGCCCAGGGCAACACGTCCTCCTCCTCCTCCCTCTCCTTTGAGTCCGCCCAATGTCCACCCGGTTTTGATATAACCAAGACCAGGCTGCGCTCCCAGTACGCTTCCCAGACGCCCAAACGGAATCCGGGCACTAACCAGCAGCCGGAGATTGTTGATGCGACGGCAGAGAAGTCCCGCAGCCGCGTCACATTCACATCTGATGGAGAAGGCGGCGGCCGTGCCAAGCCAGAGGCTCTGGCCTCCGAAGCAGTCGTTGGAGGGGACGATCGGCATCGCCCTACTTTTGCTGATTTCGGCGGCATGGAGGCGGTGATCAACCAATTGATGACGGAAGTGGTGGCGCCCTTGTGCCAGCCGGAACTGCCGCGTCACCTCGGGATTAGGCCTGTTGCTGGGCTGCTTCTACACGGACCGCCTGGTTGCGGGAAGACCACCCTTGCACATGCCATTGCCAATGCGGCTGGTGTGCCGTTCCACAAGATCTCAGCCCCAGAAATCGTGGCTGGGATATCTGGTACAGTTGCTAACTCGATCTTTGCATCACAGTTTGGGAAAACTCTGCAGCTCTCGGTACATATTATCGACAAATAAGTTGTAACTGATGATGATCATGTTTGATGCTTGAAATTTACTTTGTTTATCCCTGCTTCGTCAATATAGATTTAGATGTCATCTCTGTTCTCAAATTTATTGCTAGTCTTCATTATATTAGGAGCAAACGAACAAGACTGTATTTTTTTTCTTGATTCCTTCAGTACGAATAAGATGAAAACTGAATTTCACTTGCAACCCAAAATTACGTCGTCCTGAGGGATTGCGTATCAGGATACTTGCAGGTCATCTTATAATATGCGTGTCTTCTTGCAGGAGAATCTGAAGAAAAGATCAGGGACTTGTTTCAGAAAGCATATAGGACTGCTCCCTCAATTATATTCATAGATGAGATAGATGCAATTGCATCCAAGAGGGAGAATCTACAACGAGAGATGGAGCGGCGAATAGTTACTCAACTGATGACATGCATGGATGAATTCCACCAGAATATTGGTGGGCGTGATTCTGATGCCAATTCATCTAGAAAGAAAACTGGTTATGTAATTGTTATTGGAGCTACTAATAGACCTGATGCTATTGACCAGGCTCTTCGAAGGCCAGGAAGGTTTGACCGAGAGATATCTCTCGGCGTTCCAGATGAGAATGCACGGGAACAGATACTCAAGATGCTTATGAAGAACTGTCGTCTTGAAGGCCAATTTGACCTGTTCAAGATAGCAAGGGCCACACCAGGTTTTGTTGGTGCTGATCTGAAGGCATTAGTTGATCAAGCAGGTCTTCTGGCAATGCAGAGAACTATTGATGAAAAACGAGTTCAGGATTCTTGTGAGCGTGAGGTGAGCAGCATGCTTGCTTGGTTGAGGCAGAGGCAGTGGGATGCAGACGAGATGGAAAACTTTTATATTACCATGAAGGACTTTGAGGTAATCTTTGTACCCTTTACATGTCTAAGTTAAAACTTTGATGCCGAGAATCCCAGGCTAATTTCACCCAGTGTGTAAGCCAGATTTGGATAATAGATTGATCAGTTTTCCTTAACAATCTGTTTTTTTCCTTTTATACTTTTTAGGACATTATTTCTTTTGTTAGTTTTTGTGTTGTGTAAGCTGTTACATATTTGCAAAATTAGAACAGATTGATACCCTTTATATTCTTGAGACATGTATTCATGTTTTGCGGGCACATCTTTTGGTCCATTTTTCTTTCTTTATTGTAATTTTTATAAGATCCCCATGGATTTACAATTTAACATTCACTTTTAGTTTGCATGTTTATATTTTCTTTTTTTGACTCGATTCGGTTCACTTGCTGAAGGATGCAACAAAAATGGTTCAACCAACTTTGAGGAGGGAAGGGTTTTCTTCTGTTCCTGATGTCACATGGAATGATGTTGGAGGTCTTGATTCATTGAGGAAAGAGTTTGACCGCTGCATTGTTGGATGTATCAAACGGCCTGAAGATTACGAGGTGAGTTCTTTATACATACAATCAATCCTAACAAGCCATCATCTTACACTAACTTAGCTATCTGGTACCATATGCTATATAGCCTATAGTTATTGGCATGTTCAAGCTGCTAGTACTTCAGAATTTATACTACAGACATGCATGCATCCTTTGTGTTTATTTGTAATACTTTGTAATGTCTATATATCTTTTATAAATTATAGATGATTAGTTTTGTTTTCTGCCTTTGAAGGTGTTTGGAGTGAGGATGCAAGCCGGCTTCCTGCTGTTTGGACCTCCGGGTTGTGGGAAAACGGTGATAGCAAAAGCAGTGGCACATGAGGCAGGGGCTAATTTTATTCATATCAAGGTAGTAATAACCGATGTTTGATTTTCCATACACCTATTCCACCTTTTTTGACACGACTCTTCTTCTGGAACTAGGGGCCTGACCTATTAAGCAAGTTTGTTGGAGAAAGTGAATCAGCAGTGAGGAAAATATTCGCCCGCGCACGCACTAACTCCCCATGCATAATATTTTTCGATGAGGTATAAGGAATTTTTGTTGAGGCAAAACCTGTACCAAACACTTTAAACATGTATGGATGCTTGGTGTCAAATATACCCGATTCGAGAGTGATTAACGAACATGACTGTTTTAATTTTTGAAAGTCGCGAGACTGTTTTTATAGTATAGACATTGTTACTACATATCTCCTTTGATTCAACAGATAGATGCATTGACGATACAAAGGGGAAAAGAGGGGGCATGGGTTGTTGAACGCGTCCTAAACCAGGTTTGAATATTTTGGGACATCGTCTAAACATTTTCTTTCCTTGCCATTCTTTGCTTATCTTACGTATATGTTATTCTGATTATTCTGTCTCTGCAGTTACTTATTGAGCTCGATGGTGCTGATCAGCGTCAAGGTGTCTATGTGATAGGAGCTACAAACAGGTTACTTTCAGCAGCAAATGGACCTTTGTTTATTTATCTAACCCTAAAACTCGACCTGCCGAGGAATGAAGCTACCCCGACGACATTATCTAAGGAGAAGAGGCTTCTCATCGCAGGCCGAGAAAACCCCGAACCCCCTCCCCAACCATACACAGGGACTCAGCTGGCCTTGTGAGCTGTGGCGCGAGTCTTTACCTATGCTTTGATCTGGAGAGAGCGAGGGTTTTTTTTTTTTACATTGTGCGCATCTACAGTACTCAGGGCAGCTACAGTACTGCAGTGTAGCAACAGTGCCGTGCGGGATTGGGGATCGAACCCCCGACCTGGGGCAGCCACTCGGGCACCTTACCACTCCGCTATTTATCCAACCCTGAATGGAAGGCCCATAACTGTAGCCCTTTCTTTGCGCAGGATTGATGTGATAGATAATGCTCTTTTACGGCCTGGTAGATTGGGGAAGAAACATTATGTACCTCTACCTGGTGCGGACGAACGAGCTTCTATACTAAAGGCACACGCTCGAAGAAAACCCATCTCGTCAGCCGTTGATTTGGATGCATTGGCACGTCGAGAAGAGTGCAACAATCTCACGGGTGCTGATCTAGAATCACTGGTAATTATGCGATATATCTCATTGAGCAATAAACCTCTATCTGAAATTGCCCAAAGGGCGCATTACTGATTGTATTTGTAGCTTTGAGCATGGGTGACTGATGAACGCATTTTGACTAAACCACTCTCAAATTGATGATTCGAAAGAATGGAACTAACAGGCTTCCCTCATCAGGTGCAGGAGGCAACCTTGGCAGCTGTAGAAGAGAGAAAGCAACTCCTTGAGAACAGGGCATCATCGATGAGTTTACCTCCTTTAATTGAGCTTTCACACTTCGAACGAGCCCTATCAAAGGTGAAGCCATCAGTATCCGAGAAGGTAAGGGTTCACCTATGCTTACATCTGCATCATGGTGACATGGTCCTTTGTGCTAGTCTTTATGTTCATCATTGTGACATGTTTCCACCACTGGGTCTATTTCCTATTGGTTATTACAGCAAAGGGAACATTACGAGAAATTGTCAAAGGAACACTCTTCATAGTGATGAACTGTGCAGATGGTTCTGCTGTCCCTGGGGCATTCTAACTTAGAGAATGAGAGCTTACTCGTACGGGAGGCAGACCGAATTCTGCTTCCATCAACAAAGTTTTGTTTTGCTTATTTGTACCGGCTTACGTAATGGAAGTTTCGTATGACTCATGAGTGTGTTACAGTTATGACTGAATATAGGAAATATTTTTTGTGAGTGCCATTCTTCCTCAGCAACCGTACGTTCTGTATTATTCTTGACCTCAAGCCATGGTCGACCTTCCGGTTGCTAAATGATCCGGTGAATGATGTTGTGCATCCCTGAACCCTGAATGCTTCTGCTGCTGCTGCTGCTGCTGCCTGGACATGAGAATTGGGAGGAATGTAGCTGTGTGCTAATTATTCTTGTGGTTGCTCATTGCAACGCTGGTCTTGACGTATGGGAGATTAGTAAAATTTCAGTTCTTGATAAGTGGAGATAGCTCAAGGAAAAAAAAAGACAAATGCCAACATATGGAAGTGGATTAATTAGTGGAATAGTGAAAATCATGACTTTTGTATGTCATGGTCGAGAAAGGCAGTAGCATAATATCCAAATGATCGCTCTGTTGCAGCAGAAATGAAACTTTCATAGGAGAGTGTCAAAGTGGCTAGCTGCGCACACGTGCTAATTGCACCAGTGACGGCATCTCCTTCTCCTTGGAACGGAGCACGGTCTGCGACGTGGAGATAATTTAGAAGACCGAAAGTTCTTCTGGAGCCCTCGTTCAATAGCGAGAGCTAGCCGTGCATATGCAACAACACTCTGACTCTGACTCTGCTACCGAGTGATATATATGCATTTTGAGCAAAAAGTAAACTTGCGCGAACAAATGCTGGTATTGTTTGCACTTGCAGACGCTTCACACTTCCTGACGCATGCGTCTCAAAGGGCGTAATACGTCACTTGCATGACGCACTAACGTTCATATGCATGCCTCCCTGTTCCTGTGTCTTCGTCAAAACATTAATTTGTAGCCATGCCATTATGTCGTGCTGATCACTGATCAGATCAAGGTTTTAAACGCGAATGAATGATCATGCGAATGAATGACCACGAACCTCTGAATATTCTTGCAAGTTTGTACGTACTCTTACATGTTTCGATCGGACGGGTGGGAACGGTGAAAGTTTGTCCGTCAACACTACAGACACTTGTGTGAGTTAGTAGTAGTTGCTGCTCCAATCAACCTTATCTCGGCTATAAAGAATACGTGAGCTGTTGCTATACCAAACTATCACATTGTACGTTTTTCTATTCATTGCGCAAGGCAGTATGTCCACACCACGGAACAAAGATTTAGGTTTTATACACGACCCAACAGGAAGCTCTGGATGGATGGGGCTGCGTCAAACACGTTTCAAATGAGGCCACCAGAATTAAGGATGGAATATTCTAACATTCAAGATGGGGGCCAAATACAACAGAACGAGAAATGCCACTCTAAAATGTGACCTATGTATTTGTCTTGTGAGTCTGTTCTAGAGAGGCTACAATTACACACTACTACAACTTGGTCCTTACCGAGCACAATCTTGTAAGATGTTCTTCCACTGCTAATTTCTTCACTTGTAATATATTGTTAGTAAATATAAAAGGGAAATACTTTGATGAATATAGGGACATGTGCCCACCCTAGCTTTTTTATTAATTATGATTGAACATAAATATTGAATCTCTGATTATACTATTAAACATGTCTGACTAGTTGTAGATATGTTGTGAAATTATAAATTGAAGTATAAAATATTAAATTCGGACAAATTCGTAATTTGAAAATTTTGATATTTCTGTACTTTAATTTATGATTTGATAACATGTCTTCAATTAAAAAGTTAGGATGGACACATGGCCCTATACCCACAAAAGTCAGTCTCGATATAAAATCACAGTCTAACTATTGTTTCCTTGCTGACCGATTCAATCTTGAATGAATAAACTAGGCAGAAGGCAGTGTCATCTCTTGAGACATATGTAAAAGAGAGAAAATTAAAATAGCTCCTCCAGTTCTTTGTCAGAAAGCAAAAGGTAGTGCTACATATGGATCCGTTGGTAAGAGAACAAAAGTACTCTCTATTCATTCTTTAATTGTTGCCCCTTTTATTATTTGAGTTATATTTGACCATTCATATTATTCAATAAATTGAAAAAAATCACCATAAATGTTGTTACAATTTATTTTATCATTAAATAAAATTACAACATAACATACTTTTACATACTTGAACTAATATATTAAAGTCGAAGGGTCAAACGTAATTGGTGCTACTCTTTGGGCTGCTTCGCAACACCATAGTCTCTACGGAGAGTCCTGGTCCGAGACCTAGGGCTACCCCCATCTCATGCTGCCCCTCCCGTTCCTTGCCCAGCTTGCGCCGGATTTCGTCGAGAACGAATATTATCGACGGTCCGGACATGTTCCCGTACTCACTCAGCACTTTCCGACTTGCCCAGAGTTTGCCGGCCTCCAACCGAAGCCCGGCCTCGACGCTATCCAGGATGGCGCGGCCGCCCGGGTGCACTGCCCAGAACAGATCGTTCCAACCGCCACTGATGCCCAGTGGAGCAACAGCGCCGACCATGCATTGCTCTATGTTCTCGCGTACCAGCGACGGCAGCCCTTTGGAAGGGTGGAACAGCAGCCCGTCCTCGCGGAGCTGGCCGGCGGCAAGGTGCTTGCTTTCCGGTATGGTGGTTTGGGACGCGGAAATCATCTCAAAGCTGGGGCGCTCGACGGAGTCGACGGGGTCGGCTCCGACGACGGCGGCCGCCGCGCCGTCGCCGAACAGGGCCTGCATGATCATGAGCGCGGTGTTGGCCTCATCCCGCGGCGCTCGGAAGAGGATGAGCGAGAGCTCCGCGCAGGCCACCAGGACGCGCGCGTCGCGGTTGTTCTCGGCGATGTCCTTGGCGAGGCGCAGCGCGGCGGAGCCACTGGAGCAGCCGTTCATGTAGAGCATGGTGCGGCGCACGGAGGGGCGGAGGCCGAGCAGGGAGGCGATGCGGTAGTCGGCGCCCGGCATATGGGCGCCGGAGTAGGTGCTGACGACGAGGTGGGTGATATCCGTGGCCGGGCGTCCCCACTCGGCGATGGCCTTCGCCGCGGCCGCCGCGGTGAGCTCGGGGACGGCAGTGGCCAGGATATCCTGCCGAACGTCCAGCGACGGCAACGTTGGGTCCAACAACTCAGGGTGGCTGTTGAGAAGCTCCTCGCTGTGGTGGAAGTACCGCTTCTTAATTTCAGATTTGTGACCTGAACAGAGTAGTCCAAAAACGAAAGTGGTAACTGATCGAGTTTTGTACAAGTAGCATGTCGGCTCTATATATATGCATACTGATGACGTAAAAAATGTAAACCGAGATTAATCAGGAGAAAAATGCATTTACGTACAGATCCTCTTCAGCTTTGCTTTGAGTTTGTCGAGGTGTTCGCTCCTGGTGACACGGAAGTAGTAGTCGGCATAGTCCTCCTGCCGCACGCAGTTCGCTGGGTTCGCCGTCCCCATGCCGAGCAACGATGCCGGGCCGTCCGCCCGCTGCGCTCGCCAAATGTTGCGCACGCTGCCCATTGGAAGGTTCACCTTTGGGTTCCCCAGGACGAACATTTTGTAACTCTCGAGAAAAAGATAAGCATATGGATGTGCCTGTGATTCGACGGTGTAATCCACACCGCTCATATATTTATATATACACACAAAGGGTGCGGCAACTACTGGTGCCAACTGCCAAGCAAGTTAATATTCAAAGTCTACGTCCTTGTTTCAGTCTATTATTATTATTAAGAATTTGAGGTTCGTTTGGTACAGCTTATGATTAGAAGAAAAAAAACTTGGGTTCTTGACTGTCAAAACAGTTTATTCGGCTCATATGTCATGCCGCTTAGTGGCACTGGGCGTTTGGTTTACCCAAAAATTCAGGTCAGGTTGTTCGGGTTTTTAAATTTTGAGTTTGAGAAAACAAAACCCGAAATTAGAGGAAAAATTAACAAACCAGACATTTGGGGTACCCGCTAAATCGGCTTCAGGTTTCGGGTAACCCAATCAAATCCAAACAGAGAGAAAAGGCAGAGAAGAACTGTAATACTTACGCAAAAACAAGACTAATTGGTAATCACTAATTCAGTCTAACACATTCAAGACAGAAATCATCCAAAGAACCATAAAAAAAAGATAGCAATCACCAATCGATGAATAAGATTTTAGATTACAAAAGAAACACTTATACAATCGTTGTAGCTGCGTTCTTCGATAGCTCACCGGCTGGTGAATCGACAACTCGTCTTGTCTGTAATTTGGTAGTTGCGCGTTGGCCGTCGGGTGCATCGAGCGGATTCGATGAGGATTGGGGCTTGGGCGTGCCGCACTGCAATTCTGGCGTCGATAAGCGCTAGTGGCGCCGCAATAGCTAGGTAGGCACGACACGAAACTGCTACCTGTATGGGAATATGCTTCTAGGTTACCTAAGCTTATACGTATCTTCTTGCCTTTCCTACGTGGGCTAATAGTCTGTTGGTTTATTCTTTTAGGTCGGGATCAAATCGAACAAAGCTGAATATGGTTGCTTATATTTCAGGTTACTCAGGTACCGCGACTGCAAACCATCGATTTTCCTGAAGTAAATTCAGTTTTTCAGTCTGACAACTCGAAAAAAGTATACTTTAGGCATCGGGTTTCGGGTTTTTCGGGTTCAGTCAGGTTTTTTGGGTTCGGTCTTTGGGTTTCGGGTCTTGTGTCCAGCGCTACCGCTTAGCAAAATAGTTTACTCAAATAATTTATTTGGAGAGAGGGTGCCACAAACTACTTTTTTTTTATAGATAAAACAGCTTATCACAGTCCTATTAGCTGCTGTCAAAATATGCACTATTGGATATAAGCCGGTGAAAGAAGATGGGTAATAAACCCTACCAAACCTAGACTCTGACTAGTGTGGCGATATACCTTTTTTTTTTTACAATTATCTTGAACCTTCCTGATCATTGTCATTTCTTTTTTTAATAAAAAATGTCACCATTTTGAATGCGATTATCTTCGCAATGATGATATATATTGAGTAACTTTAGAACTTGTATACATATTATTTTGGGAACCTTTTTTCTTGGGAAATGTTGAATATTTCTTTTCCTTTTTATTTGATTAAACGTGGCAATTTTTAACTTTTGATAATGTACAGAGTGCCTTTTATCTGTGAAATATTAAAATAATATTTAGAATTTTATACACCGGTTACAAATGAAACAAGGATGACGACATTTCAGGATTCCTACCGGTCTTATGCATTTTGTAACTTGGTAAATTATTTTTCTACTTGCAAAAAGAAAATTAAGTTTCACTCTTTCTCAGATTAATTACGTTTTATTTCATTATGTACATTTGAATGCAAATTGTACTACATGGTTTGTGAAAGAATAAAATCCACTTTACTGCCTTGAAGTATGATGAAAGTCCACATAACCCCTAAACCATTGTTTTGTTTATTTTACCCCTTCCAATCGATAAAATATTTTATTTCACCTTTTATCGGTATTTTAATCCCAATTTTCTTATGTGGATTCAAATTAAGCAGAGATTGATAACTCAACCTCACACCTAGATTGTACGATGTGACAAAGAAATGAACGGGTCACATAACCCATGCATGTAGAGACTTTTTTGTGCACGAGACAGTTTCTACGAGAAGGGAGAAGGCGAGAGGGAACACCTTATTGTTGAGTCATAGACTATGTTATATGTCTCATTGAGTACCTAGTCATACCCGACAATTCATGCGTCAGTTTGAGACAACAATTTCAGCTTAATCCCGGTCTAAGTTAGTGAATTAGAATTAAAATACCAAGAAAATGTGTAAAATGAACTCTTTTATTGAATAGCAGAGGTAAAACAAACAAAACAATCACTACCAGAAATTGGTACGGTAGCGGCGACAACAAAAACGTGTAATGGCGCCAGCTATCGTGACCCGTCGCTAAAAATCACGGTGACTTTTAGCGGCGGGTCACTTTACGCCCGTTGCTACAAAAAGTCACAGCCCACTTCCCCTGACCCTACTTTGCACCAAATAAAAGGATGCCTCCACACTCCTCCCTCATCTCGAGCTTGCAAGCCATCGCCGCCACCCCCTCCCCCATGCCATAGCTCCCTCATCTCTCTCTCTCTCTCTCGGGCCCCCTCACGCCGGCCACCACCTGTCCTCCCGTTGCCCCATCTCTCGCGCCCCTCCCTTGCGCCCCTCTTCTCGCGGGCCCTCCTCTTGCCGCCCGCCACCCCTCCTCTCGTCGGCTCCAGCGGCAACGGCGCAGGCGCGGGGGCTTGGATCCGACTGCCCCTGTCAAGGCGGTGGCATGGCGGCGTTTGGGGGCGGTGGTCCGCCGCCTCCCCAACGACGTTGTGTGGTGGGTCCGATAGGGGCCCACATTTTTTTGTTTAGCTATTTTAACTGTAACGGTGGATAATTTTCGGATCCCGGATACCCGTCGCTACAGTTTATTTTTTTTGCATACGTAACGGTGGTTGGCTATACCCGCTGCTAGAGTGACTGATTGTTATAGTGAATAGTCTAGGGAGTTATGCGGACTTTGATCATATTTGAAGGGAGTAAAATGGACTTTATCCTTTATAAAATGAGCTACAATTATGTTAGTTTCAGTGAATATGATGTCATCGGAAGTGGGAGAACTCCTGTCTTCTTCTTCTTCTATGCCTACTAGGACTCATGGTTGCCTCTTATAGATGACGTGCTCAACAAACTAAAACCATAACTTAACTAATCTGCTAACACCTCAAATAGCCTAACATAACTCCTTTGTCCCACGGCTGCTTTGTTTATATATTTAGGGTGATTAGCTTATTTTAAGGAATACAATAATAACTCTTTTTTTGTCGAACCATGTGCGCGCCAACGCATTAATGTAGGCGCATTGAGCAAAGCAGAATATTGCTGCTCTAGGTCAAAACAAATTTGACATCTCTTTATAATCTGGTATTGTTTGCACTTGCTCCCTGCACATGGTGTTATGCTTATGCTGCATATATAGCCGATAACGTATACACATACACATGTCGCATGCGTCTGAAAGGGTGTAATACGTCACTTGCATGACGCACCTGACGCGCCCAAATATTCTTATCATTTTGTCCTCGTTCATGTTTCCTACGGGTGCATGAATCAAAATCTGCCAAAAAAAAAACATATGTTACCAATGAAAAAATTAAATGATTGCGTCGATCCATTGTCTATCTGTCGTCCTAATCGACAAAGTAGTAAGTAGACTTGTATACATATGAAATATAAAGTCAGCACCACTTATTGTAGTTTAACCATTTGTTTACCTATTTCTTCATTTTCTGAGGTGACACGTGTAGAGAAAAGTGGAACGATAGCATAGGTAAGTTGCTAAGCGCGTCCCCTCTAACCAGGAAACTTATCTTAGCTACTCTCTCTTCCAATTTAATTTTCATCTTGGAGCTGCTTTTTGTTGTCCAAATTTATATAATGTTATATGAACATGGTAGTACAAAATTAGAATGACAAGTAATTTGGTATAGAGGGAGTATGCATGTCGGTTCCCTATCACACAAAATGACGTGGAGGCTTTTGATGGAATCTAGGCTTATGGGAAACCTAGTTGATTCTCAGACTAGAAGCCGACCAAATAGTCTTACCTTAGTTTCAGGACCAACACTACTATAATCGGCTACTTTAGCGGCGGGACAAAGGGCACAGTAGCGGTGGGTATCCCACTCGCCGCTGTGCATCCGAAACTAAAAATGAAATTCTATAGGGGCTCAAGCCAGGTGACCTGCCGCTACAGTTTGAATAAAAAACAAAAAAGTAGGACACACGAGGGTCCGCTTGGTGCCAGCTGTCAGCACGCCATCGGATCCAGCCGCCGTAGAGACATGGGCAGCCAGATCCGACCTCCACTTTATTGTGCCACCTGCCGCGCTCGCCGCGCCACCAAGCCTCTACCGGGCTGCACCACCTTTTACGCTCGCGAGTGCCCGTAGGAGGAGGGGTGGCAGGCCCCTCGAGCCGCCGCTCGCAACCAGAGAAGGGGGCGGCCACCTGCTCACACCAAGCTGACGGCAGGCCTCAAGACGCCGCGCCCCTGTCTACGCGCCAGCCCCTGATGTCGCCTGCCTTGGAGAGGAAGGGGGCGGCACGAATGGGGCACGCCGTGGAGGAGGGAGAAAAGCTGCGTGCCATGGACGAGGGTGAAAAGCCACACACTGTGGAGGAGGGAAGCAAGCTGTGCACCGGTGGCACGCTTGTGAGAAGGGAGGCAGGGTGAGGGAGTGGTGGGGTGGGTGGTGGGGCGGGTTTTTTAGCGTCGGGTTAGGTATTGGGCTATGTAGAATGGACTTTTTAGCGTCGGGTGATGTTTTGGCCTGCCACTAAAAATATATGTCTGTTTGCAGCGGCAAACTTCCTTTGGGCCTCCTGTAATCACTACTAGAAAACACCCTCTATATATACACTTTATTTAAGGTCTAGATACATTTATTTCATCTCAATCAAAATATAGAGACGTTTTCATAAATCGTGACCGAGGCGTCTCCGAACGTACCGTGTCAAAGCTTGGTAAACACGATTTTTGAAAACATGTCAATTGAAGTATAAGACGTTTAATGGAGATGCTATAAAGCATATATATGTTTATAGATACGCTTTCAGGAGTGTGTTGTATGTATTTGAGTAGACATATTTTTGGACACATTAATAATCTTAGACACAATTTTATTGATACGTTTGGACTACATTTCTACCAATATAGACACGTTGTATACAATGCTTCAAAAATATTATTGTAAAACTTGTTCTAAACAATTGACTTATTCATGTAATTAGTAGGATTTGAACTCTGTGACCTCTTCGTTTTTTGTAAGCTGATTAAACCAACTCACCTAGAAAACAAAGTTGTTATTCTTCGACCATGTATTCTTTTGTACTCATATTCTATTAGTGCATTAACGTCTCTAAGATTTTCAATAGCGTGTTAAAAATGTCTCGAAACAAGGGTAGATACGATAAAAACGTGTCTAATATCATCTCACTTTTTACACTGTTTCATTAACGTGTTAGAAAACATGTCCGATGTCATGGGATACGAGTAAAGCATCTCTCAATACCATATCATTTTGAGATGCCCTCAAAAACATGTCAACAAACGTCTTTACGTTGGATATTGATGGTTCAAAGCGTGTCTAAAATTGTAACACTGTGATGTTTTACAAAGCATGTCAAAAAACGTGTTTATCATATTATTTATGCTAAAGCGTCTCTAAAATCATGTCATGTTGACACATTCTCAAAATCGTATCAAAAAATATCTCTAGCTACTGATGTAGACACGCTTACAAAAACATAGCAGCATAAACGTGTCTAGATGCCATTTTTCTTGTAGTGAATGTAATTCAACCCGTGTCGCTATAGTGGTTTTTGTACTAGTGCGAGCCATATAACAATGATCAAGTTGCTATCAGCGACCGATACCATCTTTCTATTGCTAAATCTGCCCCTAGATTCGTAGCGCGTCTCCACTTTCTAAAGCATGCAATGGCCGGTGTGGATAGAAAACACATATCTACGTATACGACCATTTGTGTTAGGTGAAACCTGAAAACTTGATTTCGCCTAGGATTAATAAAACTTTTTCACACAGGTTAGTTCCACCCGGTCCGACCTCTTTGTCAACCCGGTCTGACCTCCTTGTACAGGCAGAACAATGCACACTAGTTCAACCCGGTCTGACCTCCTATTAAGGACGGTCAGACCGCCTTGAACAGGCAGAAACATGTCAACTCTCTAAATTTGATTTCTAGCTCAAATCAAAACTTGAGGTGATGCTTCATATATTTTCCTTCGCACATACACGAAGTATCTACACACAAAAGAGCACACCAAAGTAGATCGAAGCGAAAGCACAAATATAAGATAGAAAACAAGAGAGGTGGAGACATTCAAATTTATTTACCAAAGTTCAGAACCACCCCAAGGTGACCCCTACGTCTCCGTTTGAGGAAGCTTGAGCTGCCCACCACACGCTCCAAACCGGGTCTCTTTCAACCACTTCCCTCAATCCACTATCTTGATCTTTTCCACCCTAGAGGTAAGATCACAACCTTCACAAACTTTACCAAGGCTCACCACAAGCTTGGGAGCTCTAGGGCGACGCCTAGCCGTCTAGAAGGCTTCACCTCCAAGAGTAACAAATGAATCACGAGTTGCTTGATGTAGCTCAAAGTGCTCAAGGCTTAGGTTTTGCTCACACACTCAAATCTCTCGACCCAACTAAAAGATTTAGCTCAAATCACTTGGATCTCACAAAGAGAGGATGGGAAGAGCTCAAATCGTTTGGTACAGCTTATGATTAGAAGAAAAAAAACTTGGGTTCTTGACTGTCAAAACAGTTTATTCGGCTCATATTTCATACCGCTTAGTGGCACTGGGCGTTTGGGTTATCCGAAAATTTCGGGTCAGATTGTTCGGGTTTTTAAAATTTCGGATTTGAGAAAACAAAACCTGAAATTAGAGAAAAGATTAACAAACCTGACATTTCAAGTACCCGCTAAATCGGCTTCGGGTTTCGGGTAACCCAGTCGAACCCAAACAGAGAGAAAAGGCAGTGAAGAACTGTAACAAATACGCAAAAACAAGACTAATTGCTAATCACTAATTCAGTCTAACGAATTCAAGACAGAAGTCTTCCAAAGAACCATAAAAAAATAGCAATCACTAATCAATGAATAAAATTTTAGATTACAAAAGAAACACTTATACTATGGTTGTAGCTGCGTTCTTCAATGGCTGACTCGCTGGTGAATCGACAACTCATCTCGTATGTAATTCGGCAGTTGCGCGTTGGCCATCAGTTGCGTTGAGCGGATCTGACGAGGGTTGGGGCTTGGGCGTGTCGCACCGCAACTCTTGTGTCGATAAGCGTGAGATAGGCACGGCATGACGCTGCTACTTGTACGGGAATACGCTTCTAGGTTACCTAAGCTTGTACGTGTCTTCTTGCCTTTCCTATGTGGGCTGATAGGCTGTTGGTTTATCGTGTTGGGTTGGGATCAAATCCAACAAAGCTGAATATAGTTGCTTATATTTCTGGTTACTCGGATACCGTGACTGCAAACCTCTAATTTTCCCGAAATAAATTCAGATTTTCAGTCTGATAACCCGAAAAAATACACTTCAGACATCAGGTTTCTGGTTTTTCGGGTTCGGGATTGGGTTTTTCAGATTTGGTCTTCAGGTATCGCGTCTCGTGACCAGCGCTACTGCTTAGCAAAATAGTTTATTCAAATAATTTATTTGGACAGAGGGTGACACAAAATATGCACTATTGCATATAAGCCGGTGAAAGAAGATGGGTAATAAACCCTACCAAAGCTAGACTGACTAATCTGGCGATATACCTTCTGTTTTTTTTGGACAATTATCTTGAACCTTCCTGATCATTGTCATTTCTGTTTTTTTTAAATGTCACCATTTTAAATGCGATTATCTTCGCAATGATGATATATATTGAGTAACTTTAGAACTTGTATACGTATTATTTTGGGAACCTTTTTTCTTGGGAAATGTCGAATATTTCTTTTCCTTTTTATTTAATTAAACGTGGCAATTTCTAACTTTTGATAATGTACATAGTGCCATTTTTCTGTGAAATATCAAAATAATAATATTTAGAATTTTATACACCGGTTACAAATGAAACAAGGATGCCGACATTTCAGGATTCCTACCGGTCTTGTGCATTTTGTAACTTGGTAAAATATTTTTCTATTTGCAAAAAGAAAATTAAGTTTCACTTTCTCAGATTAATTACATTTTATTTCATTATGTACATTTGAATGCAAATTGCACTACATGGTTTGTGAAAGAATAAAATCCACTTTACTCCCTCGAAGTATGATCAAAGTCCGGATAATCCCTAAATCATTGTTTTTGTTTATTTTACCCCTTCCAATCGATAAAATATTTCATTTCACCTTTTATCGGTATTTTAATCCCAATTTGTTTATGTGGATTTAAATTAAGCAGAGATTGCTAACTCAACCTCACATCTAGATTGTACGATGTGACAAAGAAATGAACGGGTCATATAATCCATGCATGTAGACAATTTTTTGTGCACGAGACAGTTTCTATGAGAATGGAGAAGGCGAGAGGAACACCCTATTGTTGTGTCATATACTATGTTATATGTCTCGTTGATTACCTAGTTATACCCGACAACTCATGCGTGTGGGGTGTGAGTGTGTTGTAAACTTCTTCTTCTATTAATGCAATGATACACAGCTCTCCTGCGTGTTCGAGAGTAACAATTTCAGCTTAATCTCCATCTAAATTAGTAAATTATGATTAAAATACCAAGAAAAGGTGTAAAATGAACTCTTTTATCGAATAACAGGGGTAAAACAAACAAAACAATCACTACCAGAAATCGGCACTATAGCGGCGACAACAAAAATTGCGTAACGGCGCCAGCTATCGTGACCAGTCGCTAAAAATCGTGGCGATATTTAGCGGTGGGTCACTTTATGGCCTACTGCGACAAATAGCTCAACCCACTTCCCGTGACCTTACTTTGCACCAAATAAAAGGATGCCTCCACACTCCTCCCTCATCTCGGGCTTGCAAGCCGCCGCAAGCCCCCCCACGCCACAGCTCCCTCATCTCTCTCTCTCTCTCTCTCTCTCTCTCTCTCTCTCTCTCTCTCTCTCTCTCTCTCTCTCTCGGGTCCCCTCCACGCCGACCATCGCTCGTCCTCCCGCCGCCCCTTCTCTCGCACCCCTCCGCCCGCCGTCCGTCCTCTTGCGCCCCTCCTCTCGCGGGCCCTCCTCTCGCCTCCCGCCGCCCCTCCTCTCGTCGGCTCCAGCGGCGCGCGGGGCGTGAGTCCGGCCGCCCCCTCCAGCGACGGCGGCGCAGGCATGAGGGGGCTTGGATCTGGCTGCCCCGACGAGGCGGCGGCGTGGCGTCGCTTGGGGGCGGTGGATCCGCCGCCTCCCTAGCGGCGTTGTGTAGTGGGCTCGATAGGGGCCCACCTTTTTTGTTTAGCGATTTGAACTGTAGTGGCGGGTAATTTCCGGATCCTAGATACCCGCCGCTACAGTTGCCTTTTTAGCTGCGCATGCGTAGCGGCAGGTGGCTATACTCGCCGCTATAGTGATTGATTGTGGTAGTGAATAGTTTAGGGGTTATGCGGACTTTGTTCATACTTGGAGAGAGTAAAATAGACTTTATCCTTTATGAAATGAGCTACAATTATGTTAGTTTCCGTGAATATGATGTCATCGGAAGTGGGAGAACTCGTGTCTTCTTCTTCTTCTATGTCTACCCTTTCTAGGACTCATGGTTGCCTCTTATAGATGAGGTGTCCAACAAACTAAACCCATAACTTAACTAATCCGTTAACAACCTCAAATAGCCTAACATAACTCCTTGTCCCACGGCTGCTAGGTCGCTGGCCTAACATTTTTTGTTTATATATTTAGGGTGATTAGCTTATTTTAAGGAATACAATAATAACCTTTCTTTTTGTCGAACCATGTGCGCGCCAACGCATTAATGTAGGCGCATTGAGCAAAGCAGAATATTGCTGCTCTAGGTCAAAACAAATTTGACATCCTTTAAGCTGGTATTGTTTGCACTTGCTCGCTGCACATGGTGTTATGCTTGCTGCATATATAGCCGATAACATATACACTAATACACATACACATGTCGCATGCGTCTGAAAGGGTGTAATACGTCACTTGCATGACGCACCTGACACGCCTAAATATTCTTATCATTTTGTCCTCGTTCATGTTTCCTACGGATGCATGAATCAAAACCTGCCACCAAAAAGAAAACATATGTTATCTATCTGTCGTCCTAATCGACAAAGTATAAAGTAAGTAGACTTGTATATATATGAAATATAAAGTCAGCACCACTTATTATAATCTAAGCATTTGTTTACCTATTTCTTCATTTTCTGAGGTGACACGTGTAGAGAAAAGTGGAACGATAGCATAGGTAAGTTGCTAAGCGCGCCCCTCGAACCAGGAAACTTATGTTAGCTACACTCTATTCCAATTTAATTTTCATCTTGGAGCTGCTTTTGGTGTCCAAATTTATATAATGTTCTATGAACATGGTACAAAATTAGAATGACCAGTAATTTGGTACATAGGGAGTATGCATGTCGGTTCCCTATCACACATAATGACGCGGAGGCTTTTGATGGAATCTAAGCTTATGGGAAACCTAGTTGATTCTCAGACTAGAAGCCGGCCAAATAGTCTTACCTTAGTTTCAGGAGCGACACTACTATAATCGGCTACTTTAGCAGCGGGACGCAGATTCTCTGCATTAGTTGCATCTAATGCAGAGAGTACTGTAGCTGGAATTTCTTCGAATTTCAACCGTTCAATGGATGGTGGATGATCCAGATTTACTGCTACAGTAACATGCAAAAAGGTAAAAATGGTGGTACGGTACTGGCTACAGTAGAAATGCAGGTGATACTGTAGTTTCTCTCACATTTTACTGTAGCACAGGGTGTTGTTTCTGGCATTTAGACCTATGTTCTGGCCAAATGCAGGTGATACTGTAGTTTCTCTCACATTTTACTGTAGCACAGGGTGTTGTTTCTGGCCAAATGCGAGAGGATCCGGAAGGGCGCAGTAGCAGTGGGTATTCCACTCGCCTCTATGCATGCAAAGCTAAAAATGAAATTCTGTAGGGGCTCAAGCCAGGTGACCCGCCGCTACAGTTTGAATAAAAAACGAAAAAGTAGGACCCATGAGGGCCCGCTTGGTGCCAACTACCTACACGCCATCGGATCCGGCCCCACGAGAGTTGGGCAACCAGATCTGACCTCCACCGTACCGTGTGCCAACTGCCGCGCTCGCCACGCCACCTAGCCTCCACCAGGCTGCACCACCTTTTGCGCTCGTGAGTGCCCGCCGGAGGAGGGGTGGCACGCCCCCGAGCCGCCGCTCGCAACCGGAGAACGGGGCGGCCACCTACTCACACCAAGCCGATGGCGAGCCTCAAGACGCCGTGCCCCTGTCTACGCACCAGCCCCCGACGTCACCTACCTTTGAGAGGAAGGGGGCAGCGCGTATATATGGGGCACGCCGTGGAGGAGGGAGAAAAGCTGTGTGCCATGGACAAGGGTGAAAAGCCACACACCGTGGAGGGGGAAGCAAGCTGCGCACCGGTGTCACGCTTGGGAGAAGGGAGGCAGGATGAGGGAGTGGTGGCCAGCTGCCTTGCGGGTGGTGGGGTGGGCTCTTTAGCGGCGAGTGATGTTTTGGCTTGCCACTACAAAGGCAAACTTCCTTTGGGCCTCCTGTAATGTAATTCAGCCCATGTCGCTATAGTTGTTTTTGTAGTAGTGTGAGCCATATAACAATGATCAAGTTGCTATCAGCGACCGATGCCATCTTTTCAATGCTAAATCTGGCCCCAGATTCGTAGCACGTCTCCACTTTCTAAAGCATGCAATGGCTGGTGCAGATACAAAACACATATCTATACAAAATTTTGGGATATCACTGAAGTTGAAAACAAATCATACACACAATGATATTTATTTCGTTTTAAAGGAATTGATTCCCTATTCCTAGTTCTAAGTCTTTTAGCTAGAATTTTATTTTGAAAATCATGCAGGTTTATCATAGATTCTAAAATTTAAATTCATAGCCATTTTCATTATGTTTAGTTTGGTTTCAAAATTTTGGGTGTCACATTCACACACTTCATAATTCTATTGCCTTAAGTTAGTAGTTAATATTAATAGTAAAAGTTCCACTTATTCTATGTGGATTCGATTAAACCTTAGAATACTCTAAAAGGAAAGAGCTAAAATTGTATATAAATGGGTGCGTATAAACAACCAACACCGGCACGCCGAGTTGAGGAAGGGACAGAGTCCTCCGGCAAAGGGGAGGCGACCCGGAAAGAGGGAGGAGGTCGGCGGTGCCCGGATTTGGCGTGCCTCCACACGACAGGGCTCTAGGAAGATGGCAGCGCCTCGGATCTGGCGTGCCTCCACACAACAGGGATTTAGGTAGATGGCGTCACCCCAGATCCGACGTGCCACACGTTGGAATGGAGGAAGACGACGGCACCCGGATCCGGTGAGCCTCCTCGCGGTGGGCTCTATGAATATGCCGGTGCTCGGATCTGGCGGGCTTCCTCGGGGCGGGGATCAAGAAAGCCGGCAGTGCGGCGGGGATACAGGGTGTGGGGAGAGGGCCATCGCGGAGGAGAAGGCCGATGCAGGGAGAGAGATGTCACGGGGCCAGCGGCGGCACGGGGAGAGGTCACGGACCGACAACGGCGAGGAGAGAGGACACAGGACCGGTGACGACGTGTAGAGAGATTAGAGGCCGGTCCTTCGCGTGGCTGCTACTGCGTAACAGGGGTGGGCCCCGGTAGGGGCAACGATGTGTGTGCGGTGTTGGGTGCATGTGGGTGGGTGCGTGTGTCTACGGTGTGTGTGTGGATGTGGGTGCGTTTGTTTGCGGTGTGGGTGGATGAGAGTTTGCCCTCGACAAACCACTCCTTTGTCGAGTCCGAAATCAGCAGCACTTTGGCAAACCACTCCTTACAATTAGGGTGCGTTTGGCATGATTTATACACAAAATGCTTTTAGTGCTTATACTGCTTATAGTGCTTATTCTATCAAAACTGCTTATAATGCTTATGTAGCATAAGCAGTCAACCCGTTTGACAAAACTGTTTATGTTTATTCATCAAAACTGTTTATTCTCACACATAAGCACTATAAGCTACGTTTTGCTGCTTTGCCTAAAGTGCTTATGTGTAAGTACAAAATGACAAAGTGCTTATAGGTACTTATACCCCACAAGCACTTTGCTATTTTGCCGTATGGCACTTCAAACTGCTTATTGAGCATAAGCACTTTCAATAAGCTGTGTCAAATGCACCCCTTTTTTACTGAGTAGTTTTCCGGCAGCACTCGATAAAGATCTGGTTTGAAAAGCTGCACTCGGCAATGTCTTAACACTCGCAAACGTTTGATTTGATTACAGACTGTCGTGTGAAAAAAGAAACAGCACCCTGGACTGCTACAATTTGTACTTTCTCGCATCCCACCACACAATCACAATGTAAGAAAATATGTTAGAAATTGGTGCTACATCACTGCCGGCAACGCGCGCAACAGGATAGTCTCGACAGTGAGTCCTGGTCCGAGCCCTACAATCACTCCGATCTGGTCGACTGGGTTCTTGTCCAACCGGTGCCGGCGGATTTCGTCGAGAACGAATATTATCGACGGTCCGGACATGTTCCCGTACTCACTCAGCACTTTCCGACTTGCCCAGAGTTTGCCGGCCTCCAACCGAAGCCCGGCCTCGACGCTATCCAGGATGGCGCGGCCGCCCGGGTGCACTGCCCAGAACAGATCGTTCCAACCGCCACTGATGCCCAGTGGAGCAACAGCGCCGACCATGCATTGCTCTATGTTCTCGCGTACCAGCGACGGCAGCCCTTTGGAAGGGTGGAACAGCAGCCCGTCCTCGCGGAGCTGGCCGGCGGCAAGGTGCTTGCTTTCCGGTATGGTGGTTTGGGACGCGGAAATCATCTCAAAGCTGGGGCGCTCGACGGAGTCGACGGGGTCGGCTCCGACGACGGCGGCCGCCGCGCCGTCGCCGAACAGGGCCTGCATGATCATGAGCGCGGTGTTGGCCTCATCCCGCGGCGCTCGGAAGAGGATGAGCGAGAGCTCCGCGCAGGCCACCAGGACGCGCGCGTCGCGGTTGTTCTCGGCGATGTCCTTGGCGAGGCGCAGCGCGGCGGAGCCACTGGAGCAGCCGTTCATGTAGAGCATGGTGCGGCGCACGGAGGGGCGGAGGCCGAGCAGGGAGGCGATGCGGTAGTCGGCGCCCGGCATATGGGCGCCGGAGTAGGTGCTGACGACGAGGTGGGTGATATCCGTGGCCGGGCGTCCCCACTCGGCGATGGCCTTCGCCGCGGCCGCCGCGGTGAGCTCGGGGACGGCAGTGGCCAGGATATCCTGCCGAACGTCCAGCGACGGCAACGTTGGGTCCAACAACTCAGGGTGGCTGTTGAGAAGCTCCTCGCTGTGGTGGAAGTAACGCTTCTTGATTCCGGATTTGTGACCTGAAACATGTTATCATCAAACTGGAGCAGCGCAGAGTTTGAAGTTTGATTACAGCAAAAAAGTTATTTATTTATTTGAGGTTTGCCTGAAAAATGTAATAAATCAGAAGCAAATTCACGTACATATTCTCTTCAATTTTTCTTTGAGTTCGGCGAGGTGGTCGCTCCTGGTGACGCGGAAGTAATAGTCGGCGTAGTCCTCCTGCCGCACGCAGCTGGCCGGGTTTGCTGTCCCGATGCCCAGTAAAGAAGCCGGGCCGTCCGCCCGCTGCGCCCGCCATATGTTGCGCGCGACGGTGCTCACCGAGCGGGTCATCTTTGGGTTCCGGAGCAGGTGCATCTTGTAATCAGGAGGACAGAACAATTAGCACAAGATGAAGAAGGGCAGTAGCATTAGCGGACCGATGTGCTTGGATCGGACCATAGGAAGCCCACATATATAAATAGTACAGATCGAGTACAAGTAACACAGTTTGTTTTTATTAGGAGGAGTACAGTAACAGTTCGTTCAATGCGGGTATTACGTCCTTGTTTTCAGTTGTTTCAGAATTTTACAAAAATCATTCTAAGCAACAAGTTTTCAAGAGAAGGAGGGACAAAGTTACTTTTTTAACAAAAACGAATACACTACTAGAACTAGTTTAAAACATAATTGTTTCAGTTGTGTATTGTGACTGTTCTAGTTGTACATTTTTGTTATTCTAGCAATTCAATTTGAATTTTACAAAAAAAATTGACAGATTTTGAATAAAGTCCTGATGTCAGACAAATAGCAAAACTCTAAAATTAGTCAAGCTTCATCGATTGATGCGTGGTGTTGTTCATTATATTATTACGTACTTCAAGAACGAGACCGAGGTAGAGCCAACCAAGCAACTGTTTAAATCTCCTATACAAACAAATACTGTATTAGAAAAACGACAAGCTATACTTTCTTTATAGTTCATTTGTAGAAGGCGGTATTTGCCAATCTAGCTGCTGATGGTGAGCTGGCAACCCTTTTTGTAACTTATCGATTGCTGGCCTAGCAATAATTGTGTAGGTTAGTGAAGTGCTGGATGCTGACGACAAGCAATGAAGCCTTTTCCTTGCGTACCACCCGTTGGCAGAACATAATTAAGATGAGAATCGTCGTTAATGTCTTGGTCTTGCTTGTGTCGACTTGGGGACATCATTAAGGTATACATAGGCTTATGGGCAACCTCATCGGCCGTAAACTACAAGCCAACTGGGCCGACAACTGTTTGCTGTTAGGATAATTTCAAAACAACGCCAAATCTGCCCTAGATTCGCGTAGCCCGCCTCCACTGAACGCGTGGTTAGGTGATTTCAGACAGAAAATAATGTTAATACGTCAAGCACTTGATGAAGAAGAGCAGTAGCATTAGTAGGCTGGATGTGCTTTGGATCGGGCCATCCAAATAAACACCACATATGTAAGGCACAACACAGGGTAACAAACTAATAACAATTCGTTCAATGCAGCATGTTACACCTGGCGAGGGCTATATGATAAATGTCCTTTGTTTAAATTGCTTTAGAACTTTATAAACACTCATTCTAATCACTCTTTTTTGAAGAGAACTGAGACACGACCTCATCATAACTAAGTTTTACAAGGCGGCATTGGCTAATCTCTGGCTGGTTATGCAATCTCTTATAACGATGAGCTAGTGAGTAGCGACACCTGAAATGTATAACTAATTGTCCGATCGCTAGCCTGTTAATTGAGCAGGTTAGTGAAGTGCTTACGACACATGTGCTGATGACATGCAACGTAGCATCCATGACGTATCACCCGTTGGTAGAATACTGTACTCGTACATGATGAAGCCTACATACTTAAGATATAAGAGTCGTCGCCATATACGTCTGTGTCCACATTGGCACATCAGGACAATAGTTTGTTGTTGGGATGATTAGCTAAATCTGCCCTAGATTCGTAGCGTCCACTGGCCGCGTGTGGTTAGGTAGCGTCAGACAGAAAATGATGTCAACACGCATACCATTTGGCAGCAGGTGATGCAAGCTCTTGAACGTCAGAACGAGAAGCTAGATGTATAACTACTAATCGATCGTAGTGTAATAATTAATTAAAAGCAGGTTAGTGTGAACTGTGAAGTACCGACGATATGGACCGAGACCGTGTCCATCTCATCAAAAAAATGAAACCCTGTCTATGACGTATCGCCCGTTGCCAAAGCACAGTAATCGTACATGATGAAATACATAGTCAAGTATCCCAAGTTGTCGTCTAGCTACGTACGTGTTGTGTGCTGACTTGGGCAGATCTCTGATAAGTATCCCTGGAGTTTTTTTAGGGAATCTCTAGAAGCCAGCTAGGCTTCAATAGATTAACTGCTATGGTCTACATTAGTTAACTGCTACGGTCGTGACCGACTATGCAATGATCTAAATAAACCTAAATCTGCGCTAGATTCATTTGGCCACGTAGAGAGAGGTGTTCTTAGCAGGTGAGGCATCTAAGGCCCTGTTTAGATCCGTCTCCTAAAATGGCTAAACTTTAGTTACTTTTTTCTCCAAGCATGACCTTCTAAAACCTCGTAAACTTTAGTCAAGTCACATCCTAATTAAACTTTAGATCACTACTCACCTCAACCCTCCTAAAATCTCATAAACTTTGAAAAAAAACAACTAAAGTCAAAAGTACCCCTCAACCATATGTTAGGGATAGAAAAAGAGTATGTGGAGAAACATTCATTGAGGAGTCGGCATGTCCACTTTTTGATCCGTAGAGACTTAATTTAGTTATTGATCCAAACATGCACCTTCTAAATTTTAGTTGGCTAAACTTTAGCTAACTAGAGGATACAAACAGGGTCAAAGAAGTAAGAAGCGAAACACGCGGAACGACCTCGGCCCGATTTCTATTTAAGCAGCTCGGCTGGCCTGCACGCTAGATCGCAGTAGTAGTGCAGGTGCAGCATTGCTTTTCTCGTACCGCGTTTCCACGGACACAGAAGCAAGGCATGGCCATGGTGGGCAAGAAGATGGGTGGGGTGCCCGCGCTGGGGTGGTGGCTGATGGTCGTCGGCGCCGTCCGCCTCGTCCTCACCATGTCCGGTTACCTCGACACGGCGGCGCTCGGCGCCGCCACCTACGCCAAGGCAGAGAGTGAGTGCGCACGGAAACTAGCTAAACACTGGTCACCTAGCTTCGTCTCCCGCTCCATTGGATGCGATGGGAAACTATCACCGCTGTGACCTGCTTAGTAAGCACTGACTAATAATACACGATGATGCTTTTACATGTGCAGTGACCGGAGTCCATGGGCGCACGTTCGGGGTGTGAACGCTGCTGTCGTGCACGCTCTGCTTCCTCTGCGCCTTCAACCTCGACTGCCAGCCGATTTACTGGGCCACCTTCCTGTCCTTTGTCTACGGCTACGGCCATTTCGTCGCTGAGTACTTGCTGTACCACACTGCCAGTATATCCAATCTTGCTACACTCGGTTTCTTCGCAGGTATGTACTGTGGTCTGTGGACTGCTAGCCATCATCAACACTTCCAGAAACTAATATGTTCCGTATTGCATTAATTCTTTTGTGCAGTGACATCGATTGTGTGGATGCTGCTCCAGAGGAAATCCCACGGCCTACGCGCAGCTAAGCAGGCCTGAATCTCATGGCATGACCTTTGTTGCACGCCAAAGCGGGCCATCTGTTAGCTATGTTTTGCTCAACAAAAAATCTGTTACCTATGTACCAATTGCAATGAATCTTGAACTGCTCATAACCATATGTACCTTTCCCCTGTGGATCACTTTGTGTTACAACAATCAAGGCATCATGCATCACACGATAAATCAAGGACAACCTAACACGTGTACCCGATGGGGATAGCTGGGTCATTGGAACGATATAAATGCTAATCAAAGTTTCTAATCTGACGGTGAAGAATTCAAATGATGATGTGGGTACATGAGTGTTAAGAGACATAGAAATTAACGATATATCGGACATCATTTGCTAATGTTATGCAAGGCCTCGATAGTCAGAGCCTTAAGCTTGAGAGACATGTAAAGAAATGCCATTGAGATATCATTCGTTAGCATGACCCTGTACTTGCACATGATAAAGTACATAATTCAGAATTAATATATAAGTGACGTAGTCTTCTTCTTCTACCGGATCAAAGTCATCTTAGGCTCCGTTTGGCTCAAAGGATACATAAAGGAATTTTGTAGGAATGTGTTCCTCCGGAAAGGAATAATGCCAACATGTTTGGAATGGAGGAAATCTTAGGTCCTTTCCTATGGAAAGGAAGCAACCGGTGTACGTTTTGCAGGAAAAGAAAAATCCACTCAGATCAAAGGGAACAATTCCTTTCATGCTCACGCCCTGCTATTACTCCTTGTTAGTTCTCTCTCCTCCATCAAAATTGGTGCTAATCACTGTCACGACTAGGAAATCCAATAAAAGATACGGGTTAACTGAAGAGAGACACATCATGGCTCATGACGACTCCATATGTAGGAAAGTGACAAACAGATTAATTAATGTGTATTTCTGTATTGAAACATACTTCTTCTTTAAGTTAATCTAACGCTTACTTTTGACTTTTTTTATTTTAATTCCTGTATTATGAATTCCTGCAATCCAAACAACAAAAGTTTTCAATTCCTTTGTTTTCGTTTCCTACGGTTTTCTCACTTTCTTCATTCCTGTGTTTTCTTCATTCCTGTGTTTTTTCCTATTCCTGCGCTTTTTATTCCTTCGTTCTAAACAGGCCCTTAGCCTTTAAAAGACAAATAGAAGTCAGCTCAGCTACAAACTTGGGATCGTCTCAGCCATTGGCCCATTCACGCCTCCTATATGCAGGTCGTGCTACCCATAGGTTAGCAATAGTGTGGCCCATTGAAGCTCCATGTATGCTAAGAAATGATCTATTTATTTTTATCAATAATTCTTTATCATATTCTTCTGAAGTTTTGTTAATATTATATCATATTTTATAAAATTATATTTTTACTACTAATATTCAACATTTTTTCACTACTAGATTAATTAGGTTTTATTATCAAAATCATCCATTTTTACAACTAGAACGATTAATTTTCATTACTGGAATAATCAATTTTCACAACTAGAATAGTAGATTGTCATTACTAGAACATTTGATTTTTTATTGGTGGAGCATTTGACTTCACTACTCGAAAATAAAATTCATTAGAATAAAAGAAATAAAATTGAAAAGTAAAAACTATATCATGTGAGATTTTTTGTTATACTATTTTTATGAAATGCATTCGTTAAATGGATTTTAAAATGAAGTTACCATTTAAGTGAAAGT
Organism: Chloris gayana; assembly: GCA_031894775.1. Lineage (NCBI taxonomy): Eukaryota > Viridiplantae > Streptophyta > Magnoliopsida > Poales > Poaceae > Chloris > Chloris gayana. The sequence continues at coordinate 544,867 of JAUNZO010000885.1, read as the reverse complement.
CAAGTTGAAATTATAAAATCAAAACTAAACAATCCCCACCCACCAACGACCACGTGGGATGTCCTCGCTGCACATACGGAAATAAAAGTGTGTTGTACTGAAACTCGGAGTAGTGTACGCTATCTATTTATATATAAAAGACACAACCCACTACATGTCATTAATTAGTATTTCTCTGCAACCACATTGCGCCACATCACCTCAGTAATCCGATCCATCAAACTATCAGGATGATTTAATCTTAACCATCCACTCGAAGGGGTATTTCCCTCTCTTCTCTCTACCTCAATAAAAGCCAAAATTGATGTTGCAACTCCCACCTTGCATCTCTTTGCTTGCAATAATCAAATGATTAATCAATCAGCAGACGTATCCATATTATGCTCATATGCTCATCCATCATATCCATATTATGTTTAAAAAATTATACTCAGATGCTCATATGCTCCTTTAACATTATTTCTTACACAGAGTTGTAAATGTTTTCCTTTTTTCATGATATAAAAATTTTGAAGGCTCTGCATCTTTATGTAAATTAATAAGACACCGCACCATTCCCATTATTAGACAATGTTTATGTGTAGGGTAGAAAGTTAATACAAGCTATATTACCTTGACGAGGTCTTTATTTTTTTCTGTTTTCCCTTTATTTATTTGATTGAATAAAATAGTATAAAACTCCCAAAGGAAGACCTAACGACTTCCATCCTTTTTTTCACATTAGCATCTTATGTATAGATATTTTTCAAGTGCTCAAAGTAGATAGTCCTCTATATAATATCCGCAGCAACGCTGGGGTATCATCTAGTTTATAGGAAAGTTGAGGGCTCTCCTCAGGCAATAATATTGTAATAGACCAAAAGTAAGCTTCCCTGGACAAGAACAAAGAAACAAAATGGAAGGAAATTGGCCCAGGCCCACCAAGGATCAGGTGGTTCCCTAATATCGCCTGTCTCGTTTGTGTCCATGGTCTCTAATGGCTGCATGTGCATAAGCACTTCGAACAGCTGCAGGGTAGGGGTTCTGATCGCGGAAAATGGAGGCAATGGCGAGTGCCTCACCTCACCATATACTAATGAGGTACTAATAGCTCTATCAATGGTAGTGCAAGTTCGATAGTAAGAAATACTATAAGCTATAAACTTGAGGATCTGTACAACCAATCAATTGCTAGACTACTAAAGGAGGTCCATGAAATGTTGACAAGTCACTAAGGTTACTTCCAATGCGATTTTTTTATTATTCAATGAACTGTCATTCTAGGATTTTTTTTTATAATTGATGACCGCTTGCAAGACAAAATAATAGATGAAGAACGGAAAAAAAAAGTTTCATTTGATGAAATTATATCTTGTTTCCAAGATTGTGTGTTCTTTTTAATGCTATTATATGAAATTCTGTAAAATTAAACTAGCATTGGGAGCAAGCATTTCATCAATTGCAAGGATACAATTAAGTGCTTCAGTAAGACTAGGAAACAAAAGAAAACAAATTATACATTGCAGAGGGATGTTTCAGTGTCCTCTATATATATATGATGTGACGATCTTATAAACACCAAAATAAAAATTTCCACTATAATAGCCATGTACACGATGAATACTACTTCATTAGGACTTTAGGAGTTACCATCATGGTCTTCTGCCGGCTTTCAAAACTATTTTAACAAGTTGTCATGGTGCCTTTCAATGGAATCTAGGCGTTAATTAGGGGTCTAAGGGTATTGCACTGACGACATGCAAATAATCGTCCATTAGGTAGATCTAGCACTTGTGCAGAACACTGTACTTGTACATGAAGAGGAACATAGTTAAGTTAACAATCACTATCTCGATCCTGTACCGACTTGGCCACATCAGTTAATTATCACAACATGTTGATCATGGCGCCTTTCAGCGGAGACGTAGATCTAGCACTTGTGCAGAACACTGTACTTGTACATGAATAGGAACATAGTTAAGATAAATGTCACCGTCTAGATCCTGTACCGACTTGGCCACACTCAGTTAATTATCACCACATGTTGTGATGCATTTCAGCGGAATCTAGGCTTATGAGGGCAGCCTCATCGATCCTAGACAAGAAGCCAACCAGGCTGACATGAGGATCAAGCCATAACAATGATCAAGTTGGCACCGGTGACGATGCTCTCTATAGCTAAATCTACCCTAGATTCGTAACACGCCTCGCATCTCGCGTGGAGCAATTGACCAAGTTTAGCTAATATGTCTGGTGAAGTGATTGTGGTCAGATAGAAAATGATGTCTGACCCAATTGACCTAGTATATACCACGCTAGATGAAAAGTTACTAGCTCCTTTAAAATACTCATTTCAGGTTTCTAATTTGAATACTTCTATCTTTCATAGATATTATGCATTTACATTTGCATATCTACATAGCGGTCTAAGAAAGTTAATGAAATGCATGCTCTTGATAGTCAGAAATACTATACAAACTAGCTAGCGGTCCTGGTCTCCTGCGGGCTTTCACACCTAGCTTAAGTATCACACAAGTTGTGGTGCCTTTCAATCAAATGTAAGCAAAAGGGATCTCATCGATTAGTAGCACTGTAGCAGCAGTAACTATGACGAACAAGTTACCAGTGGTGATGGCTGACCGTGACCGGGCTCCCGTCACCTATCTAGAAGGGAATGCCAAGTAGTATAAATTTAGATGATGCCAAGAACGAGATGAAAAATATCTCTCTAGACAATGCAATTTGTAAGATGTTTTCTTTCTCTCTTTTGCCCTTTCTACAAATAACTTGGGCACATTTTACATACAGCTACATGTATAGATGCCCTTGAACTAAAAGCAGTTTTCCTTCAAAATGCTATTAGTTTTTGAGAATTTGATAATTGCGCTAATAATTAAGTAATTTACATTTATTTTCATAGTTCAATTTTCATCCCACTAAGTCTTTGTGCCCCAAAGGCCCAAACCATGGTCGATCTTATTGCAATAATAATGATGAATTAAATCATAAAATGAATTACATTACTTATTTTGATCTATATTAAAAAAATAATTGTTACAATTTATCACTTTGATAATATTATCCTCAATGTGATAAAAAAATACCACTACTTGTTGATTTCTGGAGTCAAATAGGTACCCTTGAATCAAACAACTTGCCACTATTTCGGACGAGAAAAGTGTTGTAGATATTTTTTGTTGCTTTCATGAAAGATATCTTGCATTTTCGATAGAGCCATTGACCAAGTCTGATGAGCCAAGGTCGGACTTGAAAGTGGAAACTATACATGTAGTTGCAGGCGAAGCCTCCACCAGTCTGTTAGATCATGTGTCTCTTAGGTCGGTGCCAGCGCCGGTGGCGGATCCACCAGTAGATCAGGTGGGGCTTGAGCCCCCCCCCCCTTATTTTTTTTGTTTTTTTAAGAAGAAGGAAGGAGATAACGTAGAAGAAGGAGCCCCCCCCCACAAATACAAAAGGGTGTTGGATCCGGCACTGCTTATCGCCGGATCCTTGTTTTACATTCTAGTCAGCAATTAGTACATGCATACAAGGTAGGACGCCGGAAGAAAAAAACAGGAGCAACACTGCTCCGGTCGGCTCGTTTCATAGACTTGGCGGTGGTTGTGCGATCGGGATCCTCTCGCATTGGCTACTAGCTAATGCAAAGGAACACTTACTGTGAATTAGGTCCCATTTATAGCTGTCAGATAAAAAAATCAACAATACAGATTCAATCACTACAGTAACATACGCTACAGCAAAATTCGAATAAAACAAAATCGTTATTGTTTTCTACTGTAGCGTGGCCGCTGTTTTGTGCATTAGGCTACTATAGCTAACTCATATTACTATAAGTATGGTACCTCTTTGCAGTATTGCAGAGAATAAGATCCTGGTTGTGCGTTGTGTTCCCCCCACTTTCGGTTCCGTACCCTCGGTAGTTGTTCAGAAGTATATGACCTATATATATCTAAAATACCTCAGTCCCACCATTGGATTCGAGTGTGTGTCAAGATATGTGCAAGTGACATTTTACTTCTATCCCTTGTTTGACATTTGTGCCGGACGTGTCATGTTCGGTACCAAAACCTCCAGTTGGGGCTCCTCCTCGTCGGTGATTTGTAGCAGTAGAAAGAGGATCAGGAGTAGCAGCACGAGGGGCGACAGTAGCAGCAGGAGCAGGGGCATAGGAGGAGCTCAACAACGTGGGGCTGGGATTAGAGGAAGATCGGGCATCGAGAGAGGCAGGGGGTAGAGGAGGAGCTCGACCGGCGGGAGGGCCCATCAGGATCCACGGGTAGGAGGACCCATCTGGATCTATCGACGGGAAGACCGATCCAAATCTACCAGCGGGAGGGCCGCCACCGGGCACGGGATTGGGGTACCAATCCGTGGGGATGAGCCCATGCTTGTCGTCGCAACTACTGAGCGCGCCCTCCATAACCTTCACGAGCCCGGTCTCCTCCAGCATCCCATACCTAACACGACCTAGCTGGATCCATAGGTGGGACCATGGGAGGGCCACCGCCGACCACAAGATTGGGGTTGTAGCCCATGCTCATTGACCTTCGCAAGGGGAGTGGAGAGAGAGAGAGAGAGAGAGAGAGAGAGAGAGAGAGAGAGAGAGAGAGAGAGAGAGAGAGAGAGAGGAGGGGTGGGGGTGGCGGTGCCTAGGGGAGTGGTGGACGAGGGGGACGCCACGAGGCGGAGCGGCGGGTGGGGGAAGCGCCTAGAGGCGAAGCAGCACCTGCGACCCGCCATCGTGTGCGAGGGGAGCGATATCACCGGTGGAGAGAAAAAGATAAGCATAACGAGAGGGGATAGTGCGGAGTAACGCCGTGTTGTAACACATGTCAAGAAACAGGTCCAAGGGTTGGGGTCCCTCATGAATATAGATATGCACGTAAATGACATAACTATTCTACACCCTATTCTGCAGTTATTCTGCACCCTGAGCCACCTAGGAGCCAGACGGGCACACTAAATTCTACAAATCCATTGCACACACTAAATTCTTAAAATTCTTTGTACACTAAATTCTACAACTCCGTTGCACACTAAATTCTCCAACTCCTTTACACACTAAATTCTCCGATGAGCCGACAATTTCTATCGCCATAGGAGAAGATGTTGTATTCTAAGGGCCAAAACCATGTGGCAATAAACGCTAAATTATACAAATCCTATGCACACTAAATTCTCCAAATTTGTGCACATTAAATTATACAATTACACCCTGGTGCTATATATATGCAACGCCGATGCCAGCTATGTATTTTAAAGTTTACTGAAATTGCAACTTCTGCATTACAAATTCGGTACCTATAGTATTTTGATTACTTTGTTATTACATAGTCACCACGAGTTCATAACATTTGCAGCCCAGTCAAAACTATATTTATTTCTTATGAATGCCGTCCATAACTAGACTCCTTGAATGCTCGAGAAAAGAAATGGTGAATTTGGTCCCTAAGCTTTTAACTTCTCTAAAGCTCCATTCCATCCCTCATGTTTCGAAGAGGTCTATCTAGCTGGTGAATTTTATTACAAGTCCATCCTTATCCCTTGTTTGAGCACTTGTCGATGTGGCACAATTAGTCAGCTAAAGTCATGCCACTGCACCACTTTGACGCAGGCGCGTTCCGCTAAGGTCAGTCTCAATTGCATTTTTATGGATACAATTACCTAGAGTGACACGTCATCTAAAAATGATTGAAACTAGGATGAAACATCCCTCTCTCAATGCATAGTTTCATCAATTGTTGTTTTCTAGGTTACATGCAAGACACAAGATTTCGAGGTAATTATGTATGTAAGGTTTCATCCTCATAAAACTCATTTTCTTCTCTTCTCATTAATACACTGTCACATCATGAAAAAATACCTACATCACACTCTATTTATTGTCCATGAAACCTCCATTGAGACTAGCCTAAAGAGACAGAAGGAAGACCTACCTATCAAGACTATTGCTTTGACGCCCCCACTCTAAAGTATACAATATTACATTTAACAACTCCTTGAATGCATGAGAAATGTCAATAAAATAGTCGATTTTGTCCCTAAGCTTTAAATTTTCTGTAAAGAAAATTTTCATCCCTCTCATTTCAAAGAGGTTAATCTAGTCCCTTAATTTTATTACAATTGCAGCTTTATCCCTTGTTTGAGCAATTGTCCATGTGTCACGCCTAGTTAGCCAAATTCATGCCATTGCACCACTTGACTCGTGTGCGCTTCGCCAAGGAGACGGAAGGAAGATATACATCAATCTTATGTCTCTCGGACCGCTACTCTAAATTGTGTCATAGCGCACGATGATGATTCGTGACACAACTTACAGACCAGCTAAGTCCCGTTGTATAACCAAGGTGTAAGGTTTGGGAGTTTTTTCAACCAATGTCGGAAGGTCTTCTTCTTAAGCAAATGACGTCGGGAGGAGCTTCCCCGGCAAGTCGAGTTTTAGACCGCTACTCTATATACAATACTATATTTAACAACAAGATCTTCGACAATGCCAACGTGATTGGGCGGTACCGACTAAGTGTGCCATGTGAACGGACAACGTAGAACGAGAGATGAAATTGGAGTTATATTCTACATATATTTTAAAAGTACAAAACACTAAGAGTATTTCTCTGCTCTCACATTAAGCCACATCACCTATAATTTGTCCACCATCTGATTATGTAGTATTTTGTTTCATCACATCCGTGGGATTCTACGAGATGCGTTACAATATCAAAGATATTTTATATTGCAATGCTCCTCTACCACTGAAGACGGTACTCCAATAAGGCACCAAGGCAATAGAAATGTATGTTGGAGAATTAGTGGAGAGGTGTAGTAAATCCAGTGCAATAAATTCTCTAGGAGTGAATGTTGTGACCCAGCCCAATTCGTCTTGCATCACCTTTCTCTTGAATTTCCACTCATTATTAGGTCATTCTCGGTGACCTCTTTCATTTCACGTGTTCCAAGTGTGACACGTTAACTTTCTAGTCTTGTCATATGAAATGAAAGTGCATCTCTCAATGCATTATTTTATTTCACAATTTCATAGGTTGAATGAGATATTAAATTGTTACTATGTGGCACAATTTTATTGGTTGATGGTGTTAAGGATGAAAGGAAAGGCCATGCACTTTCATTTGTCTTTCATTAACTTGGAAAAAGTGCCCATTGCCTTTCACTAGGATAAAAGGACTCCCTCTCTTTCATATTAATTACCTTACCAAGTCATCTATTTTTCTTATGTGACAGCTAATTAATGTAAAATGAAAGGTCCATTGAGAATGGCCTTAGCTCATGGCCCTCACGAGGGCAATGTAATTAGTAGCTCTAATGGAATTAACTGACCACCGATTATTCAAGGTATCAATACGAAAAAATGAATTTCCTCCCATACTATATACTCCCTCCATCCACTTTTATAAGGCATATTAGCTCAATACTTTTTTCTACAATTATAAGGTGTATTCTCCCCCCCCCCCCCAATGGTTAAATGCTGATGACTCTTGGATTTACACATGCATGAAATGGAGCATTGTTGTTTGCATTTAATAGTCCTACACTCCCATTCATATACAGCCTGTTTGCATACAACTTTTCTTTTTTCCGGTGCACGCAGCACCTTCTCCCAAACCAATTCACATTCAATTAAATTCTCCTTGGTCACAACATCACAGCCAAATACGCCTTATAAAAGTGGATGGAGAGAGTATATATTGAGATGCTCTCCCTTCCTTCAAATTACCAATTTTATCGTCTCATGGAAAACATTGGAGCCCAAGTATCCACAGAGTGCATGCCATCAATTGTTTTTGTGTTGCTGGTACCTCAAGGGTCTTTTATTAGAATTTCTAGAAATCTCTATTACAACTAGATGTATTATGATTATTGGCTCTTATAGCTTTTCTTTCTTTGAGATAGCATCCTAGGAGATGGCCTATATCTATCCGTATGGGCAACATCCGAAACAATCCTCATGTTTTGGTTACCTGATTCCATCATGTACTTTTACATTTAGTTATTACAATCAATTTTTCCTTCCTTCTGGCAGGTAGGTATGTGTGCAATTGAATTATAATGACTTGTTTCAACTTTCAACATAGTCCAAGGCTGCAGGGATCAAGGCGGTCATCATCCATAACCGGTTGAAGATTAGAAAAGTCAAGGGAACCTATATATAATGGCTTGATAAATTATGTTCCATGATAAAAATTTTCAGGTGATATATATCCCATTTATCCTTGCAAATTGTCTAATCTACTTTTTAGTATGTTCAGGTAACAAAAAGAAACACGTGCTTATGTCCGGGAAAGTTAAAGAAAGGTGTGATCAGATCATCTTATTGTCCCCCTTTCATCTCCTGATGCTTCAAATCCCAACATCCATAGTTTGTTAATTCAGTATCCTAAGTGCTACAGATAACTTTCTTCGAAGTATTTTTTGTAGAAGTTGTTGATGTAAGCGGCTAGGCCAATTATCTAATTGTAATCTTTAGGTGCATCAGCAGTGGTTTAAACTATAAAGTCCATTTTTCAAGATTAATATCTACAAGTCGTCTCATGTTTTCATATTTATGTTTTCTATTTTGTTCAAAAAAAATAGTAGACCATACTAAAATTTTAATTCCCATGGCAACGCGTGGGGGATTCATCCAGTTGTAACTGGAGTTCAGGGATCATTTGGCCTCTTTCAAAAGCTTTATGTGATAGTCCATGGATGAGATCAGATACTCAGCCTAGTCTCTGACTCCATTTCACAAGCAGAGATTGGTCCATGAATATATTACTTTTAGAGATTTTTTGTCCCTGGACACTTTAAAAACGTGCTTTGGTCTTCTAGACATCGTATTTCTTCTTTTGGACGCGTGGACACTGAGAAAATGTGGTTTTTGTCTTCAGGACACTATATAGAAGAAAAAACGATCATTTTCAAAAAATTTATCTCAAAAGCACGATATACATTATAACTTGAAATTTTGCACAAAGTTAGATTATTGCATTTTCTGTCCTTGTGATTTTTTAAAAAAATTTGTCGATTGTTTGTATAGTTTGATTCTGAAAATAAATATTTATTAGTTGAAAAAATTATGTAAATGATAAACAAAAAATATGAAAAAAAATCACGTGTGCAGAGGAATACAATAATGTTTACTTGTGACAAATTTCAAGTTGCAATGTATATGGTGCATTGAGATAAAAAAATTGAAAATAGTCACTTTTTCTGCTATGGTGTCCTGAAGACAAAAACCGTATTTTCTCGGTGTCCACACGACCGAAAGAAGAAATGTGATGTCTAGAAGACTAAGCCGCATTTTTAGTGTCCAGGGACCAAGAAACCAACTTTTAGTGGTTTCTTGGACATCAAACTCATTTGCCGTTTCAACATAACACATCTGAAACTATTTTCTATGACCTGCCAGAACAGTCAAACTTCTTTATGTCAGTAATAAAACGAAGTGTAATGCTAATAGAACAGGTACCGGAGCACACTACTTTACTGCTTGATAATTTTGCCAGTAATGTGAGAAAGTTCCATACGCCACGAATTCTACAAAATATAACATGGAGCATATTCTCACTCACCGGGCCCTTCCACATGCAGACAGCGCAAGAGCCTCTTTTTAATTGAAGGCCCTGCGCATTTTGCATATGGAGAAATTGACCGTCATACCCAGTTGAGTCTTTAATGTGGCCGGAGAGCATCTGTCATTAATAACTCGATCGGAGAATTGGAGAAGTAAATACTTAAAAGTTGATGCATGTGTCTAGACGACCCACCAACCGCTGGCCATGTACGTCAGATCACGACTTGCGCTGTTACCTGCTACGGTGGCTCAAGCCGGCCACTGGAAATGACGTCGTAGCGCGAGTATAAGTACACGGTCCCGGGTTGGGTTCATGAAGCACATTTCCTCCTAGCTAGCTCTCGCACTAGGACTTTGCATTGCCCGTCTCCACTCTTGGTTTCTCCCTCGCACGTAGGAAAGGTATGGCCGTCGCGGGGAAGACGAAGGGCGGCGTGCCTGCTCTTGGCTGGTGGCTCATGGCCGTCGCCACCGTCCGGCTCGGCCTCACCTGGTCGGGCTTCTTCAACCCCGGGGCACTCGGCTCCGCCACCTACGGCGAAGCGCAGAGTACGTATCAGTCTGATTAATATTTCAGCATTATTTCATACTAACCAAGTAAAAATATGCTGGTTCGGGGTCACTGATAATTAAGTTTGTGCGCGTGGTCATGGTTTGCAGTGACCGGCGTTCATGGGCGCACGTTCGGGGTGTGGACGCTGCTGTCCTGCACACTGACCTTCCTGTGCGCCCTCAACCTGGACAACAAGCCGCTCTACGCCACCACCTTCATGTCCTTCGTCTACGCCTACGGCCATTTCCTCATCGAGAACCTGGTCTACCAAACCTCTACCGTGGCCAATCTCGGCACGTACGCCGTCGTCGCTGGTTAGTGCATTACTATTATTGCTGGCCCTCTAATCCCCATGGTTTCTTAATTTAACATATAGCAGTGCAACGTACGCCAGATTTACATATGGACGTGGTTCACAGGCATGTTCTCAGTTTATATTAACCACATCATGCTTCCCGTTTTACGCAGTGACGTCGATTGTGTGGATGCTGCTGCAGTGGAACTCCCATGGCGCTCGTGCTGCCAAGAAGCAGCACTGATCTTGCTCCTGCCGGTTTATCAAATAATAACGACTGGGCGCCTCAGGTGCCTATATATATATGGATCACCGATTCACCATGCTTCAGCAAAGAGTCACCGATACATGTCCAGGAAAAAAAGAATAGCACGTATTAGCTGAGAAATCTGAAGAATATTCTCTTCTCCTTTGTGTATTGTGATATTACAACGTGTGCTTTTGCCGTGACAGACTTTGTTAATTGTTACTACATCCAAGAATACGCAATTAAGTGCATGTGCCAATATTTCCCTTCTGTTCAGGAGACAGGTATTGATCATCAACATGATGTGTCATGGGTATCCAAAACCAAGCTGCTATTCTCTAACGGGTACATAAAACACTAAAATCACCCGTCACATCTCTTACCATCAATAACAGACTGGCTAATAAATTCAAATTTGTTTACTACAAATCTACAATGATTAATAAATACTCCCAAATTTTGTGCGACTCTGTTAGAGATTTTTTTTCAGTGGCAGAATGTGCCCTACAACATTCAAGGATTGTGATAAAAAGGCGATAATAAGATATTTAAGTCAAAAGATAAAATAGTTAAATAGCCAAACAATAGCTTAAAGTACATAGAGGAGAAATGGTAGATTTTGAAGTCACGGGGAAAGGGAACAGAATAGTTGAAAATTTGGAAACAAAATGGGCCTCTCTGTGGTTCCATACAAACACTTGTTACTTCCGATGTTTGTATTCATCATAGATGGTTGTTAATTCATCATAGACGTCATGTGGTTAGGAAGGACCAAATACATGTGAATTCCCCATGCATGTCCCAAGGATTTTATTTGATTTTTTTAGAATTTAAAATGCATTCACACACGTTAGCCGCCATATTTCTTAGGAAAGACATGGTAAATTTCTTTCTTTCAAATGGATAAGGTACTAAATTGGGTTAAATAGCATGGATATAATTTTGTACTCATTATATTTTATTATTTGAATCACTCGTAGTTCAAATTTTGCTTAATTCAAAAAATTGCTTGAAATGTAATTAATTAGAAAATGAAGACAAAAAACTTCAAATTTTAACATGGACCTACATATGTTGTATGTGGTGAGTAGAAAAAGTTTTGACATGAGAAAAAGAAAAAAATATTTCTTTGCCGAGTGCAAAAAAAAAACATTCGGCAAACCCCTTTGGTTGCCGAGTGCCACGAAAATACACTCGACAAAGAACCTTTGCCGAGTGTATTTTCATGGCTGGTTTGCCGAGTGTATTTGTTTGTCGAGAGTTTTTCATTTTACACTCGGCATAGACGTTGTTTGCCGAGTGCCCGATCAAACACACTCGGCAAAGCTTAGGGCACTCGGCAGACAACGATTTTTCCGTAGTGCATGTCCCAAGGAACTTTTATTTGAGATATGACCTCATGTCATATTCCCTCCAAAGTTCCTACAGAGTCTACGTCCCCAAAAACCCGAAGAAATTTCTTATAGGTAAAACCATTTTTTGTCATATAGAAAGTTCTATAGATTGAAATAACGATTATATAACTTTATGTTTTCCTTAATTTGTTAAAAGAAATGGAGATGTTCAACCCATACTCCCTATATGTGGGCACCCTCACCACTTGTCATTCTCACATCCGAAAGCACATTTTCTCTTTTTAACATATTTTTATATCTCTCCTTCTCATTTTTTGTGCACCTAATTTTTTTCACCTCTCTTTAATAGTTTAATTCCCATATCCAAAGCTAAAATGAATAACTAAATTATGAAAACAAAAAATAATAAGAATATAATCTTATTAAGAGTAAATTTAGAGGTCACACGGTAGAAGTAGCCTACCATGGCTCATTACACATTTGTCCCTAACATCAGGTAATTAAGGTGTGGAGAATGACTTTTGTGGACATAGTGGCATGTGTCCATCCTAGCTTTTTTATTAATTATGGTTAAATATAAATATTGAATCTCTAATTATACTATTAAACATGTCATACTAGTTGTAGACACGTTGTCAAATGATAAATTCAAGTTCTGAAATATCAAATTCTGACAAATTCATGAAATTTAACAGAATTTCATGAATTTATCCGAATTTGATGTTTCTTTAGTTCAATTTGTGATTTGACAACATATCTACAGCTAGTCTGACATGTTTAATAGTATAGTCAGAGATTCAATATTTATATTTAACCATGATTAATAGAAAAGCTAGGGTGAACACATGCCCCTATGTTCACCAAAGTATTTCTCTAAGGTGTGCTATAGGCATTTCTATGGTTTTGTACAAACAATACCTCCCAAGCTAACTCCTATGGTTGTAAACTGAGCATAGTTCAGTTAGTTATTAGGTTCTTTATATGTTCAATTAGTTAGGTTTTAATCAATTCTACTTAGGTTAAAATCCATATTTATGTCTAATTATTATTTAAGTATGAGGCAACATCGTCATTGACGAGGGGTCTATAGTGAATTCATGAATCTCAAGATCAAGTAATAATCAGTCCAATCTTTCGAAGGCATTTATAAAGGTAGTCTATATGTTTCTGTTGTGTTCATTTGCAAAAAAAATAAAAATAAAAATAAAAACTAACTGACTCAGCGATCCTAGTTCAAACAAACAGTTCTAAGCAATGTAGCATGGCAATTAAAGTGTTTTCCAAAGCAATTTAGCACAGCACAACACCACAAATCACACATTCACACCTGACAATGAAATGGACGCGCATGAGTTTTCCACAATGCAGCCACATAGCATCATTTTCTTAGCACGTGATTCATAAATCATATAGGATCTGCAGAATTTCCAACAAGCACCTATCAGAACAGTGTCTCATGTAACGGAACATACAAAAAAAATTCAGCAGCACGTTGCAGCACGTTCTGCTTTCACCGTTTTTCAAGGAAATGTATTATCGAGGATTTTAAAATAGTGATAAATTTTGAAAATTCGAATTATAAAGTTTTGGACCACATTTGAAAATTTGAAAAATAGGAAAAATTCAAAATTCGAAGTTGCAAATTTTCAGCCGCTTTAGACAGTTCGAGAATTCTTCCAAAAAATTGATAATTCGAAATTGTTCATTTTTTACAACACTATAAATTCGAAAATTTAACAAATAAATTCATAGGTCGAAATTTCGGCATGTTCAGCACCGGACATTGGCACCATCGCTCCTGCTCGCGGGCAGGTCCTGGTCGAGATTCGCCACGCACCCGGTTGCAACCTCGCCGTGCCTGCCTGCTCACCGCACCGCAGGCCTGCCCGCCGCGCCGCCTGGACGAAATCGAAAGGACGCCTGCTAGGGTTCCAGGCCTGGTTTCTTTTTTCTTTCGATTTCGTCCGATGTAGTCTGTTCAGAGGAGGGAAAGGGTAGAAGGGTCATTTCCTCTCCAATTCCTGGAAGAAAAAACTAAATAGTGTGGCTAAAAGGGTGAAATGGTATGACTTGGATCAGTTTTGGCCAACTCATGGTATATTTTGGATCTCCTCTTTACTGATGGTGTTTCTTGGATGTAGCCCCTTAAGGGTGGTATAGATCTAATTTACTCGACAACGAGGGATCTATAATGACTTCATGAATCTTAAGATCAAGTAATCACTCCAATCTTTTGAAGGCATTTATAAAGGTAGTCTATATGTTTCTGTTGTGTTCATTTGCAAAAAAAAAAAAACACAACGGACTCAGCGGTCCTAGTTCAAACAAACAGTTCTAAGCAATGTAGCATGGCAATTAAAGCGTTTTGCAAAGCAATTTAGCACAGCACAACACCACAAATCACACATTCACACCTGACAATAAATGGACGCGCATGAGTTTTCCACAATGCAGCCACATAACATCATTTTCATAGCACGTGATTCATAAATCATATAGGATCTGCAGAATTTCCAACAAGCACCTATCAGAACAGTGTCTCATGTAACGGAAGATACAAAAAAATTCAGCAGCACGTTGCTTCACCCAATTCAACCGAAACAAGAACTTGAAAATCACATGAATGAGAAACAAATACAAAAAGGCAAGCGGGAAGCAGCGTTCGGTCACAGCCACTGTTCTGATAGGTTACTCGCACTGGGATGATCGAGCCTCTCGGGCAGTGCGAGTGGCCGTCGTTCATAGGCGCACGTTCGGGACGTGGACGACGCTTTGCTTCCTGTGCGCATTCAACCTCGGAAACAGGCCGCGCCGACGATCATATGTGAAAGGGACAGTACAACTACACGCCGAGATTCGCCTTCAACGGTTCAACCTCGAAAACTGCAGGCCGCATTTGTGTACATCATCTACACGCCGACGACCACTTCATCGTGGAGAACTTGGTCTATCACACTACCACTGTACCGCGGCGAATCTCGGGCGGGTATACAGCCGTCGCCGGTACATGCCGTGCCTACCCACATCACGATTGATCGAGATCATTGTAATCTTCTGACTATTGCAGTACTGACCCTCGCATCCATATGGTCCCATCGTTGTCAGCCTAGCTATCCAAAGCTTGTGACCCGTTCATCTTATTGGAGACAAAAGGCCAACTGAAACACTATCCAAAGCTTGTGACCCGTTCATCGTATAGGAGATGACAGCGGTGATCTTCTCGACTTGCTTCGCCCCTAGTGACCTAATAATGAAACATTGAGTAAACTTTAGAAATCTACAACTATTTTGACAATTGTTGCAGAAAGCTACAACTTTTGGATATCAGTTGTAGAAACATAATTGTTTTAACATTTATTGCACAAAACTACAACTTTCTCATCAAGGGACCATCTGTCATCTTTTAAGATGGCAACGGGAAGCATACACCTGCGTGCCCAGGAGCGAAAACCCGAATGGCACGGATTTGGATGGCACTCTGTTCCGCGGGCACCGATACAGGCATGCATGACTTGATATCCAACATGCAATGCAGGCACATAGTAAAATTCATGGCTGTGCTCTCTTGCCCGTCTGCCGCTTAGTTGAGACCTGATATGTGGAACTTTTTGCCTTTCAATATATGTAACTTCTAGATTTTTCTATTGCTCAGCAATTGATTAATAGATTACAAATTTTGTGCAATCATGTTAGTGATGATTTTTTTTTTCAGTGGCAGACATGTGCCCAAGCCCAAGAGCATTCAAGAGTTGAAAAAATGGAAATATAATGGGCTTCTCTCGGGTTCCATACGGCCTCTCTCTGGTTCTGTACAGGCAAATAAAGCAAGGCCCCCAAATCCTAGTTTGTACAGATAGTTCAGATTGTTATGCTCATCATAGACTTGACCATGAAGTTCAGATGGTTGTTAATTCACCATGTCATGCGGTTACGAAAGGAAGAAATACATGTGCATTCCACATGTACCAAGGAACTTTTATTGAGATATAACATCATGTCATATTCCCTCCAAAGTTCCTAGAGTCTACGTTCCAGAAAACCTGAAGAAATTTCTTATAGGTAAACCATTTTATATATAGAAAAGTTCTATAAATTGAAATAACGATTATAAAACCTTTTATGTTTTCCTTAACTTGTTAGAAACAATGGAGAGGTTGAACCCATACTCCGTATATGGGCATCACAACTATTACTTGTCATCCTCGCATCCTATAACACATTTTTTTCTTTCTAATATATTTATATATCTCTCTTTCTCGTTTGTGTGCACCTACTTTTTTCTCACCTCTCCTTAGTTCCCTTATCCAAAGCTAAATGATATAACTAAATCATGGAAGTACAAAAATAATAAGAATATAGATTTACTAAGAGTAAATTTAGAGGTCACACAATAGAGGTAGCCTACCATGGCTCATGAAACATTGTCCCCAACATCAGGTAATTAGAAGTAAATACAATATAAATATAGGCATGTCTCTAGTTTTGTAGAAACAATACCTCCCAAGCTGTGGCAAACTGAGCATAGTTCAGTTTGTTAGGTTTTTATATGCTTAATTAGTTAGGTTATTTGTCTTTAACAAATCTACTCAGGTTAAAATCCATATTTATATTGTATTTATGTCTAATTATGGTTTAAGTAGGAGGTGACATCCTTGTTGACAACAAGGGGCGTATGGTGACTCGTGAATCTTAAGATCAAGTAATGGGTCCAACCGTTCAGAGGCATTTGTAGAGGTACGGTATATGTGTGTTTTGTTTATTTGCAAAAAAAAAAGAGTAGTGTTATAGGTCCAACCCAATTCCTCCAACCAGCGTTCAACCAATATAAAAATTTGTCTAACTGACATGCTGTCCTATTTCAGACAAATAGCTGTAATCAATGTAGCACAGCACAACACCACAAACCACGCATTCATACCTGACAATGAAATGGACGCGCACGATTTTTGCACAAATGAAGCCACCTCACATCATTTTCGTAGCGCGATATTCATAAAACATATAGGATCTGCAGAATTTCCGAGCACTTATGAGAACAGTGCCTCATGTAACCGAACAAAGAAAAAACGTTGCTTCACCCAATTTAACTAAAAGATCTCCCTGGCGCGGCAGGGTGCACCTTCCGGCCTACTAACATTTGGTAACAAGAACTCTAAAAACACATATGAATGAGAAACAAATACAAAATGAATTATCTATCATTTTCAATTTCACGTGCACTGAAAATACATAAATTTACAAGGAAACGAATGTGTTCAGCGCGCCATGGCCAGAAAGATCAAATGAAAGAATTTACGAGCAGTGTGTTTTGCGTGTCTAGATCTGGAACGGTCCTCATCGTACCTAGTCGATGGACACTTACATTGTTACCATCTTTTTATTATTTCTACACTGTTACCAGTTAGGCAGCTACACTGGGCAAAAGGCAAAGCGGGAAACAGCGTTCAGCCACACAGCCAGTGTATAATAAAGTACACGGCCTCAGACCTCGGGCTCGAGCATCCCAGTGCGAGCACACGATCGACCGTTTCTCAGTTCTCACCGGGCTGCGGCATGTCCGTCGTGCGGAAGACCAAGGGCGGAGTGCCAGCTCTAGGGTGGTGGCTGATGGCCGTCGGTTCCATTCGCATGGGCCACACCTGGTTTGGCTTCTTCAACCCTGCAGGGCTCGGGTCCGCTACCTACGGCGAAGCACAGAGTACACTAACTCATCATCAAACTCATCCCAACACACATATTTCTCTTTCGTCTCCGACCCCGGCGGCGCCGATGATCTTTTTTTTCGAGGACAGCATGCTTTTCATTAAGTGGAAGAAGAGATTACAATCAAGTGATCCTTTCTTGTGAAAGAATCACTCTACGGCCACCTTGGCACTCCGTCCACACCCAAGGGAGATCACATGATGTTCATATAACTGATCACGAAAGCACCCGACACAAAAGAACAACCCAAACACAAAGACGACGAAAGCCACCGCTCAAACCTACAACCATGCTCGAGGTCTCCAAGACGACGTCCTCAAGAGAAAAAACGACGCTTGAACATCGCCATCGCCCTTTTGATTATCGAAATTAAGTTTTCACCCGGAGAGCCGATGATCTCGTATATATATATTCATGCGCGACTACATTGCTGGTTTTGCAGTGACCGGCGTCCATGGGCGCACGTTCGGGACGTGGACGGTGCTTTCCGGCACGCTTTGCTTCATGTGCGCATTCAACCTCGGAAACAGGCCGCTCTACGCGGCCACATTTCTGTCCATCGTCTACGCCTACGGCCACTTCATCCTCGAGAACCTGGTCTACCACACCACCACCGTGGCGAATCTCGGCGCGTACACCGTCGTCGCAGGTACATGCCGTGCCTGCCCACACATCTCGACTGTGATCGACATCATTATATACATACAGTCTTCTGACTAGTGCAGTGCTGGCCCTATGATGGTTTCGTTGGTCAGTTGGCTATATTAATCAGAGATTTGTTCAGCCTATATTTTTCTCATTTTGATGCAGGAACATCAATCGTATGGATGCTCCTTCAGTGGAACTCTCATGGCGCTCGTGTTGACAAGAAGCACTTTTGATCAGCAAGAAAGCTGTAGAGCAGTACAGTATATATCGCTCCATCATTGTCAACCCACACCGATCGACGAGATATAATCCAAAGAAAACACTGTCCAATGCTTGTGACCCGTTCATCGTATTGAGGCCTGCTTCGCCCCTGGTGATCATGTCTTGGCGTATCTAATAATTAAACATTTTCTATACGAATAATTATGGATCAACAAAAAAATAGAGAGGTTTTCAGGTCCAAAATAATGGCCATTATTTTTCCTCAACTAATGACCATTAGTTCAAGGGTAGTTTAGTAATTGCACTAAAAATTAATATTTTTTTATCATATAAACTTGTGTTAAATACAGTAAAACTTGACTACAATAATGATGATGATGATTAATCAAATTTAAAATAAATATTTTATAACAAATTCATGTAAAAATTGACTAACTTATAAATTTTTGTATTATAATCATATTATTTTGACAATATTACCCTTACTAATGGCCATTAGTTATTAATTTCTAAAATTTAATCTACACCGTTAGATCCAGCTAATGGCCATTAGTTGAGAAAAAATAATAACCATTATTTTGGACCTGAAAACAGCCAAAAAATAATGCCTCCAAGAAAAGGGCCGTGCATTTCATGCACATATATACTAGTGAGGAATAATTTGCAAACTTTCTGCTCCTCTTATTATTCGTGTGAAATGTAATTACTAGTAGTTTTTTACCAATCTACCATCGTTGTAATTTTATAAAATAAACCAACCAATGGAAGAGTCACGTCTCTTGCCATTGGTGGCAGCTACAATAATATTTCCAACAAGGATACTACAGAAATCATGAGTAACTCTCAGTCAAAATGTTTCTTTTGATTGTATTGACTATATGTTCGTCAAGGATGAGACATCATTTTGCATGTGTTTACAGAAAAAATGGTATGTACACTATAAAAGTTAAATAAGTTAAACAGAAAATGTTGAAGAAAATAAATAATGTTCACAATAGAGTACATATTTTAAAATGTTAGAAATTTCAAATTCTTAGAACCCATAGGAATAGTTAGAGGAGGCATTTCATCGCAAAATGAAAAATGATAGGATGTAGTAAAAAGAAACAATTCACAAATACACTGAAGAAAGAAAAAACCAGTTGATGCCTGCTCTGGGCCTTTCTGCTTTTGCAAACAGTAACGCCTCATGATCTGAGTAGCGTTCATGGGCTATATCTATATTGGGCTAGTGGACCATTAGGCTGCTCTGTAGCGTTTATGGGCGCATAACAGCCCAAGAGAAGTATTGAGAAAATCGATCGGGACCGTCATTTGGGTATAATACCATGGGCCAATTTTAAATTTTGGTAAAACTACCAATTAACGGCCCTGTTTGTTTCCGCTTATAAGCGGCTTACTGGCCAAAATAAGCCATAAACCCACCCAAACGCCTCGCTTAAGTTTCGCTTATCTGAAAAGTCTGCGGAGGAGAAAAGCACAGCTGTATGTAAAACTCGCTTATCCACCGAGCGGCCCGAAGCGTGCGGATGGAAAAAATCGAGCGCTTTTTCCTCTCCTGCCCCCGTTCCTTTCCCACACCCGCCCGCTTCCTCCTGCCCCCGACCAGCGCGTGCCGACGCCGCCGCCCACGCCCGCGGCCCTCCCCGCCCGGCGCCCAGCGCGGCGCGTCGCCCGTGCCCGGTGTGCCGCCCCGCCCGCGACGCTCCCCGCCCGGCGCCCAGCGCGGCGTGCCGCGCCTGCCCGGTGCGCCGCCCCGCCCGCGGCGCTCCCCACCCGGCGCCGCCTCGCCCGGATCCTCCCTCGCGGCGCGCCTCCCTCGCCCGGATCCGTCCAGCCCGTGCCCGGCGCGGCGCTCCCCGGCCCGCCCGTGCCCGGCGCGGCGCTCCCCGCCCCGCCCGTGCCCAGCGCGGCGCCCCGCCCGCGGCCCTCCCCAGCGCGGCGCGCCGCCCCGCTCGTTCCCTCGCCACACCCGGCGTCGCCCCTGCTCGTGCCCCTCCGTCATCCTCGCCGGATCCGGAGCAGGTAACGACACTTCTATCTCCTGTTGCTCCTCTTTGTTCTCGGATGGCATGGATAGATGGTATTGCAGTTGGAATAAATCAATAGTTCATTTTGTTCCTAACGTTAGCACTAGGTCCTGCATATTTTAGATGGAGAAGCCAACGAAAGTTGTGGCAAAATGGGATCCATTTGCTGCCAAGATTTACAATGACATCTGTGTTGAAGAAGTCCTTGCCCACAATCGACCGCAACAATGCTTAAATAGTGTGGGGTATGCAAACCTTGTTAGAAAATTCTATGAACGTACGAAGAGGCCATACAATGAAGGACAAATGAAGAACAGATGGGATATATTAAAGAAAAAATATACTCAGTGGAAGACATTGAACTTGAGAGCCACCGGATTGGGAAGAGATCCTTCTACTGGTTGTATTGTTGCTGATGCTGATTGGTGGGAGGAGCAAAATCAGGTGAGCTCACATTTCAATTCTGTTTGTACACTAACAAATCTGGTGAAATGCGAATTGGCCACTAACAATTTTTTCATCTGTACAGAGCTATGCCGGGATGTATATGTTTTCGTGATGCACCAATTGAGCATGAGGATCAAATGCGGATCATGTTTGAGGCTGTCATAGTTACAAATGAAACATCTTATGTTCCTACAGGGGCAGCAGTATCTGTTCATAATGTGGATAGTGATGCAGATGGTGATCCCGTAGGCACTAGAGAGATTGGTGGCACGCCTCCTGCTGCACCTTCTATAGATAAGAGGGGGAGAAAAGGCCAGCTCCATTGTCCCCTAAGGGAAAGAAAAAGAAGACTTTTAGAGACCAATGCATGAAACGGCTGGTGGATGCATATGAGATGAAAGCTCAAAGTAGTAAACACTCTGCTACTTCACAAGTTGTAGACCATGTTAGAGATGAGATTGGCAGCATGTTGGATCAAGTCATCAAGGATGGGGCTGAAGAAGGCAGTGATGAACACTTCTATGCCACACAACTTCTTCAAAAAAGGAGAACCGTGATGTGTTCATTACACTTAAGACACCAAATGGGAGGCTCAATTGGCTGAGGAGGGCTTGGGAAAATAGGAGGAAACATTAGAGTGTCATGTACTATTAGTGGCTGTCATTTGTATCCTTTATTCAGACAATGTTTCTTTTATTTTAGACAATGTTATCATTTGTTTTTCATGTGTATCATTTCTGTTTGTTCTAAGACTTCTACGGCTTGAGTTGTATCAATAAAATTGTTGGTTTATCTAATTACTGGCTTTTGGGCAGGCTAACTTTTCTCATGAGTACCACTAGTGAATCTCATGACAGCAGTGATCATGTTCATGACATGGATCTATCCGAATCGGATGATGATGATTATATGGTGGCAATGCTTGGTCTTGAATGGATGCGGTCCTATGGTGTGAAGAAGAAGAAGGTTATTCCTACTCAAATTCCAGTTATGACAGGAATTCAATGGGTTGAGTTAACGCTATATGATCCAGAAGATTGTTTCGACATGTTCGTAATGACAAGGTCGGTGTTCTTGCAGCTACATGACATCTTGGTAAAAGACTATGGATTGAGATCTAGTAGAAGGTTCTGCAGCAAGGAAGCCTTAGGAATGTTTCTTTGGGCCCTAGGTGCACCTCAATCTTTTAGACAATTGAAGAATAAATTTCGTCACTCTTTAGAAACTATCAGTAGAAAGTTTGACGAGGTTCTTAATGCAGTCTTGAGATTGTCTTTTGATATTGTTAGGCCTAAAGATCCAGAATTTAGAAATGTTCATCCTAAGCTGCAAGAAGCAAGGTTCGGCCTCATTTTAAAGATTGCATAGGTGCAATAGATGGCTCTCACATACCGGTCACTGTACCATTAAGTGAACAACCAAAATATATTGGACGCCATGGTTACCCTTCACAAAACATCATGGCAGTATGTGACTTCGATATGAGGTTCACATTTGTAGTCACCGGTTGGCCCGGTTCCGTTCATGATACTCGTGTCTTGTTGGACACACAATTGACATACAAAGATCAATTTCCACGCCCTCCCAATGGTATGATCATGTAATGTTCTATTCTCTCAAAGAGTCAAAGTTCATGCTGAAATGAATGATTGCTCATTTTGTCACTTACTTGCAGGCAAGTATTATCTTGTGGACTCTGGGTATCCTAACAAAAAGGGTTTCTTGCACCCTACAAGGGGCAAAGGTACCATGTAACAGAATGGCAGCATGGTCATCAACCGGTAGGATTGAAGGAAATTTTTAATCAAGCCCACTCATCCCTTAGAAATGTGATTGAACGGTCATTTGGAGTTCTAAAGATGAAGTGGCGCATTCTCTTGAACTTGCCTAGTTACCCAATTGAGAAGCAATCTAGAATTATAGTTGCATGTATGGCCCTTCACAACTTTATTAAGGATCATGACTTAAACGACTTACATTTTCAAGCGGATGTCCAAGATGATGATGTTGAACCTATCATAATTGATGACGATCATGTCGAGCGATGACTTCGACATGAGTGCTTTTCGTGATGCTATTGCTGCAGAAATGGTTTCATGATCCATTGTGTAGTCCTCTAGTTGTAACCTAATTCCTAGTGTACTTGGATTTTAGAAAACTGATCTTTTGGTGACTTGTGATCTCATGGGGCACTACAAAATATTATTGTACTTTAACTTCTATTTTATGACCTGAAATTTATTTACATCACCTCATATACACAAAAACGAGTCATTATCGGTTCAGGGGCATTCGGGTCATTTTCTCCTTCAGGTCGGACAATCCAATGAAAATAATCAGGATTGCCAAACGCTATGCTTATTCAGACCGCGGCTTATCGAAAAGCAGGCTTGTCGGATAAGTGAGCTCCGAAAAGCGGAAACAAACAGGGCCAACATAGAGCCCACACTCGAAAAAAGAAAGATAATTTCACTACACGAGATCTTCACGTTAGTCTAGTCTAGAGAAAAGAGATCTTGAAGTTTGCTTAATCCGTTGTTTCCGATGACAGCACAAAGACAGATTAAAGTACACGGCTGCTAGTGGCATTCCAATATACCATCGGGTGCTGAGCTTGAGCTGAATTCTACAAAGAAGCCAGACACAGTTATTCCAAGGGATTTCTTTTTTTTATTTGATACCATATTCCAAGGGATTTCGAGGGGAGGAAAAGCAGTTCTTCCAAGGGACACGGATCCTCGGCAGTGGTTCCCAAGTAGCCACCCGTGCGGCTAGTGCTTTTATTTATTTTTATTTTTTTGAACTGCTATGCCCAGTGCTGGACCTGAATGCGGGCTCGTTCAGATTCAATTCAAGCGCAGGTGGCAATTGGCAACGGTCCGTTGAGCCCAACGGGCAGGTGCACAAGACTCGGGCGCGGCAGCTGGTCCCCCAAATCCCCAACGGTCACCAAGCCGGGCCTCTCCAACCCAACCCAACCCAAAGTGCAGTACTACTATAACTGCAAGGCCTGCCTTGTTCAATCGAACTAGCCGTTGCAATCCCCGCTCCCCAAATCTTCGCCGATCCCATCCCGTTCCCCAAGCTCCGCCTCCCTTTCCAAATCAAACGATCACAGCTTCTTCCTGAGGAACGCCTTCTCCCCACGATGTCGTCGGCGGCGACGGCGAGATCCCCGTCACCGGGCCCTGCGGCGCGGCCCTGCTGCGGACTCAGGCGGAGCGCCGACTCCAGCCCCTTCCGCCCCACGCCTGGTAATCCACCGCCTCATCCCCCGATCCCCGGTTTATTTCTTTCCTATTTTGCTGCGATCTGCTTCCCTTTTCTTCGCTGGTCACATTAATTTGCGATTTCCCTGCAATTAATTGAGCGATTCCACTGCGATTCGATCCGCCGCCTTGCAGATCCGCCGCAGAGGAGCCCCTCC
This sequence comes from Chloris gayana, assembly GCA_031894775.1. Taxonomy (NCBI): domain Eukaryota; kingdom Viridiplantae; phylum Streptophyta; class Magnoliopsida; order Poales; family Poaceae; genus Chloris; species Chloris gayana. The sequence goes on along the minus strand of JAUNZO010000885.1, from coordinate 520,369 downwards.
GTCGGCAAGAACGGCGGCGACCGCGCCTCCCCGCGGGTCTCGTGGGCCGAGAAGGAGAACGACGGCCATCACGAGCCGCGGGCCAAGACGCCCAAGGCGGCTCGCCACAGCACGGGAGGAGGCGGCGCCGCCAAGAGCTTCATGGCGCCGACCTTCTCGGCCACATCCAAGGCCGTCGCGGCCTCTGCCTCGCCGAGGAAGAGGATCCTCGGGGAGCGCAACAACGAGCCGCCGCACCTCGTCCCCTCGTCCCCGGGCGACCACCTCGCGCACGCCAAGCCCAGGGGCCCGCCGCCGACCCCGCCGATCGACGAGCCCCTGGGCGCGCCGCGCCGCCTGCGCCTCTCCCTCGACGGGGCTCCTGCTCCTACTCCCCTGCCTCGGCCGCGCCGGTGCCCTCCGACGGCACCCGGTTCTCGCTCGGCGGCGAGGTGGTAGAGGTGGCGAAGCCCGTGCGCGAGGTCCACCGCAACGACGAGCCCGGGGACGCGGCGGCGCCGTACGACCCCAAGACGAACTGGCTCTCGCCAAGGCCGCAGTACCTGCGCTACAGGCCCAACCCCCGCGTCGAGCAGTACCGCCAAATCAGCGGCGCCAAGCGGGTCGAGGACGGCTTCGCCTCCTCCGAGAGCAGCGACGACACCACCACGCAGGAGGAGGAGGGGATCTCCGAGGAAGAGCAGGAGTCGCAGTCGGCTCTTGTGCCGGCATCTGATGCCAGCGCTGATCCTGTCACTCCGGCTGCCGTTCTGCAGCCGGAGCACGCGCCGGTGTCGCCCCAGCCTCGGGCGCCAACACCAGAGCCGGAGGAGCCTGCTCCTACTTCCCCGCGAGCGCGCGCCCCGACACCGGAGTTGGAGCCGGCGGCCACCCCAGCGCGCGCTCCTGTGGAGAAGAAGAAGAGGAAGAGGTCTTCCCTGAGGTTCCTGCTTGTTGCTCCCCTTTCTCTGGTGCTGTTCATGGCCGCATCGTTCGTATGCGTGCCACCGCCTCCTGGTGGCTCCCCGGTAGTGCTGAACGCCTCTCTGTCGAAGGTGTCAGACTACCTTCTTTCAGTTCAAGAATTGCATCCTGTGGAGTTGGCTGCTTGGCTCAAGGAATGGTCAAGCAGTTCGTTGGATTCAGTCACGTCCTACTGGAATGCTCTTGCCTCTTCCCGGGAGCAAGAGTTCCTTGGTCCGCACATGGCAGCAAATTTGAGTGCTGCAGCTGCAGAAGATGCGGATCCTGATGTCGGTTTCTATTACACTGCTGCTGAAACAAGACCACTGCCAATTGAACAAGAACCCATCAGTTCCAGCATCTTTGAGCAGGAGTTGGAGATTCAGCAAGTTGTTTCAGCAATTGGTAATGCACAGATTGCAGAAGAAGTGGCCGCACTTGGTGATGCTACAGTAGAAGATGAATCCACTGTTGGTACTGAAATGGTTCAGGAATCCTTCTCTGAACCAATAACTGTCGTAGAGAAGTGGAATGAGTTTGGTGATGGCCTTGTAGTGGAGGATGTGCTTAATGCTGAGAGTGTTGAAGAAGTTTCAGATAACAGTGGAGAATACATGGCATCTTTCAGTCAGGATATGGATGTGCCTTCTCAGTCTGAACCCGAACCTGAACATATAAAGGATGACATGGATGTGCCTTCCTTGCAGCAAGATGTGCAGACTGATGGGGCTGAGGGTCATCAGGAGGAAGCTCATGAGATGGATCAGGAAGCGCATCACGATCACAAGTTGGGATCCGACATGTGGTCAGGTTACTTGGACAAAATATCAAAGCCTGCAGTGGCTGGCTCTGTTCTTGCTGTCCTCATTGTTTCTGCTGTTCTAGCCTTCCTTCACATGAGGCAGAATCCAGCTCGTGTTTCCTTAAGAACCGACGAATCAACTGAGCAGGAACCAGCCGAGCAAGTGGAGCAACTAGAGAATCGATCTGCTTCAGCTGAGCAAGTGGAGCAAATAGAAAATCGATCTGATTCAGGGAGCAGCGATGAGAAGGCTTCACAACTTCAGGGTCCTGTGGTTGAAGAAAGGATTGGTGTCTCCGGTGCCTCGCAGTATAGCAGCAGCTTGTCATCTGGGCTTGGCAGGAGGAAGAAAGGCAAGGAGGAGGAAGACAAGGACAAGGAGGAGCAGAGTTCTCAAAGCCTTGAGCGAATGTCGAGAAGGGAGTCCACAGGGTACTCCACATCATCATATGGCAGCTTCACCACATATCAGAAGATCTCTGCCAAAAAAGTAAGCATTCGATATTTATCAGTTTGGTTTGTTCATTAGATAAGCTTGATCTTGTATTTAACTTTCTTGCTCACTTTGTTGCGCAGAAAAAAAAGGATGATGAGGCAATGACGCCAGTCAGGCGTTCAAGCAGGCTTAACCCGAGACCTGAGGCCAGCAGCTAGTCTATTGTCCAGTTTCAAGTGAAGAATCCTCCTGACTCTTGCATTACAGCACACCTGCCATATCGGCTGCCATTCAATTTCATAGTCTTTCTAGGTTCTTGTCATTCGACAAATGTATGGGGCGATAAACAGCTTTCTGCTGTTTTTGTTTTTCCTTGTGTCTTTACTATGACTGCTTCGGATTTATAAATGATTGTTCACTTGCTGTACTGTTGTCTAATTGATATGAACCCTCTTATTTCATTCTCGTTCATCACCTTCTTCCATAAAGATGCATCCGAATATATGAGTTTTCTCATTGTCCAGTTGTCTATTCTATTATAATGATTTTCCAGGTTGTAATAGGCGTTCTTGTGTCCAGTTTTGTCATCCCTTTTGTCTGCATCTGCAAATTTAATTGATGAGAGTGTTGGAATGGCGAGATCAACTCTATTTTGAGAGCAGCTTGATGAACCTTGGGGGTACATGCAGACAACACTGCTGTGCCGTGCGGTTAAACTCTGCTGTGCTAACTTTGCATGAGCAATACGAGCTGCACTACTGAAATGGCTCTTTTTCAGTGTCCTGAATAATATAGTACTACCTGCTCTCTCGAGTTCACCACTGATACTGGTATTAGCTGGTACTGAAATTTTCATGGGAAAAAAAAATCTGCTACTCAGGCTGAACACGCACAGTCCAGTATGCCCGAGTCGAGCCCTGCCTCAGTGCTGACTGCTTTTGTCCGTCTCGCGCGCAGCCATTGCCCAATGCCCAGGCACTCTCATCTCCTTCGGTGATTCGATTCGGCGAGATGATATACGGGGACGCAGCATCTTTCTTGGTTTTCTGGCAAGTGGCCCTGCTCTAAAATTTAGCACTTTCACATCAAAGAGAATCTTACTATTTATTAATATTTCGATCAATTTAATGACAAAACCCTTTTACAGATTGGTACTAATTTTCGAGATGAATCTAATGAGCTTAATTAATCTATATTTTGTTAAAGTGATGCTACCGTAACTGTCTTCTAATCATGACTTAATTAACCTCATTAGATTCGTCTCGTGAAATAGTCTAGAGACCTGTAATTTATTTTATAATTAAACTTTGTTTAAGCACTTCTAAATAGTAAGATTCTTCTTGATGTGACAGCTAGGAAACGAACACACCCGGTTTGGATAGGTCTGTCTTCCCTGCTCGCACTTGCTCCGGTTCAGTTTGCACCATCAATTCGGAGAGAATTTGGTTGGAGGGAGAGTGGTGACGGCAACGCACAAATGGGGTATGTTTTGTTAAAGTGATACTACCGTAATCTGTCTTCTAATCATGACTTAATTAACCTCATTAGATTCGTCTCGTGAAATAGTCTAGGGACCTGTAATTTATTTTATAATTAAACTTTGTTTAGCACTTCTAAATAGTAAAATTCTTCTTGATGTGACAGCTAGGAAACGAACACACCCGGTTTGGATAGGTCTGTCTTCCCTGCTCGCACTTGCTCCGGTTCAGTTTGCACCATCAATTCGGAGAGAATTTGGTTGGAGGGAGAGTGGTGACGGCAACGCACAAATGGGGTAGGACGGCAGCTTTGCGCAGAATATTCCTTAGTCGGATGACTCCATCCATATCCATGTCGTGTAGCGACCAGAAAATACACTTGTAAAAATTCGGATAGGTCCGCCCGCACAACGAGTCAACGATCCAACAACAAACGCACCTCGTCTCCCTCGCATCGCATCTAGTACCAAGCATGGCCAGGGCATCGCCGGGGCGAGCGTCATGCCGGCGCCGGGGTGGTGGCTGATGGCGGTGGGCGCGTTCCGGCTCGTGCTCACCTGGTCCTGCTTCTTCGGCGGCGGCGCCGCGCGCGCTCTGCTCTGCTCCGCCGTCCCGAGTTCGTCGTTCCTCTTTTCGCTCACCTTTCTCCTTCCACCGAGCTCTCAAGCGATCGCTTCACCCTGCTCTCACGCACGGTGAGCGACACCCACGCGCGGCCGGCGGCGGTGCCGACGTTGCTGTCCAGCACGCTCTGCTTCCTGTGCGCCTTCAACCTCGGCGACAGAGCCGCTCTACGCCGCCACCTTCCTATCCTTCGTCTACGCCTACGGCTACCTGCTCGTCGAGCACCTGGTGTACCGCACCGTCCGCGTAGCGAGCCTCGTCGGGTTCGGTGTCGTCGTAGGCACGCACTCCGATCTTTCAGCCTGTTATGTTTTCTCGTTTGTTAGTACTATCTTCGTTCGGAAATATAAGCATTCGTTGACTTTCGGACATCACGTTTGATACTTGCTTTATTTAAAAAAATTATGCAAATACAGAAATAAAGAAGTCATACTTAATATATATCTAAAAATAAATTAAATTATTACAAAATAAATAAATATTTTACAAATATTTTAAATAAGACAAGTAGTCAAATAGGAGGTCTTCTTATATTTTTGAACGGAGGAAGTATTAACTTTTGCGAACCAACTGACAGTTTTTCATTTTGTTACACAGTGCCATCGGTTGTGTGGATGCTGCTCCAGTGGAACTCCCACGGCCGTGCGGCTACCAAGAAGCGTTGATCGTAGCCAAGCATTGCAGTTGCATCTGTAGTGTGGAAGCCTGTTTCCGGCACCGTGTAGCAAGTGTTTCCTCTGTAAAAAGACCCTGTTTCTCCATCCTTGATATGCAGACTGGACTCTGGATTTTATCGAAGCACTTCAGTTTTTTCAAGCTTGGGAAGAGGCGCTCTGTGCCTCCTCTGCTCTGATTTCTTTTTGCCAACTACGATTGACGGCAATTAGTATTCTTTCTCTAACAAAATTGAGTATTATAATCCATTTACCCAATCAACATCATTATGCCGTGCTTAGGAACCGGTGTACGCAAAGTAAAAACAAATTTATCTTCGGAGTAAATACAGTAGAGACACCATCCGTTTCACCAGCATATTCAAACTACAGGACGATTCCTCTGATTTCTGTTTCGAGTCCAACGCTTATTTTCCATCTTCAAGATGTCATCCCTTGCATCTTCAAATTGATTGTATCCCTTGCTTCTTCAACACCATGCTGTAGTACGTTTAGGGCAAGTACAAGGGAGAGACCCCTGCTGTCTCTTGGTCACTGTTTTCTATACTAAAAGACAAGTAAACAACTTCAGTCATACAACAGAGAGACCACTTCATTGTCTCTTAGCACTGTTTTTCAATAAATACAGGTTGCATGTGTTTGGTGATCAAATGTGAAGATGTAGTTTGTGTACTATCATATTGCACCACATATATTGACCGTAGATAATATTTCATATGTAATTATATTATAATAATTAATTACAAATATAATAGCCACTATTTGCCATAGCGGTTCCATATATGCTCAACTAAATCATTCTTAAGCTCCACATGCGTTGATCGTGCATGAATAGCCGCATTTCTTTGTAGAACTTGTGCAAAGCATTTCTTCCAAGTCCAATGCATACAATCGATACTTCTCATCATACCCGAAAAACCGCGAGCTTCATTCTCTAGAAGCAAATTTTCTAGTTCTTCACTTGTTGGAGGACGCAAATATTCTATTCCAAAAATTTCAATTATGCCTTTGGCAAATTTGCCCAAGCATTCCAATGCCGTGCTAGCACCGAGCTTGAGATGATCATCTAGCATGTCGGCCGGCGTCCCATACGCTAGCATTCTTATGGCAGCAGTACATTTTTGTAAGGATGTGAGACTTTGTCTTCCAGTTGCATCCACCCTATCTTCAAAAAATGGTGACCACAAACGAAGAGCATTCACTATTCTTAGGAATAGCGGACGCCGCATCCGGAACCTTCTACGGAACATCTCATCCGTATATATTGAATTTTTCTCTAAAGTAGCTGTTGAATAAATCATGGGCACCATATTCACGGCTCCTTGCAACATATCTTCTTCTGATGAAAATTCGTTGACGACGTTGTGTAGATGAACCTTGCAAGTTAGCGATAATTTTCTCTCCAAATGAATCTAGAATTGAATCTTCCATAGCATCTTCATCGTTAAACTCATTTGCAAAATCTAAATCATCTAGTACCTGTTCGTCGCTAATATCATCTGCTTCAATATCTTCATCGGCAAGATGATCATCTGCTTCGAAATTGTCGTCGCCAAGATAGTCATCTTCATCTCGCTACAAAATCTTCCATCTCTATGTCGAAGTCACTTTGGTCATCTCGCATCCATCGAGTTTATTTTTTGGTTGGAGGAAAAGCTGGCTGCGTACTACCGGAGCTCTCCACAAAGGGAATATATAAGGGCCGAAGCACTCACCATTCACATTCACGTGCACATTCAAGCAAGGAACTGAACCATTCACATTGACGTGCACATTCACACAAGGAACTGTAGCACTCTCCATTCACATTGACGTAAGCATTCACATAAGAAACTGAAGCACTCACCATTGGCATTCACGTAAGCATTCACACAATGACTGAAGCACTCACCATTGGCATTCACGTAAGCATTCACACAATGAACTGAAGCACTCACCATTGGCATTCCCAAGCACACAAGAAATATAGGATAGTTACTCATAACTCACATACTAATTTAAACAGCAAATTGTAGTACAAAAGACATAGTTCAGCCACTCGTTTAGGATAGTTACTCATAACTCAAATAGTAATTTAGGATAGTTGAAAAGGAACTAAGACAGAGTTCAAATCATTTAAGGGCCAACAAAGCTCAGATCAATCAAATAATGCTTTCCTCAAGCATTTTAGGGCCAATAGATGCTCAGCTCGTTCTTCATCCGACATAAGTGAAGAGTCCTTACTCAGCAAGGTGTTGTAGGTGTCTAACATTTTGATCTCTTTTTCTACCACCTTTGCATTCTTGTGCTCCCTTGCTGCAACAACAGCAAGCTTTGATGCTTTCTCTTTTTCACCAGATAGTTGCTTTTGCATTTCCAAAAGCTTCATACGGTTATCATGGTTCTTTGCTTGAATTTTCTCAAACTTGTCCAGTGCTTCAACATCTATGGCATTGTCCTTGTTCTTACCTTGAGCAGCTAGTACAGCAGCCCTTTTAGCTGCCTTTTGACCCATTGGCCGAGGAAGATCAACTTCTTCTTCAGTAGTGATGTTAGCATCAACATTTTCAGTGAGTCCCTCCTGTTCCCCTTCTTTCCTTTTCCTTACAGGCTGGTTGGAAGTGTTGTATGTAATCCATTTTGCTTGATATCGAACCAGGGCCCAGACTTCCATTAGAACGAATTTAGCACCAGAATGATCATTTTCATACATCTTGTGAGCCTTTTCTACCCACATGTCATCTGAGTATCCACTAGTATAAATTCCTCTCACTTTAATCCAAGCATCATTGAACCAGTTAGTCCACTTGTTAATCTTGTGCCACCTCTCCTTAACTTGTTTCAAATTCCTCTTCCTATTTTGAGGAGTACTCAGATCATACTCCTTTACTACATCTCCCCAGTACTTATCACTCTTCTTTGCATTTCCATCCTTTGAATCAATTGAATGTTTCAACCAAGCACTCATCTGCATTGAAAAAACATGTCACAAACTGTACAGACTTATATGGAAATTAATTTGTAAACAAGAAAAAATGGTACAATGCAAAAAAAAAAACCAATCTGACATCTTCATCTTCTTTCCAAAGTAGCCTCTTTTCTTTTCTAACATCATCATTGTCAACAACATGACAATCACCTTTGTCCAACTCAATGAAATTGTTATTTGCAGTTGCTGGAGGAGAGCTGAATGCACTGTGGGGGATCGAAGGATTGTTCAAATAGCTCATAAAACTCCCTTGCTGTCTTGTATCTTCATCCCTAGACAAATTAGGCTAATCAGCTAACCAAGGTCATCTACATTCAAAGAGTAGCGGGGCTCACGATTTGTACAGGCTAAATACTACTCGCAAATAAGCTACTGCATAAACCAATATCTTTCACATTGCAGTCAATCTGTATCTTTCACTAATATATGCAAATAAATTAGACATGAGTGAACCTATATATTTCACTAATATATGCAAATAAATTAGACATGACTTAACCTGTATCTTTTCACATTGCAGTCAATCTGTACTTTAACATGTTTCCAACCAGATATCTGAAACCAAATTGCATCTGTACTTTAACAAATACGCACAGACTAACCTTGAGCTGAAGATGTTGCTGGGAGAGAAGCTGGCCGAGGGGCACTGCCGTTGTACATGCTATTGCTAGATTGAAAGGTCACGCGGTGCCTCCCCTGCCGGTGGAATAGGTCCTCCTGCACATCACCGGCGACGCGGAGCCTCCGTTGACGATCTGTCATCCTGGACGAAGAGGGCTGCAGCGCTTGTTGTTTTGGTCGGGGGAAGGACAGGGCTGTGGCGCGCCGTCGGCCTTGACGCGCAGCGGGTTCTTGGTCGGTGGGTGTAGAGAGCTGCGGCGCGCCATGCTAGCCTTGACGAGCGTGGGCAGGACGGCGAAACAGGGCGCGCGGGGAGAGCCAGCAAGCGGCGAAAGCTGTCGCGCGCGGAAGAAAAAGCAGGAGCGCGCGGGCAGGACGGCGGAACAGGGCGCGCGCGGGAGAGCCAGCAAGCGGCGAAAGCTGCGCGCGCGGGAAGAAAAAAGCGGGAGCGCGGGGGCAGGACGGCGCGGGCGAGAGCGCACCGGATCTGGAAAAGACAGGGAAAAGACGATTGACTCGTACAGCGGGAAGAGGGAGTCGTCTCGTCCGTCTCGAAACCGCTGTAAGAGACGTTGCTTCGTGAAGAGACCGCTGCCTCGCCTCTTCACCGAAACAGGGGGTTCTTTGCAAATTTCCGGCGCCAGCTGGGCTCAAGAGACGGTGCATTGATGACCGTTGTACTTGCCCTTAATACGAAGAGCTGATAACTTTGGAAGTTGTGCGGATTTTACAATTCTCATTGTTGATCGAGGTCTTCACGCCGTCTTTTGTCATGTCTTGGACTTATAGATGCCCGCACAATCGATTTGATTCTTTATTTGCACAAATGAAATCCAAATCTCCACCAATGGATTCATCACACGTGAGAAATTATAAATCCACTAGTATTATATCTAGAAAATAATATGTTTAAATTATTTGACCATCCAAGCAGAGGCGGGAAAGGAAAAAAATGAAGAAAAAAAACTCAAACAAACGGTTGGGCCCCGCCAGACAACCACTTTGGCCAATCCGCATGTGTCGACCATGTTGGGCCCACATGTCATCACCCACCAAGCCGCACCACAAGTGCACAACGACTTTGCTGTTCCGGCCTTCTCCGCCTCGCATCATCCGCCCACGACCTCCGCCGCCTCTGTCCACCTCCTCCTCCGCCGCCGCTGTTATTGCACAAACCCTAAGGCAAATGGCCGCCTCCGCCGGGGCCGCCACTAGTTCCTTTCCGTACCTTGTGGCCTGCAAGTCCGCGGCGGGCCGCCATGGGACCACTCTCCGGATCTGCGCGGCTACGGGGACAGGGGAGGCCGCGATGGACGTGGTGTCTGAGTCGGAGCTTCGTGAGAAAGGGTTCATGGGGATGCGGAAGACGAAACTGGTGTGCACGGTGGGTCCCGCCTGCGTGGAGGCCCTGCCGGCACTGGCTCGTGGCGGGATGGGCGTTGCGCGGGTGAACCTCTGTCACGGCAGCCGCGAGTGGCACCGCGCCGCCTTGCGCGCCGTCCGGAAGCTCAACGAGGAGGAAGGGTTCTGCGTCTCCCTCATGGTCGACACCGAAGGATCGCAGCTCCTCGTCGCGGACCACGGCGGCGCCACATCCGTCAAGGCCGAGGTGGGTTGTCCAAACAGCTATTAATCCCTAGGTTTGTCTGTCTGAAACTCTGAATCATAATGAACAGTGAGCACACATATTGTTTCAATACAGAAGTGTCAGTTTTCCACCCTGAACATTTGGTCCTAGTACGCAGCTTTACTTGACCAATATCTAAGTTATGAAACAAAAGGTTGCTCTTTATGAAATTCAAATGTGATGATGGCAAACGTATGTTGAATCGCGATTCACGGTACATGAATAAATTAAAGTAAACTAAAGAAAGAAGCTCTTAGGTTTGGCTTATGAGGAATTGATATAACCTCATATTCCTTTAACGGTTTAATAAACAATACTTGTCATTGTTGGCTAAAATATTTTAATCTTCTGGGTAATTGTAAGACATTGTAGTTCTGTATCGTATTTTTTTGCAGGATGGTTCTGAGTGGCTATTTACAAGTAAAAAGACTGATGAAGCCAATCCATCCACAATGCACGTGAATTTCGACAAGTTTTCTGAAGGTGTGAAGATGTGCAGGTTTTCTTTGTTGGTTGTCCAGAACATGAGTTATAAATGTTGCTCATTCAAAATTTCCTGGACATTTACAGGAATTCTAGTTGGCGACGAGCTTGTAATAGATGGTGGAATGGCAACATTTCAAGTTACCGAGAAAATTGGAAATGATTTACGTTGTAAGTGCACAGACCCAGGTTTGCTTCTTCCTCGAGCCAAGCTATCATTCTGGAGGAATGGAAAATTAGTTGAAAGGAACTTTGGGCTTCCTACATTATCACCAAAGGTTGATTACTTGATTCGGAACACAAAATCTTTCTCTTGCAGCTCATACATTTCATTTATGTAGTTCTCTCCCTTTCTAGAGAACAGTTTTTTTTTATGGCTGGTTACATTTAAAAATATTGATGAACAGATTTTAGTTTGAATTATATGTTTATCTCTTCTCCATGCTCATAATTATTTTGATATGATGAGATTTTGGCTACTTTTGTGTGACCAATATCTGCGTAATTTCACATTATTTATTATCAATCCTTCAAAATTTCTATGTATTTCCTGCTTTCTAAATGTTTCTTATAACTTGTAGGATTGGGCGGACATTGAATTTGGAATAGCTGAGGGAGTTGATTGCATTGCCCTTTCATTTGTAAAAGATGCTAATGACATAAAGCACCTGAAGGCTTATCTCTCTAGAAGATCATTGGAGTGAGTAGATAACTTCTAAACTTAAATTTTTTATTCCTATATAGAACTTACTGCCTGCAGTTCTAAAGTGTTTATAGTTGTTTGCTGCATGAAAGTTTTTGTTCTAGTTCAATTATGTGTACATATTGTTTCTAATGTTTGCTTGGGACAAAAGGCTGTGTTGTTTCAAATGTCCAACTGTTGTTTGCGTGCTGAAGGGGGAGACCTAGATATCAAATCCCATCTCAGTAATGTAATTAGTTCGGACTTAGCAGGTGGAACAAGTAGAATACAGAAAACAGAATGATACATTTTTTTCTCGAACGCGCAGGAGAGCTGCGCATCATTATATTAAGAAGAAAGAAACTGGTCCAAGGATCAGCAAGACCGTCAAAATAACGGTCAGATTACAGACTCGAAACACTTCATTCACACACATGACAGAAAAGACTACACAGCCGAACTAGTTAACTAAGGAACCAGTCCGCCCAACCTCGAAGTGCAGGCCACACACCACAGCCATGCTTCGTCTTTGATGCTAAATAAAACCTGTTGTCTATTTGGAGGTGCCCCATCAAAGACACACGCATTACGGTGTTCCAAACCCACCATGCTACTAAGATGACCAGTGAACTGAATCCTTTTCGGAGCTCCTGTGAGACTCTGTCCAGAGACTGTCGTCACCAATCCTGGAACACCAGATCATCCGGAGTGGGGCATAGGTGCTGCCGGCCACTCCAGGAAAGCACTCTGAACCACACTTCTCTAGTGAACACGCGAGAGGTGAGGAGGTGCTGTATTGTCTCCTCCTCTTGGTCACAAAGAGGGCACTGCTCAGGACGGTCCATGCCACGCCGAGCTAACCGATCCGCCGCCCAACACTGACTCAAAGTAACCATCCATATGAAAAATTTGCACTTAAGAGGAGCCCAACATTTCCAAATCCGGTATGCAGGCTTAAACTCCACTGTACCAACAAAAAAACGATCATATGCGGACTTCGAAGAGTATACTCCAGTGGGCGAAGGAGTCCATATGTGTTGATCCGGGATTCCTGGTGACAACTGAAAACCATCAAGCACATCTACCAGGTTGAAGAATTCCAGCACTACCTGTCCAGACAAATTGTTCAACAAGTTCCTTCTCACATCTGCTATCCACTGTAGGTCGGTCAAGGCATCATTAACAGATCTAGAATTAAGCAATCTCTTCGGTAGTAGCACAGCAATGGCAGGAGCAAGATCACTTAAAGACTGGCCATGCACCTACCTATCTGTTCAGAAACATGTCCTCGTACCATCTTCTACCACCGAGTTTCATTGACACTTTAAACATGTCCCTAACATTTGGATGAACCTGAATGTTCATGTCGGCCCAAGGGCCTTCCGGCTCTGACTTCTTTTTCCACAACCAGCGCATATGTAAAGCCCAATTTAAAGTCTCCGAATTCTTTATACCGAGACCTCCAAAATCCACCGGTCTGCAAATCCGGCTCCATGAGACAAGACAATGACCTCCCTTTGCCTCTTTGCGATCCTTCCATAAGAGTCCCCTCATGATCTTCTCAATAGCTTTGATTACCCATTTCGGACAATCAAGAGCAATTAGCACGTGGACCGGAACTGTTGACAAAACAGCTTTAACAAGAGTTAGACGCCCTGCAGGGTGGAGAAGAACCGCCTTCCACCCTGGCAAATAATAAGCTATTTTATCAATTAAGAAGTATAAATCATTCTTGGACAATTTCTTCACTGACAGTGGTATGCCAAGATACTTGCAAGGGAAATCTGTCACATTGCACGGCAAAGAAGCTTGCACCCTTTCAATGTCTTGCTCACTGCAACGAATAGGTGTGATAGAACACTTCTGAACATTGGTGATGAGACCGGAGGCAATTCCAAACACCCTCAAAATTTCCTTGATTAATTCCAAATCAGCAACATACGGCTGTAAGAACAGAACCACATCATCGGCATACAGAGACGTCCGCTGCCCCGTTCCTCTTCTCAAAAGCGGTTGTAGCAGTCCCTGTTCACTAGCCTTAGAGATTAGCTCATTAAGCACATCCATAACCAAAATAAAAAGCATTGGAGATAAAGAGTCCCCTTGCCGGAGACCCCTTTGATGATGAATGATTTCACCTGGTTCTCCATTTACCGAAATTCTGGTGTTGGCAGTTCTCAACAGTTTTGAGATGATGTTGCACCATAGAGGACCGAAACCAAGATGTCTCAAGATCTCCAAAAGGAGTGGCCATGAAACAGAATCGAAAGCTTTATTAATATCCAACTTGAGAAGCACCCGAGGCTCCTTTTGTGCATGCAAAGCTTTAGCTGACTGCTGAACCAAAACGATATATCGTGGATACACCTTCCCTTCACGAATGCACTCTGGTTTGATGCCACCGACTCAGAGAACCTTACTGCCAAACGATTTGCTAAAAGCTTAGTGATGATCTTAGCAAAACCGTGTATCAAGCTTATGGGGCGAAAATCTTTGATCTCCAAGGCATCAGCCTTCTTTGGCAAGACGTTGATATAAGCCGAGTTTAGTAGGTGCAGCTTACTAACATCACCTTGCATTAACCTGCTGACTGCAGCCATGAAATCGACCTTGATCACCATCCATGCAACCTTATAGAACTGACCTGTGAACCCGTCCGGCCCTGGAGCTTTATCAAGGGGTAAGGCCTTTATTGTCTCCCACACTTCTTCTAGAATGACTTGATCAAGGGATGACAAATCGTGCGGAGCTTGGTAGAAGCAGGATAAATCCAATGTGAATTCTTTGTCAGCAGCTGACAGAACAGAATGATACATATATTGCTTACAACTAGTACGGGTAATTACATTCACTTTTAAATCTGCTAGTCTTATGCATTCGAGTTATATGATAGGCACATCAAAATATTTGCAAAGATCGAGAGTCTGGAATCACTGAAGAACCTGAAAGAAATCATAGAGGCATCTGATGGAATTATGGTGGCACGTGGTGATCTTGGAGTTCAGATTCCTCTAGAGCAGATACCAGCCATCCAAGAGTCGATAGTTAAACTATGTAGACACTTGAACAAACCTGTGATAGTTGCTTCACAGCTTCTTGAATCAATGGTTGAATATCCCACGCCAACTCGAGCAGAGGTAACTGCTACTATGACATCTGATATCTGGAGAAGCATACATCTTAAACATGTGTTTTGTTTCATCTACCTATCCTTGACCTGGTTTCTATATGACAACCTCTGACTCCTGCTTTGATTAATGAAGGTAGCTGATGTTTCTGAAGCAGTGCGGCAATATGCAGATGCTGTAATGCTATCAGCAGAGTCAGCTATAGGAGCATTTCCCCAGAAAGCTCTCTCTGTTCTTCGAACAGCCAGTGAGAGGATGGAGTCATGGAGCCGTGAGGAAAACATGCAGAAATTACTTTCACATCATCCGCTTGCAATTGCTTTGCCTGACCAGATCTCGGAGCAAATTTGTAACAGTGCTGTGGAAATGGGTAACATAGCATATTTTCCCTGTTTAAAAACATCCTGTGTTTCCCGTTGTTCTCCCAAACTCAGATATGTTTACTTTTGCAGCAAACAACCTTGCTGTGGATGCCATCTTCGTATACACAAAGCATGGTCACATGGCATCGCTTCTATCACGCAACCGGCCGAACCCTCCTATTTTTGCATTCACTGACAATGCCAGTTCAAGAAAGAGCATGAACTTCTTCTGGGGAGTGATTCCGCTGCTGATACCACTATCAAACGATATGGAAGATAACTTTAAGACAACTATCGGCCTTATGAAGTCAAAGGGTTCTGTGAAATCTGGAGACACTGTTTTGGTCGTCTCTGACTCTGATCTAAACCGGCCTTGTGCAGACACCTCAGTGTTTCAGTCCATTCAGGTCCGATTAGTGGATTAGTATGGGCATGATTAAACAAACAATTTGCCAGATGTTCGCTTATAGAGTACAGGGTTGCTGTAAATGTCTTATCTGCATTCTTCAATAATCTGTATGACTATGAACAATGTCGCATTTCTGTTTTGAAGCTTTTTATACCTTGAAAGCAAATTTGAAGAAAAATATTGTTTGCTCGACTTGCTCATCATTTTGCTACAGCTTTTCTATCAGAAAGACGAATAGAACAATATGCTCTGCTATTAATAATCATTTTTTTATTGGATGAGTTTTGCTGCTTATGCTGGAAAAATCGCCACGGACTAAAAACATGGGCAGTTGACTGCTGTGTGGTGGCAGCACACGTCACAGTCACAGTATCTCACATGATTTTGCAACAGAAAATCCATTGTACATGTGGAAAAATAAACTTGGATACCTTCTCAGATATCGGATAAGAAGAACTAATAGCAACAGCTCATGTCTCAGCTTTCGTAGCTCAGTTGGTTAGAGCACCCGTTTAGTAAGCGGGAGGTCTTGAGTTCGACTCTCAACGAAAGCATGAGTTCCTTCACTTTTTTTATAACTTTCAATTAGCCAGTTCTTCGTACTACTTGATTTTCTTGTCTGCTGATCTGTTGAGCTCCATTTGGTGGCATTGATAAGGCTAACTCCAACAATAGAATGCATATTTGAGATGCAAATATAAGTTTGCCTGAGCTACACAGTAAAACAATCGGAAGCCAATCTACCGAGTCTCCAACAGTCCATGCATTTTGAGGTCTCCCGCGTCGGACAGTTCATTTTCCCGCGCTCGTAATATTTTCCGGCCATGTTCCCTGCCGCCGATACTCGTCCCGCGCGGTAGGCTGTACCTAGGCCCGCGCGCCAGTCGCCGCTTGGCCTCCGTGTTGAGCGCCGCTGCTGCTAGACCCACGCGATTGCTCCCTGTTCGCCCAGTGCGCGCCGCTGTGCCATCGTCTGCACGGCGCTCACCCGCGCAGTTCTGCCCCGCGTGCCGTTTGCTGCTCTCGCTCGCCGCACGCCGGTGCCTCGAGTGCCTGCTTTTTGCTCGCCCACCGCGCGCTTGCACACCACGCACGAGCTCCTCGCGCGGCGGTCGCCCGACGTGGCCTGCACGTTACGCACGCGTGCCCTGCACGGCCCAGCGCGCCCTGCTCGTGCTCCGCACGGCCCGACGCGCCCCGCTCGCCTCGCGTGTCCCTGCTCGCGCTCGCACGCATGCCCGCCGCGCGCTGCTTGGCTATCTCGCTCCTTGTCGTGCCTTGTTGACTTCAGGTAAGAGTTAAAAATCATGTGATTAATGTTTGATCTGTTAGGTTAATTTTTCTCATATTTGTTGAATGTTTGTTTCATTGGATATGTGGCTATAATTTTAGGGATGGCTATGAGGTATATTAAGCTTTCAAATTGTGGAACGATCGCTATTAAGGGAAGAGATGATGAAGATGTTGAGACAGCTGCAGCAGTTTTGCTTGTTGGAGAGAAACGTCGATGGGGAGGATCAATATCAGGTCACAAGACAGTCAAGCGTGACCGTGAAGGTGCTAACAAAATATTGAACGCACAATATTTTGTTGAACGCCCATTGTACAACTCGGATCATTTCCGTCGGAGGTGTGTAATTGAGCTAAACCATAATTTTTCTGTATTGTTGAAGAAATATACAATCAATTATTTTAATACTGTGATAGGTATCGAATACGGGAGAGTCTATTCTTTTGGATTGTCGATAAGGTGACCGAAGCAGACTCCTACTTCAAGCAGAAAAGAAATTGTGCCGGTCAACTCGGATTTTCTCCCCTACACAAATGCATGATTGCAATTAAAATGCTAGCTTATGGTAGCATTGCAGATTCACTAGATGAACATGTTCAGATGGGTGAGAGCACTGTATTGGAGACATTGAAGCGTTTTGTTAGGACAATAGTGAATATTTTTGGAGAAGAATGGATCAGACCACCATCAGAAGATGAGTTACAACAGATATTAAAGGATAATGAAGCAAGAGGATTTCCTGGAATGATTGGAAGTATAGATTGTATGCATTAGGAGTGGTCTAGTTGTCCTACCGCTTTGCACGGGATGTACAAGGGCCACAAAGGGAAGCCAACTGTGATTCTAGAGGCTGTGGTGACTGAGGACCTTAGGTTTTGGCTTGTGTACTTTGGTTTGCCTGGATCACATAACGATATTAATGTGCTGCAGCGATCACCGGTCTTTGATGATTTAGCTAATGGTAGAGCACCTCCGGTTGAGTTCACTGTGAATGGCAACATTTATAATATGGGTTATTACCTAGCTGATGGAATATATCCAGATTGGGCTACCTTAATGAAGACAATTAGTGCACCTATAAGTAACAAGCACAAGGTGTATGCACAAAGGCAGGAGGCATGTAGGAAGGATGTGGAGCGTGGTTTCGGTGTTGTTCAGGCTAAGTGGAAGATTTTGCACTCCCCTGCTAGGTTGTGGCACCAAGAAGATCTAAATTACATTATGAGGGCTTGCATTATCTTACATAACATGATCATTATGGATGAGAAAGGTCTGGACCTTCCTGCTATTCATGCATCAGAGTGGCCAGGTCGGGAGAACCCTCCTGTGTGTAATATTGCTGAGTTTATAGATGCTCAAACTTATATTCAAAACAAAGAAACTTGTCACCATCTTCGTACTGACCTCATCGAGCATATATGGGGATTGTATGGTTCAGGCACCGGACCTTTCGCTCCAAATGCAAGCATATGAATGTTCAAGTCAAGCATATCAGCAAGCTTTTGAATGTTCAAGTCAAGCATGTCAGCAAGCTTTTGAATGAAGTAGCCGTATAAGTTAGTCATATATGTAATTAAGTAGCCATATAAGGTAGTCATATATGTAATTTCTGGAAGTATATGTAAATTCTGGAAGTATATGTAAATTCTAGAAGTATATGTATATTCTAGAAGTATATGTAATATATAGAAGTATAAGTAATTTCTGGCAGCATATAATTTCATCACAGAGACAAACTTCACATAGACTCAAATATAGAATTTCTGGAAGTAAAATGAATTTCTAGCAGCATATACTTTGATTTAACAGAGACAAGTTCACATAGACTGAAATATAAAATTTCTGCAAATAAAAGGAATTCTCGGCAGCATATACTTTCATTTCACAGAGAAGCTTCACATAGACTCAAATATAGAATGCCTGGAACTAAAAGGAATTTCTGGCAGCATATACTTTCATTTCACAGAGACAAGCTTCACATAGACTCAAATATAGAATTTCTGGAAATAAACTTTAGTTCACACAGGCCAAGCCACGTTACATGCCACGGTTCACACGACACATACAACTTTATTTCACACAGAGCACATACAACTTCATTGCACACAGACCACACAAACTGAAATATAGAACAAATTCATGCAAATCCACGACGTTCCATGATTTGTCGTTGCATGCCAATGTAATAATTCTTCAGATGTGGAGCTACCTTGTCAATATCTACTGCCATGATTGCAGCTTCAGCAGCAAGTAGCTGAGCCTCGGCTTGCGTTGCTGCATTCGCAGCCTCTTGTTGCCTAAGAATAGCTTCTTGTTGTCTGAGAATTAAATTCTCTTCGCGCTGCTGCTTCTTGAGATCAAGAAACTCTCTTTGAAGGGTCAATTTCTCATCTTTCCTAGTAAGGATCTGAAGCATTTGTTCATCTTCAGCTGCGGTGTTGGATGAGGATGTGTCAGCGGCTCTCTTTCTTTTAGAGCTATCTCTTCCTTCTGGTCTACTAGGAGGTAAGCTACTTTCATTGCTTCCCTCTACTAATACATGACCTGAGTTTCCTTGTGAACAACCAGCAGCAGCCCCTATCCCTGCAGAGTTATTGTTCACCTCCACAAGCTTGTCATTCCATTTTGCTTCGTTTCGGAGGATTTTCCAGCAGTGCATGAAGTGGAAAGGCTCTGCAGCCTCATACATCTTGACTGCATCGTCAATCTGAAACAAATGACATATGATCAATTTCTTTAGTTCAAATTATCTCAGTTTGCTAAATGACTAGTAAAAAATAAACTTTAGACGATCAAGAGCAGATTTAAACATACCCTGTCTTGTTCATTCTTCCCACTCTCATTACGACGATCAACAGCAGACTTAAATCCACAGAACTTGCTTACGGATCTTTGAATGGTGCACCACCTATTTTGGATAGCTAGTTGACTGCGGTTACACCCCTCAGGCTTATAAGTATTATAATAATCATGCAGTCATTTGTAATAACCTCCCAGAGTTTGATTCACACCTACGTATGATCCAAAGAGATAGTTTATACATATATAATAATATTCAAAATATATATTCAGCAAGGCTAAAGAATTGTTCCTTGACTAACCTGTTATTGGATCTTTGCCTACATTGAGAAACGCAGAACAAAGAACTTCATCTTCTTCTTTTGTGAAGCCACCACCCCTCCGGGACACCTTCTTCTCCTTGCCTTTCCGTGTTGTCGGAGGTGGCACAATAACCACATCTTCCTGATAAACTCGTGCACCCATGACATAATTTACCTATCCAACAACCACTAATGCTTATGAATACAAGTTCATGATGATAAATAAATTTATGATGCAACATAATTAACTTTATGATGCAACAGTTCACCTGTTGGGACGGTTCGTACTCAAGAGGGTCCACTGATGATTGTTGCTGATACGGGCAATGATCAGGAGCATAAAAAGACTGGGACACAGAGTGTTGCCCACCACTTATTAGACTCTGATTATCCATTCTACACAAAATGGAATGAGTAAATGACAATCTGATTATCGTACCTTGAATGCTAATAGTTATAGTCTGCACAAACAGACTAGCAAAGGTAACAATCTGATTCAAGCATATGTTTTTTCAGCTACAACAGATTCAGTCATGTGTTTTTTCAGCTACAACAGATTCAGTCACTTTGTGCTATTATTTGATAGCTCATCTAATGGCAACACGCACTGAACGTCAGCTAGCAAAGGTAACAATACCCAATAATTTTGCGCTATCTAATCGGCCACAAGTGCGATAACAAAAGAATAGGCCAATCATTTGGCTATGGAAAGTACTGATAATATAAATGTGTCATATGTCCTTGAGAAAGGGACTACAGATAACTCTGTGTTTGCTTGGACTCAATCGTTACGTCAGAACCAATGGCCAATCAAGAATCTGCCGCAAAGCAACAACACATAATCTCTGGCTTGCTGTCTTTTACGAATGATTCTATAGATGTAAGTCTGATGTATTGTATTTTGAAAATGTTGTGCATAAGTACATAACTTCAGTTTTAGTTCTTTCTGAATTCCAAGGTCCTAAAGCTATTCAAGTGTTCTGGACATAGTGCTGTTTGGATGGTAGATTTGGGTATATACTTCTGTTATTATTTTTCATTTTTATTATTTGGCAGAGTTCCGAGACACATGGACATTTGTGAATGTCTTATCAAGGATGCTCTTCATCTTCAGAAAACTTTTCAGGAGGTAGCAATGTTGTGTGCTATTAACATTCCACCAAATCGCTGACAGTATTAACCTGTTAAATTGATTCAATTTCTCTTCAGGCTGCATACCTAGCGAAGCCATGGGAGCACAAGATCTCATAATATATTCAGGCATTATCTAATACACCCACAAGTCAAATGTGATGTGCATCAGAATTAACTTGCTTTCGTGAGTTAGATATCGTACAACAAATACTTCACAAACCTAGAAATCTATCCTACCCAAACCTACTGAATCATGGAATCCACGAATCACAAAGGAAACTAGATTGAATCAACCAAAGAACAGGCTCTGAGTACTGCTTACCTGATGCTTATTTGCCGCCGCTGCTCTTGTTGCGTCAGGTCAACGCAAGCTTCCCGTGCAGTGCTTTGCGCTCTGTCCCGTCGATGCCCACCAATCGCATCACGCGTCGCCGGCCCCTGCCTCTGCGTGTCGTCGGTCCTTGCCTCCGCGCGCCGCGCGCCGCCGATGAGACTTGGCTCCGCACGTCGCACACCGCAGCCGGCCACAGGCTCCGCGTGCCGCACGCCGCAGCCGGGCCCTGCCTCCGCGTGCCGCCGGGCCAATGAGGCGGCCTGCTGGCGCTGCGCGAGCCAGTCCTCCCGTCCGCCACGCGCCGTAGCCTGTCCTCCCGTCTGCCGCGCGCCGCTGGACGGATGAGGCGACCTGCTCGCACCGCGCGTCGCCAAACGTCCCGCCTGCCGTGCGCCGCAGCCCTCCTTCCGCCTACCGCACGCCGCAGCCCCTCCTCCCGTCTGCCGCGCGCCGCTCGCCCCTTCCGCCTCCGGGTGGTTGCCCGAGCGTGAGATGCCTCCGAGGAGAGAGGACATCTAATTTTACATAGTCTCTCTCCTCTCATGCAAATCTGCATCCCCTTTTGGCTCCTCTGTTGGACCTGTTAATTTCGATGCACAGTAGCGGTTGCCAATGCAAAATACATATGCATCTCCTGATGCCTTGTCTGTTGGAGTCAGTCTAAAGCCGACGACAGATAGAGAGCTCTCTCCATGTTCCGTTCTCCAATCCATGGTGAGTTTTTTTACTTGAACAACCTATTCTTGGTGGTTTCACCACTGATTTTCTGGTCTGCTCTTTAGCTCACTCTCCATTTTATGTTACTGATAAATATATATGCTCGCCTTTCCACCTATGCCTAATGACTTTTCAAGATACATGGAAAAGCAATTTCCAACCACTTCGTTAATTTCTGCGCACAGCCTTCTCGTTGCGGCAATTTGGAGACGCATGAACGTTTGGCTTTGGCACAGCATTGCATGATAGAAAGCCAATTATCGCTATGGCCCAAAGAGCAAGCAAGTGGCATTGGCATTCGAGTGCCACGCATCTGTGCCAGGCGCCACTTGTGTGAGCTCCAACTGGCAAGGAGATCAAGCCACGTCCCTTCAGATCTCCTTCCGGGCAGTCACCAGCAGTGAGGCAGCGACTTGCCATATCAAATGAGACAGCATGCTGGCGGGGACAGGTTCAGAAACAATCAGGTAGCATGGCCCGGAGATTAATGACCACCTGTCAGCACGGTCTAATGACAGAGACATGATATGAGTCACTGCGTGTGCATGTACCTCTGTCCGGCGGTCGCTATTTGGAAACATCAACAGCAGAAGCAGAAACAGGGATGTGGAGCGGCACAGCGACCCCGCGAAGTATACTGAACTCATTATTTTTATAAAAAAAAGTGTATGCTGAATGGTGTTTTTCTTTTGCATAAAACGGTCTTAATTCAGACAGATTTTGTAGGGTTTTAGGGCATTAGAGCATCTCTAACAGTTCCCAATAATTTTACTTTCAAAAGACTGGTTTTAGAGAGTTGCTATATATATTAGGAGTAAAAAGAAAACATGCATTCTAACCGTTTCCAATAATCGTTTTCTAAATGGTTCAAATATCTTTTGGAGAGTAAGAATTAGGTGGCTAAATGTAGCAACCTTTAGGCCATGGGTTGGGAGTTGATAAATTTAGCAACCTCATATAACGAACGGTTGGAGAATGATTTTTATTAATCATATCCTAAATTTCTATTTAAAAACATCATTTAGGGAACGGTTGGAGATGCTCTTATATAACTTAGTTATTACGTAACCCTATCTGCTTTTATCTTGAACTTGAATGGACATAACAAAGGCTTTTACATTCGAGAGAAGCGTTTTTATAGCTGTAAAAAGGGATCCGTAAAAGTAGTCTGTAAAAACTGAACCGCGCAACGTAAGATAGATAGAATTTTTAGCTGTCTGTTTCTTTCAGAGGCTGAAACAATTGAAAAGAACGTGTGCGTTTGTGTGTGTGTGTGTTCCGTTTTCTGAAAACGATGCGGTCCATTTTGGTTAGAAAAGTCCACTACAAGAAAGTGCTTTGCTTTTGCCGTCGTCAGCAATTAAATAGACGCAGACACACTAGCAGCGAAGAAGAAAATAGCTACCTGTACGCAACACTTCCCTGTCAGCTGAACTCACGACATCCGATTTCGCCCATATATATATCCTAATCACGAAAATTATTCTAATTATAGCTACACAAGTCACGTACGTACGTATGCTAGGGCTAATTTATTATGCTAAATCTCTGGAAGGGAAGGAAAAAACAATGATACAGATATGTGGGACCACGACTTTATTTGTGTATATATGTTATATGAAGATCAGATTGCGTATGTATTGTTTACTTATACGGACCGATAAAATATATCCCTTCCGTCCCATTAAAGGTGTCTCTTTTGACTTTCAAAAATCAACTTTGACTGTTCCCTGCATTCCAATTTTTCTTTATGAATACATACTAAAAGAAATATGTTACCATTAATGTATATTCAATGGAAAACTAAATAATAAAATAATAAATAATAGTTGTATAAATTTTTTGAATAAGACGAATGATCAAAGTTGATTCCTAAAAATAAAAAATGGTACTTTCAATGGATAGAGATAGTAGTACACATCAGAGACATGCATTTCCTACCAAATAACCTTCTGTGTTTAAACAATTGTTGCAAACTGTACTAGAATCTGTAACTTAACCTGTGCACTAGAGCTATGTACACCATACGTCTGCTCCCTTATCTATATAGAAATACCGTACATGCTCAATGTGTCGTAATCATGGTTTAACTTACCGCTAAAAACCGGCCGGTTACCGTAGTAACCGGACTAACCGGTCCGGCTCGGTAGCAGCGGATGACCGGTTTATCGTAAAAACCGAGCTAAGTTACTGTAGCAAAAAACGGTAACAGCTCGGTTTCTTCGGTTTACCGTTCGGTTTTTGACAGTTTTTAAAACCGGTACTGTAGCGGTTTTGTTATCCATGGTCGTAATATGAAGCCCATATACTTGTCTTGATAGCCCTAATAATTGCTTTAGAGCATAGACCATGGCAATATCACATATGCAACAAATGCACATATACAATATAATTAATCTCACATAGCTCATGCTTTGCATAATTCACACATAGTACTTAGCTTTCCAAATTTTAGATTTTTTGCTATATAAATTGTTTCGATCCTGGTGATATATATTTAGAGTGCTGCTATACACACAACTGCTTTGTCTGACCCATCTGTACGACCTAGAAAATCAATAGTGCAGCATCACGATGCTAAGCAATTCTAACGGAAGCTCCAGCCAGATGCAGAGGCGAGTAGATGGATACCGTTATGGAGTCTTACATCACGGTCGTGTGTACAGCTATTCCGATATATATTTAATATAAGCAGACGGTATCAAAATAGAATTAGTAATTTGCTATATCATCTGTATATATATTTTTGTGGCTTCCTTCTTTACAAATAGATATATTACAACTTGAGTTAGTAATCTGTTTCGTAGACCATATCAAGAGACAAAGTCCAAGCTATCATTGCCATTAATTTGTAAGTAGCTGCAAGGTATCATATGTTATCATTAATCTGTAATCAAATTGCACGAGAAGTTGGTATGAATAGCTGCAACTTGCCGGAGATCATATTCGTATCAACCTCACCGCCATTTTAGTGGAAGCGATCTAGAGAAAATCAAAGTGACTTGAGCAATGTGAAGAAGTACAGACAGTGAGCGACCAAAACGGAGCCATATTCGTACGGCCACACCTACACTAATCTGCATCAAGGCGCACATGCATGTGATGGGCTTTTGGTGATTTTGGCACGCGTGCTGATGACCCCACTACGCAAGTTCACGACCAAATATTTATTTGGCTAATATCTGAGCAAGCATTACTCAATGTGGCAGCTTCTTGTTCCCTCTTTACTATTTCTGCTGTGTTGGTTCAGTGCGAAAGAGAGACGTCCAACAATGTCGTCCGCAGTGGTGCTGTCGAACCCCGCCTCAACCTGAAGAGTACATGGCAGGGCGCAAAGAGAGAAATGGATCGTGAGAAGTTCATAAATTAATCGGAGTATCAAACTTTGTGCGCATGCAGGACACATAAATTATTACCAATAAATATTTCATGTTGGTGTTACTTAGAATAGGAACACGCACAGAAATGTCAATCACTACGCATTTTTATGATTCGTGACATATTTATAATGTAAAGAGCTTGTATAAAAGGAAAAAAGAGGTACAATAGCACATTCACTTCAAGACTAGAAATTCCATAATGATCACACAAAAAGTGACTCATACAGATATATTATAATGATATGGACGTGTAGGTTAATAGGTCAGAGATAGTACATTAAAATGGATACAGATACATTTTAATACATATATATGGTTATTCAGCTTAGAGTTGGTCCAAACAAATTACAGATAACCTGTATATATATGGTGTTTTGTGATGTAGTGCTAACAAGAACATTTAGAGACCATATTTCTTCAACTACTTGTCCAACAAAGGGTTTCGTTTGAGCAACTCTCTTGGTTGCAAATACATAATATGTTCAAATTTAGTTTGAATAACCATTGTACATAAGGGATAAACTAGATACGCACATTCAAGATAATCACCATCACTGTTTACCACGTTTACCTTAACCCATCTCTATTGATTGATGTGAAAATTGATGTATATTGCTGTTCAGACCTAAGATACTCTTTACTTCGCTCCATTCCAAATTGTTTAAGCGCCCTACGAATCAATAATTTACTATATATACTGCGATGAAAACTATTACACCTAGGCACATAGCTGTGGTACCACATTGAATCAGTGATGGTGATGTAATTGAGTGGGTTTAGCATCGCAGTCATGTGTGTGGATATGATAGAACTGTTAAATTTGCCAGCGCATCTCTTACAATTGTAAGAAAAAAAAGGGTCAAGAATCTTGCCTTGGCCATGATATTTACGATCATAGTGCTAGCGGAGAATGGCATAGCATTGGCATGAACAATGCCGAGGTGGAGCCCTTCGACCTCGGCGAGCAACCTGACGAGCGATCCCTTGACGTCCGCGCAGTGAATCCTCACCATCACATTGCCCTCCGATATCGTCGCCTCGATCTCCGGCAGAGCACCGACGGTGGCCGTCGTGGGCACAGCTGCCACGTCGGATGGCGAGCCGCCATCCTCGTCATCGGACACGGTGATGATGCGCGGCCTCTTCTTGGCGAGCGCCGCGGACTCGATGTTCCGGCGGCCGTTGCTGCTGCAGCCGTCTTGCTGTGCCTTGTTGACCTTTTCTTGGAGCTCCTTAACGTACCTGGTCGCGTCGGACAGGATCGTCGCCTTGTCCATCTGATGATTGGAAAGAAAAAATCAATAATTGAAGTGCAGGATTATTATGAAATCAAGTGCAGAATTCCATTGAATCAGATGGTGACCTTTTTGAGTCCTGGGATGACAGTGGATAGCTCGATGAATCGTTGATTGATCTTCTCTCGCCGCTTCCGCTCCGCGAGGATGTGGTGCTGCACGTACGGCGCCGCCGGTGACGGGGACCCCAGGCTGCCTCTCGCGGCGGCTCTCCTCGCCGGCGGTGAGTCTTGCACCACCAGTGGCACTGGCACGCCGCCGCCGTCGTCGGTGTCCTCTTTGCTCGGCTGCGCTGACGCCGAGCTGAAGTTCCAGCTCACTGGCTGATTGACGGCGCCGTTGCTCGGCGGCGGCGCGGCGTACATGGTGGCCGAGTTCTGCGACGGCGACCGTCCGTCGCGTTCCATGGCCGCGACGGATCCATTACCATTGCGGCCGCCACTGCTGCTGTCGCCCGAGCTCCAGCTGCTGCTGGCCCGGTGACCTTCCCGGGCTGGTGGTTCCCCGGGGACCATGCTGCTGTTCGTCGATACCGGGTACCCGACCTCTGGAAGTGACGAGAAGAAGCCATCGTCGGATGCGTCGGGGCCGGCGTTGCCGGCGGGTGCTCGTGCTGCAGGGTGCTCAGGGCCCACTGCATGAACAGGGTCGAGTCCTCCATAGCTCCCGGATAATAATGCTACCTAGAGAGATTGATAGACCAAGAGATCAGAAATGACGAACGACAGATAGACCATATCTGAATATATAGAAAAAAGTTGTTTTCAAATGACGCGCTGATTTTCCTCATATATTTGATTTTAAAGTGGATACATGGATCTCAACATTAGGAAAAAAATATAGTATCTGATGAACTGCCAAGATTGTGATTTGGGCAAGAACAGCACCAGTAGGCAGTATCTGATGATGGACTGTTTGGCTTTTGCCAGCTGAGACGATCGTACAACCAAAACAAAAGGGCTTGTAAAATAGTGGCAACAAGTTCGTAGTAGGAGCGAGATGGATGTGACCCCTGATTGGCTAGTTTGCCGGATAAAAGGCGGAGAGTGAACAAAACCAGAGCCCGTGAAGCACAACAGAGGGCCTGTTCGTTTTCAGCTATATAATTTTTAGAGGGGTCAAATTAAAGAGAATTTTATCATTTTGAAGTACTAAATAAAGTCTAATCTCGAAACTAATTGCAGACCCCTATCTAATTCACGAGACGAATCCAACGAGGGTAATTATGGTGTTATTAGAAGATGTTTACTGTAGCATCACTGTAGCTAAACATAGATTAATTAGGATCATTAGATTCGTCTCCCAAATTAGAGGGGGTCGCGACATAGGTTTTGTTATTAAATTAATAAAAGTACTACTAAATAGTAAGATTCTCTTTGATGTGACAAGTATATAAATTTTAGAGGGTGGAAACGAACGGGGCCAGAGAGATGGGACATGGGATTATGGGAAGCACACAATATGGGTACTTGCCTTTTCTCAGATCTAGTGGGATGATGTCACCTACAGATATAGCATTTGTTAATTTTGAAATATCACGTTTCACCATTCATCTTATTAAAAATATTTGTATAAATATTATTTATTTGTTATAAGTTATTTTATTATTATATAGTATATTTTAAATTTTATGTTTATTTTTATATTTTTATAATTTTTTGAATAAGATAAACGGTCAAACATGATAATTTAGATGGATAAAGTACTAGTAACATTTGAGGTTCTTCCCTGAGTCATAAATAAATATTTGGGTTTCTTGGTAGCCTTTCTCACTTAGACTGACTCCAATAGAGAGATGCAAATCCATTTATACCTCTTGTTAGACACTGTGTATCTCTAAAATATGCTCCAACAGAGGAGCCAACAGGTCAGCCATCTTTGCAATGGAGGAGAGAGAGGATGTAAAAATACATCTCCTCCGGGTTACACACGAGCAAGCGACGCGTGCCCGGGCGGCGAAGTGGCGTGCGAAGCCAACGGCGCGCGGGCGGAGCACGGGCGTGGGAGAGCTCGAGGCTTGACCAGGCGGGGTGAACGACGGCGAGCGCGGGCGAGCTCAGGCGCGGCCACGGGAGAGCTTGGAGGCAGCATCGCGGCGGCGAGCGAGCTGTCAGGTGCCCGGAGCGGCGGGTGGGAGCAACGCGATAGCAGACGAGCGAGCGGAGGTGAGGTGGCTGGACGCGGCACAGCGTCGCTCCGAAACGGCCATGAAGCGCTTGTGCGTGCAGCTGGGCGACAGCGACGTGGTGGCCATCAAGCTCGTGCGCGCCTACCAAGCCTGAATCGAGCGGGGCGGCGGAGGGTCACGGAGTGGTCGCGGGAGGCCGAGCACCGGAGTGACAACCGCGACGGCGCGCTCGAGGACGGAGATTGGCGACCGAGAACGCATCCTATGGCAGCGCGCGCGGTCGCGGACCGAGCAGCGGCGAGCGAGCACCGACGGCGACGGGTGAGCGCAGGCGGGTGAGCACCGGCGGCGACGGGGGAGCGCTAGCAGGAGCTGTGGCGAGGCGCGGGAGAGCTGCGGTGCAGGGCGGGCTGGACGGCAAGGTCCATTTGCATCTGAAAAGTGCCTCCTTTGTTGGGGACATCACCTAAAGTTATCTCTTCTATCTACTGTACAAACGAGGCAATTGTCCTTTTGCCTCTTCAAAATGACTCTCTATTGTTGGAGTCAGCCTTATAAGGGAGTGTGAATCTTCTAGTGCATTTTATACTTCATGTGTGCCCATATGAGGATGATCAGAATCCCGCTGTGGAGATATGTTCAACATGAACAAGCAACTGCATATATTCACTTTAAAATTTTATCATTTTAGCCCAGGAAACGAACAGGATGCACCCTAACGGGTAATCCTACATATAAATGTACTGTGTTTAATTTGCAAAAAAAAAAAGTATGCATGGTGCCCAGGGCCAGTGCATGAACAGTAAATAAGGCCAGACTCCCCAACGGCTAATCCTGCATAAGTAGATTACTTAGTAGAGAGATATTGAAAGACTGAGAAAGCCATGTGATTGTCTATGTCTATATATAATAGAGTTTCAGATGATATGCTGATTTTCATTATATTTGATTTTGATGCGAGGACATGCACCAAGCTGGACATTTAAAAAGAAATATTATGGCAAGATTGTGATATGGTGCAAAAGAACTGCACCAGTATCTGCCGAACTGTTTGGCCTGCCTGCTGAGACAATCCTCAAAAGGAGCTAAAAAAGGCAAAAATTTGTAGGTAGCGAGATCGATGTAGGCTTGTTTGGCCGGTGGGCGGATCCAAATTAAAGGCAGAGAGTGAATAGAATGAGAGCTCGTGACGCACAGCAGAGAGCAGACGGGAAGCACACAGTATACGTGCCTCTCGGATCTCGCAAATGATGTTGTCACCTACAAACAGTGAGAGAGAAGAACAGTAGCTTTTCTTAAGAAAAAGAACCTTGACCACTTAAAAAAAAACGAAATGTTGTATGGGCAACTGTTTCTTCCGTACATATTCTGACTATGAAAAGCTCGCCCCTGCACTTATATATTTTTTTATAATGGAAATAAAGTTTACAAATGTTTCTGACCTCTGCCTAGTGCATACAGCCAGTGTTTTTATTATTATAAAGAACGCAGTCATCTGACTGCCTCATGAGAAGCACAATCAAGAAGAACCAAGTCTATTATTAAACCTCCAACTATAACTAGCAAAAAGTTGCATGGCCGCCACCTCCATGGATGCACAGATAGATGGGATGTGGTTCCTGTTCTCTTCAGAGCTGCAGCAGCGCTCAAGTACCGCAGCCGAGTATATTTTTCTAAATAAAGCCTAAAAAATAATGAACATCTAACACCGTTAAAACAAATATACATATGGACAAAAAATAATCCATACACAATAACAATAACAATAAATTTTAGAAACTATATTTAAAGTAATGAATAGGACGTTTTAGATAATATCGAATTAGCTACGGTTTGACTGATGATATTAGCCATGTAATTAGGATAGGCCATGTAATACCTAATATTGATTGTCAAATATTTTTATAGGTAATTTAGATAAAAAACGGTTGGCTCTTTAGGATGAATTGAGTTATTAATGAAGTAGTTTACTAAATTGATTGGTAGAAAATATAGTGTAAAATTAAACAAAATAATGAACTTTTACAACAAGATATCAACACTAGCCGCACAAAAGTGCGAGTAGGTTCACTAGTTAATCTGGTAGGGATTCATTTAGACATTTTTCCAATGACCATCCAAGTTTTTCCATATTATATGGTGATATATGGAGTAACATATATAACTAAGGGTCCCTTTGGTACAACTTCACTAGCAGCTTCAACTTCAGATTATAGGTCAAGCTGTATCAAAGAGGAAGTTAAAAGAAGTGCTTTTGAGCATAAGCTGTTGTAAGCTGTTTTCATTTTTCTACTAGGATGGTAAAGCTGGAAATAACAGCTTTTCATAGCTCACACTCACAGCTTTGTTTCTGAATAGACATGATAAGCTGTTTGCCAAACGATTTGACTGCATAAGCTGAAATAAACCGGATAAGCTGTTTTGACCCATAATCCAGAGCTGAAGCTATTTTTTCAATGAGCTAAAGCTCTACCAAAAGGATCCTAAGAAATGGAACTTTCAAAAAATTCTGCTGCAATTATGTTGTTAAGTCAATGTCCATTAAAAACACAATGCAGAGATCTGACCCCACTAAGGTGCATCCAAGGGCTAACCTATTTGTGTCTCAATACTGAATGGTACTGTACTGAATAGTAAACGACCCATCATCCGTTTGTGGCAATGGATGAAATGAATCGAAATAGGAAGGCCCCGTATGACTAATAATAGACCCCATATAGCTGCATCAATATCGATTCCATTATTGTCTTCACCTCATTTAGTATATACGACTTCAATGTTTGGACCTTTTCCTCTCCTTTTCCCTCTCCGAACGCCCAAAAAGACGCACATAAGTTTGTTCTTTTCTACATAATAAAGAATTATTTAGCAAGATTTTTTTCTCAGAAACACAATATATATAGACATAGACACCCATATACAGGTATGAACACTCACCTTTTAAACACCCACACACATACCTTACCCTTATGGGCACCTCCGGAAGACTGGATCAATTCATCTTGAGATTCACGAAGTCAACATAAATATCTCACTATCGATGGAGATGTTGCCTATCATTAAAAGAATAATTAGCCGCAAATGCAACATCCATGTCAATATAAGATTTGAACATGGGTGGCTTAATTCCATCACAAGGAACCTAAAAATTCAAGCTGCGTCCAGTTTACAATTATTTAGCAAGATTGTGAAATGTATCTGATACCACGCAAAAGAATATTATTGTCACTTCACAAAGAGCAATACCCTCAAGCGAAATACAATATAAGGTACCCATGATCTGATGAGACGTACTGTATCAAAGATCATATAATCCATATCATGCATTGGTGCAACTTGTGACTGTCTAATTAATCTAACTAATATAACATGCATATATAGCCTGTGAAGCTGACACATTTTTTCTTGGAAGTGATCGGGTAGCCCAACCTTGTAATCAAGTGGTTTAACAACACACACTTCCATTTTTATCATTGATATGCTTTTCAATTTGCACCAAACTGTCATGCATACATTGAAAACGTTTTTTTATTGCGGGAATTGTGGATATTTATAATTAATTATGTTAAGTACTTGTGCCCAGATGAAACTTTTTGTTCACAGCCAAAAAACGATGCACAACCCTATAACTTTTAGGTGATAACAAGATATAATATAAAAAAATTTGACCTATGAGGGATAAGATGACCTCCGGGCATTTTGATTGATACAAAATATCTCTCATGTTTATTAAGAAAACTCTAAGAGTTCCTCCATTCACCCTTGCACAATGGCCAAGTTGATGTTGCCCATGCAAGTGTGGACCGTGCCTTAAGCCATGCTTTGGCACCGAGTCGAACAAGAGGATTTTTTTTTATCTAGGTCACGTAAATTCGTTCCCACTAGAATTCGAATCCGAATAACTAGGATATTAGTCAAAAGCCTTATCAATTACGCTAAGATATCTTTCGCAGGACATCAACATTATATTTCCATCTGCAACATGAAAAATATCACCCCGGGGATATTTTTTCCTCAAGTCCAGCCGGCATCAAACTACTTTCTAACAGTTGCATGCATTATCTGAAATAGGCATTTCATATATAGATCATATTTCCTGACAGATCCAGCGGTGCTTT
The DNA here is from genome assembly GCA_031894775.1 of Chloris gayana. Classification (NCBI taxonomy): domain Eukaryota; kingdom Viridiplantae; phylum Streptophyta; class Magnoliopsida; order Poales; family Poaceae; genus Chloris; species Chloris gayana. Next base: position 487,635 of record JAUNZO010000885.1, on the reverse strand, counting down.
TGACCCCACCAAACCTACCCGCAATAATTTCAATAGCCATGTGCCTCATATAAGGTCTATAACCTTATAAATTACTAGTAAGTACGTACTATGAGTCTATGACTAGTTTTAATTAGCAAGCACCATCTATCTTAAAAAAGAAGAGGAAAGAAGGCCAAATTCGGCTTGTGTATCAAAACAGTAGTACCACGGACGAATCTTTAGTCACGTGATGCTATAGCACCAGCACTATAGCATTTTTTTTATTTGTTTCATATTAACCTTGCCCCGTAACAACCATGCATTATACTTAATTAGTCCATTTTTTCACATAAACAAGATAAAAATTCGAACCACGTACAAGAAAGAAATTGTATCTATTTGCAACAACACTATGAATTTATGCACACATCACATACCTTCGTGAAACACGCTCCAATACTATAAGCAAAATATTGTTATGATACTACGATTCGTGGTGCTCCTGAAAGCAGGGTTCACATATCTGAGGTAAAAATGTAGAGTTAGGGCGCACAGTAGTGTAAGGAGACCTACATCAGTCTAGTCTAGAACTCTACTACATAGATCCAAATTACGCACGCACCTGCTAGGGCTGCGTCTTTGTCAAGCTTTTGCCGCCGCCCACCCTGCCGGTACGCTAACAAGCTCCATTGATAATGAGAGACGTGGCTTGCAAACCTCCTCAAGATGGAGTTACTAGTACATGATTGCAGGAGTGACCACGTGATCGCATGGGTTACTGCCAGTCCGATTCATAAAACCCGCAAGATTTTTTTGGCAGTCCTTCTGTTTCCACCGATATCTACCTTGACATCTGATGAAATTCAGTGTCACTAAGCTGAAGAGGCTGCTGGAACATGTTGGAGCATGGTCGATCTCACCAACGCTACGGGAGGTCGAGCGTTTACCATGGACCCAGAGCACACGACAAAACCTTTACCGTCGACCGCCCACCACAAAGCCATCACGACAACCAGCTTTGCTCACCTTATGGCACACAATAAAGGTGAAATATGCTGTGTGTCTTTTATTAGGCACACAACAAACCTACTCTCTGTTGTGTGCCCGACAGAAGGCACACAATAAAGCTTGTGGCACTGTCAGAGTTTTCATTTTATCACAGCGTTGGATGTGTTTTATGGTTTTCCTTGCCACATATACGTCATTGCATTCCATTTCTTTGAATTGTTTGTAGCAGAAGCCCAGACTTTTCTTCAACTATATGCACAGCGGCGTTACAAGTAACATCGGAAAAGAGTATATCCACGCAGCAACTTATTGCCGAAAACTTCGACTCTTCTACAAAAGCACAGCTAGCGAGAAGGAAAGCGAGATGGATTAATCGCCTCTCAGATCGAGCCACTGTACGATGACCCGTACCGGACACCAAACACATATCATGTACAAGTAGTTGAAGGCCGTGTTGATTGATTGATTAGCGGCATGTAGGGTGACCACTTAAATCTGCTGACGCGCATGCGTTCATGCTAGGGGCATGCTCACGTGGGACGCCATATATGTGCTAGGGCCCAAGATTTTTTCCCCGCCGCCTATATATGTTCCGTTTCTGTGTCCTTGCCTATGAACAGCATATATGTGAAGCTTTGAAGCGAGGAGCTCTCAGGTCCTCGGACAATTGTTAGGCTACTACTAGGATTTGGCCGGTCCTGAGGGGAGGGCTGGCAGGGCGGCAGCCCAGGGCCTCCGATTCTGAGGGGCCTCACGAATAGCATATACATACGTGTAAAGCTCGTTTTTTTTGTTTTGGTTTCATCTGGTAACGTACGTAGTCCAAGTCCCACAAGGGCTGCAACCAGCTGAATAAAGGCCAAACAGACTGCTTTTCTTTTTATTCCCTATTAACCTAATGGGCCTGTTAAAGCCCTGCTGTGTTATACAAAGTTACAAACCCGGATAGGAAGGCAATCAACCCTAATGGTTCGATGTGATAGTTTTAGGTTGCACTTGTCGATCGCCGCAACTGCATAGGTCTCACGGCACATGGCTAGTGAGCAAAACGGCGATGGCGAGCGATCGTCGACTGCTAGCATCCATTGCTCCAAGTACGTGCTTCCTAGCCCTAATCCCTTGACCTCTTTGCTAATTTCTGCCTTAAGATCAACCAATTTGATCAATGTGTTTTTTATTTTATTTTAGAAATATGATGTCGATTAGAAAGTATGAATCAGGTAGCAAAAAAAATTTCAATTTTTATATCAACAATAGGGGGCCTAGCTTCTACCTTTGCCCTGGGTCCCTAAAATCGCAGGACCGGCATCATTTTTATTAGGTCATAAAAGTAAATTTACTCGCCTATGTTCAGTGATCCAGTATTGTAACATACAAAAAATCAGGTCGTGTGTGCTTTGTAATGTCTGAAAATGCCGTTTTTTCTTCATCTAAAAAATATAAATAAATTTGATGACATGATAGGAAAATTATGAAAATGGAGAAATGTTTTGTTTAGATGGAACTAAGCATACACGGTTACTTAGGTTTGAAACACCAAGAAACTAGCATTGGAGAGAAGGAATTTCTTTTCATTCCATTGACAACAAATGAAATCAAATGGATCTAATTAAGTGCTCTGAAACACCAAAATTAAAATATACATTTGAAAAGTTGTTTCATTCATGTTTTGAAAACCACTATATATGTGGCATTGTTGGAAATAACAAATGCAACTCCCCCATTGAGATTAGCCTTCAATGAAACACACTTTATGTTTAACGTGCGGATGTTTGGACTAGGGACCTGCAGAGCGAAACATCTTCTAGAAGATGGCACTTGCTTGAATGCTAAAGTATAAAGTGAATAAAATACGCTCCTCCATGTGTGGTTGTTGGTATACTTTATTTGATATCTCCATATATGCTTCTGACGGATTATGGAAATAAAAAATCCAGCTAAATACGTTATATAAAATTAAATTAAAGTTTGTCCACATCATGGAGATTGAGCAGCTGCCTACTGAGATATCAATGATGAACGGATCACCTGTTCGCAAAAAAAAAAATGATGAACGGATCACCATTTACCAAGTTTAGGGGGATTATTATATAGCCAGCACAATCAGAATGGGCCCGCGCACGGCGGGTGTGGGGTTGGGGGTGATGTTCACTCAACTCATCTATGTCTCTTATTAAAATAATCTATCCAAACGGTGCAATGCTATAATCTATTTTTATAGTTCTTTTAATTAAATTTCTTGATTGCGAGATTACACCTTCATTAGTTGAGATCCTAGTCAACTCGATCTAAGCAGGTTTGTCTTGCTTACACATTCCACGACGATCGATCGGGAGTATCGTCGCACTCGACTCATGCCTTCCAAAACTCCTACCAAAGTTGTGAACTACAATAGCTGATACGTACAAAGAGAGTTATATTCAGAATCGTGTATAAACAATTTATTCTCATTATAGTATAACACATACTCCATCAGTTCTTAATTGTTGATACTGTTGACTTTTTTCTTTATATTTGACCATTAGTCTTATTAAAAAGTTTAATAATTAGTATAAAATATTTTATTATAACTTGTTTTGTCACCAAAATATGTGTAAACATGACTTATAATTTTATAAATTTGAAAAAAATATTTTGAATAAATAAAACGAGCAATGAAAAAAGCCAACGGCGTTAACAATTTAAGCACGGATGGAGTACCACTTATCATATTTCTCTTTGGACTGCAATATTTAGCACCAGTTGTATATGTAGGAATATATAACAGATCGATTTTTGAACATACCACTTTTGGCTACAGCTGTAATAGCTACCTTTTTCTGGATTTCCCATTTGATTTCCAGTTCGTAGAGACCTGTTCTTTAATTTGTTACTATTTGAATGCAAATGAGGGATGCAATTTCATTGCGCAAGTAATGAAATTCCAAAGCATGGGCTCTGTCTTGGAAAAAAGGAATATATAACAGATCGACTGGAGACATATAGAATCACGAACAGGGAAGTAGTACACATAATAATTATAAAAAGATCGGAGACAAAAAATGGTTTGATTGACACTCAGGACGGATTCATATGAACCACTTGGTACTTGCATATTACATTTTATTCATTGGAAGCGACCACTTTACTCGATCTTTCCCTAGCTAAGGGCTTTCCATCAGAAACTACAACAACAGCATCGTCCATCAATCTGCATCACTGAATGCATGGGTGTCGATGTCTCCGTGCCAATTTGCAAACTTGTGGTTCAGAGCTTCTCGTCGCAAGCCTGAAGCATGCATTATACTTCAGACTGTGCACGCGTCATGTTGGTTAATCTTAAACCCCATGCAGGCATGCACGCGCTACGTAAAGTGACGGCACCACCCCAGGGAAAAAAACTCGAGCAACATAGTAAAACAAAAGACAATCAGCTATCTATGTAGTACGCGCAAGCCAAATGCCTTTGCTTTAGTTTCCTGTTTCTTCAGAGCTGTTGCAGCTGCTATTATCCACGGGTAGTAACACAGAAGTGAGCCTGCCAACGATATCCTCTGCTGTGACGGTGAAGCCCTCCTCAACCTGGTCAAACGAACAGTTATTTGGTTACTCTTACTCCGCTACTACTACGACTATTACAAAAAAAAGATTTCTACTAGCGGATCAAGTGTCTGCTACTAACCCCTCGCTCGATCATTGTGCCTTGTGTTTTGTGTACAACGTGCTATATATAATAAGCAAATAAATAAGATAGAAAAAAGGTACCCGTATGTACGACCATATAATTGTGTTAACCACAGTTTTCATAAAAATGAATTCCCCACATGTTTTGAAGTGGTTGGAAACATTTACACTAAGAAAAAGGTAAAGTTTTCAAATTCAATTAATTTCTTTTGTACTTACTAACATAAGTGAAGTAAACAATTCACTTCAGTCCAATTTTAATGAGATAATTTAATGAATTTTTTGTTTTTTTGTACTATTCATATTATTGGTCCAAGATTGAAATGGTTCCTTGAATCGGGTCATCTGAATTTAGGATATAGACATGCTTTATTTTGAAATTACATAGTTAAAAGAGATATATATAGGTGCAATTCATGCATTCAATGTGTATCATATATAACCCAGTAACTGAAGGCCACTATAAGCAGATGGAACAAATTTAGCACGCGAACATTTTGAATGGGGCCATGACACTTTGATATATACGAAGTTACTGATATGTCTATGTAGGGTCAAACACAGGGGAGGCCATGATGACACTTCGAAATGGATGGATTATAGTGAATTAATGCTTACCAACTGGAAATTTTGTTTTAAGACTATAGAGTCAGCCATCATTAGGAATTCCTAATAAGAATTTAACGATTATAGAATGAACAAGTACAATTATGATAAGATTTCTGAATTCTGATTAGTCAAAAGGGGAGGGGCCAAAATTTTCTTGCCTTTGCCGTGATGGTTATGATCAGAGTGACAGCCGAGAAAGGCATGACATTGGCGTGGATGATGCAGAGGTGGAGCTCCTCGATCTCGCCGAGCACCTTCACCACCACCGCCTTGCCGTTCTCGCAGTGGATCCTTACCAGCACGCTCTTGTCCGAGAACCGGGCCTCGATCTCTGGCAGTTGCTTACTCGACGCCGGCGTGCCCGACGACGCGGACAAGGGAGAGCCATCCCCATCTGACGCGGCGGCGGCATGGAGGCAAGGCCTCTTATTAATGACCACCACTGTTTCGATTCTCCTGCCATTGCTGCCGCCGGCCTGCAGGTCTTTGAGCTTTTCTTGGAGCTCCTTCACGTATTTGGTTGCGTCCGAAAGGATCGTCGCCTTGTCCATCTGATGAGAAATTCAGAATTGTTTTGAAGGAAAATTAGAAATTCAGAATTGAAAATAAACATTTGCATTATGCTATCCTGTCAGGGATTGAAGTCGACTGAACTAGATTTTGATCGGACCTTCTTGAGGCCGGGGATGACAGTGGAGAGCTCGATGAATCGCTGATTGATCTTCTCCCGCCGCTTCCGCTCCGCGATGATGTGGTCCTGCGCGTACGGCGCCGCCATAGATCCCGAGCTCTTTAAGCCGGACCTCCTCGCCGGCGGAGACCCGTGCACTAGATCAGGCAGACCGCGTGCGGCGGCGGTCGTCTCCGCCGGCAACCCGTCGGTGCCATGCTGCGTCGCGGCGGCGCTGAAGTTCCAGCTCACCGGGGGTTGATGCCGGCGCCGCCGCTTCTGGTCGGGACCCGAACTCGCCTCGCCGCCGCCGAGTTCGGCGATGAGGGCCAAACGTCGTGATCCATGGCCGTACGGGGCAAATTGTTATTGCCCACGCTGCTGCCGTCGGTGGTGTCGCCGTCGCCGGAGCTCCAGCTGTTCGTCGGATGGGCGTCAGCGATCAGCTCCTGGACCATCTCGGCTGCTTGCGAGGCCTCACGGAGCGCTTGGAGCGAGGGAAAGGTCGCCTCGCCGGAGTCCTCGTCGACGGCGACCGCCTGTTGATGCTCGTGGCGCAGTGTGGTCACCGCCCAATGCATGAACAGGCTCGAGTCCTCCATTAGCTAGGTGTAACGAACTGCAACAATAATTGATGGCATCCTTTTCAGTTTCTCGACACGAACCAATTTCCCCCTCAAAAATGGGGGCGGCAGAGTTAATCAAATGCAAAGACAATCGTTTCACTAGTACGGTCAAGGGAAGACACACATATTAAACTCAGGTCTCAGGAAAGTTTTCTGATGATCACGCTTATTTTTGGAAAAGCCTTGCGACCCCTTCTTGCTTGCTTGACAAAAGTTCAGAGAATTAAACTAAAGCCAGATCGTCAGTCGGAGAATCTGAATCATAAGATCGAGGAGGCACATGCAACAACAAATGCACGAACAAATTAAGAAAACCATCAGTTACCTCAAATAATAGCTTGAGATAGTGGTACTGGCTAGTCGCCCCCACTAAATATTGTTGGAGTACCACGGGATAGAGAGCTTCCCTTTTATAGCTAGCGCCACCCTGCACTGCACCCACTGTCTGTGTAATGTTTGCTGTCACTGGAGACCCTTGTCTCTCACGCACTTCGATCTCAAGTACAAAAGGAAAGGGAAATATAAGTAAATATTATTTTCGAATTATGATTTCTTACATCAAGTGAAAATGATATTTTTTAGCCACCATGTAAGGTTGTATACATGTCACGACTGGGACGTGTTTGATCGACCAATAATACGTAGGCTCTTTTTTTCATGTAAATATTATCATGTTATTTTAGCGAACTACTCCCTCAGTCCCATGGATAGTGTCGTTTTAGCCTATCACCCGACAGAATAAGCTACAAGCGAAAAGACTATAATACCCCTAGCACAGTAGCACTCATTCCCAATCTCTCTCTGCTTCTCGCCGCCGCAGGACGCCACGCTGATGCTCGCTTGACCACGGCGCCATTGTTAGCTTGCTGTTGCCCGCCGCAGGATGCCGGAGGGGAGGGTCGGCGTCGCCACCGCGCTACTGCGGGCTTGCTTTTGGCCACCGTTGAGCAGCTCGCCCTTGACGGAGTGGTCAAGGCCCGCTGGTTATGGGACCACGCCTTGGGCAGGACTGCAGGAGGCCGCGACCTCGCTTCAGGAAGATTGAACTCGTGGAGGAAGAGAAGCTCACCAAGGTGCTCGCCACCGGCGGTCACGAGATTCGTAGGCAGGAGGATGCGTATGGATTAGTGAGGAAGAAGCCTGACCGCGAGCTGCTAGCCGCCGTGCTATTAAATCAATCAATCCGCTGTTGGCCATGGAATCGAAGGAAGTAAGTAGGTGAGGATGGAGGATAAGATGCAATTTGGCCGGGCGGAAGAGGAGAGGAACGGAGGAGACAACAGAACATGTGTGACAGTGCAAGTGGACAAGAGCCTATAGCCTACGCGATGGTCTAAAACGACACTTTTGGTGGGACATTTTTTAAGTCCGGAACGACACTATCGGTGGGACGGAGGGAGTAATTATTAGCATATTGCGGACCCATGTTTTTAATAGAGTAAAGTTCATGGCCGGTCCTTAAACTTGTCTCGCTGTGTCATCTAGGTCCCTATACTCTTAAATTGTATTTCTAACTCCTTAAACTTAGCTTCGGATATCATTTTAGTCCCTATACTCTCAAAATGTAAATATAGGTCTCTAAACATGGCTTCGGGGATCATTTAAGTTCTACGATATAGTGTTATTGTAATGGATTAGCCAATCGGATAAACTTACCCAGAATAAAGTTTATTGCTACAACATTTGTAACCAGTTAGCTCATCGCACTCAGTGCACAATCTATCTTTGTAAATTATCCTTCATAAAGATACTCATTATCGAAAAGAAAAGGCAATGACAAAACCAAAATATAGCTAATAGCAATATCTAAGCTAACAAACGAAATGAAGTACTTTTATTGCTTAACATCATAGTATCAGCCATGGGATGCAAGACCAACGGTCCTCCCCTTTTCTACAACCTCTTGCTCGAGTCTTCTCTGCTCTCTCTTTGCGTGATGACGGTTGCATATGTCGTCACTCCCCCACCTCCAACCACCGCCCCGTCTCCGTCGGTGCCTTCACCACCTCCGCCGCCGCCCGCCACCGCTACCACGTAAAATTCTTCGACGAGACGCGCCACTAAATGTTCACTAAATTCTCCGGCTCCGGTGAGCCGGTGATTTCCAAGGTTGAAGTAGGAGATGTTGGATCATGGGATACAAACCAAGTGGCAATAAGGAACCTAAATTTTCCGGCGTGTGCACCACTAAATTCTCCATCGAACTCAATCTCGTTTGAACGCCGACTGAAATCTTCTGATTTCAGGCGATCGTAAATTGGTATTTTTGTTCAATTAACTATAAGTAAGTTATATCTATAAAAAATAAAATCTAATCAATTTATTTAGAATAACGATATATTTTGAAAGTAGGGGACCTTAACGACGCCCAAAACCAAGTTTAGAGAGCTAGATTTTTATTTTAAAAGTAAAGGGACCCAAATGATACCCGAAGCTAAGTTTGAGGAGTTAGAAATGCAATTTGAGAGTATAGGGACCTAGATGACACAGTGAGACAAGTTGAAGGACCGGACATGAACTTTACTCTTTTTAATATGTAAAAAAGATCGGACCTTTACATCGTGGGATGTTTGCCTGTCAGCTTGAATACAACACAAAGATAACTCAAGGAAATTACTTCTTCAAATGCGAGAGTACAATATAGTCATCTCCAATGTGACACTTTGACTATGAAAATAATTTTCTTTTAATGACAAGAGCTATATATATCAATGGTCAATGTTATAAAATTTTGACTTGGGAAAACATCTTTATGCGTGATTAGAGTACAAGTTAAACCTACTGTTGTAAAGAATACTGCCCCCAAGATCTAAACGTATTATACGAAAAGATTGGTTGATTTATACACCAGCACAAGTGTACGCTATAAAATATGCCTCAATGCTAGACATGTAAGAAGTAATCATGCTTAATTTTGTCACTGATTCAATTGCCGTTGTGATATTTGCTAAATCTTTTCACTTAATTAGACTCTTGCAACTGGTTTCAAGATATTGTTCTGTTGGTTCCAATATCAGAGGCATTAAACTAAATATTTCCATAGATTTCAGTAGCTCATCCTCCAAAGTGAAATATACATTGTTTTAACCAATGGCATGGATCTAAATACACACACACACACACACACACACACACAAGAAAAAAAAACCAATGCAAAATATCAAATTTGTAATTGACTCACTTTTGTATTATTAGTGTTACTCCCAAAATGCAATGCCATGCAAAAATATGGAACTCATCTCACTCACCAGTTGCTTTCTAATAATTCATTTTGTCAAAATAGAGACAACAGTGTTTCTATTTTCTCCTCTTTATGTTGTTTTGAGCGCATCTTAATTCTTTTGTCCACTCCTAATATGTCCAATGTCTTAGAGTGGACGGTGTACTGAATTGAACACTAACGGGTCCACGCTCAGACATTAGGGTGACATGGAAAAGGTGAAGACGGATAAAGTTCTATGGATAGAGACCTAGTTCTAGTAGATTTATGGGACGTTTCCGTTCTCATAATTGCTCTAAAAAATTGTTATCATCATTAACTTTTGAATAAGACAAATGATCAAACATAATATAAAATGTCAATGTCAACAACAATTTTGGAATGGAGTAGTATGTTGTACAGTTTAACTATAAATAAAAAGTACTAATAAGTTGTGTATAAGACAACCTCCATCCATTATTTGGTCAATACCACACTAAACATCTATATTTGACAGCTGTTTGTCAGCAACTAAAATCTATCTTTCTATGGAATGAGACAGCCGTGTTTGTCAGCAAATTAAAATCAAATTAAACTATCAGTACGCAAGCAGAGCATATGCGCATATGCGTTATAACTATATACTTGCGGCCCTATTTGGCGCACCTTTGACTTAATGTCCATGCTGGATTTTTAGTTTGCAACAGAATTACAGAACTAAATTCTTATATATCTTTTAACCTGAATAGAGAAAAGATAAGGACTCGGCCCTTAATCCATCCACGAGTCCCCATATATAGATATATATTTTCGTCCAAAATATATACGTACAAAGAGATTTCTCGAGGTCAATTATATGAGCATCTCTAGAAAACCAAGGCACCTGAGTTAGCTCGTCACATTTGTTCTACGTGAAACCCATGTACAAAAACCAGTATAAATCTTCCAGCCACTTTGGATACGCATGCATGAAGCTAGGTATCCAAACTACAGAAATCAGGCAATAAGCATGCATCAAGGTATGGGTCGTCTCTATGCACGTCCAGTTTGGATATATTTGCTTCTGTCATTTGGGTGTTCGTTTCTTTTAGGTGCTAAAGTTTAGCTCCTAAAATTGAGATAAACTTTAGCCCTTTTGCACAACTTTTAGCACTTTCATTCGTTTTCTCTACTGCTAAAGTTTAATTTTAGCCATTTAGGCCATGAAAAGGATCCAGACTGCGGATCTTCTGCACCAAAGCACACACAAACTTTACACTTCTCGTGTTCTAAGAAAACAATGTGGCCATTCACACCCCTTTCGGGAGATGAGCTGTAGGGGTATTTGCCACCAGGTCAAAATCTCATGGAATTGTTTTGAGCAAGAATTTGAATCAGGAAATCTGGATATAAACACAACAGGAGACACACTCTGTAGAGCCGGGTCAAACGGCCGTATAGCGGCGGAGATGGATCTCGCCGCTAAGTTTCCGTCGCTAAAAACACGGTGCAGTAGCGGCGGGTTCAATTGTCCGCTGCTATAGTGCACATTTTAGTGGCAGATCATGTGACAATCCACCACTACAGCGCACATTCTAGCGGCGGACTACTATTCCACCCGCCTCTATTGAGTTGTCTTATAACGGTAGGTGCAAACGTCAACCGCTTCTATAGTTGTACCGTAGGGGCAGCTGATGTTGCCACTAGCCTCTATTTTTTCTCTTTCAAAAAAGGAATGAATTTTGTTAAATAAAACCCTGCAATTACAACCGATATCACAAAATATTCACAACAAATCAACATGACATATTCACAAACACATATCACAACACATTCACAAAGATATCATCACAACATATTCATAAATGTCTCCACATTGTCTCCCTACAAGTCATTGCCATAAATTTGTCCATAATTCACAACTAAGTGTCATACAAAGTCTAAGTCATATGAATCAACTTGTTCATCACTACGATGCTCCGTTCATCGTTTATACACACCCACTTATATACCGCAAGAGGACAATGTACTATTCTAGCTCTTTTTCCTTAGAGTATTCCAATGTTTAATCAAATCCACAGAGAACAAGCGAGACTTTTACTATTGATTAAATACTAACTAAAACAACAATGGTTATGTGTTGTGTGAATGACAAAGATTAAAGATACGAATTCCGAACAAAGGTTTAACAAGGTAATAAAGGATTATCTCCTTAGGATTGGTTCACTAGCAAGCAACTCCTACTTATTAATTGATATATTTAGTATTCTACAAGACATGGTGGTTTTTTCACCTCGACTGTCACATGCAAAGGTCTATTAGTTCCCCACTGATTTCTTGCACTATGTGATGATCGATAGCATAACCAGTACGTCTAGCTACACTAGTGAGATTCATGAAGAGATGCGTCCATCCTCATAGCAAATTAAATTAGGCATATCACATAGACTGAGTATATCGAGAGAGTTTCATAAGCGTGAAAGTTACATAGCTAGATCCCCACACCGAGAGAATAAAATATGAGACTACTCACTCATCCTTCCATTGAACATGGTGAGGAATGAGGAGTAGTGTGTCATCATACAAGTCAAGTGCCGATCGGCACAAAAGAGTGTAGATCGGCACCACCTTGCTTTTGGAGGATCTAGTCGGTGTTCGCCACAATTGTCGGTGCCATCTTGGAACCCTAGATTTGCAGTAGGTTTTCTCTTCCGATCGTCGTCCCTTTATTCATTATTTTTCTTCTTTTATCTTTGACGATTCTAACCTAGACAACCACCGACTTTAATTCTTATTGGATCGGGCTTCCTTCCTTCTCGAATTGGGCTTGAAACAGTTGTGTCGGTCGACATGACCCAACTTTTCTCCGTTATCTTCCTTTTGTCACTTCTACCCATATTTATCTGTAATTCCTCTATTTTCCATCTAGTTCATGTAATATACACAGAATCGGAGCAACTACAAATACATGCAAATATCGAGGTTAAATGTTAGCTAAATCATCAAATCAAGACACAAAACATCCCTTTCTCGACACTTAGATTGAGCACTTAGTAATACAACAAGCTCCTATGGGCGTTTCGAACTACCCCACTCACAAAGCCTCCTATGGTTCTTTGCCACGTCACCTGTCGGATTAAAAAAAACTTACCGATAGGATGAATGACCTCTCTTTTAGTAAAGAGACAGAGGTGAGCCACAATATAGTACTCCCTTCATTCGAAATTATAAGACACTTTTGACTTTCAGATCTTACGTTTGACCTTTCATCTTATTCAAAAAAATTATGCAAATATCATTTATTTTGTTGTAGTTTGTTTTATCATTAGAGATACTTCAAGTATGACATATTTGTTTTTATATTTGCACCAAATTTTTGAATAAGATAGATGGTCAAACGTGATGTCTAAAACTACAAAATGTCTTATAATTCTGATCGGAGGGAGTATATATTATTTGTACTCAAGTGAGCTCTCTCCGGAAAGACGAGCCCCTTTGTAATCTCACCCATCTCTTTTTTGTTGCCAACCATTGTTTTTATCACCTAGCTTGTTTCTATGTCCAAAATTGTAGAGTATCAGTAATACAACAAATGCATAATTAACAAGAATATAAAGTAAACATTAACATAATAAACATACTTCTTGAGAGGTAACGATGGTTTCCAAGTAACTTGAAGTGTTACTTGCGAACAAACATGCATAGTAGCCACAATGCACACTACCCGGAGCCTATTTAAAGCACTACAAAATAAAGGAAACAAGATATATTATGGAGAATAACATGGATAGTAAAATAACGATATGTTTAAGTAACACGGATATCTTAGCAAAAGCCGATGACGGAAGTACATATGAGTATTACCATTAGGGCTGTGTATACCCTTTTTTGACATAGCTTTGATAAGCACTGCTTGGTCAACAATAGAATAGAGTTAGATAAAATTATACAAAATGATACTAACTTCTTGCCGGTTAATCTCACTCAAGATATAACTATAGTGAGTTCTATCAATGTCAAGGCTGTTGAGCACCGGAAGATGCCCATTTCGGGAATAAGATAAATACAAATCTAGTGGTTGCTACAATGATGATCATATTTGTTATTATTGCATTTTTGGTGGGCTACCCACCTAGCCACCTTGCTCACCGGCACACGGATGACCCGGGAGGACTTCAAGAGAGTCTTCCGCGCCCACTTCATCCCGACAGGGGTGGTGCGCCGAAGGCTAGAGAGTTCATGGCTCTCACCCAAGGGAACCGCACCGTACACGAGTATACCCAACAGTTCAACCGGCTCTCGCTCTATGCCCTCGAGCTAGTTGGCACGGACACGAAGCGCAAGGACCGATTCATGGAGGGACTCCGAACATGGCAGGCACATTCTCGGAATTCGTGAAAAATGCCATCCTCGTCGAGTAGGGCTAGCGCAGGGTCCAGTCCGAGAAGAAGAGAGTGACGAGTGCTATGGGCCACCCAACCCGCCCCCGGCCAAGTATCGCATGATCTACACCGACCCTTCAGGACAGCGCTACCTCTCACAGCCTATTGTGGCACCGCGCTAGAAGGCCCCACAACAGAGGCCACCACAGCAGCCACGAGTGGGGCAGCGTGCTCCAGCTCCCCATCCTTCCCACAATGCTTCGGGAACCGTCGACCACCACCCGGGGCTCCTTGCTATGGTTGTGGCGGCCCCGGACACTGCGTTAGGGACTGTCCCTATCAGTAGAGGGGCAATGCTCTTAACCCACAGTGCAGCAACAACAAGAACAAGGATGCAGTCAGGACTAGGCGTGTGAACTACACGTCTACTCGCGGAGATTCTCAAGGGTGCACCTGTCATGGCTGGTATGTTTTCTGTTCAAGATCATTCTGCACTTGTTTTATTCGACTCCGGGCTTCACATAACTTCCCGAGTACACCTTTTGTTGACAAATGTGGGTTACAACAAAGTGTTATGAGATCACGAGTATGTTAATAAATCAGCTAATGGGCAGACTCACACATGATACCAGGTCAAGGGGGTACAATTATCTTTAATGGGAAAACATACCCAGTAAGTTGTATGGAGCTAGAAGGCAGTAAGATCGACCTAATTTTAGGAATGTTCTGGATGAAATACCACAGGACAATGTTGGACATAGAGGCTCTCACTTTCAACCTAAATTCTCCCTTGCACGGTCAGGACATTCTTCGATCGAGATATCCTAAGACTTGCACTCCGGCAATGCATCAAGCTATAGTGGAAGGTTTGAGTGATATTCTAGTTGTCCGGGAGTTTCCTGATATGTTTCCTGACGATCTTCCCGGTATGCCTCCGGACAGAGATATTGAGTTCAAGATTGAGCTACAGCCATGCATAGCACCTATTTGGAAGAGACTCTACAAAATGACGCCCAAGGAATTAGCCGAACTGAAAGAGCAATTGAAGGAACTATTGGACAAGGGTTATATTAGACATAGTTCCTCACCTTGGGGCTACCCAGCTCTCTTTGTCAAGAAGAAGGATAAATCATTGCGCTTATGTGTGGATTACAGGCCTCTCAATATAGTAACTATCAAGAACAAGTATCCATTGCCTCGCATTGATATCTCATTTGATCAGCTAATGGGAGCCAAGGTATTCTCAAAAATTGATTTGCGCTTAGGTTATCACCAAATCAAGATCGGGGCCGAGGTGTGCCTAAGATTGCCTTCTCTACACGGTATGGCTTGTATGAGTACTTGGTGATGTCTTTTGGGTTGACTAATGCACCGACGCACTTTATGTATCCCATGAATTATGTGTTCATGTCTGAACTTGATAAATTCGTGGTGGTATTCATTAATGACATTCTTGTGTCTTCCAAGTCCGAGGAAGATCACGTCGAACACCTTCGCATTGTTCTTTAGAGATTGAGAGATTATCGGTTGTATGCTAAATTCAGCAAGTGCGAATTCTAGCTTAGGAAGGTTCCATTCTTGGGTCATATCATTTCGGAGGAGGGCATATCTGTTGACCCAGGCAAGGTACAAGAGGTACTAAATTGGAAGGCTCCAAAGTCGATGCCACGGATTCGTAGTTTTCTAGGATGGGTAGGTTATCAGCGGTTCATTCCGAATTTCTCCAAAATTGCCAAACCTTTGATGTCTTCCGTGATGCATCCGGCAAGGGTTTGGGAGGTGTTCTTATGCAAGAAGGCCGAGTCATTGCTTATACCTCTAGACAACTTCGAAGTTTGAGAAAAACTATCCTACTCATGATCTCGAGCTAGCTACGGCTTGTACTTGTCTTGAAGGTGATTAGCCATGCAATCTTATTCGTATCTACACCGATCACAAGAGCTTGAAGTACATTTTCACTCAGGAGGATCTGAATATGAGGTCTGTGCCGTTGGCTAGAATTAATCAAAGATTATAAGTTAGAAGTGCACTATCATCCCGAGAAGGCCAATGTCGCCGATGCACTCAGCAGGAAGGCTCACTGCAATTTTCTTCAAGCCACTCAGGCAGTCAAGGATGGGCATTATATTCAGATTGTGCCATATGAGTCTCTATACAACTTGGCATTGATACCCACCTTGAGAAGTGACGGAGGCGCATAAGGCATATGCTTGCATAGCTCCACCTCGTAAAACAGATAAAGGAGGGAGACAAGAAAGTGGTGTGTTTTCGTGAGGATGATGAGGGAGTTCTTTGGGTTAAGAACCGACTTGTGGTACCAAAGGTTCCTAAGCCGCGTAAGAAGATACTAGATGAGGTCCACATTGCAAAGTATTCCATCCACCCAAGCAGCAACAAAATGTACCATGATCTCAGATTTAGGTATTGGTGGACAAGGATGGAAAGAGAGATTGCTCGCTTGTCCGAGTGTGACACTTGCCATCGGGTCAAAGCCGATCATTTGAGACCCGCAGGACCATTGCAACCACTTAGTGTTCCATCTTGGAAATGGGATGACATCAGCATGGATTTCATTATTGGACTACCCACCACAGTTCAGAAATATAATTCCATTTGGGTGATCGTTGATCGCTTGACTAAGTGACACTCTTCATACCAGTGAGCGCACGCTACCGAATGCCAAAGTATCAACAACTATATATTGAGCGGATCTTGTGTTTGCATGGTGTGCCGAGTACAATCATCTCCGATCGGGGATCACAGTTTGTGGGACATTTCGGGAACAACTTCATGCTTCCCTAGGAATGAAATTAATTCAAAGCTCGGCTTACCACCCACGAGTAGAGGGGCAGACTGAAAGAGCAAATCAAATATTGAAAGATATGTTGAGAACTTATGTTCTAGATCATGACAAGAAATGGGATGAATGCTTGCCATTAGCGGAGTTTGCTTACAATAACAACTATCAGGAGAGCATTAAGATGGCACCGTTTGAGGCTCGTATGGTCGTCGATGCCGTACTCCACTCGGTTGGTCCGAGTCGGGGAAAGGACTATCTTTCGGTTAGAGCTTGTGCAACAAGATGAGGAGCGAGTATTGGAAATTCTAGCAAACATTAAGGCCGCAAAATCAAGGTAAAAGAGTTATGCAGACAAGAGGCATCGACCACTTGATTTTAAAGTGGCTGACCTCGTGTACCTTCGAGTCTCGCCTACCAAGGGTGTACAAAGGTTTGGTGCGAGAGGCAAGCTCTCGCCACGCTACATAGGCCCATACCCCATTGTGGCCGGATGTGGTGCCGCTGCATACAAGCTTGATCTGCCTAGCACTCTCGCTGGTGTGCACGATGTTTTTCATGTCTCACAGCTGAAGAAGTGTCTCAAAACAACCATAGATCGAGTATTGGATGATGTGGTATCTTTGCAACCTGACTTGACATACTACGAGCGGCCGGTTAAGGTAGTAGATATCAAGGAAAGAATTACCCGGCAAGGCACACAAAAGTTCTTCGAGATTCCATGGAGTCATCACTCCGCAAGAGAAGCCACTTGGGAATCGAAGAATTTCTTCGCACCGATTATCCGGGATTTTCACTTGAAACCAGGGTACGTAAAACACCCCTCTCGTTCGTTTCTTAATCTCGGGACAAGATTTCTTTAAGGAGGGAGGGCTGTGACACCTCGTGTCACACATGTTGCAAGTTAGCATTTTCAAAATGTGGCTGTGGTATTGAAGTAGCACCCCAAGAATTTTCATTGACATGCAAGTTGTTTTGATTGGTCAAATAATTCAAAATGGTTCAACACAAGTGGGCTCCACCAAAAATTTATGTTGTAGTACATGGCAAAAGAAAATTCTAGCCCATGTTGCACCGAATTTCATTGAGGTTTTGTACCCCAGTTAATTCAGGGAAGCTTAACTTTTATCCATTCTCTCCGAATTACCAAAATTAATCAAAGGGTAATATGGACATGAACTCAACGTGCATGTCGTCTTCTTGAATTCTTCTACCCCGGAAAATTTTCCAATTTAATTTTTGAGGTCGGTAAGTGCTAGCATTTGATTTTTCTTTTGGAGTAAAAGTCACAAGGGGAAATTCGGAAAAAAGAGAAGGTGCTAGGAATATTCCCTAGTCGGCCACACTTGGTAGCTGCCCGGGGGAGCCGTGGGCGCGCGACGCGCACCCGAGCATGACCGTTCGCCGGTGCCGCGTGGTGCCCGCCTTTTGGCCGTGGCCCACCCGGTCGGACGCGCCTCCCCGCTCCCCAAAACTGGTCGGGACGACCGTTGCCTCCCATCTCTTCCCCATTCTCTCCCCGTCCGCCCATCCGCCATCCCCCCCCTCGGATGAGCTCGCCGCCCGTCGCTCCGCTTGCTCCTCGACCAAAGCAAGGACACCCGAAGCTCCGCCCTGAACTGCTCTCCCTCCTCGACCGAGTGCCCGACCGGAGATGGATCGAGCACCGTGGATTTGAGGGTTTCCCCGAAGAATGTGCCATTGACCACCACCGGTCGTGATGCCAAATTCATTGAGCCCGGTGAGCCTTGCCGCCCTTTCTCCTCACTAGGGGCTACGGAACCCCTTCCCCTACCTCCCCGACGCGTTTCCCCATCTTTCGTGCAATGAGGAAGCCGTCGTGAAACTTTTCCCCAACAACCGTCCTTCGCCGCTGCCGCCTCACCATCGAGTCCCACCTCCGGAGGTTGCTCATCCACGATGGAGTTGGTGCCGGTCTTCTCCAAGCTATCGTGAACCTCTACGATCGGACGGTACCGGATTTGGAGCTTCCTCGATGACGAGCCGCCACACCGAACCTTCCTCACCGCCGCCGCGCTCCCGGTGAGCTCCCGACCATGCACCGCCCCGTACTATGGTGCCCGTGCAGAGCCGCACCTCCCGGACCTTCACCCGACCCGCGCGTCACCCTCCGGCGCCGCTACGACGAGTTGCACCGCCCGCCTCCGGCAACAGCCCGCTAGGCCATAGGGCCAGCCACATGGGTGGGATCCTTTGTGGCCATGGCCACCCCGGATCCGGGATTTTATGGCCCTTGGTGTGGCCCCAAGTGCGGGGGAATTATTTTAAATACCCAGTGGCAATTTTGGAAATAAGGCAGAATTTTAGTTAAACTTAGAAAAATCATATCTTTTGATCTAGATCTGGAGAAATTGCAAACCAAAATTTGTTGGAATCCTTGAGACATGTTCTTTTTAAGGGTGCAATTAGATTAGCATGATCAGAGGAAAATTAATTAAGTTAATTTCCTTTTTGTAGATTCAAGTTTATTACTTAAGTAATTATTGGATCGCCTTTAATCTTGGATCTTAATTCAATTATCATGCCTAATATGTGCATAGTGACTAGAGACAATTAGATTGCTAATTTAGCTAGCTTTTGCAAGGTTTATGGAATTATTTTCATGCACATACGATGATGAATAAATGCTTCATAGGAGTTGATGAATTAAATTAGTTTTTTCTTGCAATTAAACAATCAACCCTTGCTGGACCCAAGCTATTTTTTACTCGAGTAGCTACATGTTTTTGATGAATTTCGTACATATTCAATAATGTATTTCAATCATGTGTTCATCAAACTTAAACATGACTCTTGCATCATGTAGTCGTGGTGATGAACGCGGTGATCGGCGAGGAGGTACGAGAAGACAAGTGCTGTTGGTGACCCAGCTATTCAGGGTCAAAAGCAAGGCAAGCCCTAGAGCACAACTTATTTTTTAAGTCTTTTATTTTCATCACTATGATTGTAGGCCTGTACTCGTGCATTAGGTTTTATAGGAGTCGTGATGAAAACCCTAGCATGCGAGTAGGCAACTCGCGTATCCATTTCCGATAGCCCTACGTTAGATGCTTGCTTAATTAGGTCGATGATCCGTCGAGTGGTACGGAGACCACTCGTAGTATAGGACAATCACTATTGGACATGATGCTCGAGGATTGAGAATGAGAATGGAAATTAGAGGCCGGACGTGCAATTTAGGTGGAGGACTAAAAGAGTCTTCAAGGTGGCAGCCCCGTCTCGTGCACACAAGGATCGCGTCGTGTCCGTCTCATGTGGATAAGTTTGAACGTACTATTTTGCATGCTGGAGTTTATGGGCCCGATGAATCGACGTAGCGACGTATTACTATAATGTTGGAAGATTTCCCTACCCCTTTTGGTTACTAGGCGGATTTTAGGAGGAGAGGAGGGAACACTCCACCCACGGATGAGGCCCGGGACGACATCGTGTTGGAGGACCGGGGCGGTAGGACGCGGACGACCTTATGGTGCCCAAGCAAAAGGTTGTCTCATGCGGCTTCCGGGAAGCATGTATGTGACATGCAGAAAAGTTTCTCCTGCAGGATATAAATCGATTCGAATCACTGCCCCTCACGAGTAATGAGTACCACTTGTCCCACCACTTGTCCCCACGCAGAACGTAGTAAGAAGATAAATGTAATTGTTGATGATGATTAGTTGTTGTATTGCTTATTACATTGTTTGGAAACATGTAATGCTTTAGCTTAGTGTAAATTAAATTTAATCTTTGTTACAACTTAATGAACGGCTAAAGGTGAAAGTAAGGATCTATTGATAGGCTAGCTTAATGCTTAATTATCCTACTCCTTGGCCTTTGCATGTCTAGGAGTCGACTCCGGATGGCTACCTTGACGGGTCGGTCTATCCGAGCTTTAGTTGCTCGTAGCTTTGCTCTATGTGGTTTTCGAGAGAACCAGGATGAGCATGAGGATGTAGCTGGAGACGGCGATCGGCAGGACAAGTCCGTGGACGGATGCCACTACACATGGGAGTGGTGCGGTCCGGAGGAGTACATGAATGATGTGCCGACAGGATGTTGAGGGCAAAACATGCCTCCGTCGGATGGCCCATTGTGTCTCGCCGTGAGAGCGATTGTATCTTTATTTGCTTCTGCACCGATGAGACTGATGTAATATTTGAATCAGGATGGATGTAAAAGACTTGTATCTTTATTTCCATTGTAGTATGCTTATGTTTGTATGTTGTAATAATCAGGCATCACAACGCGTGATGCCACCCAAGATGATCCCGATATGGAATCGCTTCTCCGTGAGGCGGGTCTATCACATTCCGTGGACTAGGTTGGTGATGAATTCACTACTCCATCCACTTTAAAATATTGGGCATATACAAGTAGTGTGAATTGCAAAGTAGCTGAGGATAAAATCACCAAGTGCTTGTCCCAATTTTCTTGTAATATTGGAATTATGAAAGAGTAATTGGTGAGTGAACAGGACTCTTGAATGCTTGCACTGTACTGTTGGTAGAAATAAAAAATATATGCCGTATGCAAAGGGATGTAGTACAACACTCAGAAGTTTACAACCAATTCAATGTGAACATATTCCATACATATTGCTACATTTGCAACGTCCACCGAGTACACATAGAGTTAGGGATGGCAACTGGACCCGCAGGATCAGGGAATGGTATGTCTAACACCTTGGAAAATGCAAATCGACTACCTTTATTGGCTTATCGTCATCAAAATGCACATTTTCCATTTAAATTGCTTTTTTCTTCTGAAAATAAGAGGATCACTAATTTCATAAAGAAATATTGTGAATTAAACACCAAAGCCATGGTGAAATATAAATAAAAAGGGAGAGTACAACTTCAGCAACAATCGTCCCATGTTGTAGCCATAACACCATACAAGAGCCTTTGCACTTTTGCTGATGTGTAAATCAATCCAATCTTCGTTAACAGCTTAGATAATCGCATTGGGTCAAATGCATGGATGGTGTCGGGGCACTATTGTTTACTACATCTGATCCCTAATATGTCTAATTAGGTTTAACTTGTACCCCTAATAGTCTCTACTAGTATATATAAGTCCATGTATTTTATAAGTCAAATTAATTATGATATAACTTAATCTTAACATGATGTCGATGTTTTAGATTTATAACAAAAATTACTCTCATCATAACAACATAATCATTTAAAAATTGTTTTTGTAGATGTACCTACATATATAGTCAAAGTGTCTGTGACACTCCGTGGCACAATGTTTGCGAGTTAGTATTTTTAAAACTAACCTCAGGTCTAGTGGAACCCCTCCAAGAAACATCATTGACATGCATTATGGTTTGGGTGGAAAATAAATTCAAATACACTTTGATTTGAACTACAACTCAAATTTCTACACCAGAAGTATGGTCAACCAAAAATATATGTTGTAGGGCATGTCAAAAGAAAAATCTAGGACAAAACCCCACGGGATTTCGTCAAGGTTTGGTACCTCAAATAAATCAGAGAAACTTAACTTTTAAGCATTTTCTCTGAATTTTCAGAATTAATATAGAACGACTTTTGGCACAAACTCGACGTGCATGTCACTTTTTTGAGTAGCACTATCCAGTAAAATTTTCCATCTTAATTTTTGAGCTTGGGAAGGCCTTGAATTTGAATTTTTAAATTCGGATCAGGCCACGTTTGGAAAATAGGGGAAAAAGAAAAAGATGCTCGGAGAATATCCCGTGGGGCCCGCCTGTCGGCCGCACGAGGCGAGCTACGGGTGCGCCGCGCACCAGCGCGTCCGTACGCCGGCGCTGCGTGGCGCCCGCCTCCGGCCGCGGCCCACCCGGTCGGGGACAAGGGGAGAGCCCCAAGGCCCGGCCGAGCCGCGCCCCTCCCATTTCTTCCCCTCTCCCCGAGCTTCCACCCCGTCCGCCATTGCCGCCGCCCTTGGAGCCCGTCGCCCCACCACCTCCGGCCACCGCAGCTCGGACAGAGCACGCCACGGGAGACGCCACACCCCTACCTTGCTCCACGACCAAAAACCGCCAAAAATGGCGAACTAAACCAACCCAATTTCGAAGCAATCCCCGACGAGCTCCACTCCGGTCGCCACCGACCCTGCGACCAAATTCCGCCTCTCCGGTGAGCCTCTCCCTTCGATTCCTGTCTCGGTGCGTGCGCATCTTGTTGGAGCAACTCCCCAAACCCTAACCCCTCCCTTTTGTCTCGCGAGATAACCGGAATCCCGTTTTCCCGGCCGCGGAACTCCGGCCGCCGCCACCTCCACGCCGACCACCTCCTCCGGCAGGTGCTCATCCAAGGAGGAGGCCATGACGGTGAAGCTCACGCTCTAGTGGAGCTCCACGGCCAAGCCGATCCCCCATCCGTCCCTCCTCCGCGACGAGCACCCTCGCCGGACAACCCCGCACCGCCACCGCCCGTCGCCCGCCTCTCCGGTGAGGTCCCCGCCAAACCGACCCCACCACAAGATCCGCCACCTCGTGCCACGTCTCGAGGACCCCCCCCTCGTTGGCCCCGCGACGCCCGGAGCTGTTCCGGCCGCCGCGCTGCCGCCTCTCGGCCGCGCGCCGGTGAGGCCACGGGGCGGGCCACACGGCCCAGGATCCCGTGTGGCCACAGCCACACGCGGATCCGGAACCCTGTGGTCCTCGGTGTGGCGCCCGGAGCGGGTTTAATATTTTAAAATCCGAGTGGCATCTTTGTAATTAAGGCCGAATTTCGTTTAAATTTAGAAAATTTATATCTTGAGTTTTAGACCTCGAAAAATTGCAAACTAAAATTTGTTAGAAACCTTGAAACCTGTACGATTTTATGGTGCATTTAGTTTGGCATAATCAGATGTAATTTAATTAGGTTAATTTCTTTTTAGGAAATCCAAGATTAGGGCTTAATTAATTATTTAATTATCCCAAACTATGAAGCTTAATTTAATAATTATCCATAACATGTGCTTAAGGACCAGAAGAAATTTAATTACTATTTTACCTAGTTTTGCTAGGATTATTGGATTATTTCCCTTGCACATGTGATAATGATTTAAATGCTTCATGGGAGTTGATGAAGTAAATTAAATTGGTTAATCACTCTTAAATCATTTTCACCTCACTGGACACCAAGCTATTTTATACTCATAATTTACGTGTATTTGATGAAATTCGCATGTATTCCATAATATATTCAATATCATGTTTTCATCAAAATTCACACATCACCTTTGCATCATGTAGCTGCGGTGGTGAACGCGGTAACCGGCGAGGAGGAGCCGAAGTTGATGTTCTTGCTGACCCAGCTGCTCAGTGGTCAAGCTCAAGGCAAGCCCCGTGCACAACCTATTTAATTAAGTCTTTTAATTTCATCACCGTGTTTGTAGGTCCGTATTGTGCATTAGGTCTACAGGTGTTGTGATGAAACCCTAGCATGCACTAGGATCCCGATGTCCATGTTCGATCGCCCTATGCTAGATGCTTGCTTAAATAGGGCGATGATCCGTCGAGTGGTACGGAGACCACTCGTAGATAGGACAATCACTTTTTGGACACGATGCTAAGTATTGAAGAGAATGGAAAGTGAAGGACTCGAAAGAGTCTTCAAGGTGGTAGCCTCGTCTATGCACACAAGGACCGCGTCGTGTCCGGCCCATGTGGATTAAGTTTGAACGTACTCGTTTGCATGCTGGAGTTAATGAGCTCAGTAGCCCGACGTATCGATGGTTGTTGTATGTTAGAGAGATACCCTACTCCCTTGGTTACTTGGCAGGAATTTAGGAGGAGACAACGGAGCACTCTACTCACGGATGACGTCCGGGACGGCATCGCGTGGGGACCCTTCTCGGGGAGTTAGGCCCGACTAACACTATAGTGCCGGCTGGGAAAGGTTGTCTCATGCAGCTTCCGGAAGCGCGTATGTGACGTGCAATCAGGTCTCTCCTACAGTATGTAAATCGATTCGAATCGCTGCCCCTCACAAGAACGAGTACCACTTGTTCCTGCGCCGGAACGTAGTAAGAAGAGAAAGATGTTGCTGATTATGATCAATTTGCTGTATTGCTTAATTACTTGTTTGGAAACATGAAATGCAGTAGCTTAGTGCAAATTAAATTTATTCTTTTGAGCAACTTAATTAAACTGCTAAAAGTTGAAAGTAAGGATTCACTTGTAGGCCAGCTTAGTGCTTAAATCTATCCTACCCCCGGCCTTTGCATGTCTAGGAGTCGGCTGTAGATGGCCACTTTGACGGGCCGGTCTTGCCGAGCTCTAGTTGCTCAGTGGCTTTGCTCTATGTGGTTTTCGGAGGACCTCGTCGGGCAGGACTTAGATGCTCGGAGATGACGTCGCGGCAGATCAAACTTCGGACGGAGGCCACTACACTTGGGAGTGGTGTGGTCCGGAGGAGTAGAGGCGTTGATGTGCCGGTAAGGTGCTCTAGGGCAGGAACACCTGTCTCTGCCGGATGCCCATGATGTATCGCCGAGAGAGCGATTGTGTCTTATTGTTTCCGTTGTTTAGTTGATTTCCAAACTTATCTGTTTCTGGTGCTTATGAGACTGATGTACTATTGTACTTGGGATGAATATAAGAGACTTGTACTTATATTCATTATATCATACTTATGTTTGTATGTTGTAATATCGGGTATCACAGCGCGTGATGCCATCCATGATGACCCCGGTGACGGAAACGACTCTTCGTGAGGCGGGTCCGTCACAGTTGTCACATCGGAGACTATGGTACTGCCCCAACGAAGTTATCGGGGCGAAGAAGGTACGTGAGAGCGCGCGTCCGTGTCAATCGACACGGTTGATTTTCAGAAAAATCAGTACAAATCCACGTGATAGCTGTTCATCATAGCTGCTGAGCCCATTGATCAAGTGTACTAACCCCGGCGACCTGGATGAGTAGCTTTGCCCCTCGGAGTCATATTGAGACCCGATGAAGTAATTTCCTTGATTGATCATTTTGTCCTTTTTTATAAGCTGACTGGACGCATCTCATGATGATGTAATAATAGGCCGGGTCATTTTTGCATTAAAAAAATAACATGTGCCTGCAACACGATCATAATTACAGTAAAAGAGGCATGTATTATTGGTCGCTCAAACCTGTCGTCACAATATACGGCTCACCTGACCTTGATATGGATAGGAGGCCAGATCACATATCACTAATTGTTAGTACTTCATTTACATACAAAACCTTCATGGTGGCTCAAAAATATCATTTTCATCAGATATAGCCAGAATCTGAAAATAAGATTTCTGTATATTTTCCTTGGCTTATAGACTTTTGAGGTGAGAGACAGGGTCTCTAGTGATAGCAAACATTAAAGAGACAGTGGGTACAGTATCGGGTGGAGCTAGCTAGCTATAAAAGGGTGGCTCTCTCCAATGGTTATTTCGGCAAATATTTAGTGGGGGCGACTAGCTAGCCAGTACACTATCAAGCCAATATTTGCGGATCATTTGCAAGGATCTGAGGTAACTGATGACTTAATTTGCTGTGCATTTATTTTTTCCTAGCAGATGATTCAGGTTCTTCCTAGCAACAAAGTCTTGTTCAATTTCCTGAACTTGTCGAACTAGCTAGCAACAAGAAAGGTCTCGCACTTCTATATATCTGATCTCTAAAAATAAGTGTTGTCCAGAAAATTTTCTTTAGCTTACTACATCTCCCCAGATCGTACTAATGAAATAATTGCCTTTGCATTTGCTTAACTCCGTCGCCCCCATTTCTGAGGAAAAGATCGATTAATTCATGGTGAGAAACTGAAACGGGTACCACATCATCTGCTGCAGTAATTACACTTACAACTAGCCACCCATGGAGGACTCGAGCCTGTTCATGCAGTGGGCGATGATCACTCTGCACCAAGAGCATCAACAGGAAGCCACCGTCGACGACGACCGCGGCGAGGCGATCTTCCCTTCGCTCCAGCACTCCGTGAGGCCTCTCAAGCAGCTGAAATGGTCGAGGAGCTGATTGCGGACGCCCATCCGGCGAACAGCTGGAGCTCCGGCGACGGCGACACCACCGACGGAAGCAGCATGGGCAATAACAACTTGCCTCGCACGGCCCTGGATCGCGATGTCTGGCCCGCGTCGCCGAGCTCGGCGGCGAGGCGAGTTCAGGTCCCGAGCAGAAGTGGCCAGTATATAATTCCCACTTATATGTTCGACCGCTGCCTTTATCCAAGGATCCTCATTCACCGGATTTCCCTCGAGATAGGCGAAAAGTACCCATCACAGAAACTGTCCAGAGCCGTGGGTCCCACACGGTCAACAGATTATTGCCTCCGTTTTTTTCGGCTGCCTGGCGTTGGGAGGGAATCTGCCTCCGGATTCTACGGCAAGCTAGGCCTGGTCCTCTTTCGTTGTTCGTCCCTTCAACACGGTATATGCCAGACCCACACACCTCCTCCTTCCGAGATGCAGGCGCCGCCGCCACCTCTCACGCCTCCGTCGCCAATGGATCCCTCCGCTACCTCTCACGCCTCCGCTACCGCAGAATGTTCAGCCACCGCTGCGAACTCCTTTCCTCGCAAGCGCTCAAGCGCCGCATCCTGCTCCTGCTCTGTCGCAGAATGTTCCCTACCCGGAGGCGGCGTCGCAGTTGTCACAGATGGTCCCGCCGCCGGCAGCCCTTGCACATCCAATATGAGCGACTGAAATTCCAAGTGCGCAATGGCCACGGACATCGGCTCCGATGCATCCTCCTTTTGGTCGACGGCCTCCCATTCAGTCCCATGTTGCCGTCGTCGATGCCGGCGTCCTCACTGATGCTTCCGTTGCCGCCAACTCTCGCACCTCCGGCATCCTCGGCGCACTTTCCCTGCGCCCAACCACCGATGGTACTACAGCTCCGCCCCCTGACCGGCGACCACTCGTCATTCAGTGCGATTGCTGCATCGATTCCTGCTTCTTCTGCTGCTCTGCAGAAGCAGCTGATTCACCGTTCCACCACTGGGTTTGCAAGCAGTACATCCGTCTCTGGTCATCCTGTATTTCCAGCTCGCCCTCTGGTATCTGGTCTTTTCCCTGTCGTCACTCCCCAGCCAGTGCTACCCCATCTACCACAAACCTTTCAAGTACTACATACTCCCAACAGAACTATTTGTGTACTCCATTTGTTTAGTACATTTAGTATTGCAGAAAAAAAAATCAGTGGAATAATTGTAGAACATAGAATGGAAAGAGTACCTATTGTGATTTTTTTTGTTATAATGGAAAGTGCTTGCCAAAACAGTGGAGAATTAAACTAACTAAAATATCCCCAAAAGGTTGTCTGGAGAAATTCAGTGGAATAGTTGTAGAACATAGAATTTTGTTTTTTGGATTTGATTTTGGAAAAATTCACCTGTGCTTGAGAACATTATATTCCTTTTTTGGACAGAAGCAAAATTTATTGTAAATTAGGATAAATGGTTGATTTGAATAGTCACTTTCTATAGTAATTGCTATATAAATTAGCAATTTCATTTGGTACTTATAGAAAGTTGAGATGTGAGGCAGCTGTAATGGATATACAAAGTGGCCAGTAATATTTTTATAATATTGCTGAGGACACCTATATAAAGGTAATATTTCTATAGTAATTGGTTACTTAATTTATCATTTGAGATGCTTCCCAAGTGGTTCATATTCATTGTTAGTATCATTTGAGATGCTTCTCAAGTGGCTCATATTCTTTTACGGAAGCTTCCCAAGTATTTCATATTCTGTTACAGAATTATTTTTGTAATTATTTGTGTAGTTCTACTTCCATTTTGTTTAGAATCCTTCGTCTGTTGGAGGTACAGAATGATAACAGAATTGGGGTGATGTTGTCATGCATCCATCCATTTTCGGAGTAGCTGCTGCAGCCAACGTTGTGCAGTGTAAGCCCTTGAATTGCTTATCTATGTTCTCTTTCTCTATACCTATTTATATGAGCAATTGAATGATTTAACTTAACTTTTTATTCAGCTGTTCAAGTGCCTGGGACTTACCAGTCTCTTATGGTTGAGATATCCAATCATGCAGTTAGATGTGGAGCACAGTATGCAGGAACTGAAGGTTCTCTTTCATATAGCAGAAATTGGTGACCTCGATGAACTAAATTGTTATGGCAGCACTATCTTTAGAAGTTATGGATCATCATCTGCAAAGGTTTCAGAACAAGATGTTGCTGCTGCTGCTTTAAAGGAGATTGAAAGAATATTCGATGTCATTATAGTTGACTTCAACCATGCTGATAGAGTTGCTACAGAGAAGGAACGCAAATGGATTGTTTCTTTGCTCAAAAACATCATTGGACTTGCAGACATAGTTAAGGATCAGTGTACTGACATGCTACAATCCATGAATTCTGTTTGTGAGTTGTATGGATGTGGTCCTGAAAAATTCAGTCCATCACCTTTGTGTAATGACCAGGTTTGTGCTTTAAACTTCTATGCCCAGGGTTTAGCCACTCATCAGTCTTATATTGTTAAGAAGCTTGAGTTCATTGCTGCCAAGATTGAACAGATTCAGAAGTACTGCCTGGAGGAGTAGACACAAGATTGGTTGTCTGTTGCAGTTATTAATCTATTAGATAGGGAAATACCATCCCTAGTCATCTATTGTGTACTATTAAGCGATGACTTAATTTGAACAATATGATATGTGCTAATGAACCTATTATATGTGGACGGGCTTAATTCTAATTTGAACTAAATCTGCATTCATGGTATTTGTTTCTGATGTTATTTTGTTATTGCTGCATGGGGTCATTTTGCCCGTCAAATTCAGAGTAGCTAAAAAGAAGTGTAACTTGCTGGGGTCATGGAACTTTGTTGCCTACTTATTTAGAAAATATGATCATGTGCATAACTGTGCGGTCAATATTTGCAATAGTGGAAAATCCATAGCATTGCAAGATCGAATATTTCATTGTTTACAGTATTGACATTTCACAATTCGCTGCTATGTAAAAAAATGGTTTCAAAATAATATAGTACATTTCACAAAAAAAATTAAAGCACATGATTGATTATTTGTGAGGTGCGGTACAATTCACCACCCCTATTTGTGGCTGAAAGGTTCAGCACACTTCGCATTCGTGGTTGAAAGGTACCGTCAATCTTAGAGTTTTTTAAATGTGACTTAATGTAGTTGTGTTCTAAATTCCATTGTTTACAATATCGCTTTTCCACATTTGTGACTGGAATCCAAACAGTGCGCAAAAAAATACCATGTTTGCATTTATACAGTTGGTCTATTGCCAAACATCCAAATAATATGATGTAACCCTTTTTTTAATCAAATTCCAGGGCTTTACCCACTGGACAACATGATGGATATGACAGGAGCCTTGAGCTCTGTGCATTGCAGCTGTGCAAATGAGCATTAACTCAAGTTATTGGGGTTGCACTTGCTTGTGCCATTTGCTCTTTTTCTCCAGGCCGCAGAAGGAAGTGTTGTTCATTTGTAGAGGTAAACCGCAACCTACCCCTTTCAGTAATTGCTCTCATCTAATCTGGTAGTTTGGGGATTTAGGTATTGTCCTAACTGGTGTGGTGCATCTCACTTTCTTTTTAGATTCATATTTAGAAGTATGCCACATTGTGCACACTCCATGCGGTTTTGAAAGGGTACAACGACGCTTGGTCTTTCAACAGTTTTAACAAAATACAATACTTTCTTGTCTTTGAACAAATTTCATAAAATACTACCGATTACAAATGGACCTCTTCCCTTTAGGTACGACGATGCTTGCAGTAGTGTCCTAAAACCTAGACAAGGAGACACGCAGCCTCGCAGGAGGCAGGAATATGGAGGAGGCTACTGGTGCATGTCGCATTCATTCTCCTCACAGACAGGGGAACCAAAGACATGGAGGAGGTTACACTGTACATGATAGGATAGGTTACTAGTGTGCGTACCTTGGCACGTTTGGATTGTACTGCGCAGTTTTGTGGCACGTTTTGACTCATGGAATTGGGACATGCCTTGGATTACATCATCTACTAGTGTTTTCTTCCTCTGGCCTCTGAGCTATACTGCTAATATCAGCTAAACACTCCGATTATTTAGGATGCATAATCGATGTAAGTATCAGTGTACATTGCTCTTTTCACAATATTCCTGACTTCTCGATGACATTTTACAAGTTAAATTGGTCAAAGTGGTACAACATTGGTGCAATTATTGCCACCAGCCATTCCCACTTGCATTTAAACTCAACTATGCTCCCTTTTCCACCGGCAGGCATGCAGTGAACCAGTCAAAGGTGTGGTGCGTCAGTGAACAGTGCCAAGCCACCCAAGTATTCATAGCTATCAAATCCTTCTCTCAGTTGCACGTCTCAACCACCATGCCACTGTTTAGTCAAATTGTACATGACCAAGATACTCCCTCTATCCCTAAATGTAGGGCGTTTTGGAGTTTGAAATTTTCCCTAAATGTAGGACGTTTTGCAGATAGGACAAACTTTGAGGTTGATGGGAGAGCTAATGAGTAGGTGGATGAAGGTAAAAATAAAGGGTATGGTAGTCTTTTGACACATTGACTATTTTCTAGTTTGAATGCTTGAAAGCCCTACATTTAGGGACGGAGGGAGTACTATGATTTTTTATGAAACGCTTAATAGATAGTTTTCATTCATGCTAATAAAATGTCGGCCAAACCATTTTGTGAGCTCCCTTACATGCCAAGGATAATAAGTTGCAAGGAAGAACATGGTCTATCTATATTGCCAAAGACTAAGAGCTAGGTTATTACATGTTTCTCCACTAAGCGCTTGTTCATCAAAATAAAAAGGTGTTGCTGCCACTAGTCTTGCATCCCAGTGAAGTCACTTTCACGCAGATCAAGCATCTAGACGATCACGCTTATGAATGTGGATTAATCTGCGAAATCGGAGGAATAGCTCTTGGATTATCTATTGAAGGAACAAGTTCGTTGATGAAGGAAGCGGAGGAGAGATCCGGATGAGGCGACTGCTGGATGAGGCTGAGCAGGAGAAGAACTCGTGGATAAATGCTGCGCAGGAGGAGAGCTCGTGGGAGAACCGGTTTGAGAGCACGTTGTGGAGGAAGAGAACCCAACGGTTCTGGATGAGGCTGCCTGAAGTGCATTATTGTTGTTCCCTGCCAAAATTTTGCCTGGGAGATTCGGGTAGCAGGCGGGCAAAGTGGGGCAATCCCTAGGCACAAACCGGTTGACCTGGTGGTCCCCAAACGGTACCCTCTGAAGTCAAGGAACTTTTCCCCACATCTCGAGAAACAGTGTAGCAGGAGAGACGTTGGATAAGCCCAGCGCTCGCTAACATGAGTGGGAATTTCACTCTCCAGAAGTGGCGGCGGCAGCGGCACCACCCCTCCCGTGAGCTGGAACTTTAGCACGGCCGCTGCCCAGCCTGGCATCGACGGATTGCCGGCAGAGACCGCCGCTGCCACACGCAGTCTGCCTGACTTGGTGAACGGGTCTCCGCCGGCGAGGAGAGGCGGCTTCAAGAGCTCGGGATCCATGGCGGCGCCATACGCGCAGGATCACATCATCGCGGAGCGGAAGCGGCGGGAGAAGATCAATCAGCGCTTCATCGTGCTCTCCACTGTCATCCCCGGCCTCAAGAAGGTCCAAATCAAAATGAAATCCCTGCAATTGTTTGACTTCAAGCTCTGACAGAGATTGCACATTGCAACTGTTTTTTCCAATTCTTCTCAGATGGATAAAGCGACGATTCTTTCTGACGCGACCAAATACGTGAAGGAGCTCCAAGAAAAGCTCAAAGACCTGCAGGCCGGTGGCAGCAACGGCAGAAGCATCAAAACAGTGGTGGTTGTTAATAAGAGGCCTTGCCTCCATGGCCGTGCCGCCGCGTCAGATGAGGATGGCTCCCCGTTGTCCGTGTCCTCAGGCACGTCGACGGCGAGTAAGCAACTTCCGGAGATCGAAGCACGGTTCTCTGACAACAGCGTGATGGTGCGGATCCACTGCGAGAACGGCAAGGCCGTGGTCGTGAAGGTTCTGGCCGAGATCGAGGAGCTCCATCTCGGCATCATCCACGCAAATGTCATGCCTTTCTCAGCTTGCACACTAGTCATAACTATCACGGCAAAGGCAAGAAAATTTTTGTCCCCTTCCCTTTTGATTAATCAGCACACTGTGTTCATGATTGTACTTGCTCGATTTCTTAAGCACATTTTGATGGTATATAAAACCAAAACAAATCTCCAGTAGGTATTGTAATTATGCATTTAATCCATCCATTTCACGATACTCCATATAATCAGGAGCTTTTGCAATACAAATCATTAATGTAGGAACGCTTATTTGTGCAAGATGAGTTAAACTGCAGTATATTTGATCTGATCCTACAAATAAAATAGACATATCAGTCAATGTATCAACAAGTCATGACCACATTTAAAATGTGGCTGTACTGAAATTTGTTCCATCTGTTTGAAGTTGAATTCAATTTCTGGACTGAGACGAATAGAAATTAATATCAGAGAGAAAAGCCATAACAGTCTCATCAACCTTGGACAAATATAATTCATATTGATCAAGTACTAACTGACTATAACTGTTTGTTTGATCAGGTTGAGGAGGGCTTCACCGTCACAGCGGAGGATATCGTTGGCAGATTGAATTCTGTGTTATTGCCTGTGCATAGCAGCTGCAACAGTCCTGAAGAAATAGAAGGCAGTTAGCTCCCACGTGCACATACTACCTACATATAAAGAACGTTATATGATATTTCTTGAGTTTTTTTTGTTAGATATTTTACGGCTTGTTTTTTTCCCGTTGGGACGGGGCGTGCCGGCTGCCGCTTACATAACGTGCTTGGCGATTATTACCCAACAACAACGCATGCACAACGCACAGTGTGAAGTGAAGTGGTGATGGCTGGGACGAGAATCTCTGGACCACATGTTTGCAATTTGGCACGGAGATATCGATATCGACACCCATGCGTGCAGATTGATCGATCAATGCTATAGCTGTTGTTGAAAAGTGGTTGCTTCAACTGACACTATGTAAGAAACTGTCAAAGAAGACACCTTCATTGGAGAATAAAACATACAAGTACAAGCAAGTGGTCCATATATATGAATCCGTGCTGAGAGCTAGTGTCAATTAAGCCATCTTTCTCCGATCGTTTTTCTTCTTCTAAATATGTAGTATATGTATATAATCATGCAATCCCTGTTGGTGATTTGAGACATCTTCAATATAATAATCTAATATGTTCCTTCATGTTCACAACTACTTTTGTTTATATTTAAGTCCAAGAAAGATCGAATATGTATTAGTGGTGTGTGTATTCTTGTTGCATAATGAGATAAAACAATCGATCTGCAGTTCTGCATGTGCTTCTCTGGCCGTCATGATATATGTAAGCAACGCAAGAATGCTTTAGAACGAGTTGACTACTAGGATCTCAAATAATGAAGGTGTAATCTCGCAATCAAGAAAGGCTAACCACGAAAATTAAATTACTAATGTTGCATTTCTTTGGATAGATTATTTTAATAAGATACATATAAATTAGTTGAGTGAACACCAGGGTTTAGCAACACATCGGGCCCATTCTGATAGCGCTGTATATAATAATTGCCCTGTGTACTATTCTTGGTGAATGGTGATCGTTCATGATTGAAACCTTAGTAGGCAGCTCAATCTTTATGATGTGGAGGAACTTTTGACTCATTTATATTATTATAGCACAGCTGGTTTTTTTAGCTACAATAATCCATGAACAAACTGTACTGAACCATATATAAATGGCAAATGGAGTACTAGCCATCACACAAGGCAGAGAGGATATTAATTTTATTCACTATATAGTTTATGTTTCGTTTTTTCTGTGTCCTCTTCTAGACGTCAAGGAGTTTTTACAGGTCTAGCCCTTGTGATTGCTTACAAAACACCAGTATGCTAACCACCAAGTCTAATCCTTGCGACGCCATGTTTCCACCCCCATGGTCTCATAGACGAGGGGCCCTTGCTTCAAAAGTTTCACTACGTACTCAGTTCATAGCCAAGAAGTGCACAGAATGCAACATGTAGAGGCGGCTTAAGTATATTGGGCCCTGGCACATATGGCTCCCACGTGAGCATGCTCCCCTAGCATGAGCGTGTCAGTAGACTTAAGTGATAGTAACTCTTACTTGCGCTAATCAATCATTCAACACGGGCAGGTCAGATCTATATGTGTGTTTGGTGTCAGGTACGGATCATCACACTGTGATAAGCTATTAGCCCATTTCGCTTTCATTATCGCTGTTTTTATACAACAATCAAACATTTGCGGCAACAAATCACTGCAGGTCTATATATACTCCTTTCCAATGTTACATTAACGCCTATTTGTATATGCTAATACTTCCTCCGTCTCATTTTACTTATCATCCTGTGTACACTTCTTTTGCCCAGACTTATAGAATATCAATAAATTTGGATCGACAGTTTGTACAGATTTAGAGAATATTCAATGAACCTTATGTAACTAATGGCAAATGACATATAATATGGCATAGAGGGAGTATTACAAAAACATCTAGGCTGTTGTAAATTGTTTGCATCCAAACAAGTGATTTCCATAGGATGTTTTAAAAATGATTCTCTAGGATTCTAGATCAGGCTTGAGAATCACTTCACAGATAGAGAGTCATGGAGAGGAGGCTAATCTTTTCACCTTCCAACCCTTTAATCAGTTCATTTTAGACTTGTGAAGACAACATTTGAAACATCTTCACCGATTATATTTGAGAACATTCAACTTCGCGAAGCTATGCCAAATGGGCTTTTAATTTTAAAATGGAATACAATGACGCAGTTAGGCACCTATAGCAAACAGGGAAGGAATTGAAGAAGACCATGGCCCAGCTTGCTGCTTAGGAAATGAGAACACAAGGGGATACCAGGTACACTATGGCCTACTACCTTGAAAGCATGGAAACAAGAAAATAAATGCTGTACAAGGGAAACTCTATAAGGCATAGTACAATTATTTCTAATCCAGGTCAACAAAGCGCATCCCTTTGAGATGGCGAAAATGTTCCGTCATTTTAGATGACCAAATGTTGTTTCTGAAATGCTAGTGAATCGCCTACTGCTCTAGCATAGTCCAGGAGCAAGTGACAAGCATAGTCCAGGAGCAAGTGACAGTGACATGGCATCGCAGGTTGGGGAATGAGAGCAAACACATGAGGACTGCCGAAACAGCTCGCGGGTTTTAATCGGTTTACCGGAAACCCATGCAGTCACGGAGATCACAGACGTCATCATAATGTAATCCCATTGTGAGAAGGTTTGCGTGCCACGTCTCCACGCCATGAGCAGTGTAGCTTGTTCGGCAGGCCGGGCGAGCAGTATTAAAAAAGTGGGTAAGGCAGCTGCCGTGGCAGCATAGGGCTCTCCATTTATCTAAGTCCTTGTTTGTTTTGCTATGGAACAACATGTATCGCAGTCCAAACCACATGGAACAGAAAAATGTGGAACTGGTCCAACCTAACTCGAAATGGTCGTTCGGTTGCGCATGGATTGGTATGAAAACCCACCCAACTCCAGCCCATTCCATGTCTTGAAGGCCTAGCACCAATTCATGACCTTAACCCATGGAACGCAGTAGGCCTAGGTGAAGTGAAAGAGCTGGAACCACTCAATCCATGTCCGGGGACGAGTGTCGTATACTTACCTTATGGGTATACAGATGTTAAAGGAATGGAAAATTAGAGATATGGTGACAAATCAATGAAGATAAGATCGGCGGAGAGGGCCCACGAGTGGTCCCCGACTAGTATGGAAAAACAGAAGATTCCATATACCAAGTATGGAAATAAGACGGGCGTAAAGATGGATGTACGATGACTTGATTAACAAGTAAAGGAGCAATTTGTAGTCTGTTAGGACTTTAAATCAATAAGGAAAGCTTAGAGATAGAGCTTCCGAATATGTAATCTATGTAATCGACTAGGACTCTGTATGTAACCCAAGCTCCCCGGATATATAAGGCGGAGAGAGACCCCCGAAAACTCTCTCGACAACTCGCAATTAGCAATCTGCTAAAGGCAATACATAACACACAGGACGTAGGGTATTACTCTCCTTCGAGAGGCCCGAACCTGTCTAAAATCGCGTGTTTTTGTGTGTTTCGTGTGTTGCACCATCTAATTCCAAGCTCGTGAGGGACCGGGTAGTTCTAGTGCCGAGTTTAAGACTCGACAGACAGGTCCATGTGGGATCCATTCCCATAAAAACGAACGAGGCCTAAAGTGGTGCATCGCATGGTGGCCTTACGAGGATTTTTTATAGTGGACCTAAATGAATACCTACCGTCTACTTTGTTCACCAGATGGCTAAGATCAATGCATTAATTAAAAGAGTTCCTCATTACACCATAACACAATACATGGTCTACTGATACATAAATAACTGTTACAAGCCATCTAACATAAGTTCTGATTACAGCACATGATAAAACAAGATACAAGTAGGAAAGTCGAAAGCAATCCTAGAGAGATCGACACTCAATATCGTTCAGTCCTCCTCCTCGTCGCTGATAGTCCTCCAGCTGCTCCCCTTGGTGAAGGAACATGGTCACGCGAAACCTGGCCCACGCGAACCGTACGCATCGGCGAAACGGATGTAGCGATCCTCCGCTGTGTTCCGCTCTCCGATGGCCACGTCTCTGGCCTCAGCCGTAGCCTGCACCTTCTGATGCACGTTTGCCACGTGGGCCTCCTGCTGATGGAGCTGCGCACAAAGTGTCGCGTTCTCCGCGGTGAGTGAGGTGACTTGCTGGTCCCTCTAAACAACCCTGGCGTCATTGCCCCGCATGGCCTCCGGCAACATGTCCACCTCCCTCAAGCGAACCACGTGCTGACGAAACAGTAGGCCAGAGTAGCACGTGGTAACTGCCAACATAGGATTGAAGTAATGTGTGGTGCGGTCACACAATACGTCTACACGGCGCCTCTAGCGGTGGTCGTAGGGGTCATGGATCGGTAGGTACAGATACGGTGCCCCACAAGGTCAGGCACGTGGAGCTCACAAAGTTTGGTAAGCGCCTCCAAAGCTGCCAAGTCCCACGTGTTGTGCACCGCATGCCTGTCGTGCTCACATCCATGACTCCTGCGGTGGGTGAGTCACCTTGCCCGTCACAACAACATGCATGGTGCAAGACAGGTGGCCTCGCTCGTCGTACTCCTTTCGTACATAAGCAGGGGGCTCAGTGTAGCCCAGCGCCTGCAATGCTTGCCAAAGCATTGCGGGTAGGCCACCACGATCCGAGCAATCGGACCACATCCATCCATTATCCAAAACCTTGATGTTTTCAGCCATCTGTAAGGAAAAATTCCTGACAGTCAATAAGCGTCTCACAAACACAAGTATGAACATTTTATATGAAAAGCAACAGATGGAAATAAAGTACAACACAAGCTTTCACAATCTAGCACAAAGATGCCACATTTCCACACTTCCCATAGTTCAGAAATCCATCATCGACAAGCCATACATGAATCCTATTACACATCCATACATCTCTTACTAGTTAGTATAACACTCGAAGTCCAGTTATCGAGTACAAAATATACATCACAGCTGCTTCCTGGTAGTCAACCTACACAAACTGCCATCAAAGTCATGGTAAAACACTCCTACGGGTTAGCCGCACCGCCTGCTGCGGGGCCAATTGGTGGACCCTCGTAGTCCATATCCGAACCGTTCTCATCGTCCGAAGGTGGGGGTGGAGGTGCTAGTGCTGCCTACAACTGCTGCTGCAAGTGCTCAACCTGCTCCTCCAACACATCTATGTCGTGAGACAGCTCGTCGGTCATCTGTTGGGAAGCCAACAGATGGCCCCAGAGGTGGTGGATGTAGTTCTCCTGCTGAGTCAAACGAGCGTTGCGGTTCGCCGGTTGCTAGCTCAACGCATCGCTCTTACGGGTCCTGTCGTCCCTCTCCTTCTGGAGCTT
Organism: Chloris gayana; assembly: GCA_031894775.1. Classification (NCBI taxonomy): domain Eukaryota; kingdom Viridiplantae; phylum Streptophyta; class Magnoliopsida; order Poales; family Poaceae; genus Chloris; species Chloris gayana. The sequence goes on along the minus strand of JAUNZO010000885.1, from coordinate 448,797 downwards.
GTCTCGCTCCTCAAGAAAGAGGTTGCGCTGAACCAACAGCGTGTCCCGCTCACGAACGAAAGCGTCACGCTCATCCGCAGGCCTCGCAGCCTCCTAGGTCTTATTCTCCAAAGCAACAGAGGTGTGGAACTGGGTCTCGACAGCAGTGTCCATGTGAGCATCCAACTCGCGGAACTTGTCTTGTAGCTTGAGTGCACGCTCCCGGTGGAGCGTCGCCATCGTGTCCGTGTCGTGGTGCACCCAGTACAAGTCACGGGCGTAACGTGCGATACAGTGGTACCCGGGCTCAGTACGCGTGATCCTCATGTAGCGTCGCTCGGTCACCTCATCGTCATCGACGAGCATGGGGACCAGCTCGTACCGAGTCTTAGTGAGACTCACCAAGCTCAGCTAGCCCGTGGTGTGCTAGCTTGGCCCGTCCCTGGTGTGGGTGACTAGCAAACACGTGGTACTCAGTCGCCTCCGACTCAGAGTGGTGGGGTGGTCAACGAGCTCCATCTTCATCTTGTGCACGAACACCCTGGTGCTCCTGACGCGCCAGTGGAAGTAGAGTGGGGGCTTGGCGTATCCGAGGTGCTGGAGCATCCTCTACAAGAGGTCGGGGAGGCTCTCGGATAGGCCGTCCACTCCGTTGGACCATGTCACGTCCCCGTGGTCGCTGTCGGTCAACATCTATCGAGGCACAAAAATTTTACCATGTGTGAATATGATGTACTGAAACGCAAGGATAATAGACTAGGAACATCATATAACAAACTGATATGGTAAAAATTTACAAGTGCCAGTATGTTTCAAGTTTTCAGATTTTGCACCGGCGGTCCAAGTCGGTACAGTAAACAAAACCGTGGATTTCACCATGGAAATCAACAGAATCGGTCCTTCCAAAGACTCGCAAACTTTTAGCTTATCCCCTAAGCTTTCCATCAAGTACTCATTCAGCTCATTCCAATTAATACACGAGCTGAAAGTTATGGGCAAATTTTGCCAGGCTATACTTTCTGAAAACAGCAACCTATGCATGGAGGAACTGACATGTTGAACTTGAGAACATCCAACTTGGTTCCCCAAAAAATACCAAGGTCGTAGCTCGTGTCTTATCCTTTCCAACAAGTATTAGAACACCTTTATCCGACACACAAGCTAAAAGATATGACCAAAAAGGTGTAAACAACCGTTTCTGAAAACAATACAGGGGACTTGCAGTTTCAGATGGAGGAATCTGCATTTTCGACCCTGGAAAACTCAAAACTAGTCCTTTCTCAGACTACCAAAGTTGAAGCTCAAAACTAGTCTGATTCAAGCATTCCAGAAAGTGCTCATTTTCCACAATCTGACACTCAAGCTAAACGTTATGGGGAAACTCAACCAGGCTATTCATTCTGAAAACAGTGAAAGCCCCTCTTATCAATTTAGAGCATAACTTTATTGATCTGGTTCCAAATGACTCAATGTCGTTTTGAAACCCTAGTTAACCTCCTCAGGTTTCCGGACCATGAAGAATTACTCAATTCTAAGGTCCGAGCGAAAAGTTATGAATTATTTAAGAACTTCAAAGCTGCTGAATTTTTTTTCAGGTTTCAAACATAGATTTTTATGGTTGCAATTTTTAGCATGTATGCAATATTTCGTCCTATTCGTACTCTCAAAATAAAAAGAATTGGCCACAAATAGGACCATACGTAGTAATGTAGTATGCGGTGGCGGCGTCACTCTCACTCATGTCACGTATTTCTACATGTTCTACCGATAACGTGATTAGCGTACCTGTAAAAGATTCATTCACATCCACATCCACATATAGATAGATAATATATTTTGCAGTATTTAAATACATCCCATATCATTCCATGTGGGTCGCATCTCAGGTATGCAACAGCCCGAGGCACAGCGTCCAGCTCTACTTTGCTGACGGAAATTCCAACCAGGCGTCGGTGGCTGACGGCCCTCATGTGTTCCGAAGAACGAGGACACCCCATTCAGCCCAGTTGGGCTGGGGCCGTCGCATATCCACTACCCAGAGTATGCGAGTGTTCACTTACCTTCTTACCTGGACGTAGGTGCGTCGTTATAGAATCGTAAGTTTTGCAGAAAAGTTATCTATGCCTAGGTTCCAGTCATAAGTCAGTTTTACCACCTTTACAACTAATACGGTCCTTACGGGCGTATCCTCACACGGTAGCATCCTAATTTTCAAAAATAGGTTGCTTAAGGTGTTGTCATATACCCAAGATGGCTCGATGCTAAGTTGTGACAGACCCGCATTACGAAGAATCGATTGCATCACCAAGATCATCTTGGGTGGCATCACGTGCTGCGATGCCCGATTATTACAACATACAAACATAAGCATAATACAATAAAAATAAAGATACACGTCTTTTACATCCATCCCGATTCAGATATTACATCGAGTCTCATCAGTGCGGAAGCAAATAAGTTCAAATTCAACTAGTACAGTGGAAGCAAATAAAGATACAATTGCTCTCACGGCGATACACAACGGGCCTCCCATGAAGCACATAAAGCATCATCGTATATGCATGAAAATAATTCCATAAACCTTGGAAGAACTAGGTAAATTTGCAATCTAATTTCCTTTGGTCACAATGCACATATTAAGGATGATAATTGAATTAAGCTCCAAGATTAAAGGCAATCCAATAATTAATTATGTAATAAACTTAATCTCTAAAAAGGAAATTAACTTAATTAATTTGCCTCTGATCATGCCAATCTAATTGCACCATTAAATAGTACATGTCTCAAGGATTCCAACAAATTTTGGTTTGCAATTTTTTGAGTTCTAGATCAAAACATATGATTTTTCTAAGTTTAACTAAAGTTCCACCTTATTTACCAAATTGCCACTCGATATTTAAAATAATTCTCCCGCGCTCGGGGCCACACCGAGGACCACAAAATTCTAGATCTAGCGTGGCCATGGCCACACGGGATCCCACCCATGTTGTCGTCCCCGTGGCCTCGGCGGGCGGTTGACGGAGGCGGGCGGCGCAACTCGCCGGAGCGGCGCCGGAGGGCGGTGCGTGGACCGGGTGAAGGTCCAGGAGGTGCGGCGCTGCACGGGCACCATAGTAGGGGGCGGTGCGCGGCTGGGAGCTCACCGGGGAGGTTCACGAGAGCTTGGAGAAGACCTACACCAGCTCCATCGTGGATGAGCAGCCTCCGGAGGTGGGGCTCGACCGACGAGGCGGCAGCGGCGGAGGGTGGTGGTTGGGGAAAAGTTTCACGGCAGCTTCCTCATTGCATGAAACAAGGGGAAACACGTTAGGGAGGTAGGGGGAGGGCTGCGCAGCCCCTAGTGTTTAGAAAGGGCGGCGAGGCTCACCGGGCTCGATGAATGGCGCGTTCTTCGAGGGAAACCCTCAAATCCACGGTGCTCGATCCATCTCCTATCGGACGCTCGATCGAGGAGAGAGAGTAGTTCGGGCGGAGCTTCGGGTGTGCTTGGTTTGGTAGGGGAGCAAGCAGAGCGACAGGGCGGCAAGCTCGTCCGAGGGGGAGGGGGGGCGGCAATGGCGGATAGGCGAGGGGGAGAGAATGGGGAAGAGAGGGGAGGCAACGGTCGTCCCGACCGGTTTCGGGAGCGGCGAGGCGCGTCCGATCGGGTTGGCCACGGCCAGAAGGTAGGTGCCACGCAACGCCGGCGTACGGTCGTGCTGGCGCGTGGCTCGCCCTGGACGGCTGCCATGTGGGGCCCGCCATGGAATACTCCCAGACACGTTCTCTTTTCCCGAATTTCCCTCTTGTGACTTTTACTCCAAAAGAAAAATAGAATGCAAGTACTTCCTGAGCTCAAAAAGTAAATTGGGAAATTTTCTCAGGTATAATAATTCAAGAAAATTATATGATCGTTGAGTTCTTGTCCAAATTCCCCTTTTGATAAATTTTGGTAATTCAGAGAAAATGGGTAGCAGTTAAGCTTTCCTGAGTTAATTGGAGTACTAAACCTCAATGAAATTCAGTGAAACTTGGGCTAGAATTTTCTTTTGCCATGTACTACAACTTATAGTTTTTCTGGACCCCACTTGTGTTGTAGAAAATTGAGATGTAGTTCAATTAAAATTGAATTTGAATTATTTGAGCAACCAAAATAACTTGCATGTCAATGAAAATTATTGGGGTGCTACTTCAATACCAGAGCCACATTTTAAAAATGCTAACATGGAAAATTTGTGACACGGGGTGTCACACCGAAACATTAAGCTGACGTGCAAAAGTGAAGACGGCCAAAATACAAACAAAAGCTTCAATTGCTACAGAATGAATTATTTTATTTGTATGCATTGCTGTTTTGTTCAGCGTAGTTCAGATATGAAAACACGTTAATTTGTAAGCGATGGCCTGTAATCTTAGATAACAGATTTGCTTATCAACTGAAATCGTTACTCAAAATACAACAAGGTACACTCACACGAGCAAACAAAAGAAAAAGATTAACGCAAACTTGTTTGAAAAATACTATTAATACTTCATTTACTAGTCATAATTTCGTTTAACTCAACTGACACTTTGATCACTCTCCGAGCGCGAAGGCAGTGGCGTCGAAGCTGTCCGACAGACCGGTGCCGGTCTTGAAGGTGACCTTCTCCGGCGCGGCCTCAGGAACGTACACCTCAACGACGCTGGGCCACAGCATGAGCTCCTTGGTCTTGACGCCGGTGATCTTCCTCAGCTTGCTTTTCTCGGCGAAAGCCGTCACCTCAGCAGCGTAGGACACGGTCTGCTTGATCTTCTTGAATGTGTGTTCCACCTTCTTCTTCCCCTGCACCAGCCACAAGAACCCCGTGGCGCGGTTGTAGCCGAACTCCTGGATGTCCTCCAGCGGCAGCAGGCCCTTGGGCAGGCCGAGCTCTTCCAGCAGCTCAATGGACTTCTTCCTACATGTGGCGTCTCCCTTCACGACCTCTGCGCCGGTGCGGTGGCTCTCGATTTGCGACGCCATTGGGTTGCAACCTTCTACCAAGTGTTCCCAATTTCAGACTGAATCTGTTTTGCGCTGATGGGGAGAGCTTGTGGTGGAATATGGGAGCAGTTTATATAGAAGTCTGAGGCTTCTCCTGTGTTGATCCATTTTGACTCTTGAACCTAATAGCACTGCTGCACAGGTAACCGTATTTGACTTCTGATACGGCATGCATAATCTGAAGCACAAAGTCGCAGACCAAGCCTTGTACATGTCCAGTGTCCAACCTTTCAATCAGTGTGCAAATGACACGAGTAGCCTTTATGTCACTGTCATCGTAGTAGGATAAACGGTTAGCACACGCCAACTGGGCAGCCAGAGATGACTGGCCGGCTTGGTACACTTGAATTCGTCACTGGAAGGCCATCGGTCCCCCTTTAATCAAGTCAAAACTTTCAGGCTTGTCCATGCCGTCTAATGGAGCTGCAAGTTCCAGTTCTTTCCATGTTATGAGTCGGTCAACTATGACGACGAAATACTGAAAATATATAGCAGTAAAAAAGGTCAACTACATGATGAACTGCTTTTACTTTCTCAAAAGCAAACATCCAAGCAATACATTTCACCTGCGAATGTGAGTTCAAATCTGGTCATAAGAGTATTTCACCTGGGAATCTGCAGCCTCTTTTTTCTGGAGAACTTGCTGCATTAATCTGATACTCTTATGCAAAGATAGGTTACCTTAGATTCGGTTGGTCCTTATTTTCTGAACATTCTTTCGGCTGAAGAGGAGAGCATAATTCTTCTGAATCCAGCCAATTCTTCAGTGGCAACATTGTTTTGGTGGTTCGCGAGTTGAAAATTAAACAGGGATTCAAGACTGATAATTACTGAGATAATGAAGAGATAAGCTGCCTTCCTCGACAGTGAATAAGAATAACTAAGAATAAAGGGGGCAACTGGGCTCCATGCACGCAGCCATCCCCGATATCAAGGGCGTGTAAAAATGATGAGAATGGTCAAAGCATTATACGTAAATTATTCACTGAAAGTGGCATTGTTGGCAAACCACATTATCCTACAGTCAATGCAACATGGCAATTCCCGGCATATTTCATACAGAAGAAACAAAACAAACAGAACACAGACAAAGGCAGCAAATGAGAACTTTCTCATGTGGAGGCCACCATTGTTCTTCAGTAAACTCTAAGCAGTGAATGAACTAAGCCTACAGGTGCAACTGCTCTCGAGTCCCAAACAAAGAATAAAGACAGGCTTTGCATACAGAAACTTGTACTAAGCTGCAGCACCAGCCTCCTCTTTCCTTTTGCGCGCCCACCGTGGGCTAACCTCAATAAGCCGATGCGGCATAAGCTGCCTTTCCTTTCTGGTCAGCTTCTTATAGTTGCTGACCCTGAGTTTAGCAATCTTTGCCTCTTCCTCAGCTGTAGCCTCTCTAACCACCACTGTCAATCTGCACCTTGGCCGTACCATGATACCACATCTCCCTTTTGCGTGGTATGAGAGCCTCTTCAGGTAAAGTCCCTTTCCCACAAAGGCCTCCTCTGCAGATTTGAAGACAAGGCAAAATTACGTCAAACAAACAAGGATATACGGGGATAGTGCATTCTTAGTTAGAACATACCCACAATAAGTTTATCGGGATCTAACCCATGGTTGTGAGCTGCATTGGCATGGGCAGAATGGATCACCTGCACCAATTGGTAAGAAGAAATGAGCATGAAAAACATTGATGGTCCCTTGATCCTATCAATTATAGCCTATAGGAAACAGTTGCATATCAAAAGCTGGCTAATTAACGAACCTGGTAAACGGTTTTGGCAGCCCTTTTAACTGTCACTTGCAGTTGCAATAAGGCATCTTCCACACGCATACCTCGAACCAGCTTGGCTACTAAATTCACCTTCTTAGGGCTCTAAGAAAATTCCATAAAAGCGTCAGAAAGATCAGAAACTTCTCTTCATAATTCTAGTAAAATCTACATGCAGTATACTATCTAGTGAAGTTTTTGTACAACATTTTCCCTAGAAGGAAGTTTGAGGAACCTTCATTTCAATAAACATTCTAATCAGATGCAATAATAATTCAAACTAAAGTAAGATTAGGCGACAGGGACAACATTGCAACTAAAAGAAAGCAGGCGCTCAACAATATCGACTCAGATGTTTGTTTAAAATCTTATGAAGATTATATGACAAGAACAACACAGAACACCTACTTTATGATACTTTCTTCATTGCAAGTTATGTTGTTAGCGCCCTATCCTTATCTAGTTGTTTGTATAACTAATCCTACAACAATGTTTTACCTGTTTGATATCTTTCTTTATGGCTTGGACCTTCAGTCGTTTAACCACAGCCCCACTTTTGTCAGTTTCTTCAGCGTCACCAGATGGAGGTGTCAAAGGAGAAGAAATAGGAACCATAGCATCATCTGCAGCGAGCGACCTTGTAGTTGATATTCCCTACAATGAAATATATCAATGACTATGTAACTCTAGAAGTTTGGTGCTATCAATTTTCCCCCAAACATAGCACAAACAATAGATGATAAGGCATCCAAGCAATGCCATCTAGATGTCAAAATGACATCCACCATACATTTCACGAGTGACAAACACTCAGTACTTATGGAGACGCATTCTGTATGCAGTTCTGTCAGCACCATGGAGAAGATACTCAATGTCCCAATTGTACGAAATTAGTTTAGCTGTGAAGTAATGTATTAGATCCTCCAGCGGGTTTTCCTCTTCTCAGAAAAAACAAAGGCATAGCAAAACATAGCAGCATGAGCAGAGTTACTTTACAGCACAGTGGTTCAGCTGATAGAAGATTAGTGGAATAGCCTGGAAGGCTGGGAATCGCAAACAACTCATCTAAACCCCAATGAACAGCTGTGATTTTAAGATTTCCTTAAATGATTATGATAAGGTAGTCAGGCAAGCAGAAATGTGATGAATACAAAGATGGGATTCTGGATAGCAACCAGTTTGCTGCTTCAGAGCTACACTTGTTCCATTAAACGAATTTTAAAACGGAAGCAAATTTGTTATCATTAGTAAGGCTAGCTCTAAATAATCAATAATAAGTAGTACCACATACATTCCATCTGTTGTTCAAAGAAAAGGCAGCCGTTTCGTCTACACGAAAACATAGCAACAGATCGGCACATGGTTGATACTATCTAATCACACATATTTGAGAACAGCAACCGAATTCAGCATCGAGTACGTGATCCTATTCATCGATCGAAAGAACAGCAACGATCCACTTCTCCTCATACCCGGACGGGGAACAGCTTGGTGACGCCATTCCCAGAACTCCCAACCTCAGCCAACAGATCCAGACGTGCCGCCGCCCTGGATGCCCCAGTCTCACGGAGCCCCAGCCACACCGGCGACGAGTGGAACCACATTGCCGCCGCCTGGAGAGGCGGTGGCGGCAGCGGGACCACCGCCCCCGACGCCGCGGGCTGGAGTAGTGTGACCTCGAGGGCGGATATGGCGCGCCGCCGGAGAGGCGCCGCGCGACGTAGCACGGAGTACATGGCTGCGGCGACGGCGACGGCGACGATGGCGGTGGTTTAGGATTCTCTGATCGAGAGGGGAGAAGGGGGTGGTATTGTGGGCCTGTCTTGTGACTACCTAGCATTACTGAAGGAACCTAGTTCGGAGGTCTGAGAAAGCTCATATGGAGAAGTGAGAAACTCAGCCCATTGTTGACAAGCCCACAAAAATGTGCGTCCAACGGTCCAAGAAAGGTCATTCGCAAACAAACAGCTCATCCTCGCTCGACATACAGAGCTTTTCTTTCACATCCTGATAACTACTGTCTGATAGAGGATCATAGTCCTTGCAGATATATGAATATTTACGAGTTAAATACATTCCACAAAATCCGTCGCGATGAGATCAAGATTCCATTCTCTGTAGTTCGCTAGCACGGGGCTCTATGTGATGCATATTTTTCCGTGAGTAGGTTGTATCAAATTTGTTATCATTAGTAAGGCTAGCAAATTTGTTATCAATTAGTAAGACTAGCTCTAAATAATCAATAATAAGTAGTACCACATACATTCCATCTGTTGTTAAAAGAAAAGGCAGCCGACACGAAAACATAGCAACAGATCGGCACATGGTTGATACAAGCAATGCAATTAGAATTCTTCTGGTCTCACTTTAATCTCAGTTCTCAAATATATTATTAATTAGTGGGAACTCGAATGAGATACGCACAGCAAGACCAAAACTGAAAGAAGTCTTGTGGCAGAAGATTCCTGCGTCGTGGACAAAACCCAGGAAGCGGGGAGAGCAAATATATGGCAATACGGTTCCGATCCATCTCAATTCTAACACAAACTCACCCCCACTGCTCTCACCACTCATCCTCGAGTATAATTCAAGAGCAAACGAAGCTCACAGAAAAGCAAAAGCTCCCTGACCATGGCATCCTATGACAAGGTCGTCGATTCCTACAAGAATGCCATCACCACCGCAGCCTCATTTGCGGCGTCCCTGATGTTGATGCGTGGCGTGTTGAACGAGCTGGTGCCACCTAATGTGCGCGACATGTTGTTCTCTCGCCTCAGCTATCTTAGGTCTCATATGTCATCGCATCATACAATCATCATCGAGCAGAAGATCGATGCCTTCACCAATAACCATATGTACACCGCCGTGAAGATTTATCTCACCACGCGCATCAACACCAACATGCGCCGCCTGAGTGTCAGCAGCATGGATGAGAATGAGAAGATGCTGGTCAGTATGGCGGAGGGTGAAGAGATGGTTGATATGTATGATGGCACCGAATTCAAATGGTGCCTCAGGTCCCACGAGATCCCTAGTAAGAGGGACTACAGCAACAACAACAACAATGAGAGTCCGCAAGTGGCCCATACACTTTGACAAGAAGTACAAAGAGCAAGCCCTCGATTCATACCTTCCATTCATTGTGTCCAGAGCCAAGGTTATAAAAGATTAGGAAAGATCTCTCCGGCTATACACAAACGAGTATGGCGACGTCCAGTTGACCTCCACCACCCATCTACATTCGACACACTTGCCATCGACCAAAAGTTGAAACAATCCATCACTGACGACTTTAATAGATTCATGAAGAGAAAGGATTACTATAAGAGGATAGGCAAGGGATGGAAGAGGGGGTACCTGCTGCATGGTCCACCTGGGACGGGCAAGTCCAGCCTGGTAGCGGCAATAGCCAACCTTCTCAGGTTTGACATATATGATCTTGAGCTGACTGCAGTTGCTACCAACTCAGACCTCAGGAGGGGAGGGGAAGGAGGAAGGTGGAGAAGCAAAGGGGAGGGGAAGGAGGAAGGTGGGCGTCCATCACCTGGTAGAGGCTCGCCACGGGGGTCGAGGTTGCCAGCCTCTGCAATGCCGCCGCCGGTGCCAAAGCCCATGACGATTGATCTGCTACGAGATTTGGACATCTGATTAGCACTGCTGGAACAATTGTTTCTTAGGTGGAATATTTTTGTTTTTTTCCTGACAGGAAGGTTTGCAAATTTCCACTCATGGAACTAGATAGACCCTAAATTAATTAATGGAATTTAATAAAAACAAATCATCAACAACTCTCAAAATAACTCATAGATTTATTCTCTTCCTAAATTCACCTTATTTGTAGCTAGAAAGAGGGGAAGTTTGAGCCCCCAATCCAACACTTTCCAATAGAACCAGCAAAATTGTGTGGACTCGACTGTTGTTGTGGCCAATCAAAAAGTATTATTAGATCCTCTTTTAGGAGGATTACTGGAGGAGAGAAAATTTGACCCCAATATTTTTCAAGGTGACCCTGTTTTGAGGATATTATCTTGAAGACGATCTTATATGTACAGCTGTATTTATACTTTTATGCTTAATTTTTTTATGGAAGATGTTTGGTCCTCAATTTAATCTGTGTAAAAATGGGCATACTGCACCCACCCCAAGAGAAACCACGCTTTCATGGTATATAAAAACGTAATTAAGAAAAGTGAATAATTTTCCTGAATGTCATGCTTTCCGGGAAGGCATTTGAATTGATGCCCAGTCGTCCTTGTTGACCATTTTTGTCCTCGTGTGGATTTATGTCAATGCTAGTGATGGGACCATGTTTTTGAGCAGACACATTCTCCCAGGAGGAACCTGCATCACACAGTAGAATGTAAAAAAGAAAGTTTCACATGAAGCTTGGATGCGACGGAAGTATAATAATGCTATTAAAATATTCAGTTCTCACTTTTCTCCAGCAGCTGAAATATGTAACAGTGTGAAAACTAGATATATTAATAAAACTAATCAAAGTTATGTTTGCAGCAAGACCACAATCACCTTTCACCCAAAATGGCAATCGAATCACACAAGGAACAAACTCCTGGGGAATGGGGATAACATTCTTAACTTTATCCTTTATTTATTTAGAGCTCACTTTAGCCAAGACTTCAATCACACGATCACTCATCTCAACTCACTCATTCTAAAAAACAAACAAAAGCAACAGCAACAACGACCCAGTGACCCACCCATTGCATTCAGCATATACTTCAACTCACATGGACCAAAACCCGGGAGATGGAAAAGCATATTAAGTGGCCATTACTTTTAGATCAAGTCATCAATCACATGGTCGTTTGCAAGGCTTCAAGTACCAGCACACGCATAATAAACGGCAACCCAGATCCCAGCTCCAAACCAATTCAACACAAACTCAAATTCACCCCTTCCTTTCCCCTTGCCTCAGCGCCCCTTGATTGACACTGCATATTCTCATACCCCTCTTCCATATCAAACATAAAGATCAAAGAAGCTCAGTCATAAAAAAATAAGGTGTGCAGGAATTCATTCGCCATGCCATCCTATGACAATGCTATAGAGTCCTACAGGAGTGTCATCACAACAGCGGCATCAGTTGCAGCATACCTAATGCTGATGCGCGGCCTACTGAATGAGCTCGTGCCACCTGAGGTGCGTAGCATGCTGTTCTCTCGCCTTGGCAATCTGACGTCACGCATGTCACTGCAGCACTCAATCATCATCGAGCAGAAGATTGATGCCTTCACCAATAACCATATCTACACTGCCGTGAAAACTTACCTCGCCACACGCATGAATACCAACATGCAGCAGCGCCTGCGTGTCAGCAGTGCAAATGAAAATGAGAATATATTGGTTAGCATGGGAAGGTGAGGAGATGGTTGATATGTATGATGGCACTGAATTCAAATGGTGCCACAGCATCCAAGTGAATCCTGTTAAGAGGGACTCTAGCGACGACGACTATGACAATCAGCCGGAGGTCCGATTATTTGAGCTGAGCTTCCACAAGAAGCACAAGGAAAAAGCCTTGAAATCATACCTTCCATTCATTGTTTCCACAGCAAAGATCATAAAAGATCAGGAAAGATCTCTCCAGCTATACATGAATCAATACTCCAGCTGGGTCCCAGTTGACCTCCGCCACCCATCTACATTTGACACACTTGCCATGAATCAGAAGCTGAAGCATTCCATCATTGATGACCTCAACAGATTCATCAAGAGAAAAGATTATTATAAGAGGATTGGCAAGGCCTGGAAGAGAGGGTACCTGCTGTATGGTCCACCTGGGACTGGCAAGTCAAGCCTGGTCGCAGCCATGGCCAACCATCTCAGGTTTGACATATATGATCTTGAGTTGACTGAAGTTGATAGCAACTTAGACCTCAGGGCTCAGGATGCTTCTCACTTGCATGAGTAGCAACTTAGACCTCAGGATGCTTCTCACTTGCATGAGTAACCAATCCATTCTCGTGGTCGAAGACATCGACTGCACCATTGAGATGAAAGAACGGGAAGGAAGTCAGGAAAATTCTTTCGAATCAACAAAACAACACAAGGTGAGTATGTTTGCAGTCAATAAATACAGGCAAACACTTATGCAGCAATGTTGATCTCAGTTTTTATGCACAGGTAACCCTATCCGGGTCGCTCAACTTTGTAGATGGACTGTGGTCAACAAGTGGAGAAGAAAGGATAATCATATTCACAACCAATCACAAGGAGAGGCTCGAACCAGCATTGTTATGTCCTGGCAGGATGGACATGCACATCCACATGGGGTACTGCACGCCAGAGTCCTTCCGAATCCTTGCCAACAACTACCATTCAATTGACTGCCACTCCGCATATCCAAAGATCGAGGAGCTCATAAAAGAGGTAATGGTGACAACTGCAGAAGTTGCTGAGGTCCTGATAAGGAATGATGACATTGATGACGTGCTCCATGATCTTGTCAATCTCCTGGAATCAAAAATGAAAGATGTCGATGAGATCGATACAGAACACAAGGAAGGAAGCAGTTGGATGAGAAGAAAGATGATAAGGATTGCAATGAAGATTGAAACTCAGGTGATTGCTGAAAACAGAATGAAATTAATTAGTTAAGGTTGTGGAAACTATCAGTGGCCAAATTGTGTGCAAATCATGTAGATAAATTCTTATATATCTGCTTGTTTAGTACTATAAACTGTATCATCTGATATCTGGAATGTAAGAAGGATTTATTTTAAGGTGAAATGCCCCTCGGGAAACAAATAGATATCTGACATCAAATCATCCCAGGTAAACTACCTCTTCACTCTAGACGAGCAAGGTCATGTATAAAGCGATGCTTTATCGATATCCCAGAAAGCATATATAAAAAGAAACCTAGAATTCCTCAGATGACCAAATAAGTGATAATCCAAGAGAATATATTTGACTCAAAACTCTTTCAATTAGCTGGCCTCTCAGACCAGTTGTTGTACAGTTCTTAGTTGGCCTTCTTGGGCACCTGGTACCTTTTGCCCCGATTTTTTTTGGAGAGGGGGGGGGTTGTTTTTTTATAAATAAAAAATGAGTAACAGTAGGGCCTTCCCTACTGTATTTGCCTCAAAAAATATATATTTGACTCAGTGATAAGGTGAGTTAGAATTGATCTTTGTTACATATCTGATAAAAATATAAAATAAAGTTAACTACTGCAGCTTCAAGGCAAAAAATTCTCATCAGTTTGTCTTGTTTGCAAAAAAAATAAAAAGAATTGGAACACAACCAAATATCATTCTTAACTACAATCACAGGAGAAGCATGACCACCACCAACTAGTTCTCTATCCAGGATGACCACTGACCACAATCCCATAATAATCAAGATGAAAATTGCTATAGAGTTGCCTTTAGGTTACTCTAGAAACCGCCATCGGTGGGTTAAGCAAACGTCAAAGGGATGTTTGATCAGGTGTTTGTTGATCAGCTATTCAGCTTAGCTCCAAATTACCTCCTTTTATGTTACAATTTCAAGCATTTTACTGCTCGCTGCATCTAATTTATGGTAGCACAAGAAATTCTGCATTCTACCACAGTAACACACATATACATAACAATTCAAACAAAAATTATGACATGTAGAACAATTGCTTCACGTGTTTCATATTTGAGACTGGTCGTGCTGAACAATGATTGTGGACATCGAAAATCAGGATGCCCATGGAAACTGTGATGAGAGAGTGAACAGTTACTTTACATGTTTATTTTTATAGACTATCAAGACTGATGACAACAACCAAAATTAAAATGGGTTACTGTAACACTGCAGGTCTGCAGGAGCACCTTGACTCCAGATGTGCACTATGTTTACATAGAACTGCAAGGCGCTGAATTACTACCTGAAGCGAATATATCTTTTTATTGCTGCACAGTTGATCGAATAATTATGCATCAGCTAAATAATAGTTGCAATCCCAACACGAACGGCCAATGGTTCACCTTGTGGCAGACTTCTTAAGCCTGCACTGCACCTCGTCCCTGCATCTCCGAACCATTCGGTTCAAAATTCCAAATAAGAGCAATCCACCGGGCAAGGCAAACCAAAGGCCAGCTGCTCGCCTAGCGTGACACTAAAACAGGCCACCGAATCTTAAAAACTTCACAGGGTCAATTCCAGTTTCACTACACCGTGTGAATTTCAGTTCGAATTTCGGTTTGGAAACACAAGACACGAGAGCTTGCGGAACCACCTGCTAGGCTGCTTCACGCGAAGAGTAGAGGGGAGGGGAGGGGTGGGGTGGGAGGTGCGTCCATCTCACCTGGTAAAGGCTCGCCGCCGGCGTGGAGGTGACCTAAGCCGTACCCGCCCCTTCAGCGCCGCCGCCAACAAGCAACAAAGGCCTTTTTGCCGTGCCGTCGGTTATGGAGTCGTTTACGCCTATGGCAATAAGAAAAATGGTTCATTTCTATTATGTGCCACTCCAATCACTTTAGCTCATAGAAAATGTTTGTGACATGCTCATAGAAAATGTTTGTAATGTCACATCAGTATTCAAGATACAATATCAAAATAGGTTTGTCTCAATGTGTACTTTATTCTAAAAATGCTTTTCAAAATTTTCAGATTAAAATTTGAGGCAATTTTGAGTTTAAACAAAATATAGCCAATAATTTTCATCCGAAAAATTGAATTTTTCTTTGCATATTGTATAGACCGAGACAAATCTATTTTGCTATTGCAATACAAATAATGCAGCACTGAAAGCACAATAATCTAAGAAGCAAAGTGATCGAAGTGGTAGATAAGAGAAGTGAAATTAAATCCGATAGCAAATAAGAAAAGCATAAAATTTTGATGGTAAATAAGATAAGAGTATAATTTTGGATGGCAAATAAGTAATTTGCTCTACTATGTATCACTAAAAATTTCACGCACCTATGTGTCATGACCTAAAATTGTGATTACATCCATGCCATTCCGGATGGATGGAGAGTTCACGGTGATGTTAAGAGAGGTTTACCTGTATGTCATTATAAGAAATGGGCCTTACGTATGTGCCATAAAAAAATTTCGTAGCTACCTGTGTTCCATGGCCTCAAATTTCGTTTACATTCATATCATTCCGTCCACATTCTATTATATTTTAACTCTAACACTTGGGACCTACGAATGTAACCGACCCTTTTGCCCTCGAACGATTTTCACTTGTTCCGTTAGTGTCTCCCTCCTCTCGTTCGTGAGTTCCCGTGCCTTCCACCGGAGAGAACCCTAGCCGCCAATGCCGGAGCCCTGCCGCCGGATCCGGCAATCGCGCACCTCGCGTGCTCGTCACACCCCTATCCCGAAAGATAGTTAAGTGTGGTACGGATCGCCTTGGGAGATGATTGACGAAGCAACCATACATAGCATCACATTAACAAACATACACGATTTGCAAGGTTACATAATTAAGTCTTGATTACAACATAGAGTCCGAATAAAAGATACATTAGGTTCGAGATTAAGTCTTACATAACCATGGTCTTTGTTCGAATTTAAAGTGCGGAAGCGAAATACAACTCGACGATACATAGATAACTTAAATGAACCATGCCGGCCTAGGCCATGGCTCACTCATCATGGGTCGGAGAGCTCGGAACCCATTCAATGGTCCACTCTTTGGGCTCTTCTCCGTCCCAAACCACCTTACCACAACAATCACAAAAACCGGCTTGCGGGAAACCCGTAAGCAACATGTAGTGGCAAAGCCTCGAGTATCTAACATACTCCGCAAGTCTTACCCGTCAAATTGGCCATCTAAGACCGACTCCTAGATGCATGGGGCTTGACCGGTTTAACTTGGCATTTTGCATAAATAGCACCTATGCTAATTAGGTTGACAATTTTATTACTTAGCCAAATTAATAGGGTGATTGCATAAAAGAAACTTTAGTGAGCATACTAGCAAGACAATAGTTTGCAATACAATTTAATATCAGTATAAAAACAGCAAGCTATTCAATCTCTTTCCATTACTACACATTGCGAACTGCTCGAATCAAGTGGTACTCATTAACCGAGAGGAAACGGCGATAATTATCGAATTATTAATCCTGCAGGAGAGAACCCAAATGCACGACATACGCATCATTTAAGAACACGTATGGCCACCGTTCGCGAGTTCATCGTAAAGTAAAACACGGGGCCACCGACCCCGAGTACACGTCCCCCTTGCGACCGTTCAACAACGCGCCCAAGGCTTAACCCATGTACTCTCCAACGGTCCTCAACCCGTGCAACCACCGTGCCAAACACATCACCTCCGGGTCGGTGAGATATCCGGCTCACTTTACAACTTACAAGCTACATAGGTTTACCGATCCCCATAAGAAAGGTATGCAAGTGGTACACAACTCAAACTTGTTCGCGGAGCCACAATGGGGTGTTCTCAATTTTAACCACATTCATCATGTTCAAGTTTAATCATAAACCATAGGTGAGATTCCCCATTCTATCGTTGACTTCATAAGCATAGCATAGCAATTCTAACGAGGATATGACACATACGCGATATGGGACATATAGGAATTTATGCATGTGGATTTCCAATCAACGCCTAAGAACTTAAATGCACATTCATCATCCTTAATATAGTGATAAAAGAAAGACATTTCAAAATAATAGGAATGCACCGGGGCTTGCCTTGAGAGTGATCGAAGTTAGTACTAGCTTCACAAGCGTTGAGAGTAGCGACGGCTTCTTCCGGCGGAATCAATTCGACGTCGTCACCTAGAGGATGAAATGCAATGCATAAGTAATATGCATACAAGGGTGATGAATAGGGTAGTGCATGTGTGCTGTTTTGTAAAGATGCCCATGAACATATTAATCACAAGTTTGTTTGCTCCAACTCTAGCAATCATAACATGCCTCTTGTTTCCTTTTAAGGGACCCAAATTACATGAACAAGCATGCCCATACTAATACAATGGGTAGTGACTTGATACACAGACATGAGTGCTGTGGTTAGTGTAGGTTTAGCACTAATATTTTAGCAAGTTTTTATAGTGCAACACGGAGAAACCTAGGCCTATGCATTTTTACATCACATGCGATGACGATTCCCTTTTAGAATAGAAATTTGATTTCAAAATTCATACATACGTGAAATACATGAAACCTTTTGATTAAACCTGCCATGAGGTGCTAAAGGACATAATGAACAGTAGACTTTACATAAACATGCATGAACAGGATTTTTAATGACATAAAACCAATTATGTATGTGCTGAAAATGACCCTTTAGAAATTTAGATCTAGGGTTTGCAAAAATCATTACTTAACATGCTCAAGATTTATCATGGGATTTTCTACATGTGTACAGTACCAAAATGAAATTAATGGCCAAGTTTCACGCAAAAATAATTTATACAGAATTAATTAAAAATTAAATACAGAGAATGCAAGAAATGCAATAACTTGAAAAATATGAAATGAAATGCAGATCTTCCAGTGCCAAAAATTCATGTGTGTCAGGGTGAAGACTTTGGCCAAGTGGCTTTTAATTTGGATTTATATTTTTAAAGTTATGGCTTAGTTAAGTTTTCAGGGGTTGACTTTTGTCATTTTTATAAAAAAGTGAAAATGACCAGATCTGGGGAGTTCATGTTACTTTTATGAAAGTACAGGTCTTCTAGTTTCCAAAACATTTTAGTTTGCAATTTTTGGACGATTCAAACGTTAGATATGAATTTTTCAAACTCAAACGAAGTTCGGACCTAATTACGAAAATGCCATCGAGTACATTTAAACAGAGGGGGCGGCGCGGGCTCCGGCCGCGGTGGCCGGCGCCGGCGAGCTCGCCGCGGCGGCGCTACGGGGCAGCTCATGCTCCGTGCTTTGGGGAAATGGTGCGCGTGCGACGGGGAACACGACGGTGGGGTCCACGGGGCCCGCGGTGGTCGGAGGGGCGGCGCGGCGAGCGGCGGCGCCGCAGGAGCTCCGGTGGCGGTGCGCGTGCAGCTCGAGGGATGAGAGAGGGAGAGGTTTGGCCGGAGAGCATTACCAGCCGATGGGGAAGGGTGGCGTGGGGTCAGCCGGAGCGGGGGCGGCCGGAGATGGGGTCTCGACGGAGAGGTGGCGGAGCGGGCGTTGCCGGCGGCGGTTTGCTCCAAAAATCCCGACGACCTGGGGCGACGGAGTGAAGCGCGTCAAGGGGGAAGCTGGGACATGAGCTCGCGCACGCAATGGCGAAGAAAGAGAGGCGAAATGGCTCACCCAGGCGGCGTGCGACGCGGGGAGCCCGGAGCGGCCATGGCGGCGGCGGCGGCGATTTCTCCGATTCACGCGCCGGCGAGGGGAGAGGGGGCGAGCTGGTAGTGCGGTGAGCTGGAGAGGGAGTGGGTGCAATGATTTGAGGCGATGGGAGGAGCGGGCTCGGCCTCTCGCGGCACTTTTGAGGCGAGCGCGGCCGGACGGTGGGCGGCGGCCGCAGCGGGGAGGAGTTAATCCCGGCGCCCTACTGTTGGCCGGCGGGTACCAAAACGGTTGGGGGCTAGCAGGGGTGGCGTGGCGACGGGACAGGGCGGGCACGCGCGCGGAGCGGCGGCCAGGCTGGCCGGACCGACGGTCCGGTCGCCATTGCCCAGGGGGCAACCGTAGCTCGAGTTCCAAAATTCGAATTCAAAACTGTGGCTCGGTATTTTGACTAAAACTCATACTTCTGTTGCTCCAAAAATAAAACCAAAAATATGGGAAGGTTCAGAATGATTCCCTTTAATTTTCATCTTTTAGTTTGAAGTTCTAAACTTGCTTCCAAAAATTCATATAAAATTCACAAGTAGCAGTGTTTCAGATTTGAATTTGAATTTTTGGGCTTTCAAAACTTTGTTCAAAAATTTGGTAAAAATATTGTAAATTCATCTTTTTACATGAGCAATCCAGTGGTGCAAAAATATGTGGGTAGTGTTTTTATAATTTTTGCATCTTTGGTTAGGCTAGGGTTTAGGAGTAGGTTTTTCCTTTTTCCTTTTTATTTTTCTTCTTTTCCTTTGGGTAATTAGTATTAGTACTTCATTAGTGAAGTGATTAGGGTACTAACTACGGGATTAGCCTTACTCGTGACATGGGATGTCACAGCCCTCCCCCTTAAAGAAATTCTCGTCCCGAGAATCGCTACCAATTAAGGAGAGGGAGTGCGAAAATTTACCGATTTGTGTGACGCGAGGAACTCGGGAAAATTCTTCTCTAGAAAATCCTCTTGTTCCCAAGTTGCTTCTTCTTCGGTGTGGTTACTCCATTGCACTTTATAGAAGGTGATGGTGCGATTGCGAGTTACTCTGGTCGCTTTGATCGATAATCCGGACGGGGTATTCGGGGTAGGAGAGATCTTCTTCTAGTTGATCGGTGTCGGGAATGACCACATCTATCGGAGGCTTCAAACATTTCTTGAGTTGAGATACGTGGAACACATTGTGCACACGAGCAAGACTTTCCGGTAGTTGCAATCGGTAAGCAACCGCGCTATGCTTTTCCACAATCGGATAGGGTCCGATATAGCGGGGTGCTAACTTTCCTTTAATTCCAAACCGAGATACGCCCTTATTCGGAGAGACACGAAGATAAACGTGATCTCCCTTCTCAAATTCCAATGGGCGTCTCCTCTTGTTAGCGTAACTCACTTGACGAGATTGTGCGGCTTTCATGTTGGCTTGAATTTGTCGGACCTTCTCTTCGGCTTGGGTGACAAGATCGGGACCAAAAGTAGTTCTCTCTCCCGCTTCCGACCAATTTAAAGGTGTACGACAAGAGTGACCATACAACGCTTCAAACGGTGACATTCCCGAACTCTCTTGATAGCTATTGTTGTACGAGAATTCGGCGAATGGAAGACAATCATCCCAATTTCCTCTATTTTCCATAGCACATGCTCTCAATATATCCTCCAAATATTGATTCAATCTTTCGGTTTGTCCATCCGTTTGCGGGTGATATGCGGAGCTTCTAATGAGGGTGGTACCAAGACAAGAATGCAATTGTTCCCAAAAGCGAGATACAAATTGCGGACCTCGATCGGAAACAATAGTTTTAGGTACTCCATGCAAACACAACACTCTTGAGATGTATAACTCGGCATACTTCTTGGTATTGTAGGTAGTATGGACGGGAATGAAATGTGCGGACTTAGTTAACCTATCCACAATAACCCAAATTGAATCATGCTTCTTTGATGTGAGAGGCAATCCAACGATAAAATCCATAGCAATGTCCTCCCACTTCCACACGGGAATCTTCAATGGGTTCAATAATCCGGCCTTTCTCAAGTGGTCGGCTTTCACTCGTTGACAAGTATCACACTCGGCCACATACCGTGCAATCTCACGCTTCATGCGTGTCCACCAAAACTTTTCTCTTAGGCCGCGATACATCTTGTTGCTACCGGGGTGTATGGAGTATTTAGACAAATGTGCCTCGTCCATTATTTTCTTCCGTAATTCCATATCCTTCGGAATAACGAGACGTTGGTTGAACCATAATACACCATTGTCGTCTTGTCGGAAACATGTAGCTTCATCATTCTCAATCTTTTGCCGAATAAATTCCATACCTTCGTCCTTCTTTTGTGCCTCAATAATTTCCTCACGAAGGGTAGGAATGAGAGCTAGATTATATAGCGAACCATAGGGAATGACTCGAAGACTCGGTTCACTAGAATCTGAAATTTCCGAGTTTTCCTTAGAACAACCGGTAATATGATTGCATTGATCCTTGCGACTCAAAGCGTCGGCAACCACGTTAGCTTTACCCGGATGATAATGGATTTCCAACTCATAATCCTTGATTAATTCCAACCATCTTCGTTGCCTCATATTCAACTCTTGTTGGGTGAAGATATATTTGAGACTCTTATGATCGGTGTAAAGATTGACAAGATTTCCAAGTAGATAATGCCTCCAAGTTTTTAAAGCAAGGACAACCGAAGCTAGCTCCAAATCATGAGTGGGGTAATGTTGTTCATGCTTGCGAAGTTGACGAGAAGCATAAGCAATGACACGACCTTCTTGCATCAACACACATCCTAGACCGGTGCCGGACGCATCACAATACACGTCAAACGGCTTGGTGATGTCGGCTTGTGCTAACACCGGGGCGGATGTCAAATGCTTCTTGAGAGTTTGGAAGGCTTCTTCACATTCACGGCTCCATTTAAACTTAGCATCTTTCTCCAACAATTTTGTCATAGGCTTGGCTATGCTTGAAAAATTGGGAATGAATTTCCGATAGTAGCCGGCAAGACCTAGAAAACTCCGGATTTGTCTCACCGACCTTGGGGATTTCCAAACAAGCACGTCTTCCACTTTACTTGGGTCAACGGCTACACCTTCCGCGGAAATAATGTGACCCAAGAAAGGCACTTGCTTCAACCAAAATTCACACTTGCTAAACTTGGCATACAATTGATGATCACGAAGCCGTTGGAGAACAATGCGAAGGTGTTCGGCATGCTCTTCTTCGGACTTCGAATAAATAAGAATGTCGTCAATGAAGACCACGACAAACTTATCCAACTCGGGCATGAATACCGAATTCATCAAGTACATAAAATGAGCCGGGGCATTCGTGAGCCCAAAAGACATGACGAGATACTCAAAGAGACCATACCGTGTAGAGAATGCGGTTTTTGGAATATCTTCGGCTCGGATCTTGATTTGATGGTAACCGGATCGGAGATCAATCTTAGAGAAAACCTTAGCACCAACTAATTGATCAAAGAGAATATCAATCCGAGGGAGCGGGTATTTATTCTTAATAGTTACCGCATTGAGAGGGCGATAATCCACACATAGACGTAGCGTCTTGTCTTTCTTCTTCACAAAGAGAGCGGGACATCCCCACGGGGAAGAACTAGGGCGAATATATCCTTTATCCATAAGCTCACTCAATTGCTCTTTTAAGATTGCTAGCTCATTGGGAGCCATCTTGTACGGTCTACGGGAAATTGGTGCCGTACCGGGTTGGAGCTCAATTTTAAACTCGACATCCCGATCGGGTGGCATGCCCGGTAAGTCATCCGGAAAAACATCGGGAAACTCACATACCACGGGAATATCCTCAATCCGTTTTCCCTCAAGATGGTAGATCGTTGAAGTGGAAAATTTTGGATGGGGCAATCGGAGAATAGATGAACCATGGAGTGGGGAGTTTAGGTGAACTTCACGAGAATCGATATGTAAAACGGCTCTATGGAGTTTCATCCACCTCATACCTAGAATTATATCTATCCCTTGCCCACACAAAACTATGAGAGATGAGGGGTATATTTTTCTTTCTAGGTGTAGTAGGACTTGCCTCAACTCTAGGTTTGTTTTTATTTTTCCACCGGGTGATGTGATGATATAGGGAATATCCAAAATGGTGGGAGTGAGTTGTAGGGTTTTTGCACATGCTTGACTAATGAAATCATGAGTTGCACCCGAATCAAAAAGAACCAAAGTGGAGTGGTTGTTGACCGAAAACATACCCGAAAGTACCGGTTCTCCCGCTTGAATTTCTTCGGCCGTGGTATAGTTGACTCGGCCATTCTTAGCATTTGGAGTGGAGGATTGATTGCGATTCCCATTCCCATTATTCCCATTGCGGTTTTGGTTGTTGTTGCCGCTTCCGGAACCATTGTTGTTGTTATTGTTGCCCGGGTTGCGTGTCGGAACACGGCAATCCTTTGCGAAATGACCCGGACGTCCACAATTAAAGCACGGACCTTGAGGACCAGGCCTAGCACCTTGGTATTGCTGCTGTGGAGGGCGGAACGAGGTGGTATGCTGCTGATTTCCACTGTGGGAGTGGTGGTGCTGCTGCGGCACAAACCGACGTGAGCCCCCGTCGGCGGCAATGCGGCCCGAAACTTCTGTCCGGTCGGGAAGTGATAGCTAGCTTGTACTTGGGCGGAGCGGAGCCGGATGGATTTCCTACGGCACGCTTCCTCTTCTTGTCTTCTTGGTGAGCACGGATAGCATCTTCTTGCACAATTGCGGCACTCATCAAGTCATTGAACGTGCCGGTAGTGACTTGAGCCAAGCGATCTTGTAACTTTGGGCTTAGCCCCGAACGAAAGCAATCCTTCTTCTTGTCATCCGTGTCGGCATGGTAGGATGCATATTGAGCCAAGTAGTTGAACTTCCGTGCATACTCTTGCACGGTTCCGGCACCTTGCTTCAAACTAAGGAACTCTTGCAACTTGCGCTTCATGAGACCGGCGGGAATGTGATGCGCGCGAAACGCGGTGCAAAAGTCCGGCCAGTTCACTTGAGTACCGACGGGAAGTGCGGCGGTGAAACTTGCCCACCATGCACTAGCGGAGCCACGAAGTTGTTGAGCTGCAAAGAGAACCTTTTGCTCCGATGTGCAATTGAGGAGAGCAAACTTCGACTCAATGATGCGGAGGAAATTATCCGCCTCCAACGGATCGGTAGTAGCTTCACCAAACTTGGGCGGCTGAGTGGCCCAAAAGTCGGCATAGGTGGAATTCCTCGGCCCTTGGGGTGGCGGTCCTTGGCCTTGTCCTTGATTGGCTTGACTTGCAAAGAACAAGCGGAACATCTCGTTTTGGTTGGACACGAGTTGTTCCAACGGCGTGAGGGGTGGAGGGTTGGGGAGTTGCTCTTCCCTCGCACCATGCCCACTTCCGGAAGCTTCACCACGGCGGGTATTCACCATCTGTCATGCATGAAAAATTTCTCACGTTAGCTCATTAGACCAAGAGCTAAAATAGCAAGAAAACATGACATTGGGCATAAGGGACCAAAAATTTCAGATTGCATGTACGAAGAAAATATTGATGAAATAAGCATAATGCATTGGCAACACACATATTCCATAGATTCCAACATAGTAGCAACATGACCGAAATTTTTGATACACGGGAAACCACGAATCCGATACAACACGGTCTTAGGTTACATCACATGTGACCCACAAACAAACACAAATCTCGGAGAGCTTAATTAACAACACGCGGATCGTTTTCCAACACGGTTACATGCCTCACGAGATTACAAATCCTACACACATAGAGCTACGACCACCGGTCGTGACAACTACTCGTCGTCATCGCCGTAGTAGTCGACGTCATCCCTCATGGGAGAGGGTGGGGCTCCGTCCTCGACGTCGGAAACATCCTCGCCATCACTCATCTCCACATCCTCCTCGGGTGGGATGATCTCAAGTGGCTCGGGAGGTCCGCCATTAAGGATGGCGTGCAAGGCGTTGTTGGCGGCTTGGAGATGCTCAATGGTAGCGTTGTTATGCGCTATAGTCGCTCG
This sequence comes from Chloris gayana, assembly GCA_031894775.1. Classification (NCBI taxonomy): domain Eukaryota; kingdom Viridiplantae; phylum Streptophyta; class Magnoliopsida; order Poales; family Poaceae; genus Chloris; species Chloris gayana. Next base: position 423,764 of record JAUNZO010000885.1, on the reverse strand, counting down.
GGCGTTCCGGAGGTCTCCCTCCAAAGCATCCCTAGCGCCCCGAGCCTCCAGGAGAGTAACATCCAACTCATCCTTCTCCTCGAGAAGGGCATCCACCTGGCCGGAGAGGACGTAGTTCTCCTCATTCGCGGCGGCGAGCTGGGCATCACGCTCATCAAGCGTGGCCTGCAGAGCGGCGGCTCCATTGCCCTCAAGGGCAAGGTGGGCGTCGTGGAGCTGCTCGAAGAAGTTCCAACGCTCCGTCTCGCTATACTCGAGCTGCGTACGGAGGGTGTCCACCTCGGTAGTGCGCTCGGCTAGCTCGGCGGTGCGGGCAGCAAGCTCGGCGTCGCGAGCGGCGAGCTCGGCGTCGCGGGTGGTAAGCTCGGCGTCGCGGGTGGCGAGGGTGGCCTGCAGGGCAGCACGCTCCTGCTCCAACTCGAGCACCCGCCTCGCGAGGTTCTCACGGTCCAACATGAGCTTGCCGGGAGCCATCTGTCGGAGAATTTTGAAACACAAGTCAAAACTCAAAATCCAACAACAAAACATGCTAAATAAGTAAAGCATGAATGATGGAATGGCACCAACTTAGCAAAAGAATGCGACAAAACTTTTCGCACAATCCTAACACGGTTCCGTTTTTCTGGACAGAATTGACAGGCTACCAAAACTCGATGATTACTCCTGTTTCTGGGCAGAATCAAAATTTTATTTTGTTACGAAAGTTTTAGACAATTTCTCAAGCTTTCCAACGCATCTTAGAACAGCTCAATCCGACTTGGCGTTTGAAAGTTATGCACGATCTACGACAGGGGCAGAACCGGAGCACATTCTGAAAATTCCAGAACAGCTCTCTGTAATGGGCAATTCTAGCTACGTTCCAGATTTTTACAAGACCTGAGACTAGGAGATTGTTGTAGGGCATAATGCAAGCTTTCCAGAAAGTCCTTATTTGTCTTATTTGGATAAGTAGCTTGGAAGTTATGCTTATTTTGGTGAAAGTCAAGAAATCTGCCATGTTTTGCCTCGTTTTAGTGGTTTCGGTTTTCAACCTTTTGTGAGAGTTAAGCTAGGTGATCAAATTTTTTTGGTGATTGTTCCATTTATAGGAGTTCACATGCATATGTTTGACATGATGACATGATATGCAAAGATGATGGATGCTCAATATGTCGTCTCGTACGTCCTCACCAAACTAAAATACCGCGCCCGCCGATACGAATATCGGACAAGCGCATCGGTGGCACACACACACCTCTCACACGATACTACACGAGCTAAAACGTTGTTATGTACCTGCAAGAGATGGATTCCAGAAACATTACATCAAATTCAAAAGAAACAAGCCAAAAATAAATCCATGTCACCTCGCCTCACATGGAGAGCTCTCGAATAAGAGTGTATTCGAGTCACACCAATAATATCATGCGAAAATTGACAACACTCAATCACATACCTTTGCTCAAGCCGTAGTTGCAAAATATTTAACAATCATAACACGAGGTTAGTTTTGCCACCATTCTATATAGTCCTTATATTGGCCTTTCTATCTAGACTCGTGCCTCACCGTGACTCAAAAACGAGTTTTAAGATTTTTAGAATGAGTGTTAGCGTGACGCAAATCCCAAGTCGGCTCGATACCACGTGTCACACCCCTATCCCGAAAGATAGTTAAGTGTGGTACGGATCGCCTTGGGAGATGATTGACGAAGCAACCATACATAGCATCACATTAACAAACATACACGATTTGCAAGGTTACATAATTAAGTCTTGATTACAACATAGAGTCCGAATAAAAGATACATTAGGTTCGAGATTAAGTCTTACATAACCATGGTCTTTGTTCGAATTTAAAGTGCGGAAGCGAAATACAACTCGACGATACATAGATAACTTAAATGAACCATGCCGGCCTAGGCCATGGCTCACTCATCATGGGTCGGAGAGCTCGGAACCCATTCAATGGTCCACTCTTTGGGCTCTTCTCCGTCCCAAACCACCTTACCACAACAATCACAAAAACCGGCTTGCGGGAAACCCGTAAGCAACATGTAGTGGCAAAGCCTGAGTATCTAACATACTCCGCAAGTCTTACCCGTCAAATTGGCCATCTAAGACCGACTCCTAGATGCATGGGGCTTGACCGGTTTAACTTGGCATTTTGCATAAATAGCACCTATGCTAATTAGGTTGGCAATTTTATTACTTAGCCAAATTAATAGGGTGATTGCATAAAAGAAACTTTAGTGAGCATACTAGCAAGACAATAGTTTGCAATACAATTTAATATCAGTATAAAAACAGCAAGCTATTCAATCTCTTTCCATTACTACACATTGCGAACTGCTCGAATCAAGTGGTACTCATTAACCGAGAGGAAACGGCGATAATTATCGAATTATTAATCCTGCAGGAGAGAACCCAAATGCACGACATACGCATCATTTAAGAACACGTATGGCCACCGTTCGCGAGTTCATCGTAAAGTAAAACACGGGGCCACCGACCCCGAGTACACGTCCCCTTGCGACCGTTCAACAACGCGCCCAAGGCTTAACCCATGTACTCTCCAACGGTCCTCAACCCGTGCAACCACCGTGCCAAACACATCACCTCCGGGTCGGTGAGATATCCGGCTCACTTTACAACTTACAAGCTACATAGGTTTACCGATCCCCATAAGAAAGGTATGCAAGTGGTACACAACTCAAACTTGTTCGCGGAGCCACAATGGGGTGTTCTCAATTTTAACCACATTCATCATGTTCAAGTTTAATCATAAACCATAGGTGAGATTCCCCATTCTATCGTTGACTTCATAAGCATAGCATAGCAATTCTAACGAGGATATGACACATACGCGATATGGGACATATAGGAATTTATGCATGTGGATTTCCAATCAACGCCTAAGAACTTAAATGCACATTCATCATCCTTAATATAGTGATAAAAGAAAGACATTTCAAAATAATAGGAATGCACCGGGGCTTGCCTTGAGAGTGATCGAAGTTAGTACTAGCTTCACAAGCGTTGAGAGTAGCGACGGCTTCTTCCGGCGGAATCAATTCGACGTCGTCACCTAGAGGATGAAATGCAATGCATAAGTAATATGCATACAAGGGTGATGAATAGGGTAGTGCATGTGTGCTGTTTTGTAAAGATGCCCATGAACATATTAATCACAAGTTTGTTTGCTCCAACTCTAGCAATCATAACATGCCTCTTGTTTCCTTTTAAGGGACCCAAATTACATGAACAAGCATGCCCATACTAATACAATGGGTAGTGACTTGATACACAGACATGAGTGCTGTGGTTAGTGTAGGTTTAGCACTAATATTTTAGCAAGTTTTTATAGTGCAACACGGAGAAACCTAGGCCTATGCATTTTTACATCACATGCGATGACGATTCCCTTTTAGAATAGAAATTTGATTTCAAAATTCATACATACGTGAAATACATGAAACCTTTTGATTAAACCTGCCATGAGGTGCTAAAGGACATAATGAACAGTAGACTTTACATAAACATGCATGAACAGGATTTTTAATGACATAAAACCAATTATGTATGTGCTGAAAATGACCCTTTAGAAATTTAGATCTAGGGTTTGCAAAAATCATTACTTAACATGCTCAAGATTTATCATGGGATTTTCTACATGTGTACAGTACCAAAATGAAATTAATGGCCAAGTTTCACGCAAAAATAATTTATACAGAATTAATTAAAAATTAAATACAGAGAATGCAAGAAATGCAATAACTTGAAAAATATGAAATGAAATGCAGATCTTACAGTGCCAAAAATTCATGTGTGTCAGGGTGAAGACTTTGGCCAAGTGGCTTTTAATTTGGATTTATATTTTTAAAGTTATGGCTTAGTTAAGTTTTCAGGGGTTGACTTTTGTCATTTTTATAAAAAAGTGAAAATGACCAGATCTGGGGAGTTCATGTTACTTTTATGAAAGTACAGGTCTTCTAGTTTCCAAAACATTTTAGTTTGCAATTTTTGGACGATTCAAACGTTAGATATGAATTTTTCAAACTCAAACGAAGTTCGGACCTAATTACGAAAATGCCATCGAGTACATTTAAACGAGAGGGCGGCGCGGGCTCCGGCCGCGGTGGCCGGCGCCGGCGAGCTCGCTGCGGCGGCGCTACGGGGCAGCTCATGCTCCGTGCTTTGGGGGAAATGGTGCGCGTGCGACGGGGAACACGACGGTGGGGTCCACGGGGCCCGCGGTGGCCGGAGGGGCGGCGCGGCGAGCGGCGGCGCCGCAGGAGCTCCGGTGGCGGTGCGCGTGCAGCTCGAGGGATGAGAGAGGGAGAGGTTTGGCCGGAGAGCATTACCAGCTGATGGGGAAGGGTGGCGTGGGGTCGGCCGGAGCGGGGGCGGCCGGAGATGGGGTCTCGACGGAGAGGTGGCGGAGCGGGCGTTGCCGGCGGCGGTTTGCTCCAAAAATCCCGACGACCTGGGGCGACGGAGTGAAGCGCGTCAAGGGGGAAGCTGGGACATGAGCTCGCGCACGCAATGGCGAAGAAAGAGAGGCGAAATGGCTCACCTAGGCGGCGTGCGACGCGGGGGAGCCCGGAGCGGCCATGGCGGCGGCGGCGGCGATTTCTCCGATTCACGCGCCGGCGAGGGAGAGGGGGCGAGCTGGTAGTGCGGTGAGCTGGAGAGGGAGTGGGTGCAATGATTTGAGGCGATGGGAGGAGCGGGCTCGGCCTCTCGCGGCACTTTTGAGGCGAGCGCGGCCGGACGGTGGGCGGCGGCCGGAGCGGGGAGGAGTTAATCCCGGCGCCCTACTGTTGGCCGGCGGGTACCAAAAGGGTTGGGGGCTAGCAGGGGTGGCGTGGCGACGGGACAGGGCGGGCACGCGCGCGGAGCGGCGGCCAGGCTGGCCGGACCGACGGTCCGGTCGCCATTGCCCGGGGGCAACCGTAGCTCGAGTTCCAAAATTCGAATTCAAAACTGTGGCTCGGTATTTTGACTAAAACTCATACTTCTGTTGCTCCAAAAATAAAACCAAAAATATGGGAAGGTTCAGAATGATTCCCTTTAATTTTCATCTTTTAGTTTGAAGTTCTAAACTTGCTTCCAAAAATTCATATAAAATTCACAAGTAGCAGTGTTTCAGATTTGAATTTGAATTTTTGGGCTTTCAAAACTTTGTTCAAAAATTTGGTAAAAATATTGTAAATTCATCTTTTTACATGAGCAATCCAGTGGTGCAAAAATATGTGGGTAGTGTTTTTATAATTTTTGCATCTTTGGTTAGGCTAGGGTTTAGGAGTAGGTTTTTCCTTTTTCCTTTTTATTTTTCTTCTTTTCCTTTGGGTAATTAGTATTAGTACTTCATTAGTGAAGTGATTAGGGTACTAACTACGGGATTAGCCTTACTCGTGACATGGGATGTCACAGTGCCCGCCCAGGCCCCACGCGCCCAGCCTCGCGCCAGGCCGTCCCACGCGCCCAGACTGCCGCGCGGACCTACGACGCCCCTGTCAGGTCACCTTGCGGCACCGCCGCGCAGACCAACTTCCCCGCTTCCGCCTCATCCACGCCGGTCGTCGCGTCGCGCCCTGTTGCGATGGCCCCCGCCGCGGCTGCGGTTACTACAACATTACTGTTTGTGTGAACAAGTAAATCGATAGCTACTGCCCTGGTTGTGAGCTTCAGCTCAATCCCAGCTGAAAGCATATGAATTTTTTGGTATGTGTATGCAATGGTATTCCTTAGTATGCATGTGACATGTACTTTTTTTCCTTTTTAAAAAATTATGTTCAATTTTTCAGAAAATTTCCCACAATTTCCTAATTTTTCCACATTTTTCTCAATTTGTTTTGAATTTTAAACAATTTTCAAAATTATTCTTATTTTATTACAATTTTCAAAATTGTTATGATTTTTTCCACAATTCTGTTTAATACGATTTACAAAATTTTTTATTTTATTTTTTGATTTTTCGGATTTTTTAACTATTCTTGTATAGAAGGGCAAAACTGTCTTTTTATGTCATTTAACACCATTGTTAATTCTCCATCCATCCGGAATGGCATGGAGGTAATCACAATTTTAGGTCATGCCACACAGGTGCGTGAGAAGTTTTTAGTGACACATACGTAAGAGCCATTTTTTTAATGGCATACGCGTAAACGACTCGGTGTTAAATGACATAAAAAGACATATGGATCTAAATACACACAAAAAACCAATGCAAATATCAAATTTGTAATTGACTCATTTTTGTATTAGTGTTACTCCCAAAATGCAATGCAATGCATGAAACATATGGAACCCATCTTCTTTACCTGCTAACAGTGTTGCTATATTCTCCTCTTTATGTAATTATGTTGTTTTGAACGCTTCTTAATTCTTTGTCCACTCCTAACATGTCAATGTCTTAGAGTGGACGGTGTAAGAATTCAACACCAACCGAGTCCACTCCCAGACATTAGGCTGACATGGAAGAGGTGAAAACGGACAAAATTCTATAGATAGAGACCCACTTCTAGAGCATCTCTAACAGTTCTCAATAATTTTACTCCACGTGGAGCACGACAACTTTTTTCTTTCAACTCTGGCTTCAGCCAAATCTTTCATTTTCCAGAGTGAGCTCATCCCCCTTCTCCACTCCTTAAGCTCCACTGTGCAATCCTCTCCGAACCAAGTTCCTTGGTGCAGCCTATAGAAGCTACCGGAGCCCGACGAGCTCTGCCGCTATCTTCACCCCCTCGTTAGCAAACCAACCGTGCTTGCCCGAGGACTGAGGTCCTTTTGCACCACTTGTGCTAGTCTGCATCGTATCATTGTACCTCGTCGCCGACCACAATCCAGGTGAGCACGATGGAGCATTCACCATAGCCTCTTTCCAATCACGGCCCAAACCCAAACGTACGAAAAAAACTTGTTGCGCTAGCTACAATCACAGCTGCCGGCGAGCATTCCACGCCAATCCAGGTGGTTCGTACATCATTCAGAAGATATCACGTTGCAGCCACGTCGGCTTTGACTAAGTCAATCTACCTGGTCAACAAAAACCTGCAGGACCCAATATATGATGAACTGATTGGCTTGCTATAGCTCACCAGCAATCCTGATTGGTTAGTATTGACTTGCATGCACCAACCAACTCACCATAAAGCTTAAGCTAATGAAGAAAGGTGGGCAATTCACTTATACTCCAACACTCTTCCTCATGTGCAGGCTCCCTCGGGCTGCAAACATGGAATATTAGAGTAACTTACAATTTATTTAATAAATCGTGTCTGCCGAGATTCAAACTCGAGACCTTTGGCTCGATACTATATTGAGTTGCATACACCAACCAACTCAGCCAAAAGCTTAAGCTAATGAGAAAAGGTGGACAATTCACTTATACTCCAACAGCTAGTATTGCAGTCACAAAAGGAACATGTAGAGCTCGTGAAGTGCACTACAACAGAGAGATGGGAACCGCAGTGTACTTTCTTTTCAGATTTCACACATGATGTCGCCGACAAATAGGACGATAAAAATTAAAATCAGCTAATGAGATACGATTTGGGGTTTCTTGTTAGCTTGTCTACAGGTTGTCATGAGGTGGCGGAGGATGTTGGTCTCTTGCCGGCTGGTTGTAGGTTAAGTCTTCTAGTACCAAGGGTTAGGGTTCCGGACGATGCCGGTGAGACGATGGCGGCACTATCACGATGGAATAAGTCCCGCCGGACTCTTCCTCATCCCACTAGCACTACTCCGGTGCCGGCGGCTGGTCCATGCAGGAGGGGCTTCCCGAGTGGGGATCCATGTCTAGGAGTCCTGTCGTCGGCGACACATATGCCTGCTTGGAAGGTGCGTGCATCGATCTTGTGCTTTGAGGAAGAAGTTGCAACTGTTTGTTCTCGCGGAAGCTAGGAGAGAGGACCAGGCTTGTTTGTCCCGTGGCGGTGGGCGTCCTCGTCGTGGGCAAGCTTGGATCCAAGGTCGAAGGGGCTCGGGGCACGGCCCTGGCCGTTGGTCTACAAGTGATGGCTCCATATCATCCGTTGCGGCGAGTGTCTTCTCTGGCTCTACTCAAAGCCTTGTGGCGATGGAGATCTCTTCGATCTGGGAAAGCTCAAGGGTAGATTCGACGGTATCCGGTGGTGGCTGGCTGGTGGCGGATTCGGCATGCAAAGGCTCCGTGGGCTTGTCTGTGTTTTTCTCTGTTCTTTGGGGCTTTGCGCAAATGGTTGGGACAACCGTCCTTTGTATCCTCTTTGAGCATATATGTATTTGTACGTGTCTTTATATGGTATCTTTAACTTTATATATACGTATGTTTGATAAAAAAACTCCATCTAGAATCAAACTGTTTTCTACTAATATCTTCCATCTTTATTTTTTAGCATTTGCCATAGGCCTTTCATGAATCCAGAATACGAAATTTCGTCATACATCTAGTGATTGCAGTTAACCTACCCGGCAATAATTACAAATAGCCACGTGTCTCTTGTACGGTGTGCACTTACACACCAAGTACTACAAACTATGACTTGTTTTACTACTAGTAAAAATAAAGTAACTAGTAGCAAGCGGCATATGCACAAGAGGAGAAATAAGGTTGATTCAGCTTCTGCATCAAAACAGTAGTGGTAATTAATTAAGGACGAATCTTTGCTCTGCAGCTGTGTTTCCTTCGATAAATATCGTAGCCATCATGTGGTGCTATATATAGCACTATCACTAGTTCAATTCATAAATTAGTGCTCGCTGTGTATCACTAGATGCGTTTCGCAGAATATTTAGCCCATTTAAACAAGATCAAATCAACCTACACAAGAGAAAAATAAAGTGGAGGCCAACCCTATGAATTTATGCATACAATCATGTATTACTTCCTTTAACCATCTCTCCACCATTGCCACAATACGCAAATATTGCAAGGAACCAGGGGCGAAGCTACATGGAGGTATCGGGGTCGGCCGACCCCAATGATTTTCAGAAAAATTAGTATAAAATACTGTTTAGTGCCGCTCATTCATCTTGCTGACCCCGTCGCCAAAGCCTGCTGACCCCGATGAGTTTGTGTCCTGACTTTGCCCCTGCAAGGAACTTGTTGGCATGACTTGTGGCTTTTGAAAGGGTTCATATATAGTAAAAAAAAAGCTAAAAGGAGAGCTAGGACGCACTGTAAGCCCGAGGACTGTTACGGTAGACCATGATACCGAATGGTGAAAGGTATCATGTTTTCATCCAACCGTCCATTTATGTGGGTAATTTAGTGATTAGCTAGCTAGCCTATATTAGTAAAAGTATTCACGTGGTATCTTCCGGCTAAATAGGTCATTAGTTAATTGTTTAAATGTTTTGTTTGTTTCTTGAGTTGGTAAGCATGAAAGAGCCACAGCTGGTGAATCCTTGAATCAGGAACTGCAGCAGGTGAGTGTTGGTGATTCATTGAATCTGCATGGACTCGTTCCGGCGTCGTAATCTCAGTAGCAAACCTAGGCAGACACGTATTGCCCGCCCCCATCTGAGAGACTATTCCATTCAAATCGAACTTTATCGTGGAACTATCGAATAATGGAACAACATTAGCCTCTGATTTTTAAAAATCTGATTCAGCATATACTCTGCAATCAAGTTTCTTTTCCAATTATGTCCATATTATACCCATCACTACCGGAAATAGGTTGTGTGCCGTGCACAATCCTCACGACATGATCGATACCGGCCTTGTATGATACCATGATACAAGTGGAATAGAAAAGTATCATTAGATTGATCTTAGCCATCACGTGAATCCTAGAGAATCACTTTTAAAACGTCCTATGAAAATCACTTTTTTGGATACAAACAATTTACAACAGGCTAAATGTTTTTGTAATGAGTAAAATGCATGAATGGCCACTATATTTATTAGCTTGTTTCAGTTTGGCTATTATACTTAGAAACGTGTAAATTATGGCCATTAAGATTTATCAATTGAGTTACGGTCATTAGCTTTTCGATAATACATATTCGAGTGATGTGTCATACATTTGGCTAGTGGCTCATACTCCAATGTGGACAAAATGCACTCTTGGACAAATTCAACATTGACATCCAATTACAATTTTTTTTTATTTATCCACTGATGTCCTGATTCTCGAGCGTATGAGGTGGTTGCTTCGCGAAACAACCACGTATTTCTATCACCTCCTCTCTCTCTCTCTCTCTCTCTCTCTTCCACGTCATAAAAAAATCTTTGTAGCATTCGACGAGATAGGCTATGAATCTGCCGACGTGCAACGTTGTACTTGCTCTTATTATGTGGACAACATAGAAAAAGTTGTGACCAACTGTAAGCTCCTGTAGCTTTAGCTCGCTCCGTCGCTGAGGCTCACCAACGCCAGAGCAATCTCATACTATTGAATAATAGGATGGCAGCCGATAGACAATTTCTAATTTAGCCTAAGATTATTAAATAAATTCAACTAGAGGGAACAATTTATAAGATGCATGCCATGTCACCCGTATATGTGTTTTTGGAAAACTAATGACCGTATCGACTCAGTTGAGCAACCTTATTAATAGGCCACAATTTACATTTTTCTAAATACAATGGCCACATTGAAACAAACCAAGAAATATAATGGTCATTCATGCATCTTACTCTTTTGTCATACTCCCTCTATCCCATATTATATGTCATTTGCCATTAATTACACAAGGTTCATTGAATATTCTCCAAATAGGTACAAACTGTCGATCCAAATTTTTTGATATTCTATAAGTCTGGGAAAAAAAGTGTACACGGGATGATAAGTAAAATGAGACGAGGAAGTACTAGCATATACAAACAGGCCGTTAACGTAACATTGGAAAGGACTATATATAGACCTGCAGTGATTTGTTGCCACAATATTTTGTTGTTGTATAAACACAGCGATCATGAAAGCGAAATGGGCTAATCGCTTATCACAGTGTGATGATCCGTACCTAACACCAAACACACATATATGTTGTTGTTGAATGATTGATTAGCGCAGTAAAAGTTACGTATCACTTAAGTCTGCTGACACGCGCTGATGCTAGGGGAACATGCTCACGTGGGAGCCATATGTGCGAGGGCCCAATATACTTAAGCCGCATCTACATGTTGCATTCTGTGCACTTCTTGCTATGAACTGAGTAACGTAGTGAAACGCATGGGGGTGGAAACATGGCGTCACAAGGACTAGACTTGGTGGTTAACATACTGGTGTTTTGTAAGCAACCACAAGGGCTAGACCTGTAAAAACTCCTTGACGTCTAGAAGAGGACACAGGAAAAACGAAACATAAACTATATAGTGAATAAAATTAATATCGTCCTGTCTGCCTTGTGATATGGCTAGTACTCCATTTGCCATTTATATATGGTTCAGTACAGTTTGTTCATGGATTATTGTAGCTAAAAAAACCATCTGTGCTATAATAATATAAATGAGTCAAAAGTTCCTCCACATCATAAAGATTGAGCTGCCTACTAAGGTTTCAATCATGAACGATCACCATTCACCAAGAATAGTACATGGGCCAATTATTATATACAGCGCTATCAGAATGGGCCCGACGCGTTGCTCAACATGGTTGTTCACTCAACTAATTTATATGTCTCTTATTAAAATAATCTATCCAAAGAATGCAACATTAGTAATTTAATTTTCGTGGTTAGCCTTTCTTGATTGCGAGATTACACCTTCATTAATTGAGATCCTAGTAGTCAACTCGTTCTAAAGCATTCTTGCGTTGCTTACATATATCATGACGACCAGAGAAACACATGCAGAACTGCAGATCGATTGTTTTATCTGATTATACAACAATACACACAGCACTAATACATATTCGATCTTTCTTGGACTTAAATATAAACAGAAGTAGCTGTGAACGTGAAGGAACATATATCAGATCATTATATTGAAGACGTCTCAACAAATCACCAACAGGGATTGCATGATTATATACATATACTACATATTTAGAAGAAGAAAAACGATAGGAGAAAGATGGCTTAATTGGCACTAGCTCTCAGCACGGATTCATATGGACCACTTGCTTGTACTTGTATGTTTTATTCCGTGGAAGCAACCACCTGACTTGATCTTTCCCAGATCACTTTTCAACAACAGCTATAGCATTGATCGATCAATCTGCATGCATGGGTGTCGATATCGATATCTCCGTGCCAAATTGCAAACATGTGGTCCAGAGATTCTCGTCCCAGGCATCCACTGGAATGAACACGGCGCATTACCATCACCACTTCACTTCACTCTGTGCGTTGTAATAATCGCCATGCACGTCACGTAAGCGACAGCCGGTACGCCCCGTCCCAATGAACAAAAACAAGAAAATATCTAACAAAAAAACTCAAGAAATATCATATATCGTTCTTTATATGTATAGAGTATGTGCACGTGGGAGCTAAGTTAACTGCCTTCTATTTCTTCAGGACTGTTGCAGCTGCTATGCACAGGCAATAACACAGAATTCAATCTGCCAACGATATCCTCTGCTGTGACGGTGAAGCCCTCCTCAACCTGATCAAACGAACAGTTATAGTCAGTATTTGATCAATACGAATCATCCTATAAATTATATGGGTCCGAGGTTGATGAGACAGTTATGGCTTTTCTCTCTGATATAAATTAAAAGATGTGCCTTCAACATGGATTAGAACAATATTATTCGTCTCAGTGTCCAGAAATTGAATTCAACTTCAAACAGATGGAACAAATTTTAGTACAGGCACATTTTAAATGTGGTCATGACTTTTTGATACATTGACTGATATGTCTGTTTTATTTGTAGGACCAGATCAAATATACTGCAGCTTAACTCATCTTGCACAAATAAGCGTTCCTACATAACGATTTGTATTGCAAAACCTCCTGATTATATGGAGTATCGTGAAATTAATGGATGGATTAAATGCATAATTACAATACCTACTGGAGATTTGTTTTGGTTTTATACCATCAAAATGTGCTTAAGAAATGGAGCAAGTACAATCATGAACAGTGTGTGCTGATTAATCAAAAGGGAAGGGGACAAAAATTTTCTTGCCTTTGCCGTGATAGTTATGACCAGTATGCAAGCTGAGAAAGGCATGACATTTGCGTGGATGATGCCGAGATGGAGCTCCTCGATCTCGGCCAGAACCTTCACGACCACGGCCTTGCCGTTCTCGCAGTGGATCCGCACCATCACGCTGTTGTCAGAGAACCGTGCTTCGATCTCCGGAAGTTGCTTACTCGCCGTCGACGCGCCTGAGGACACGGACAACGGGGAGCCATCCTCATCTGACGCGGCGGCACGGCCATGGAGGCAAGGCCTCTTATTAACAACCACCACTGTTTTGATGCTTCTGCCGTTGCTGCCACCGGCCTGCAGGTCTTTGAGCTTTTCTTGGAGCTCCTTCACGTATTTGGTCGCGTCAGAAAGAATCGTCGCTTTATCCATCTGAGAAGAATTGGAAATAAACAGTTGCAATGTGCAATCTCTGTCAGAGCTTGAAGTCAAACAATTACAGGGATTTCATTAATTTTGATTTGGACCTTCTTGAGGCCGGGGATGACAGTGGAGAGCTCGATGAAGCGCTGATTGATCTTCTCCCGCCGCTTCCGCTCCGCGATGATGTGATCCTGCGCGTATGGCGCCGCCATGGATCCCGAGCTCTTGAAGCCGCCTCTCCTCGCCGGCGGAGACCCGTTCACCAAGTCAGGCAGACTGCGTGTGGCAGCGGCGGTCTCTGCCGGCAATCCGTCGATGCCAGGCTGGGCAGCGGCCGTGCTAAAGTTCCAGCTCACGGGAGGGGTGGTGCCGCCGCCGCCGCCGCTTCTGCTCGGGACCTGAACCCGCCTCGCAGCCGAGCTCGGCGACGCGGGCCAGACATCGCGATCCAGGGCCGTGCGAGGCACGCTGCTTCCGTCGGTGGTGTCGCCGTCGCCGGAGCTCCAGCTGGTCGCCGGATGGGCGTCCGCAATCAGCTCCTCGACCATTTCAGCTGCTTGAGAGGCCTCACGGAGTGCTTGGAGCGAAGGGAAGATCGCCTCGCCGCGGTCGTCGTCGACGGTGGCTTCCTGTTGATGCTCTTGGTGCAGAGTGATCATCGCCCACTGCATGAACAGGCTCGAGTCCTCCATGGGTGGCTAGTTGTAAGTGTAATTACTGCAGCAGATGATGTGGTACCCGTTTCAGTTTCTCACCATGAATTAATCGATCTTTTCCTCAGAAATGGGGGCGACGGAGTTAAGCAAATGCAAAGGCAATTATTTCATTAGTACGATCTGGGGAGATGTAGTAAGCTAAAGAAAATTTTCTGGACAACACTTATTTTTAGAGATCAGATATATAGAAGTGCGAGACCTTTCTTGTTGCTAGCTAGTTCGACAAGTTCAGGAAATTGAACAAGACTTTGTTGCTAGGAAGAACCTGAATCATCTGCTAGGAAAAAATAAATGCACAGCAAATTAAGTCATCAGTTACCTCAGATCCTTGCAAATGATCCGCAAATATTGGCTTGATAGTGTACTGGCTAGCTAGTCGCCCCCACTAAATATTTGCCGAAATAACCATTGGAGAGAGCCACCCTTTTATAGCAAGCTAGCTCCACCCGGTACTGTACCCACACTGTCCCTTCAATGTTTGCTATCACTGGAGACCCGGTCTCTCACCTCAAAAGTCTATAAGCCAAGGAAAATATACAGAAATCTTATTTTCAGATTCTAGCTATATCTGATGAAAATGATATTTTTGAGCAACCTCGGTTTTGTATGTAAATGAAGTACTAACAATTAGTGATATGTGATCTGGCCTCCTATCCATATCAAGGTCAGGTGAGCCGTATATTGTGACGACAGCTTTGAGCGACCAATAATACATGCCTCTTTTACTGTAATTACGATCATGTTGCAGGCACATGTTATTTTTTTAATGCAAAAAATGACCCGGCCTATTATTACATCATCATGAGATGTGTCCAATCAGCTTATAAAAAAGGACAAAATGATCAATCAAGGAAATTACTTCATCGGGTCTCAATATGACTCCAAGGGGCAAAGCTACTCATCCAGGTCGCCGGGGTTAGTACACTTGATCAATGGGGTCAGCAGCTATGATGAACAGCAATCACGTTGATTTCTACTGATTTTTCTGAAAATCATCCGTGTCAGCTGACACAGGCGCGCTCTCACGTACCTTCTTCACCCCCTGATAACTTCGTTGGGGTAGTACATTAGTCTCCGATGTGACATTTTGACTATGCAGGTACCTCTATAAAAACAATATTTAAATGATTATGTTGTTATGATGAGAGTAATTTTTGTTATGAATCTAAAAGATCGACATCATGTTAAAGATTAAGTTTTATCATAATTTGACTTGTAAAATACATAGACTTATACTAGTAGAGGCTATTAGGGGTACAAGTTAAACCTAATTAGACATATTAGGGATCAGATGTAGTAAAGAATAGTGCCCTGACACCATCCATACATTTGACCCAATGCGATTATCTAAGGTGTTAACGAAAGATGGGATTGATTTACACATCAGGAAAAGTGCAAAGGCTCTTGTATGGTATTATGGCCACAACATGGGACGATTGTTGCTGAATATTTCTTTATGAAATTATTAATCTCTTAGTTTTAGAAGAAAAAAGCAATTTAAATGGAAAATGTGCACCTTGATGACGATAAGCCAATAAAGGTAGTTTATTCAAGTCCATTTTACATTTTCCAAGGTGTTAGACATACCATTCCCCCTAGTCTTGTGCGGGTCCCAGTTGCCATCCCTAACTCTATGTGCACCGGTGGACGTTGCAAATGTAGCAAAATGCATGGAATATGTTCACATTGAATTGGTTGGAAACTTCTGAGTGTTGTTCCCTCTGCATACGGCATATATTTTTCACTTCTACCAAAAGTACAGTGCAAGCATTCAAATTAAAAGCCCTGTTTACTCACCAATTACTCTTTCATAATTCCAATATTACATGAAAATTGGGACAAGCACTTGGTGATTTTTATCCTCATCTACTTTGCAATTCGCACTACTTGTATATGCATGGAATATGTTCACATTGAATTGGTTGGAAACTTCTGAGTGTTGTTCCCTCTGCATACGGCATATATTTTTCACTTCTACCAAAAGTACAGTGCAAGCATTCAAATTAAAAGCCCTGTTTACTCACCAATTACTCTTTCATAATTCCAATATTACATGAAAATTGGGACAAGCACTTGGTGATTTTTATCCTCATCTACTTTGCAATTCGCACTACTTGTATATGCCCAATATTTTAAAGTGGATGGAGTAGTGAATTCATCACCAACCCGGTCCACCCAAAAACATTAAGCTGACGTGCAAAAGTGAAGACGGCCAAAATACAAACAAAAGCTTCAGTTGCTACAGAATGGATTATTTTATTTGTATGCATTGTACGGCATGAAAAGTATATCAAACCACCATTATTGGATCAAAACCACTATAAACTCACTTTGCATTGGACTTTCAGAAATCTATCTTTCCATGGAAAGAGACAGTTGATTCGTCAATAATTGAAATCAAGTTAAACTTCCGAAACGCAAGCAGCTATAGCTATAGTATATATGGCTAGATTATAGAATATATATGGTGCCTACAACCGTCTGGCCACCATCCTAGTCCGTATGGATATCATAATTTATTTCTGGCATCTAACCTTTTAACCACGCATATATGCATGATGAATGTCGTCGTCGGTCGAGTCGATGCAAAATATGTCACCGGTACCGGCACGGTGTAAAATCACGTGCTGCTTTGTAAATGTGGCGCGTAACGCTGTGCAAAATGCGGCCGTCCAGGAACAACGTTCTCGATAGATGAACGCACGCAAAGCACGTTCTCCGAAGGGATCCACGGCTGCTCCCAAAAAGAAAAAACGTTGCAAACATGAACTCAAATAAATTTGTTTTGGGGGAGCTGGGTGATTGTTATCATCACCATGTCAAAATCCAAGGGAGTTTCTTTCAGCAAGAATTTTAACTTGGAAGCCAAGTGCAAAATAATTGTTGCCGCGGGTAATTTCAACTGATGCGACCTTACAGTCATAGAGCTAGCGACAGCGGTAGAAGACTAGCTAGGAGCTCAATTTCTTTCTCAGCCTGAACGCGAGAAACAAAAAGAACCCGACAAGTTTTCAGGTGACTGAAAATGCACGTTGCCCACTACTCGGGTAACGTGCATAGGAAAACCTGTGTGATTCGATTTAACATCAGAAGTCCTTTCATTGAGCCCCAACATAAACCTATACACAATGTAACATTCAGAGTCATGCATGTGTCATCATGCAAAATTCAGCAACGGCAGTTCATTTATTTGAGTATTTGAACCACTCCCCCGCCTCTGCAGTTATAAATTCACCCAAAACTATCCAGAACAGTCTAAATATTTAGACAACCACATAGGCCTTGAATATGAAACTTTGAACACTAATTTCTATAAGTATAAAACTAAATAAATCAACTTATTTATGGTATTGAGAAATTACTTTTCAAGATAAATATGTACATAGTTATTTCCATAATTTCAAAATCAGATGTTTCAAAAGGTGGTTTAATAGACATTTTTTCACGGGTTTAACTATAATCTTGCTCAAAACAATCAGTTTTCATTTCCAGGCCAAAGCAAAGTATATTCAAGGGTTAATTAGATATATGCCATTACAGTTTTACTAGTTCTGAAATATACCACTAAAATTCATGAAAAGGGGATAATTGCATTTGGTTGGAAATACACCATTGGTATATGTACTACATGTGTATTTTGCCTATATTAGACCAAAATGTCCTTCACGTCCTTCCCCAACTTGCATGTTCATCTCAAAGTATGGAGGAAGGGAGGAGCAGCAACTGTGTAAGGACCTAAAGTAGGGGCTGAAGGTGAAGTGAGCGCTTGTGGCGCAAGGAGCTTTGTGCCACACCTCACTGTCTGCGCCTTGCGAGGAGCACGAGTCAGGGAAGCACGCAGAGCTCAGGATGTCCAGGATTTTTTTTTTTCGAAACAGGATGTCGAGGATTTAATTAGCACCAGAGAAGACGTGCTTGTGGGATTCGGTCGCCCCAAATGCACTGTTGACAAATACATGCGCGAGGGTCCTAGTTCTTTGCTTCCTTCCTTATTGGCCATCCAAGTTGAAGCTTTGGCATGGTACTCATGGGCTCATGGCGGACAAGGAGAGAGAACAGGAGTGAACTGGTGCGAAAGAATGGCAAAACGGTCCAAATTTTCACATAGTGAAATATTTCCAACTAAATGCAAATTATAATGGCACTGATCTGATTTAGGAATTGTAGTGGTATATCTCTCAAAACTAGTAAATTATAATGGTATGTATCTAGTTAACCTAATATTAAAAGGTGGAAGAGGATAATTATGAATATTCTATATATGTACTATATTATTTTGTGTGTTTTTTATAGAAATTAATTTGAACATGGGGCCACCTTCTCAGTCGACTGCTCAGGGGTCCCACATCATGTCCTCCCCTCCTTGTTGCTTAAATTGTGCCAGTTGCTCGTGTAGTATCCTAGCGATGGAAGGCACAAAAAAATCAATAATACAGGCAAAGATGTTATTTTCAATGTATCTTGCTGAAAATCTCCACTCAAGGCAGAGCTGATGGCACCCATGATTCTTGGTCTTGCTGCTTAAGCCAGCGAATAATCAAGTGGATTATATGAAATTGATGGGTGGAGCCAAAGGCCAAGAACCAATTATCTTTCCAACTACTTTAAATATTTGGCTGTCGATCTACTAATTAAAGAAACAAAATAACAAATTAAATAGCAATTCAATGTGTCACAGCCGTGCTGGCAATTGCACGATGACGATGATGCGGACGAGCTGCCGCGAGCGAGATGAGTGGCGCCGAAGAGGCGCTAGGGGGCCGCCGCCCGGCATCTCGCCGGCTTACGTTGGCCCCGGTGACAGCAGACCTGGGAGTTCCGAGGAGACTAGGGTCGCGGTTCTGGGCTCTCGCTGACGAGCTAAGCTCATCCGAGGACGACGAGGATCCGGTCCAAGCAGCTCCACCGACCTTGCCGGTGTCGAACGCTCGATGCGGCGGCTGTGCAGAAGCCCAAACAACACTGTCGTCAGGTAAGATCAAGAAGGTAAGTGCGCGTGCCGTGGTTGCAGGCACCAAGCCGTGTTCGCGGCTGGCGATAAAACCTTGGCGGGGGCCATTGCCGGCGAGACGCCTGTCTCCGCAGGCGACGCTGGGGGATTTCCTTCTCTCCAATTCGCAGGAGCGAGTTCGACCGCGCGAGGGGGTTTTGGAAGCACAGGCGACCGGTGCGGTGGCTCAGCCGGACAGCTCGCCATCGCCGGAGCTGGTAGTTCCATCTTGCACGGCAGTGTACTCCAACTCGAATTTCGAAGGAAGGGGACAATGCTCGCGGTTTTTCCGGGGCACCGGTCGACGGGTCGGAGACGGGGGTGGGCCGGTTTATGGGCCGCCTAATTCCATTCTAATTAGCAATCAAGGTAAGTCGGCCTGTTTTACCTTGACAACAGGCCTCGTGAGTTTGTTTCGCAGGCAAGGAAAACTTCCATATAGGGTTCCCCGTCGCTCGAGCTTTCCTGGCTGTGACGGCGCATCTCGGAGCGAGGTGTGTGGGGATGCAAGGCGGCGGAGGAGCGGGAGTAGGCGGACGTTCGTCGCGCTGGGATGTGGCCGGCCAAGGTGGGTTCATTGACCACCACGGCTTTGGCACCAGCGGCGGCGGAGATCGTGGCCGGGGTTCCGTTATCCCCATGGCCGGAGAAAAGACCGGACCGAGGAGGAAGAAGCATTCGGAGGAGGGGAGTTCCGTTCAGCGGAACTTGGCTTCAACCCCGGATACGGTGGCCACTTCAGCGAGCGGACTAGGGGCGGGCGCGACGTGCTCTCGGAGCGCGGGCACCTCGAGGCTCCGGACCGCGCAGGGCGGCATGGCGGCCCGTCCTGGATGGCGAGATGCAGCCTTTGGCTCTGCTTCGAAGGGGCGGGCTACGGTACAGGGCGGCGGCCTACAGTACATGCCCCCAATCCAACAGAGAGGGCTCTGGCTCGGCAGTCCAATGCGCCACCGAGTCTGCAGCAGTCGGCTTCCGAAGAAGCAGGAAGGCAGGTTAGTGTGCAGCCACATGCTGATGTAGCAGCGTCGGTTGAGGTCGAGTTTCATGGTAGGAGCAAATCTTGTGGCCGGTGCTCAGCAAAAGGACATGGGACGGCAGAGTGCAAGGCAGCTATCTTTTGTGATATTTGTGACGTGCACAACGACCATTTGAACCACAAGTGTCCAATTCTGAAAATGCCGAAACCGGTTGCTCATGCTATAGGGTATGCGGTTGAGGGACTTGGTTTTTATCACATCCCTCACCCACCCCTCTCTAAGAAGAGGGATACCAAAACCGCCTTGATCAAAGTGGTGGGTGGAGCGCTGTCTATTCCACAACTTGTGTCTCAACTCCAAAAGATTGTTCCGGGAAGTGGAAATGGGAGCCGGAATTACAACTTGATGGGTCTTTTGTGGTGTTGTTCCCTTCCAAAGCGGAGTTGCATAGAGCTACTAATTATGGGAGCATGGACATTAGAGAGAACGGTGTCTCCACGGGGGTGAGGCTTGAATTTGAGGTGTGGCATGACAAGGATGAGGGGTTCTTGCTTCCTAAAGTGTGGGTACGTATCACCGGTATTCGCAAATAACTTAGAGAGTATCTCAACCTTTGGGCCATAGGCTCCCTTCTTGGAGCTACTCAAATGGTAGACATGAAAACCACCCGCAAGAATAACTTTGGGAGGGTGTTGGTGGCGGTTTTGAATCCTAAAATGTTACCCACCAATCTTGATGTAGTCATTGGTGATCATTATTTTGAGATCAAATTTGAGTTGGAAAGGGTGGGTGTTGATGATAATGGAGATGACATAGAGTGGGATTTCTTGAATAGGGGAGATGATAGGGATGATAACATGGAGGACGATTTGTCTCATATTAATAATGATTTAGATAAAGAGCCTAAGCGCTCACGTGATAATGATGTGGACATGGAGGAGGGCAATGTCAATGGTGACATAAACAGTGAAGTTCCAAAGCGGAACAAACAAGCTCTCAACACGGAAAAGGAAGCGAAAATTCAAGCTATGGCTAAAGAAATTTTGGATGTTGCTTTTGACAACTTAATCCAGCAATGTTGCGATAAGGTTTTGGCTGAATCCGATGTTATGATGATGGATGGAGTTGTGGAAAAAGTGGGTTTGGATGATGGGGTGGAAGAGGGGGAGTATGGTGTTAGTCCCCCGCCTTCTTCGCCTATTTTAGTGGATGAAGGACTTCGTAACTCGGCTCCCTCGCTGCTGTCCCCTTCTCTTGACTCCTTGACTTTGAGGGTCAATGAACACGGGACGGTAGTGGGTGATGGGATCGGGCTTCAGCCGACTATTGGGGGTGAGGTGGCTGTACCGCTACCCCCGGAGGGGGTAGGGCGACCGGTATAGCTGCTGCACCTATGGGTGGGGAGGAGGCATCCTCTCCGGTGGTGGTGTCCGCCGTGATGGCCACTTTGGCCGCGGCTGCTCGCTGCATGAAGCAGCCACCCACACCCGGCCCGTGGGGGATGCCGGTGGACCCGATATGCACCGGAATGACCTCACAATCGAAGGGGGTCTCGGCAGCAGTTATGGTGGCTGCAGGCATCTCTCCTGTGGCACCTAGGTCCAGCCCGCGGCTCGTGGGAGTGGCGGATGCCCACGTCATGGAGAGGGCAAAGAAAAGGGCGGCATGGCGAAACCTCGACGATGGGGAAGGTAATCCTCTCTCTATCCTCTCTCTTGTTGATTCCGTTATTGCTTCTAAAGTCTCTAATTTAGGAGTTGAGTTAGGTAACAGTAAAACCCCTTCTAGTGTTTGTATTCAAACGTTAAAAAGGATTGAGGTAGAGAGGCTTTCTTCTATGTTAAGTAGGGAGGAGTCCGACAATGCGGCCGTATCTAATATAGAAGATAATGATGAGGTTGATAACTTTGGTTTTGAGAATCTCGCTCTAGGTCACTTATGTGGTGACCTCATGGAGGAGGTCATGGATGAGGATAGCGATCATCTAAGTTGTGATTTTAAAACTATCTTCAAGAAAAACAAAAGTGCTAGGAAGAAGAAAAGTGGTAAAATTAGAGTGGTTAAAAAACAAAACAATAGTTGGAAATGAAAGGAATTTTTTGGAATAACAGAGGTCTTAGTGACTTGGCTAAACATAGATTTCTTTCGGACACTAGTAGAGACAAGAAGCTAGACTTCATAGGACTCCTAGAAACCGGGAAAAAGAATTACTCTAAAGCGACGTTAAACAATTTTAGCGCTGGACAAGATTTCTTTTGGCATTGGACACAACCTCATGGTAGGTCCGATGGCATTCTTTTGGGAATCAATCTTGAAACCTTCGACATCGGAGGTGTCGATGAAGGGGACTTCTATGTGAAGTTTCACCTAAGAAATATTAAAGATGGCTTCCGATGGATTTTGGTGGCGGTTTATGGAGCAGCCCAACCGGAATTCAAAGAAGCTTTTTAACTGAGCTAGTCCAAACTTGTGCCAAAGAGAACCTTCCGTTAATGGTTGGGGGTGATTTTAATATTATTAGAAGCGCACAAGAGAAAAATAACAACAACTATAATGATAGATGGCCTTTTCTCTTCAATGCGGTCATAGATAGTTTGAACTTGAGAGAGTTACAGCTCTCCAACCGGAGGTTTACTTGGGCTAATAATAATGACAAACCAACATATGAAACACTTGACAGAATTTTGGTAAGTACCGATTGGGAGGCTAAGTTTCCTCTATCCACGGTGCAAGCCTTGAATAGAGAAATTTCAGACCATACACCTTTACTCCTTGATACGGGGAACGGAACAAAACCTAATAAGCAACCTCTGTTCAAATTTGAGCTTGGATGGTTACTTAGGGATGGGTTCCATAAAATGGTGGAAGAGGTATGGAAAAAAGAAACAAGAGGGAAAACTCCACTTCAAAGATGGCAATTCAAGATTCAACGCATTCGCCAATTCCTTAGGGGTTGGGCTAAGAACACTAGCGGTTCTTACAAGAAAGAGAAGGCTAACCTAATCAAGAAAGTGGATGAATTAGACAAGAAGGCTGAAAAGCATTGTCTCAATGCTACCGAATTAGACTTGAAAAATTGCTTAAAGCAACGGCTAGTCCAATTGCTTAGGGAGGAGGAAGTGAAATGGTACCAAAGGGCCAAAACAACTAAGTTGCTACAAGGTGATTGCAATACGAAATACTTCCATCTTGTCGCCAATGGCAAACATAGGAGAACTAAGGTCTTCCGGCTTGATCAAGAAGAGGGTGTCATAGTGGGGGAGGAAAACCTTAAGCGTTACATCACCAATTATTACAAAGGGCTTTTTGGTCCACCGGTGATCAATGGTTTCACTATGTTGGAATCTATGAGAGATGATATTCCTCAAGTTTCCCCGGAAGAAAATGACATCCTAACCTCTACCTTTGTGGAAGAGGAGGTTAAGAAGGCAATCTTCCAAATGGAACATAACAAAGCCCCGGGGCCGGATGGTTTTCCGGCGGAATTTTACCAAGTTTTTTAGGATCTAATTAAGAAGGACCTTTTGGACCTTTTTAATGAGTTTCACAAAGGCGAGCTTCCGCTCTTTAGTTTGAACTTCGGCATCATTACGTTGTTACCAAAATAAAAAGAGGCCAAACAAATACAACAATATCGTCCTATTTGCTTGCTTAATGTAAGTTTTAAAATATTCACTAAGGTGATGACAAATAGGACGGCCTTGGTGGCCCAAAAGGTGATACGACCGTCTCAAACGGCGTTTTTGTCTGGTAGGAATATAATGGAAAGGGTGGTAATATTACACGAAACAATTCATGAGATGCATAGGAAGAAACTTGACGGAGTAATCCTTAAACTAGACTTTGAAAAAGCATACGATAAGGTGAATTGGTCTTTCCTTCAACAAACGTTGAGGATGAAAGGATTTGCACCGTTATGGTGCAAATGGATTGATCAAATTGTCAAAGGGGGAAGTGTTGGCATAAAGGTTAATGATGACATAGGCCACTACTTCCAAACAAGGAAGGGCCTCGGACAAGGCGATCCCTTATCCCCTTTGCTTTTCAATCTTGTAGCCGATATGCTAGCTATCCTTATCGAAAGAGCCAAGGTGAATGGTGACTTCCGTGGAGTGATACCCCACTTAGTGGATAATGGATTATCCATCCTCCAATATGCGGATGACACTATTCTCTTTTTGGAACATGATTTGGACCAAGCAAAAAATCTCAAACTAGTTTTGAGCACTTTTGAGCAACTTTCCGGTCTTAAAATCAACTTCCATAAGAGTGAGCTTTATTGTTATGGTAAAGCCAAAGAGTTCACGAGTGTTTATAATCGTCTCTTTGGTTGTAACATGGGCTCAACGCCGTTCAAGTACCTTGGAATACCTATGCATCATAAAAAACTTTCAAATAAGGATTGGGCTATGATTGAGGAGAAGTTTCAAAATAAACTTGCTAGTTGGAAAGGTAAACTCCTCTCCGTAGGAGGGAGATTAGTTTTAGTTAATTCCATTTTAACTAGCTTAGCGATGTATATGTTATCTTTCTTTGAAGTTCCTAAAGGTGTGCTTAAAAAACTTGACTATTATCGGTCAAGATTTTTTTGGCAATGTGAGGAACATAAGAAAAAGTATCGTCTTGCTAAGTGGAGCATAATTTGTAGACCAAAGGATTTTGGAGGTTTGGATATCCAAAACCTAGAAGTCCAAAATACTTGTCTCCTTAGCAAATGGCTTTTCAAGTTACTTAATGAGGAAGGGACATGGCAAGACCTTTTACGAAGGAAATATCTAGCTAATAAAACCTTAACTCAAATTAAGCATAAGCCAGGCGATTCACACTTTTGGGCAGGCTTGATGAAAGTTAAAGAGCAATTCTTAGCTTGTGGGCACTTCCAAATCCAAAATGGGGTTGAAATTAGATTTTGGGAAGATGTTTGGATAGGTGATAAACCGTTGGGTATTACATACCCCAATCTTTTTAACATTGTTAGGAAGAAAGATGCAACGGTAGCTCAAGTTTTGTCATCAAATCCACTCAATGTCTCCTTTAGAAGGGCGGTTGTAGGACCCAACTTAAAAGATTGGTATGAAGTAGTGGCTAAAGTCATTAATATTTCATTATCCAACAACAAGGATATTTTTTGTTGGGACCTACAAAGTAATGGGATCTTCTCGGTTAGATCAATGTACAAGAATATTATTCAGAGTGGAGTCATACCCATAAATTGTCCAATTTGGAAGATTAAGATACCACTGAAAATTAAAATTTTTCTATGGTACCTCATGAGGGGTGTAACTCTAACAAAGGACAACTTGGCAAAGAGGAATTGGCATGGATCTCTTAATTGTTGCTATTGTAGTTCACTAGAGACTATACAACACCTCTTTTTTGATTGTCACTTTGCTCGTTTTGTATGGAACACTATCTACATCGCTTTTGCTATTCCACCACCTTCCTCAATTTCAGATTTGACACACTCTTGGTTCCTTGGACTCAATGCCAACATTAGGAATCAGGTGTCTATAGGTGTCTCAGCTCTTTTATGGACCTTATGGTTGAATAGAAATGATATGGTTTTTAACAAGACCAAACCAAATACTTTGTTGCAGGTAATTTTCAGGATGACTTACTGGATCCGCACTTGGTCATTGTTGCTTAAAGAGCAGGAGGCGAAGGAGGATCTCAAGCTTGGTTGCCAAAAGCTTGAGATCATAATCATGGAGATTTTCGCAAAGTTTGGATGGAGGTTTTCTAGTAGAATTGAAGCCTAAGCTTTGTTCGGCACGGTGTCTTCATTGGTTGTCTAATCTATCTTGTTGAAACTTCCTGTAGAAGTAGGTCATGAGACTTGCTTAGTTTTATTCCTCTCCTGCGTGAGATGAGATTTGTTTGAAGTGCCTCTAGTTTGAGGACAGGTCTATGTATCCCGGATATTCTTTTAACCTTGCTGTGTACACCCAAAAGGTGTAGAGGCAGGAATTAATTCCGTTATCTAAAAAAAAATTGCACGATGACGATGACGACCTTGCAGCAGCTTGTATAAGCTCAGCTTATTATCGTGACATGTTTTGTGCAGGTTTGAATGTGATCCCAACCGATATAGAACGGATCCTCTCTCTCTCTCTCTCTCTCTCTCTCTCTCAACACATACAACTACTAGTCGGCCGCATATCTGTGCTCTAGCATTTGTATATAATAAAAACTGTACGGAACGGCTGAAAAATAATACTTTTCCAGATCTTGGGGCTGGAAATAAACTAGCATGATCTCCATATTTGTGGGGAATCATGTAAACAAGTTAAGGCTACGTATGCATATGATGGAGGCAAAGGAATTTTAAATACATTTCTGCGTTCGCAACAGCTTTTGGAGAAGAGGGGAAGACTGTGACAGATTTGGCTGCTGGCAGTTGATTTTCTCGAGGTAAAGATATCTACCCAGTGGAATGGGAAACTTTGTGAGTTTATAAGACACAAGTGGCAACCGCTTGTGTGACACATTTTCGGGCCGTGCCACTGTGCCGCGGGCTGACGCCCAGGCACGTGGGCCGGCACGGCACGGCACCTTAGTTGTGTCTAAGGGCAGACCCACATATTACATTTGCCAGTGGAGCAATTTCGAGATCTAGTAGAGGGTTGTCAGGTGTGCAGTTGCAAACGTTGCTTTGTCGGTTCGATGGGCCAACAGATTGATTTCTAGACTGCGCGTCGATGCGTAGGTGGGTTGTATTTGTTGGTCACTGAGATTCTCTCTGGCCCATGAAGCTCAAGTGCAAGTCCTCGTGCAATCGTGCTCCTCCATCCTCCCCAAGCTAGTCCCCTTCTCTTTGCCCATTCTAGCTTCTAATTGGCATGAGTCCTCATCTCAAATCTATTGGGATTGCCATTGGTCACCACTTTTTTAAGGTAATGGAGAAAAAATCGTTCAGCACTAATTTCGTTAGACTATAGCCGATTTTTACACTAAATGACAGAACATTCGTCTACTGACCTATATGATAAAAACGGAAATAATAACCACCACAAAAGTTTCATGATAGCCTAGAAGTATTCACATTCTCTACATTACTTCAATCAATGTAGAGAGATCCTTCTCTGCATTAGGTAAAATCTGGGACGTCCAAATCTGAATCAACGGCCTACATTGCTTCTAACTTTTGAACTAAAAAAGTCAATAGGACCCACAATAATAATTTATTCATTCTCCGACTATGCCTCGCCAATTCCCTGTCTGTTCTCTTTGGTGTCAATCTTCCCCAAAGTCATGGGCCGATTGGTGCTGTCAAATGCCCAAATTTCACTGAATCTTCCTGTCTCCGGTTGTCGGAGCCGTCAGGCTCGCCATATCCCTAGTCTATTTACCTCTCTCCGCACGACATCCATGGAAGGCGACGAGCTCCTAGCATGCTTGGCTGGGTGTAGATGGCGGCTGCTCCGACTGCCATGCCGCCATGGCGGCGCCGCGAGCTCCAAGTTCTCACGGCTAGATACGCGGTTTGCCGCTGCCCTTGTACGGGTGCCTCGCGCACCTCATGGTCCATCCGCATGCTCGTCGCCCACTCACACATTTGCCGTTGCCGGAGATCGTGGCCATGCCGCCCACGAGCTCGCTAGAGGCCGCAGGCGCTCGCGTGCTTCGTATTGGACGCGGCCAGACCAGCTGACGATAACATGGAGATGAGCTTTTCTTTAATAGCAAATATGACTAGCATTTTTCGCAGACATCGGCAGAACTAGTGAGATTTGACAACTCCATTTGGCTCCAATCAAAGGCTCATGGCCTCGGTGAAAGTCGGGAGAAAGAAGAAAGGTGCTGTGCGCCGTGGACTCCTGAGTCTGAATCCAGCTGAGACAAAGAACTGTGCTGTGGGCTATTATTTTTTAACTGAAAAAGTAGCACAGCCTTCCATTCCACAATAGATGGTCAAGATTTCACCTAATGCCACAGAGAGACTTCTCTGCATGGACAACACTAATGTAGAGGATATGGACTCAGCCTAGAACCAGAGCAAAGTCTCTCTCAAGAGCCAATATCGTTGGGCGCCATGCTCCAGCAACAACTTGCAACAACAGTGGGCGCACGGGACTCATCCCATGCGTACTAGTTCTTCTTTTCTCTCTGGTTGTACCCAGACAACTAGTTCTTGTGTGTCCGGTTGTGGTGGGTCAGCTAGAGTCGTGATTTCCTTTTCGTTCCTTTTTGTTTTCTGTTCTCCCTCCTTACCACGACGATTGTCCACTGAAAAAAAAACTACTCATGTACTACTTCCTTACTAAATTGTTGTCGCCGTTGATTTTTTTGTTACGTTCTACCATTTGTTTTATTCAAAAAAAGTTTAAGAAATATTATATATTTTCTTACAATATGTTTTATCACTAAAGAAACTTGAAATATAGCATATAACTTTTTGTATTTGAAGAAATTTTTTGAATAAGACGAATGGTCAAACGTTCCAAAAAAAGTCAATGGCGACAACAATTTAGTAAGGGAGGAGTATTGCTTAGAGCCGACACTTGAACTAATGGAAAACATCATGTATATTTTGTTTTATTGAAGAAAAAAGTTAGCTATTTCGCAGAGCATGACAAGACGGGAATACATGAAAGCCTAGCTGCTTATGATGCCATTCCGAGAAGGAATATTTTCCCAGAAATTAATATTCAAGGAAAGAATAATCAAACTAAGAAGTACAGTCAAATCTATCATGTTTTGATGGACAGGTTTAATCACTTTTCATTACTCAAATTTTTCATGTTGGATGGGCACCTGATCGTGTAGATGAACTTTGTGTACTAATTCCTCTCGATATGACTATTACAAGTGGGGCAAGATGTTATGGTGGATTTCTTGTGATCGTGGACTGAAATCACACATGGGATGAACTTTGTAAAGCTATTGTTTTTTAACGTGTTCTTCAGTGGTGGATGGAAATTCAACAAGGACTTGTTCATAGAAATAGAGGTGCAACCTATTGCACTTCATGGAGACAGATGAAGTCAGTTTTACGATGCAGATTGGATAAGTCAATTGAGGATAATTTAGATATTTAGAAATCAGTCATTAGAAATGTTAAATGAAATTAGAATAACAATTTGAAGAACCGACAAAATTTGGGTACCCAGACTTTCCGTTCAGTATTTGATCTATAGTGATTACGTGAATCTCAAACTTAAGTCGGCTCAATATTCGAAGATGCTTGTATGGATAAAGTGTGCGCGAGTAGTTTCATAAAGATTGTACTTGTGTATATATGTGAGTATCTAGATTTGTACTATTTTCATAAGAAAAAAAAGATATTGAAGACTGGATAGGATAGAATTATGTGGATACAATGGCCGAAGGGAAGGAGCCAGCCACTAATTTTTTTAGCATCTGGAAAAGAGCTGCCGTTGAGACCACTTCTAGTGGTACCACAGTTTGAGATGCTACCATGCTCCTCCTAACATCGTGTTGCAATAGATATGCAAAAAGAAACCAAAAACATATAGATATAAAGTCAATATCATCATATATCATTTTGCAAAAGATTAGTTACAAAAATAGTTGAGCAAAGGAAAATAGAAATTAAAATCATCATAACACAGTTGTTGAGAATTCTGTGTTTCAGATGAACAATTAAAACCCACACTAATCATAATATGATTTTACTTTTTTATTTTTCTTTACACAAATGTTTATGGCATCTCTGCTTTTACAACATAGTAGATGATAACATGCATTATACATTCATATTTTTATCTTCTTTTTTTCGCCATAGGCTATCCATATTGGGATCACGGTAGCGTGACAAGGTGGGGTAACACCATATCTTCTCTCTATCTGGGTCATAGTCCCTCTTGCTCAGCCTTGCAGAGAGACTGTAGGTGCATGTTGTAGGGATATTTAGATTGAAACAAATACTAAGAGGCAACATCCAACATATGCCCTTAGTAAATAAAGCATCTAAAGGATACCCCAAATTGCACTATAAGCCGCTGATTCATAGGTGTGTTTGACGGTGCTTATGCTTATGTTTATACGGCAAAGCTGCTTATTATTATATATGCTTTTAATGCTTACTAGAAACATCACAAGGCGTTGCTTATGCTTATGTTTCTGATGTGAGCCTTCTCTGATGAGATGGGGTGACAAAGTAACCGACATGTCAGTTGTCAACTTAACTATTAGTAGTGTGAGAAATAATAAATACCATTATAGAACTATGATCTGCAATAAGATATCTTCAAAGGGGGATGAATATGTATTTTGTTAAAATTATAAACCACCATATATCAATTGCGGAGTAAATATTTGTTCTACAAATACAAAAGCATCAGGTTTAAACATAAAGAGAAGTACATGTACCAAAATTATTGAAACGGCAACTTAACAAAATGCTGATGAACAGACTTGAGCTGAAACTCGCCCTTGGCTTCTTCTTGTCTCAGGACAACAATCAACATGTGACCGATGGCATGTTGTTCAGGTTCTGGTGAGATTGACTGTTATGCTTCAACCATTAGTGCGGTGTACATATCACTTGGAAAGACTCCTACCAGGTTGTTAGGATTCAGTATGTTCAGATTGTACAAGCGGGTGTGGAGTAGGTGTTCAAGTATATTTGATCAGTCTACAACTGTTGTTCTAAGCTCATTTTATTACTTTTTAGTCCAACTGATCCCCTATACTATTTTGTTTTTCTTCAGTAGAGATTTGCTATCCCTGTTCCTGAACATGTTAAAGATACATATACATATGAACAAGCAATTGTAGATCAATGCATTTACAAGTTCGGGCAATATAATTTTCCAATTATGAGATCATGGTATCCTTCAAGATATAATATAAGATCATAAGAGCATCTCCAACATTTCCTAATAATTTTACTCCTAAAAGATTAGTTTTAGAGAGTTGTTATATCTATTGGGAGTAAAAAGAAGACATGCACTCCAACCGTTCCCAATAATTGGTTACTAAATAGTTCAAATATCCTTTGGGAGTAAGAATTAGGTGGCTAAATGTAGCAACCTTTAGACCATGGGTTGGAAGTTGGTAAATTTAGTAACCTCATATAGGGAACAGTTGAAGAATGGTTTTTATTAATCACATCCTAAATTTCTATTTAAGAACCTCATTTAGAGAACGGTTGGAGATGCTCTAACACAAAGGAAATTTTGAGAGCAGGATAAATATGTTTCCTATTGCAACAACTTTTTTCCCTAATTTAAAAGCTACAATATACTATGCAGTAATTAATGTATACAGGTAGCATCAATACTTATTGATAAAGATATTTTAATTGCAATCTTTCAATTTGAGAATCCAATAGTCAACATTTGAAGACTGTGATGTAGCCACCCCCCCTGCCCCCCTGTGAAACATCAGCAGTTTGGTGATGTGCTGATTAGCATTTCTATCAACTGATGTAATTTTGCACAGGTAAAATAAATGAAGACACTAGGAATGACACAGAGCAGTCTGTTTGCTCCTCCGACCCTCCATGCACTGGTTACTACAGAGGTCGCAATGATTTGGATGCTGCCGCCTGAAGATTGGTTCATGTAACGATGCGAATCGAAACAGTGCGCCTGCGAGCAGGTCCGAGGCCAAGGCCAAGGTCACCCGCACGTTGCTCGGACGCCAAGGCAGAGCCCGCCACCGCGCTACATGGAGGCTGCGGTCATGCTCACCTGTGCGCTCGCAGATGCTTGGCCATGCCCTCCTGCAAGCTCGCGGATGCTGCGGCCAAGCCGACCACCAAGCTCTCAAGGTCGACTGTCCCCATCCCCCACCCATGCGCTCACTCGCCGACATGGCGAAGCCCTCACCTATGAAGTCAACGGGATCCACTCATTCGCTCAAAGGAGTACAATATCCAGGGCATACCACTTCCCAAAGGAGCACGTCTTCCTCCGCTTTCCCCTTCTACCACCGCCTTTTACCATTTTCACCCCCTTTGCGGTGTTGGATCCATGGAACCTAGGACCGCTAGGCTGCGAGATTGACGGAAGGAAGACGAGTTCCGCTCTAGCAGCGTGGACCTTTCTTTTGGGAGCAACCGTGACCTCTCCTTTTCAGATCGATAGCCAAGATGCGAGCTAATGCAGACAATGCTTTCTCTGCATTGACAACGTACTGACTCCACTAATGTAGAGGACCTCGATCCCGTGGCTCGGGAGCTACAGGCGGCGAGGTTGGAAGCTTTAGTGGTATCGTGGAGGCGTGCCTCGTGCCACGAGCGGAAAAGAGAAAGGAGACGTGAGACATTGATCGTCAAAGTTACGTTGCAAGGTGAATGGACAGTAAATCGATCAATCAGATGGGGAGAAACCTCCCTTGGTTTAGATAGGTAGAGCTTGTACCATAAGCAGTTGGTAAAATTACTTATGATTATTTGTGAAGTAGTCACCCATAAGCACTGTAAGTAACATTTTGTTAATTTGTCCAAAGTGTTTGTGTTAGTACAAAATTACAAGCATCCTAAATCTACATCTGCACAACTGAACAACAACGACTACAGAGCGTGCGGCGACAATAGCCATCCAGGACGAGCGGCGGCGCGCTTGGATGGCCGATTACAAGCGGCAGTTAGTTCGTGGCGATGATCGATAATCTTAGGGCAAGATCGCTAGCTTGATCTCCTTAGGAATCAACTGCTTGTGCAATTAACTAGTAAAGCTAGCGCGCTCCGCCGCGCCCATGTAGCAAATAATAGAAAGTTCTTAATCTATTTTCAAATCGGTATGAGTTATAATTAACCGAAGCGTAAGAAGGTACCATTCCGAGGTTAATATATTGTTTACGTTCATTTTACTTTTGAGAATTGGATATTTATGTGGGTTAATTTTGTAGAGTTCCATAAAAGGATTTAAAGTATTGTAGAGTTATAGTAGGAAAATTACAAATACATAAAGGTATTATAGGGGGAAATACTAATTGGGCCGGCCATATTTGAGACAAAGGACCACCAGCTCAATAGGGGGTGCAACCCCTATATAAGGGGCGGCTAGGGTTAGGAAACCCTAACCGCCCGACCTTGAGCCCGAGCGGCGTCACCTCGCCGCCTCCCTCTCCCCGACGACGCCCCCACCCTACCGCGCCGCCCCTCCCTCTATCGAGCGGTGCCCCAACCACACCACACCGACGCTCCTCTACCGGCGGAGCGCCCAACCCACCGTGTCGCCCCTCCCTCTACCGGTTCTCTCTCTCTCTCTCTCTCTCTCTCTCTCTCTCTCTCTCTCTCTCTCTCTCTCTCTCGCTCTCGCCGGTCGCAACACGCCCCTTCCACCCTAAGTATGGCCGCGCGGCGGCCCCTCCCTTTACCGTTGAATGGCTCTAGCGTAGCTCTTCCCTCCGATCCGGCATTGTCCGACCGGATCCACGTGGGGGAAAGAGGGCACGGCCCTTTGACGGCCCGCATCGGGCTTCTTAGACCTCCTCACGATGGGCCGGAGGCCTACGGCCTTAAAGCGTGGAGGCGGTGACGTGGCCATCGCGGGCGGCCGCCACGTCGGCCGAAAATGGCATGGCGCGGACGGAGGGCGGCCACGTCGGGAAAAATCTGTGTGGGGCGGAATCGTTGGTGCTATCGACTTAAGGATATGGCTAATATGTGGGCCGGATCACGGTTGGTGCCAAGAAGTGGCCTCTATAGTGGGTGACGATTGGATCGGCTATTTGTGAGCAAGATTGGGAGGACGTTAAAACAATAAGTTCTCTTGTTGTTCCGGGAAAAAATTAAAATCAAAGTAATGGTACAAGGGAGTTTCCAATTCATGGGCTCCCGACTTTCCTCGGATCAAGGTTTTAAAAACTGGTTTAATTGACAAACCGATTTGGGTCGGTTAACGGCGAGTCTTGATTTATATTTTCAAAATTTTAAAAAATTCACTTTAATAAAACCAAAACATCGACCGGTTAACCGCCAAAACCAACCATTAACTCGCTAACCGGTAAAATTTGTATTTAAAAATCTATTTCTAGAAATCTATCGCTAAAACTAGTAAAATTTGTCGGTTAACCAAAAAACCGGTGAGTTAATAAAACCACCGGTTAATTGTTCACCAATTATTTAATTCTCAAATCAAATTTTATCAGATTAACCTGCCAGTTTTATTGGTTCCGGTTAACCGTTGAACCTGTCGGGTTTTTTTTTTTTTTGATAATTGACCGGTCGGTCGCCTTGGATTGCCGTCTGCGCCCTCCTCGGAGATCCGGCCGTCGTGACCACCGCCGCCCTCCTGTGCCGCCCCCTCAGCTATCCGGCAGCCTGCATCTGCGCTCTCTCTGCGCTCCCAGGTCGCGGCCCGGGCGGCGAACTAACCACGACTCCACGCCGTTCCCGCCCACGTTCCGTGTTCCTCGCAAAGCTCCTCTTTCCTACCTCTCCGGCCGCCTCCAAGACCATGGGGTTGCTCAGCATCATCAAGAAGATTAAGCGCAAGGAGAAGGAGATGCGTATCCTCATGGTGTAGGGCCCTTGATCCCATACCCTACATTTCCGTTCGATTTGATGCTTCATTTCGTTTGGATCTAGTGTGTGCTAGCGCCGTCAGTTTCTGAATCATTCAGTTTTTGTTCCTTGTTTTCTTGGTTCTCCGTGTCTGATGCAATGTTCTGTTTGTGTTGGTCTCAGGGGCCTGGACAACTCTGGGAAGACGACCATCGTGCTCAAGATCAACGGGGAGGATACGAGTGTCATCAGCCCCACACTCGGCTTCAACATCAAGACCATCAAGTACGACAAGTATGTGCCCCTTCTTTCTCTTCCCCTGTTTGAGCCCCGTCTGCCTCCTATGTATCTGCATAGTGATAGAATTTTGTGCTTGCCTTAGATAATTACTTATTTTAGGCCAGAATACCAAATGAAGAGCCTTACTTCTTGTTAATGACAGAGTTGAGCAACAGTTCTGTATAGTTCTTAATAATTTGCGGCAAGACAAAAGGTTCTAGTGTATTTCCTTATTATTGTAAATCTGGGACATAGAAATGGTACAACAGTGATTTGATGGTTCAAGTTTTCCTACTGTTACACATAAAGCTGGTTAGTATCATGCTTCTTAGCTATTTATCTAAAACATTTTGCTTCAGGAATCCATTTGTGTTACCTTGACATTCCTGTCAGCACAACCGTAAACCATAAAGAACGATGCGGACAATGCAGCCCTCATTGTCATTTGCCAAAATTGTAGGCACAGAAATCTGGGAATCATGTTCCTACAATCTAATTGCAAGTGGCACACATTATATAATTTATATCGGTGTTTATTGCAGATACTCTTTGAACATATGGGACGTTGGAGGTCAGAAGACCATCAGGTCTTATTGGAGGAATTACTTTGAGCAGACTGATGGATTAGTTTGGGTGGTTGATAGCTCAGACATAAGGAGACTTGATGATTGCCGAGCTGAACTCCACAATCTTTTGAAAGAAGAGGTATACTTGTACTCTGCCTAAAATCGTGATTGGTGATAAATTGATTATTTTATCATTTTGTGTTTGCAACTAATTATGGTTCTATAAAGTTTCTGTATAGAAATAATGGTGTCTTGAAGCATGGAAAGGCAGCAATGCTATTTGCTGAAAAATATATTTTGCTTCTATTAGCCACCTATTATTGAAGAGTTCAATGAATCAATATCAAAGCCGCATTATGTAATTTTAAAGATGTCTTTGTTGGTGAACTAGACACCTGATAAACTTCCATGACCTGAGCATAATATTCGAGGCCTTTTTTGTTTAGTGGGTGTTATTGAGCTTCTATCTCTGACTTCCTTTATCTTGAACGGTGCCAGAAGACAATTTTAATCATGTAGTATTGTAGTCATTCCACTCAAAGAGCTATACCATTTGTTTGGCAGTATTGAATATTCACTCTATATCCCCCGCAAAAAAAAAGAATCTTCACTCTATATGGCACCTAGAACTAGGAACTGGCCCTTGTGACATCCATGAAAATTTTATCTCACTGAATGATCCTAGAAAATTTCATTTGAACAGAGACTGGCAGGTGCCTCATTGCTGGTTTTTGCAAATAAGCAAGACATACAAGGAGCTCTAAAACCTGCTGAAATTGCTAAGGTAGGCAAATCTCAGTCCTGCGACTATT
The DNA here is from genome assembly GCA_031894775.1 of Chloris gayana. Taxonomy (NCBI): domain Eukaryota; kingdom Viridiplantae; phylum Streptophyta; class Magnoliopsida; order Poales; family Poaceae; genus Chloris; species Chloris gayana. The sequence goes on along the minus strand of JAUNZO010000885.1, from coordinate 387,572 downwards.
ACAGACTTTAATTTATTTGGCTTTCTGTTGCTTTGATGGACTCAATCTCTACTTTCTATGCATTAGATGGATGTCATAATCCTATTATAACCATCTATATTTGATCTTGTATGCCCATGTACTGGCAATTGCATCAATCTTGGCACATTTATATATATATCCATAGTCCACTGTTCCTGTTAACAGTGGGGGAATCCCCACTGTTAACCATTTTATTAATGAAAGAACCCAACAAGAACTGTACAGAGCACAAAGAAGAAAAAAACTGAATTAGACAGAACAATTATTCCAATCTAGGAAGAGCTGATGGTCCTGCTCATTTATTCTATGTGCTTGGGGAAGGGCCTCATTTCTATCGGTTTTTTATAAGATTCTAGTTATTCTGCTGTAGACCCAAAAGGCTATACCAAATTGAATGAAGTTTTATCAGATAGGCTCTCGAATATGAATATTCTAAACAATCTGTTTTTTATGTTTACTGAAAGTAGTTGTATCTGACAATTTATGAATTATGATTTATTCTGCATTTCGTTCTCCCAGAAGCTGAAATATGTAAAATAACATTCAGTTGTCATGCAGCATTCAAATAGTATTAAGGAGCTTATATCAAAAGCAGAATCCATGTTCCAACTAGTGTAGAAGAAGCAACTATTTCATGATAACAAGAACATATTGTTGTCTTTGGGTAATGCATCACCAACCCATATGGCATAGTAGATATCAGGGAAATAAATGCCCTGTATGATATGGCTTTGCTCAATTATGCACTGTGTGGTTAAGCATTAATTCAATTTACTTGTCTTTGTATATGTGTTTTGTTGGACTCAGGTTGTAGACACCACATGGATGCCATGATCCAGCTATAATTATCTGTGTTTGATCATTTACACCCATTTAGTGGAACTTAAATCAATTTTTGCATATACTCCACTTTTGTCTGCATTCGTTTTTGATAAGATTTAGTGATTCTGTTGTAGATTCAAAAGGCTACATCAAATGAATGCCGTTTTCTTCAGTTAAGCTCTTTGAATATATCGATGTTCTGAACCATCCAATTTTGATGTGTACTGGAAGCAGTTTATATTTATGATATATTCTGCAGTTTAAATTCGAATCTGTCAAACATTCAGTTGCTGTAGAATTTAGTTTTCAGATGTTGTACGAAAAGCAGATCCCATGTGCAGATTTGTGTAAAAGCGACCGTTCCAACTTGCTTCCAAACCGTCTAATATTTGTCACCATGGGAAGCAGGTGGCTTATCATGGTTTGTAGTGCTCATGATACCAAGGGCGGGACAAGGAATTACTTTTATCACATATCAACCTAACACGGCTCCCCTAAAACCTGAGCCATTGACTTACCACTTCATCCAATGTGCCACTTAATTCTTGCTTCTTCATTCTTCTGTTTGTTGTTAGAACTCAGCATGTTTCCAGTTAAGTTATGGGCCATCATGCAGTGCTATGTTCAGTAAACCCAACCTATAACACATATGTCGAATTCGATCGCTGTAAACCCAATTATTACATTTGCATGTTCATCACAAGATGATGGGATCTGTCTGATATAGCATGTGTCCTGTTGTCTGTTTGGGCTTGCGTGGTTTTTCATTTGCTGTATCTTATAGTAGAAGGTTTAAGCTCGGTGAATTGCTGACACCTGATGGCTCCTGGTCTTCCTTTCAGGTTCTTGATTTACAGACCATGGAAGGAAGCAGGCACTGGCGAATAGTGGGCTGCAGCGCCTACACTGGTGAGGGGCTTCTCGAGGGCTTCAACTGGCTGGTGCAAGACATCGCTTCTCGGATCTACGTCTTAGACTAAAACTGGCAACTAACTAGACATTGATTCATGAGTGCAACCTGCATTTGTGATTTAATTTCTGGTCTGCTATTCTTCGTTGGGGCGCAAATCCTTGGCCACATTTTTTGACGACAAAAGCCAGGTGCTCTGCCGTTCCATTATAGGAGTCCTTGGCCACATTGTATTGCTTCTCCCTGCTCTGAATACACGAAAATTGGAAAGAATCCAACTGCAGGAGAACGAATTGTGCTGCATTACATGAGGTTGTCATGCTACCAATGCTATTTATTTTGACTCAGTCGAACGTGTGGAAAATGACATGGCCTCCTGAACATGATTTGAAGATAACACTGAATACATCGATAAGCAGTGGTATCCGAGATTGATTCTTTGTATGGAATTGGTGTAGCTGTTAAATCACAATCGCATAGCACTCCTGATTTTTATTTATTTCAAATGTAATTGAAATCAAAATCAAAATTGCTGAAAACCCTTCGGGCTACATGAGAGAAAAGAACAAATAAGTAAACACGGAGAAAAGGCTTTAGAACAACAGATTGATGGATCATGTGTATTCAATCTCTTGCCCGTACCTAAATTCAAGCCACGATATGTTCCCGTAGATATCTTCCCTTGTACCGGGTTGGGGGAAACATTTGAGGGCTGCGAGGGGAAGGATCGCCTGGGATACTCCAGTGCTGTGGGCCGGCAGCGTCAACGGCTGCTAACGGACACCAAAATTTGCCCTAACTTAACTCACTTGCCGGCGTGTCTAATTTCCAAAAGAACACTGCTATGGAAGCAAAAAAAAAAAAGGAACACTGCTATACGTACTACCAGAACTGGTCATTATAACCAGCGAGAAAAACTCAATGCAAATCAGCAACTAACACTAATAGGAAGGATAAAGTCAGAAGAACCAGTCGCACGCACAACATTTCCCTTTCCAAAAGCCAGGCATGCTCAAATAATAATTATAAAAAACTCAGTTCTTTTCTTCTCATTTCATAGCGCAACCAAAAGGAACGGTAGTAATATCTCGGGAAATGGAACCTAATAAACAAACACTTGCAACACTAAACGAAACTCAAGGTAACATGAATCCAACAAACCATAGATAATATAAGATAGAAACTTGGACATTTGGTGCTCCCTAAAAACTTGGACATTTGGTGCTCCCCCATCGGTTACCCTAGTTTGCACCGGAGTAACCGTGGTTGCCGCCGCCGTAGCCGCGGTTGCCACCACCATAGCCACCATCACCATAGCCGCGGTTGCCACTACCATAGTCACCACCACCATAGCCGCGGTTGCCACCACCATAGCCACCACCTCCACCATTGCCACCACCATCATGACGCTTGTAGCCACTCCCACCGCCGCCGCCACCCGAGCCACGGGATTGGGCCTGGTTGACAGTGATGTTGCGACCGTTGAGCTCCTTACCGTTCATGTTTTCGATGGCGTCCAACATCGATTGTTCGGTGGAAAATGTGATGAAGCCAAACCCACGGGACCGACCAGTCTCCCTATCATTGATGATCTAGATGCACAGGAGTATAATAGGTGAGATCACGGATTCTATCGAACAAAGCTAGATCTGAACCTAAAACCAATAAATAAAAGACATCGATTTAAATCTGAACACAAATAAGATTGATCTATGTCCACCACAACAGATCTAGCCTTTTACAGTATGTCCTAAAAACAATAAATAGAAAATATCGACTTAGATCTGAATACAAATATGATTGATCTATATCCACAACAACAGATCTAAAATCCTTTCGCGTCAATAAACCCTAAAAACAATAAATAGAAAACATCGACTTCGATATGAACACAATAAGATTGATCTATGTCCACAACAACAGATCTAGCCTTTCATGTGAGTAAACTCTAAAGAACAATAAATCGAAAACGTCCACTTAGATATGAGCACAAATAAGATTGATCTATGTCCACAAAAGCAAATATAGCCTTTCACGCCGGTAAACCCTAAAAACAATAAATAGAAAACATTCGACTTAGATCCGAACACACATAAGATTAATCTATGTCAACAACAACAGATCTAGTCTTTCACGTCGATAAATCCTAAAAACAATAAATAGGAAACGGGGATTAACCTTGGAATCAAGAACCTCGCCATACTTGGAGAAGGCTTCCTTGAGGGAGTGCTCATCGGTTGCCCGGGCAAGGCCTCCCACGAAACAGCGGTACGCTTCGACCGCCATTCCTTCGGTGAAACCCTAACAACCAAACCGGAAAAGAGAACTAAGAGAGGGAGGAGATACAACCTACCTCTACAAGGGGGCGAGGACGGATGGGTCACCCTACCTTGACTTTTATAGCTAGCTTGGCTCAACCCAAGCCGTTCCGATCGCATCGAACGTGGATGAGGGAATTGAGGATAAGGATCAAGTGTGGGGCCCACCACACTAGTATGGGAGGTTCTAGAGACAAAGAAGATATTTTTGGAATACTTTCTTATTTACCATCCAAAGATAGCGAAATTCCTTACATGCCATAAAAAATTGAATTTCCTTATTCACTCGTATCTAAAAGTTGATGATGCCCGACATGTCATCAATGCCAACTCCCCCATTATTTATGCTCGACTTGGAAGGGTGGTGCGCCCTTGCTGCGCCAAGATAGATTTGATATAGTTTGACGACCAAAATCAAGAATTTAGAGGTAAATGATTATTTTTGCAATCAATGTTGTAAATAATGATAAATTTAGGTTTCTAACTATAAAATAACCGAGAGAATCGAGTTGGAAAACACAAAATAGCTAGGCCACATACTTGCAAAGATACATCCGTTGGATCACTCAGCTGAGAGATGAGAACCATCGGATATGCACATGCAATTTTACATCAAGACCCTTCTAGAAACAACTGTCATTTTTCAGTCCTCCCACCATCAACTTCTATTTTTTCACCTAGACCCTTCGTGTATCTTGATTTTATTCTCTGTCCTCAGGACCATAACCCATTTTTTTCATCTAGACCTTCACGAATCTTGATTCCAATCCAGGTGCTTCCACCGTCTCAAAAACCTTTCATTTTGATCCTTCACGAGTGATAATTATTTTCTTGGGTCTTTTGAATTATTTTTCAATGAATTTTTAAAAAGGGATTATGTCTTAAATCCACACATTTGTCATAAAGCATCTACTCAAATATATATATTATACGTACAAAATTAGTCTCAATTCTTAACATATTTGTACCCATCCAGGTACCGTTCTAAAATACTTTTATACAGAAGTGTGGACGCATGACAACTATGGCTAGCAAATCCATAACACCATATCCACACATTGAATAATAAAAGGAATGTTGATGTGATTTCTACTCACAAGCCCTATGCATGCTTCTTTTTTCAATTTCTTTTTGTGAAAATTTCACATATACATACTGTTGTTACCAATAACTTCAATCCATAGTTCGAAGGTTAGGTTTAAATTAAAATCAAACTCATTATTTTCTGAATTAATTGATTTTATAAATGAATAAGAATTACTTTTAAAACACAATAAAAATTAATTGAAGCCTACATCACCTTGTACTAAGAATTAAGAATTACTTTTTTAACAAAATAAGAAAAACATAATTGAAGCCTGTGTCACCTTGTAAATGATTTAGTTATATTTGTTTCCTATGGGTTAGAAATGCATTTGTAAAAAAAATACACAAAAAACTTAAATATCACTACCTGGCAACAAAGAATCTAACAATAACACAAGGATGAACAATAAAGTAGGACCCCCTTTGGTTGGCTTTCTGTTTTTCAAAAAGCAAAAGCATCCCAAAAAGGGACCCTTAATTTCTAAACCAAAATTTGTTTTATCAGTTATTTCATTTGTTTTTAACTATATCAATTTCTCTACACATATCTACCCTTTTTATAAAGATATTGATGTAAATTTTGTTACCCTCTTCTGGAGGCCCACTAATGAATAAAGTAACATTGACGGTCAGTAAATTGATTTATTTGTACCAAATCATAGGTATTTATAAAACAAGTCTTCTATAAAACTTGTAGCATTGACAACCGAGACAATCATAAATATCTATTTTTGTAAAAATAGAAAACCTTAATTATACAAGCACAATACATATAATGCAGTAGAGCGTGGCAACACTTTACATTCTATGTAGATGCACCATGATTCATGTTAGTAGAATTGAACTACTCCGAGGCTTGAAGAGGGTATTGGAAAAAAGTATTCAATAAGTACTTTTTGTTTAACATTATTCATTGGTTAAATATATAGTATCGTCTCACAATTCTTAAATCACATTTTGTTTCATTATTATTGTAAATACATTGTCGTTGTATTATCACTATTTGTTAAACCTTGTAGTATAAACCATTATATCCAACTACATCCACATTTATAACTATCTATATGAAAATACTAATAACAAGTACACACAACATTAGTGCGACTCTTCTAGTTCACCATATCTAAAAAATGATGCGTGTAATGCCATCATTGCTAACTCCCTTATTATTCGTCTTCAGCTTGCACTATAACAATAATACTCCCTCCATTCCTATATATAAGCATTCCTAGAATCCTAAGAAAAAAATAGTCAAGAGTAAAAAGGACATGTATACCCTTCATTTTACACTACCTCATCAATTCTTCATCCACCCACCAACCCATCAAGTTTTATCTTATCTCTAGGAATGCTTACATTGTGGAACAATATTTGAATCCCTCAAATGCTTACATATAGGAATGGAGGGAGTACACTATAGCCGCGCCTCCCAAAACACGGTAGCCACGACAAGCAAAATGGGTCGTGGTTATAGTGCCCTCTATAGCCACGGTTGGTTTTATGAACCGTGGCTATTGAGGCTATTAACAATAGCCAGGGTTCATTTCTTCAACCGTGGTTATTGAGGCCACTATAGCCACGATTGAAGAAGCCAACCGTGGCTACGGTGGGCGAAGCGTGCAACGGGCTCACTCCCCTATATAAATCAAAGTATTACCAAACCCTAACCCCCACTTCCTCTCTCCAGTCGTTGCCTCCTCACTAACTCTCTCTCCGTAACATCCCAAAAATGTAACCAAAACCCCGTAATAAAAATCCTTGAGTTTTGGGAAAAGGTTTGACCAAGTTTGATAAATTTTTGAACGAAACACGAATGAGAAGCGAATCAAACAATTCGCAAACCATTTCATTTGAATTCTCGCGGCTTGGGCTGAAACTCCGCCGGCCCATCTCCGTTCTTCTCCTCGCGCGGCCCGGTCCAACCCAGCCCGCGGTCAACGTAGTCGTCTTCCACCTTTTCTTCTTTCCCCACCGACCGCGCCGGAGCGCAGCGCCGCGGAGCACGCCACGTCGGACGTGTGGCGTTTTCTGCCGCCGCAACAACCCCGGGCCCGTGCCACCAACTCCCTCCACCCTTTCAGCCCTTCAAAACCGCTCGCGCCGCCTCCCTTCTCCCCATTCTCCTCAAACCCTAGCCGCACCACCACCGCGGTATTCCCCTCCACCATGGGAGAAGTGCAGAGCCTTTGGCGCTCATGCTGTTCTGCGTGCTCGGCGTGAGACGCAGAGCACGTTGGTGCCCTTGGCTTCGCGAGAGGAGCTCGGGAGGTGGAATGCGAAGCTCGAGAAGATCGCCGCCGCCTTCTTCTTCCCCTCCGTTTGTCTTCTCCGGTGAGTCACGGTCAAGCTCTTCGTGTGTTATCGATTCCGCGTCGCTCACTCCCCCATCTAGCTCTAAGCGCGCCTTAGTCGTCTCTTCGCAGCTCCGGAACGCCGGTCCACGTGATCACCATCGTCCTTCCTCACGCGTTCGTGGTCCGCCGCCGCCGTCCATCCTCGTGCGTCGTCATCGGCGCCCCCCCCGTCCTTCCCTTGGCCACCAAGAGCTAGCCGGTGAGTAGCCGTCTCGTTTCCCCCTCTTTCCCCTCGGGATTGGGCGCGAATTGACCGTTTCACCGCGTCGCCATGGGCGCCGGTGAGCTGGCGGTTAGAAGCAAGCACATGCTCGTCTCTTGGTCCTGGTAGCTCCGTAGAGGTACGCTAGAGCTCGTGCGCTCGGTGGTTTGGTGAAAGCTGGTAGTTTGCTAGGGTTTCGCGAACGCCGTTGAGCCGCCGCCGCAAACCTCGACGCCGGCGAGGCTCCGGTAGGCCCCTTGGTCCTGAGTTGGGTCCGGTAGCTTCGTGCGAACATGAGCGTCCATTTGGCGGTCTCGTTGGTCGTTTTGGTTGAGAGCCGGGGTGTTTTCCCTTGCTCGCGCCGCCGCGCTGCTCCGGCGAGCTCCCGCCGTTGAGCCGCGGCGTGCTCGGTCCTCGCGGCCGGATGCGGCGAAGCGCGAGAGTGTGGGGAGCATGCTCGGTGCCCTTGTTTGCGCCACCGGCGAGCCGTAGCGCCGGGAAGGGCCGATTCCGGCAGCTCCCGCGGCGGAGCTCGGGCGGCGCCGCCTCTCTCGGTATGTGACGTGGAGTTGACGTGGCGATCTACGTGGCGGATCTTCTGCCGATGTGGCGCCACGTAGCGTAGGTTTCTACCGACGTGGCTCCGAGGTGTCGTCTGCGTGGCAGCCGCGTGGCAACCACGTGGCGGAAGAATTGCCACGTGGTGCCGACTCGTAGGGTGTTTGATCTACGTGGCACTCGTCGTGGCATCGACGTGGCGCCGACGTGGTGCCCGCGTGTCGGGGAATATTCTAGAGAATATTCCATTTCTTTTTATTGGTTTTTTCTGAATTTCCATAATTCCTTTAATCTTTGGAAATTCATATCTTTTTCCTGGAGCGTCGGAAAAATACGCGGTCGATTGCGCGTTGGACTCGTAGCGACGTTCTCTACGCGTTAGTGTAACTTTTGGTCATGTTTTAGTATCGTAATATCCGTCGTCCGTTTCGTACTTTTTCCTATTATCTCGTTATGCGTGCCTAACCCTTGTTTCACGATCCGTCTATCGGACGCTGCCGAGGAGTTCCCGTCCGAGCTGCAGTTTGAGGAGTTTCCGCCGGAGCAGCCGTACGAGTACCCCGACCCGGCTCGAGAGCAGCCCTATCCAGGCAAGCCGCAATCCTTGACCACTCTTGATCCTATTTAGTACTTGCATTAAATTGGACCATGCATGATTAATGGTTACTTGCACTTGTAGTTTACCTATGCCATACTATGCCATCCTTGCTACTCGTTTGCCATAGGTCGTTCTCATCGTTACTCGCATGCTTAGTACTTGCTTAGTTGTTTAATTAAACCCCATGATGACTATACATGTTTTTTGTGTAAAATAAATTGTAGGTGTTTCTTAGGTGTCGAGTTTACGTACTAGATACCCTGTAGGACCTTTTGCGGGGGCGAGTGTGTAGGTGGTTAGGTGCTCGGGAGACTTCGGGAAGTCTCTATTTGGAGAGTACCTATTGCGGGTACAGCTTGTGTAGGGGCCTTGGGTTTATGGGGCCCCTGTTGTGGTGACACTCGTTGTTGAGATCGTTGATTTGAGGAGAGGGATGGTGACTCGCCCCGGCAGCTTAAGGACCGGTTCTTGTGCGTATACCTCTCTTGGCTTTAGTAGTATACCACGTGACTTGTATGGGCGGGCTGGATCATGATACTTAGCGGAGGACTGGGTGGCCCGCCGTGGTGTAGAGAATAGTGGTAGTGGGTGTTGGAGCGTTTGTCTTGACCCACGAGTAGAGGATATCCCACTCGGCCCGTGGTACGCCTTGTCACACCCTTCAGGACCATCTTTTCCTATGTTGTGGTCGGAGGATCCCGGACACTGAGGGACGGGCGCCTACCGATCGATGCTTTGTGGAGTGATCTTGTGAGTGTTGCTTTGCTTGGGCCACGACGGTGGTCTTTTGTTTGAGTACCTCTTCACGTGGGTACGGCTTGCTTACTCTCTGCGAGAGATATATAAATCTATACGTATAGTCTAGCCCAAAGTATGGGCACTACCGAGAGAAATCCACTTGATTAGCATTTACTACTTCTCTCCTCCGATAGGTGTTTTACTTCCGGCTTCGAGCTGTGGTCCCGTGGAGGTGTGCGGGACATAAAACTTGATCCTTGCAGGATTGTGTTGTTTCCTGCAAGGCCACTTATAAAATTTGACTATTAATAAAATATGATTCACTTAGACTTGAGGAATAATGCTTTAGGTGCTAGCCCTTGCCTTTCCTTGAACTATCCCAACATGCATACATTGTTGCTAGGTAGTTTGCGGCTTGCTTGAGTACGTTATGTACTCACGGCTTTATCACTTTTTTTTTCGAGACGCCGTTGCCGAGGAGCCGGCCGAGCCGGTTGAGGGAGCCGATGGAGAGGAGTGACGGTCTCGCCTACACTCGAGTCGCTTGTGGGTATGGTCTTCACCACGGTTCTTCACCGGAGATGCTTCCGCTTCGCTTCCGCTTCGCTTCCGCTAGATTTCTACTATGATTTCGCGATGGCCTGCGTGCCACACCCTTGTACTCTTGAGATTGAGACTTATGCATAATAATAATGTACTTGGAGATTCTATTATCTTGCCTTGATTACTCTCTTTATTCATGGTTTTTCTGTACTAACATGTGTTGGATGTACGTGCCACACTCTTGGGAGTGGCATAGAGGTACAAAGGGTCCGGGTTTCACGTTGGTGAAATTTGGGTCTTCACGGTTGGTATCGAGCCATACTTGACTCGTAGGAACGAGACCCGTAGAAACCGGACGTAACCATAAGGACATGATCTAGATCTTTAATCAGCTAAACTCCTTTCATCAAACTTTGAAATCTGTCTTATAGTTTAAATTTCTCAACGTAAGATCCGGCTGAATGGAAAAGTCTTTGCTATGTTTGCTTGGATGAATGATCTCGCATGCTATCCTTTTACTCATGAAGATTCTTTCAAGACTTGAAGAAAGTGTTGGATAACCCGTACTAACCGTTGGATTTGTGCCTTCGTTAACGGATGCCGAGAGGAAGGGGTCTACACGTACGCTTTGACCAGGCAGCTATGGAGGTTGACGAGCAGGCCCCCGAGAGGACGTGCCGAGGCCGTGGCCGTGGCGGAGGTCGTGCAGCTTCCGTAGCAGCTGCGCGAGGCCGCGGTGCGAGAGGCCGTGGTCGTGGAGGAGGAGCCGTGGGAGCTCGTGGCCGTGGCCGTGGCCGCGGTGGAGAGGCACCACCGGGTCTCGCAACCGGAGAGCCGGAGGTTGCCGGACAGCAGGAGGCACCAGGCACAGCGAGAGGCGCCGGCCCAGCGGGAGGAGGCCGAGCAGCAGGAGATACCACCACCGCCACCACCTGCTCGGACTCTTGCCGAGGTGATGGCGATGCGGACCAACATATCGGGAGGTCTGATGCGGATGCTGCAGCAGCAGCAGCAGCACCACGAGCGAGCTCCACGAGCAGCAACAGCGAGGCACGGCACCACGCAGGCCGCAGTCGGTCCGACATGCGGAAGGAGGCCTTCCGCGGACTTCAGCCGGACACGTTCTCTCACCGCACGGACCCTCCGGACGCCGACAGCTGGCTCGGGACGGTGTCCAAGTAGCTAGTGATGATGGAGTGCATCGACGCGAGTGTGTGTCACTTGCTTCGTACTTTCTCGGAGGCGCAGCTAGCGCGTGGTGGGACACTTACGTGGCCAACCACCAGGACCCGACAAGTATCTCTTGGGATGAGTTTGAGCAGGAGTTCGGAGCTCAGCACATCCCCATGGGAGTGATGGACAGGAAGGCGGACGAGTTCCGGAACCCGAAGATGGGAGCTATGGGTGTGCTCGAGTACTACCACGAGTGGACCGAGCTGTCACGCTACTCACCTCGTGACGTTTCCACCGAGCAGGTCAAAATCTCTTTTTCAGCTTTTCGTCTCAAATAATCACTATCTACACTTCTCAATGTTTTGCTCAACACGTTCTATGTTGCTTCCTCTTCATCTCATTTCTCTTCGTGAATTTCTATTTTCCACCGAACAGGACAAGATCTACTATTTCAAGCGGGGTCTCAAGGCCGAGATTGGACCCCACGTGGCAGGGTGCTCTACCCTGAAGGAGCTAGTGGATAAGTCTATTGAGGTTGAGGATAGCATTGAGAAGGTCAAGAGGATTGAGGCACACAAGAGGACTGCAGGGCAGCTGGACCGAGGCGAGAGGTTTACTCGGGCAGCAGCAGCAGTTCACTCGTCCACCACGAGGGCAGTTTGGCGATTCTGCGCAGTTTGGCAGCTCAGGGCGAGGCGGTTTGCACCGCAGGTCAGCGAGTACCGGCGTGCTCCAGCACCACAGCGAGTCAGGTTGGAGGCCCCCGAGCGATGGGATGCCCTTCGCCAACGAGCGCTTCCAGTGCGGTCGGGCGGGACACAAGTACTACACGTGTCCCAACGTGGGTCGAGAGCTCCTACCACCTTCACCACACCCGGGCCAGCAGCACAGCCACCGCAGCAGCAACAATTCCGCAGTGCTCCCCGTCCCGTGCGGTCGAGCAGCCGGACGAGCAGCCACAACAGAGTGCTTCTCGTGCTAGACTTCACCACCTCACCGTTGAGGATGCACAGCAGTGCACCGGACGTCGTCCTTGGTGAGTTTCTCGGTTAACTCTCGTTTAGCTTCGTTCTTTTCGATACCGGTGCGACTAGATCGTTCGTGTCTTCTGCGTTCGTTGCGAAGCTTAAGATTCCTGTCGTCTTGCTCGATTTTCCCGTGCTCGCTATTTCTCCACTTGGTGCTTCAAAGTGTGTGACGGGTTGCCGTCGAGTTCAGATCTTGATTGAGGGTGTTCGGTTCTTGGCTGATTTTCCTCTCTTGCCGTCTTCCGGGATTGAGGTAATTCTTGGGATGGATTGGTTGACCAAGAACAAGGGGGTGATTTATTGTGATGAGCGGATTGTGACCTTGGTGAACCGCCGAGGAGTGGTTGTGTGTTTCACACCGGTTGCTCCTAAGTTGCCGGCACAGCTTTGTCACTTGCAGGGGTTGTCACTTGAGCGAGAGACCCGTGGTTTGTGAGTATCCCGAGGTCTTTCCCGATGATTTGCCAGGGCATCCACCAGATAGGGATGTTGAGTTTGTGATTGATCTTCTTCTCGGCACGGCCCCTATTGCTAAGAGGCCGTATCGCATGTCTTCCGATGAGTTGGTGTTGCTTAAGCAGGAGATTGATGATTTGTTGAGGAAGGGGTTTATTCGCTCAAGTGCCTCACCTTGGGGATCCCCTGTTCGTTTGTGAAGAAGAAGGATGGTACTCGACAGGATGTGTGTTGACTATCGTTCTTTGAACGAGGTCACCATCAAGAATAAGTACCCCTTGCCGCGGATTGATGATTTGTTTGATCAGCTAAAGGGTGCAAAGTATTTCTCCTCTATTGATTTGCGATCTAGCTATCATCAAATGAAAATCCGCGAGTGTGACATTCCTAAGACTGCCTTCGTGAGTAGGTATGGATCTTTGTTACCGCTTTGTCAATTCCATTTGTTATGTTTCATGCATGATCACCTCCCCTTGAATTTTACTTCTTATCTACTTCCGGACAGGTATGGGCAGTTCGAGTTCACTGTTGCTTCCTTTGGCTTGACCAATGCCCCTCCCTACTTCATGAACATGATGAACAAGGTCTTCATGGCAGAGTTGGATAAGTTTGTGGTGGTTTTTATTGATGACATTCTTGTGTACTCGAAGTCCGCCGAAGAGCATGCACATCACTTGAGGGTTGTCTTGGAGAGGTTGAAGGCAAATCGGCTTGTATGCCAAGTTCAGCAAGTGCAAGTTCCGGCTTGAGGAAGTGGCTTTCCTAGGGCATGTCTTCAATGCCGAGGGAGTGTGTGTGGATCCTGAAAAGGTGCGGACGGTTGTGAGTTGGAAGTCACCGCAGTGTGTCAAGGATGTGAGGAGTTTCTTGGGGATGGCTGGTTACTACCATCGCTTTGTTGAGGATTTCTCTCGGATAGCTCGTCCCATGACGGAGCTCTTGCAGGATAATGTCACCTTTGAGTGGACCCTAGAGCGAGAGAGGAGCTTTCAGGAGCTCAAGACTAGATTGACCACCGCACCTGTGCTCACCTTGCCGGATCTTAGTCGGGACTTTCGGGTGTACTTGTGATGCTTCCACTCATGGGATTGGTTGTGTGCTCATGCGGAACGGGAAGGTTGTGGCTTATGCTTCGAGGCGATTGAAGACACATGAGAAGCATTATCCCACCCATGATCTTGAGCTTGCAGCAGTTGTTCATGCTTTGAAGATTTGGAGGCACTATCTCATCGGTGGTAGATGTGAGATCTTCACGGATCACAAGAGCCTCAAGTATATCTTCACACGATCGAGCTGAACATGAGGCGAGAGGAGATGGCTTGAGTTGATCAAGGATTATGATCCGAGCATCAACTACCATCCTGGCAAGGCAAATGTTATTGCGGATGCGCTAAGTCGCAAGGTCTATTGCACTTCTCTCATGACGAGTCGATCGGAGGTGTTTGAGGAGATGATGAGGGATGGAGTGGAGCTCATTCCCGAGGGCTATCTCTATGAGTTGAGGATCACGAGTCTCCTTGGAGATCGGATCAAGGAAAAGCAAAAGGTTGACGAGTCTTGTGCGGTCGATTAAGGGAAAGATAAAGAAGGATAAGGCACCCGGGTTCGAGTGGATGGTGATGGTGTACTTTGGTAGAAGGATCGGATTGTGGTTCCTGGAGGTGCAGGGATTCGAGATGAGATCTTGCGAGAGGCTCATCTGTTCTCGCTACTCGATCCACCCAGGGAACATAAAGATGTATGAGGATCTCCGTATCGAGTTCCGGTGGGAAGGCATGAAGAGGGACATTGCTCGGCTTGTGGGGATGTGTGACATTTGCAGGAGGGTCAAGGCGAGCATCGAAGCCGGCCGGTTTGCTCAAGCCTCTTGAGATTCCTATGTGGAAATAGGAGAACATCAGCATGGATTTCATTGTTGGACTACCTCGCACGTCGAAGGGTCATGATTCCATCCGGCTGATTGTGGATCGGTTCTCCAAGGCCGCTCACTTCGTAGCTGTCGGGACGGACTACCGTGTGGAGAAGCTTGCCAAGTTGTACATTGATAACATTCCGAGACTACATGGGGCACCTCTCACTATTGTTTCGGATCGTGGTTCTCGGCTTGTGGCTAAGTTCTGGAGGAGTTTGCATGCAGCTATGGGCACTCGCTTGGACTTTAGCACAGCTTATCACCCTCGGACGGATGGTCGGACGGAGCGGCTGAACCGGACCTTGGAGGATATGTTGAGAGCTTGTGTGCTCACCTACAGCAAGAATTGGGAGGAGAGTCCGCCGTTTGCTGAGTTCTCTTACAACAACAGCTACCGAGCAAGTATCTAGATGTCTTCTTCTCTTCGACTTTTAATTCTTTTCACTCTCTATTCCTTATGTTCTCTATCTCCTACCGAGGCGAGCATCAAGATGTCACCCAATGAGCTCTTGTATGGGAGGAAGTGCAGGACACCTCTCATGTGGGCAGAGGTTGGAGAGAGGTCTTTCTATGGACCGGATCTTGTGAGAGAGGCCGAGGAGAAGGTTGAGCAAGTGAGAGAGCATATCGAGTTGCTCGGAGTAGGCGGAAGAGCTATGCGGATAAGAGGAGGAGACCTTTGGAGTTCTTTGTTGAGGACTATGTCTATCTCAAGGTCTCTCCACTTCGTGGCACGCGCAGATTCCACGTGCGTGGCAAGTTGGCACCAAGGTTCGTTGGACCTTTTCGTGTGGTGAGGAGGATTGGAGATCTCGCCTACCGGCTTGAGTTGCCGGGACACCTTGCCGGAGTGCATGATGTGTTCCATGTCTCGCAGCTCAAGAAGTGTCTTCGTGTGCCGGAGGAGCAGGTTGCACCGGAGGTGTTGGATCTACAGGACAGCCTTGAGTACTTGGAGTATCCTGTCAAGATCTTGGATGTGGCTTTCAAGGAAACAAGGAGTCGCAAAATCAAGTTCTGCAAGGTGTTGTGGAGTAACCACACCGAGCAAAAGGCCACTTGGGAGATGGAGGATAACTTGAGGAAGGACTTCCCTTACTTGTTCGAGGATGAGGAGTAAATCTCGATGACGAGATTCTTGTAAGGGGGAGTCCGTAACATCCCAAAAATGTAACCAAAACCCCGTAATAAAAATCCTTGAGTTTTGGGAAAAGGTTTGACCAAGTTTGATAAATTTTTGAACGAAACACGAATGAGAAGCAAATCAAACAATTCGCAAACCATTTCATTTGAATTCTCGCGGCTTGGGCTGAAACTCCGCCGGCCCATCTCCGTTCTTCTCCTCGCGCGGCCCAGTCCAACCCAGCCCGCGGTCAACGGAGTTGTCTTCCACCTTTTCTTCTTTCCCCACCGACCGCGCCGGAGCGCAGCGCCACGGAGCACGCCACGACGGACGTGTGGCGTTTTCTGCCGCCGCAACAACCCGGGCCCGCGCCACCAACTCCCTCCACCCTTTCGGCCCTTCAAAACCCCTTGCGCTGCCTCCCTTCTCCCCATTCTCCTCAAACCCTAGCCGCACCACCACCGCGGTATTCCCCTCCACCATGGGAGAAGTGCGAGCCTTTGGCGCTCATGCCGTTCTGCGTGCTCGGTGCGAGACGCGAGCACGTTGGTGCCCTTGGCTTCGCGAGAGGAGCTCGGGAGGTGGAACGCGAAGCTCAATAAGATCGCCACCGCCTTCTTCTTCCCCTCCGTTTGTCTTCTCCGGTGAGTCACGGTCAAGCTCTTCGTGTGTTCTTGATTCCGTGTCGCTCACTCCCCCATCTAGCTCTAAGCGCGCCTCCGTCGTCTCTTCGCAGCTCCGGAACGCCGATCCGCGTGATCACCATCGTCCTTCCTCACGCGTTCGTGGTCCGCCACCGCCGTCCATCCTCGTGCGTCGTCATTAGCGCCCCCCCGTCCTTCCCTTGGCCGCCAAGAGCTAGCCGGTGAGTAGCCGCCTCGTTTCCCCCTCTTTCCCCTCGAGATTGGGCGCGAATTGACCGTTTCCGTCATCTTCCGCCACCGCGTCGCCATGGGCGCCGGTGAGCTGGCGGTTAGAAGCAAGCGCATGCTCGTCTCTTGGTCCCGGTAGCTCCGTAGAGGTACGCTAGAGCTCGTGCGCTCGGTGGTTTGGTGAAAGCTGGTAGTTTGCTAGGGTTTCGCGAACGCCGTTGAACCGCCACCGCGAACCTCGACGCCGGCGAGGCTCCGGTAGGCCCCTTGGTCCCGAGTTGGGTCCGGTAGCTTCGCGCGAACATGAGCGTCCATTTGGCGGTCTCGTTGGTCTTTTTGGTTGAGAGCCGGGGTGTTTTCCCTTGCCCGCGCCGCCGCGCTTGCTCCGGCGAGCTCCCGCCGTTGAGCCGTGGCGTGCCGGTCCTCGCGACCGGCATCGCGAAGCGCGAGAGTGTGGGGAGCATGCCGGTGCCCTTGGTTGCGCCACCGGCGAGCCGTAGCGCCGGAAGGGCCGATTCCGGCAGCTCCCGCGGCGTAGCTCGGGCGGCGCCGCCTCTCTCCGGTATGTGACGTGGAGTTGACATGGCGATCTACGTGGCGGATCTTCCGCCGATGTGGCACCACGTAGCGTAGGTTTCTACTAAGTGGCTCCGTTGTGCCGTCACCATCTCCAACCGTAGCTCGTGCGCGTCGTCCGCCGCGCGAGCGGCGTCTCGCTCCTCGGTAACCGTAGTCGGCTGCTCGTCAAAGGCGATGACCGCCTCACGGTACTCGTCACGAGCGCGGGTCACCTCCACTAGCTGCTCCTCCAGCTCGGCGATCCCGGCGTGGGACCTCCGAACCTCCCGACAGTCCACTCGACGGCGGTGCTTCCAAGCACCCAACCGTCGGTCCCGACTCTGCGTCCTTAACTCCAGGCCGTGGAGCTGCTGCTCCAGCTCAGCCACACGTGCAGCTCGTGCGTCCTCCTCCTCCCGGGCGCGCTTCCTACCACGAGTGACCGGCATCTGCAGGGAACATGTTTAAATAAGTTAAACACTTCTTCCCACGGAAGAAACGAACGGAACAACCTATAGAGTACTACGAACTAACTAAGTACATACCCAAATATTTATTTAGTGCATAATATGACATGATGCATGTTCGTGAACCGACTATACGTACCATAGTAAAGAAACTACGACGAATAGTTAGCACTTCCCAAAACCCGAACATCGAACAGTTAGTAAAAATCTAACTATTCTACATCCTTATAGGCTCCGTACTCTCTCGTTGGCTATCGTATAAACGTGTTAAGTTTTGAAAATAGACTTGTAATGATGTGTTGTTGCCTCCGAACCGCTCTAATACCAGTCGTGACATCCCTTCCGGGACACCCAGGAATCGGAACAGAGGGACACTCGACGAAGCGAGTTACAACGAAACATCATCTCATACAAACCAGAATATATACATCATGGTATAATACAACCAGGTTTTCGAAATACAAACGTTCTTGCAGCGGAATATAACATTATTGAAGTTTAACATCCTACGAGTATTAAGCGGAAGCTTGTTCTATTATACAACTCGAAAGACTTCAAACGAAACAATGTGATGCACCGAGCCCTTCGTACATCACGGTCCTCTCTCTTCAAGGCGTGGGCATACGTTCCCACGTAAGGGAACCTCCCTCCGGACATTGCTCCTCTTCGGGGAAGCTGCCATACAAGTCGTGGAAGTACGACTCGTTCCCTGAAAGGTAACGAACAAACCCCGAGTATTCTAATACTCGACAAGACTGACCCGTCAACATGGCACGCTAAGGCCGACGCCTAGTATGCAAAGGCTTCTTGGCTGTGGGGTTTACTCCTTTGCGAAAAACAGTATTAAAGGGTGGGTCCTTACTTTCAGTATTTTAGCTCACAATATGTTCATTAGCCTTGATGTTTGCAACCTATCACTATTGCAACCAAGTTCTCAATCAAGATAAAATAGATCTTAACCATTCCATCTCTCATCTTCATCTTCCATAAAATTTACTACGATGTGACGAGCTAAACAAGCGGTACTCATTATCTGCGAGGGACAGCGATTCGAATCGATTTATACCAGTTGGCAAAACCCGACTACACGACGTATACGCATCACACCGATCGTATACGACAACCTTTTCCGCTAGCACTGACAGCAGACTAGCCATTTCCAACTCCCTCGGGAGTATGGCGAAGCCACGACTTCCCTCGTGGTCGACCCATCTCCCTCCCGTGAGACTATCCTCTCACTAACAGCCAGGCAAAAGAGAGCCGGCTACGCTACATCTCTCGGGGCGATAGGGTACATCAGCTCATCGGGCCCATGATACCAGCATGTAGTGCGGTACGTTCAAACTTGTTCAACTAAGCCGACAACGAGTACGGTCCTTGACCAGACACGGACGGGGCTACCACCTTGCAAGACCTCATCTCCGTCTTGCCCTTTCTCCTACAGGGCCCGTCCGGTCTCAACTTCATTATCACTCTCTTCATCTTTAGTGTCAACGCAAAACTCTTAAAGCCTCCATGCTTTAAGTGCCCTAACCATCTACCGTTGCCACTATGAATTAAGCTTAGCCTCTATTGAGCTACCCGTATCGAGTATAGAATAAACAAACGAAAACCTACCATAATGCATCTAGGGTGTCAACCATTCCCTAACACCTAATGCACAAGCATAACCGTACTATGTGATAAAGTAAAATATTTAAAAACATAGGTAGGATGCACCGGGGCTTGCCTTGAGTCCGTTCGAAGTTAGCGTCCTCGGCGGCTGGGTCGACTTCGAGATCCCGGCTCTGACTCGCCTCGGGTGGAACCTCGATCACTTCGAACCTAGTCGACCAGACAATGCGTCGCTAATCACAATCATGTATGCATGAATGCTCATGATGAAAGTATGCAAGGATTCATTAATTAAGTCCCATAAATAATAATTAATGATTAATGTTTAATCACCTTAGTTAATGAATAAATCGGGGATAAGTATGTTCATTAAGCACTAATTAACAGTTAATTAGGCTAATTAATAAATGTTTAAGCAAGATCATTATTAATTAGTTCTGTTTCCTTAATTACTTAGGTTAAATAATTAATAAATTATTCTGGTTTATTAAGCAATAAATAAATAAATAATTACTTTTAAGTGATTAAAGGTTAATAGATTGTGATCATATAAAATAATACAGTTTAAGTTTAAATTTGGAAAAAAATAAATTTCATCATTAATTTCGTCTACAGTATCTCCTTTATTAAATAAAATTATTTTTCATAATTAAACATTTTATTTACATAAAATAATAGCCTTTCTCTAATAAAATAAATTTACTCAAAATAAATATTTTATTTCACACATAATTAGATCTCATTTTTCTGAGTCTAACAAAGTTGGTTTGGCATTTTTTCGATTTTTAACAAATTTTCTACGAATTTTAGAAATTTAAATTCAATTACGTGCCACACGTGAGGGCCACGGGGTTGGCCACACGAGATCCGCCGTGGCCACACGCGATCCCACCCGCGTGTGGCTCGCGGTGTGGCACCACCGTGGCGGCGGGCGGCGGCGGTGCAGCCACCGGAGTCGGCCGGCGATGGCCCAAAGCTCGCCGTGAGACCACTTACGAGCTCTACTCGACGCGGCGAATCTTTTGGTGGAGGTGCGCGCACATGAGCTCGACCCTAGCTACACCGGCGGCGAGGTCCGGCCATGGCGAACCCTCCGGCGGTGGCGCGAGCTCACCACGAGCACAAAAATTGGGGAAAACAAGTGGGAAGCTTCTATCAAGCATGCGCAAGCCCGTCGTGGAATCAAAAAGACATGAGCAAGTCCCGAGAGGTGTGCTCACCGTGAGTGGCGGAGATGGCGGTGGCCGGACGCGGAGGAGATGAGGAATTTCACGGCGACCTGCAGAGCAAAGAGGGTCCTGAGCCGCCCGGGACTTGAGAAACAAGTTGCGCACCTCCGGGAAGAAAAAGGAAGAACAATAGCTCACCACGGATCACGAATTTGGTGACGCGGTGACGGACGGACGGTGAACTCCCGAGAAGCAAGAGCGACCTCGCCTCGACGGAGTGGAGCTGCTCAAGTCGATTGACCGGTTGGGTAAGCTTCGTACGGTCCTCGGCGGAGCTCCCGGCGTCGATGGTTTGGACGGAAGGTGGCTGGGGCGGCCCGGCGGCCGTGCTCTAGAGGGGCGGGGTGGCGGTGAGGTGTGGAGGAAAATGAGAGGAAGGAGAAGGGAAGGCAGGGCGGGAGGGGCTTTATCCCGCCCGGGAGGCGGTGCAGGCAAGCAGACCGAGCAGCTGCGCGAGCAGGCTGCGTGGCGGGAGGCGTGGCAGCCCCGGCCGGAGGCGGTTCGGCCGCGGCGGCGCCGAGAGCTCGGGAGAGGGGAGAGAGGAAGAAGAGGTCGGCCGCCGGGCCGATCCCGGAAATTTTGCAAAAACACCCCGGACTTCCACGTAATTAAAAAAACAGCTTTCCGGTGCTCCAAAAATTCCCAAATTTTTCAGGGGTGTTAATGAAAACATTCTAGGCATTTTTCCTGTTAAGTCTAGGGTAAAACTCCAAATCGTTTTTGGACTAAAAATTCATAGCTAAATTAATAAAAGAAGCTTTGTTTATTTCTTGCAAATATTTTCACAAAGTAAAATACTTTCAGAAATTTCCATAAATCTTTATTTGTGATAATTAAGCCATAGGAAATGTTAAACTTGAATTTTCTTCTCATTTTTTTTTTAACACTTCCTTTATTCTTTAGCTAACTTGATATTTTATGTGCAATTTCTTCACACTATGCTTAATAATTTCATAAATGAAATGTGATGACATGCTCATGAATGCCATGAAATGCATTTTATTGCTGTGAGTTGTTACATTCTAGTATCGTAATTTCCATCGTCCGTTTCGTACTTTTTCCTATTACCTCGTTATGCGTGCCTAACCCTTGTTTCACGATCCGTCCGTCGGACGCTGCCGAGGAGTTCCCATCCGAGCTGCAGTTTGAGGAGTTTCCGCCGGAGCAGCCGTACGAGTACCCCGACCCGGCCCGGGAGCAGCCCTATCCGGGCAAGCCGCAATCCTTGACCACTCTTGATCCTATTTAGTACTTGCATTAAATTAGACCATGCATGATTAATGGTTACTTGCACTTGTAGTTTACCTATGCCATACTATGCAATCCTTGCCACCGTTTGCCATAGGTTGTTCTACTCGTTACTCGCATGTTAGTACTTGCTTAGTTGTTTAATTGAACCTCATGGTGACTATACATGTTTTTTTGTGTAAAATAAATTGTAGGTGTTTCTTAGGTGTCGAGTTTCGTACTAGATACCATGTAGGACCTTTTGCGGGGCGAGTGTGTAGGTGGTTAGGTGCTCGGGAGACTTCCGGAGAGTCTCTATTTGGAGAGTACCGTTGCGGGTACTCGTTGTGTAGGGGCCTTGGGTTTATGGGGCCCTTGTTGTGGTGACACTCGTTGTTGAGATCGTTGATTTGAGGAGAGGGATGGTGACTCGCCCCGGCAGCTTAAGGACCGGTTCTTGTGCGTATACCTCTCTTGGCTTTACTAGCATACCACGTGACTTGTATGGGCGGATCGGATCATGATACTTAGCGGAGGACAGGGTGGCCCGCCGTGGTGTAGAGAATAGTGGTAGTGGGTGTTGGAGCGTTTGTCTCGACCCACGAGCAGAGGATATCCCACCCGACCCGTGGTACGCCTTGTCACACCCTTCAGGACCTTCTTTTCCTATGTTGTGGTCGGAGGATCCCGGACCCGAGGGACGGGCACCTACCGACCGATGCTTTGTGGAGTGATCTTGTGAGTGTTGCTTTGCTTGGGCCACGACGGTGGTCTTTTGTTTGAGTACCTCTTCACGTGGGTACAGTTGCTTACTCTCTGCAGAGATATATAAATCTATACATATAGTCTAGCCCAAAGTATGGGCACTACCGAGAGAAATCCACTTGATTAGCATTTACTATTTCTCCCCTCCGATAGGTGTTTTACTTCCGGCTTCGAGCTGTGGTCCCGTGGAGGTGTGCGGGACATAAAACTTGACCCTTGCAGGATTGTGTTGTTTCCTGCAAGGCCACTTATAAAATTTGACTATTAATAAAATGTGATTGACATAGACTTGAGGAATAATGCTTTAGGTGCTAGCCATTGTCTTTCCTTGAACTATCCCAACATGCATACATTGTTGATAGGTAGTTTGCGGCTTGCTGAGTACGTTATGTACTTACGGCTTTATCACTTTGTTTTTCGGACGCCGTTGCCGAGGAGCCGGCCGAGCCGCTTGAGGGAGCCGACGGAGAGGAGTGACGGTCTCGCCTACACTCGAGTCGCTTGTGGGTATGGTCTTCACCACGGTTCTTCACCGGAGATGCTTCCGCTTCGCTTCCGCTAGATTTCTACTATGATTTCGCGATGGCCCGCGTGCCACGCCCTTGTACTCTTGAGATTGAGACTTATGCATAATAATAATATACTTGGAGATTCTATTATCTTGCCTTGATTACTCTCTTTATTTATGGTTTTTCTGTACTAACATGTGTTGGATGTACGTGCCACACTCCCGGGAGTGGCATAGAGGTACAAAGGGTCCGGGTTTCACGTTGGTGAAATTCGGGTCTTCACTCTCTCTCTCTCTTTCTCTCTCTCTCTCTCTCTCTCTCTCTACACCAACCGGTCACGCGTCCACCTCCTCGGCCACCGGCCGACCTCCCCGACGGCTCCTCCTCCCCGGCCCGCGTGCCCTCCTCCCGTCGGCCTCCCCGCACGGTGCTCCACCAACCGCCGCCGTTCTCCACCGTCCGACCGGATCCAGCGCCGGCGAGGCCGAGCCACGACACACGAGGCCGGGAGGAGGGGCATCGACCTTTGCTCTCCGGCGGGGTCCCTCCTCATCCCTCTCCGGGGATCGACGCCCTCCCTAGCGGTCGGCTCTAGCAACCACGGGCGGTGGCAAGGGGTGGCCGGATCCGGGGCCGCCCCTCTCCGGCAAGCCATGGGCTGTGGTGGGGCGGTCGAATCCGGGGCCACCCCTCTCTAGCGGGTCATGGGCGATAGCGAGGCATTCGGATCCGAGCCCGCTCGTCTTCGGTGGGCCATGGGCGGTGGTGAGGCAGGCGCATTCGGGGCCACCCCTCTCCGGCGGCCGAGCGGCGACAAGGGGCGTCGGATCCACCATCTCCCCTCTCCTTAGCGGGCGGCGCGAATGAGGCCGGATTGGACGGGCTGGTGGGTCACACGAGCCCGCTCGTCTCGTCCAAGCTTTTTTTCTTGTTTTTAAATTTCCACCGTAGCGGCGGTTGAAGACTTCGACCGTGGCTATAGTGACACTATAGCCACGGTTGGCCTTGTTTGCAAGGCTACAAATGATTATCAGTAGACTTACGGATGATTATCTCGTAGCCTCGCAAACATAGCCACGATTGGGTTGACCCGCGGCTATAGAGGTCTTCCAACCGTGGCTATAGTGCTTTATTGTTATAGTTTTGGTAGGGTGGTGCACCCTTGCTATGCCAAAATAGATTTGATATAGTTTGAGGACCATAATAAAGAATTTAGAGGTAAATCATTCTATCTGCAATCAATGTAGAAAATAACGATAAATTTAGATTTCTAACTATAAGATAACCAGAGCATGAGAGTTGGAGAACTAGCCTAGCCCCCATATGAATGCTAAATAATGCAGATGTCCACATGGAAAGCTATGAAACAATACTATGCAAATTAGACAAAGGCTAGGGGCTACACCATCTAAAAAATGCCGGGAGCTAAATAAAAAAAATTGGGAGACGTGTCATTTTGAGGTAAAGGTGCCATTTGTTACAACTAGAGATTATGGATTATGGATTTTAGAATCACAAGATGAAACAAAGTACTAGGTTTTGATTTCAGATTCTATAATCTCATAATCTCATATGTGACAATATTAGATTTTACAATCCATATTTGTGTAATCTAAAGTTGAAACAAGGTCATCAACATACAATATTTTTTTCATCTTCTTCCCCATCGTAGAAGCTCTCTGTACCTATCTCTCATGGCCTGCTCTTTCTTTAGATCTAGCAACGCATAACAAAAAAAATTAGAAGTCCACGTTATATCCCACCCCATCTTTCCTCTAGTTGTTGTTTCTTCCATTGCTTTGGTGCCAGTAGTCAGGTCATGCATGTCATTCCACGATGTCATTACACCATCAGTCTAATGATAAAACTTTTTGACAGATGAATGTTAATGTGCGAGATGAATCTAATGAGCCTAATTATTTTATATTTTGTTAAAATAATGCTACAATAATCATCAGTTAGTTGTGACTTAATTACTTTTATTAGATTAATCTCATGGATTAGTCTAGGGTTCTGTAATTAATTTTATAATTAAACTTTATTTATTACTCTAAATAATAAGATTTTTTTAGGTGATATGACTAATATTTTAGTCCTAGAAACGAATAGCCTTACCACTGAGGCAGCCCTCGCTTAGGCACGTCCGACGGGGATGCAACAAAGGATAGAAGTCCTAGTCCTCATGCCCAGAATGAAAGACGGATCTTAAGCTCGTCTGACCACATCGAGATGGAGTCTTCTGCGAACCTATGTACTATTTGGATGACAATTTGGCTGTCCATAGTGCAAGGTCACGCCGAATTAGGATATAGATATTTGTAATTTCAAAAATTCCCTTGTTGCAAAAAGTATCGAATTGTTAAGATAACTAGCTGAGTTCCGCGCGTTGCTGCGGAATGATTGGAACACATTTACGATGAACCTAAAAAGAACAAAAGAAATGGAAAGATCCTAATATGAGAAATTAATTCATAATTGACTAAAACATGACTCAAATTGAGCTTAAAGTGTAATATGAAAATGATGCAGTGCTTATTGATGAGCTTACGTGCCACTAATTTCAAAATTCTCTTATGATATGATTTATCAAAACATGAACAATAACCAATAATAGAAATGCACAAATGAGTGTTTGCAAATAAAATGGATGAACTTATGAAGTTTCTGCTGCATGTCAATGGGGATACTTTAGTTTAAAGAAAGAAAAGATAAATCCAGATCGAGTAGGAAGTGACTGTGATTTGAATAAAATACCCAATCTAGTCATCAGCATCAGCTGAGTATATGAAAAACATACCTCCAATGAAGACAAAATCATTTTGTTTTTTTTAATAATGTAGGGCAAAGAACTAAAAACGAAAAGGAAAATAAAATTAAGTAATAACTGATATGTAAATGTTTATAATTAGGAAATCTCAACTCCATTTCGTTGCCCATACCATGCACATGTTAAAGTGATGTGGGATAAATCTTGTAAAAGGCATATGTATGGAAGACGATGCACTCTGCTAAATAAAATATGTTGCAAATGTTTCTTATCCGGCTCTTGCTGCAATCCACACAAGCAGCTAAAATTGGTCGCTGCAATCAACTGCAGGAAAAATTTCAATTCCATGTCAATCAATGGATCGAGTTAACAGATGAATCTTGGAAAAATAATTCAAAGTTATACAAAAAAGACAGCTTGAAAATCGTATCTTTTATTGAGCCTTTTGTTTGTCCGAACAGGGAAGCAAGCTATTCACCATCTTGAGTGTAATAGATCTAAAAATTATGAACCAAGTTTCCTCCATCACCTCATGAGATTAGAGGTAGGTGCTACTATATAAGCAAACATGAAGCAACGAGTGGCATAGAGCGCGCCACGTCACCCTTCGTCCCCCTCTCGCCACCGCCGCCCCGTGACGCGCTCAACCGGGCCTCGGTCGTCGCAACCCCCCCCCCTTCCTACCTCCACTCCCCGACGCCACGCTTTGCCATGGTCAGCACAAGCCACCGCCACGACCGACCGGACCCCCTTTGCCCCGATTCTTTCGCCGTTGAACTTCTGAGTTCCGGGCTTCCGGCATATCCAAACCAAATTCCCATAACCCAGATCTTGTCCTCATAAACTCTGATATATCCACATCCTCTACTGGTATACACTGAACCTTCCCATCTGAATGTAGTTTTAATTGGAGTTTGATTGTGCTTCTTATTTATTTTATTTTATTCGCATTAGCTTCACATACTATAGAGACGGAGAATCCGAAGGAGCCCCAAGCTGGAGACGACGCCTGAAGGCCTAAGTCTCAAGACAGATTCCGACGCCAAGCCGAGTATCGACGTGAGCCACGGCTTTTAAGGATATAGCGTTGTCGGGGAAGCACTAACTATCCCTACTGATGGCCTATACTATATTGCATACTCTCTTGAGTGTAATTGTTTGCTTTGCATAAAATATAACCTTCTTGCTTATTGGTAATTCCGTTGTTGTTACCAAGATCTCGCCTTGATTGCCTTACCTTACCACCTCATAAACTCCACCTATACTGACATTTGATGCCTCGTGTACACAATGCAGCTATGCTTAGAAACGCTTAGGAACCTTGCGATGAAACTCATCGCCACACCATACCGTATATCTCTTTTACAGAAATGTATGAAATGTGTTTGGTGGTGTGCGTGTAAATGGGTGGGTGTTAGACGAACCGTGTTAACGTGAAGTTGGGCGGGAATTACCGACAGTGGGTGAAACTCCCTAGTACTGGTGCATAGTACCTGGTATTTAGGTATTTCGGTGTAGGTCCACATGTCATGGATGATTGTTTGCCCTACGACCGGTTCGTTGGACCCTAAATTGGTGATTTAGTGTACAACCACAAAACCTTTTATAGGCAGGACTGACACCAAATTAGGCTACGCATCAAGTGAGTTCCATCGGGTGTAGTAGTTTATTGACCTCTAGGGGTCACTAGTGATAATGGTGAGGTCCAATACTTGACAATACTTATACATGGTGGACGATATGCCTTGATGTCATATTCGTCGGGCCCCTGGACTTCGTGGTGGACTTGTGTGCGTGCCTAATTACGATGGAAGCGTTATGTACTTACTTGCAAAGAGCGCACCAATCTTTACAGAGTGTATAATTATCCGAATGTCCGTTGTCACGGTATATTGACACACCAAACCTTGAGCTCACATCAATTAGCCACATAATAATCTCCTTGACATGTGAGTGTGTGTAGCGATACCCGTGTTTTTGGAAAGTGTGTGGTATGGATAATGGAGATCCATCCCTATTAAAAACTTCAGCAACAGGTGAGAATTATTTATGCTCTCCCCATGGCCTACCAACTGAAATATTGACATGTCCCTCGTTCCTTGATATCTATTCTTAGTGAACCCCGCATGCTTAGCTGCTAGCGCAAATATCAAATCTCTTGTCTACATCCTTGCCACAACCTCAATGCATGATTACACCCTCCGAGTAGTGTTAGGGTTTGCTGAGTACCTTATGTACTCACGTTTGTTCATTGTGTTTTTTAGTGGACAAACTTCAAATAGTCGTATGCTCAAGTTGCCTATGGATTGAAGTGATCAGTTTTTTTGCCTATTTTCGCTGCATACTCCTAAAATGTTACTTAGCAATGTTTTGTAAGTTCTTCGTATATCATCGTATTTTAGTATTATATGGATTCAAGACTACGTGTTTACGTGTACCAACTACTGATCCAGGAATTGGTACTAGATGCACAATACCTCTCCTGGAGAGAGGGGTATCACATATAGGTGGTGCCTTCCGAAGAGAGAGCTCAGACCTGAGGCAGACATGAGTCGCTGTGGATTTGTGGTATTAACAAGAGGAGTTAATTTTGCACCAATTGCAGACTGTTCGGTTGCTTGCGTTAGACAAAGTGGAAACCTAATAGGGTACTAACGTGTAATAGGATTAGAATGCAACATGCATGATATAAAAGATGAACAAGCATTTTGATAATTAATCTGATGGCTGTGGTTTCATAGTGAACTTGTACATATATATGCACCGAGCCAAACTTCTCTTTGGCATCAGTTATCATTAGTGCGTATTCTCGAAGTAGCAGGCAACAGTCCAGAAGAAAGATGGAAATAGAAACTTCAAAATTAAAAGGCCCACCGAGATTTTATCATTAGTGCGTATTCTCGAAGTAGCAGGCAAAAGAAAGATGGAAATAGAAACTTCAAAATTAGAAGGTCCCACCGAGATTTGAACTCGGGTTACTGGATTCAGAGTCCAATGTCCTAACCGCTAGACCATGGGACCACTTGTGCAAAAGTCCGATTGTAGATGGTATTATACCTATGTTGTTAGTCCATTGGTCCCATCCAGTCTATTTTACTCCCCTGAACAATCCACTTTGTCCAAACTACATCCTGAACAAAATCATGGTTCACTTTACTTCCCAAACAATTTAAGTTGGTACAATTTACTCTCTTATGCAATATCGCTTTTATATTTTTCTTGGTACGAGCTGAGTTTAGTGCTCAAATTTTGGACAATGTTAGTTTTCATTGAACCTTACATTTAAAATATATAATATATATATATATATTAAATATATATTTTATAGTTTAATAGCATCAAATATCGTCTTAATTATATAGTTCTAGAATTGTATATAAAATATTTAAGAAAAAATACAAAATATTTTCATTTATATAGAGAATGATATCATGTATCATAATGCAAAATTTGAGCTTCAAAATCAAATCGTACAAAGAGAAACAAAAAAGAGAAATTGCATAAGGAGTAAATTGAACCAACTTAAATTGTTTGAGGGAGTAAAGTGAGCCAAAATTTTATTTAGGGTGTAATTTGGACATAATAGATTGTTCAGAGGAGTAAAATAGACACAATAATCTTTCTGAGGCGCAGCTCATCACCGCCACTATAGCTCCCTGTTAGGCTGTTACATTTTATGGCCTTTTCTGTTAGCGGCGACCTAGTAGACCAAAGCTCGCCGTATGTCATATAGCCTATAGGTCTTCCATTTCCATCCCATTCTCATGGATTCAGTAGCTTAATTGCAAGCAGAGGAAGTGCTATTCTGATCGATCGTATTACGAATCATACGAATATTGATTAAAACACCATCATCTAAGTGACAAATATGTATCAACCAGATGACACCATCGTAAGTATATTTGGAATTGTAAGCCGTGTCTAGTTGCTATGGATGAGACACGGCCGCATCAGTCCGGAGATTTGGCTTTGCCGATAATTGGGGCGTGTTATTTGCAGGCTCGACGTACGGAAAGCTATAGATTTTGTGAGACAGCATGTGTAGGGCGAAGATGATAGGAAACATAAATAATCCCGCCTATGCTTTCATGGCATAATATAATGCCAAAGTCTCGTATCAGTCCTGCTCCGGGGGAACGAAAGTTGTAACTGTTTTGTTTAGAAAGGCTATGCTAATAGAAGAATACTTTAAATTACTCCTGGCAGAGAGCGCCTGTAGCTCAGTGGATAGAGCGTCTGTTTCCTAAGCAGAAGGCCGAAGGTTCGACCCCTTCCTGGCGCGTTTTTCTTTTATGTTGCTCTTTTTGTGTGGCCTAGAAGGACGAACCCACGGGAAAAATGAAACTACAGTAATTGAGCTTGAATGGAGTGAGAACTCAGATATATCTTCCCACCAGCACTCCTACAATGTGGCAACGGATGAGAGTTGATAGGGAGCAGAATTGATTGGGAATGTCAACTTATTAAGCGATCTCGAAGACAACATCCTGATTTTTTAATATAAGCTTCTCTCCTTTATATTTAATCGGAGTGACTATATTTTTCCTCAAAATCTATAAATTTTTTGAAACATTTAAATTATACTGTTGAAACAATTAGTCTGTACTACTCGAATAATGAACATACACTGTTGAAACAATAGGCTAGTTTAAGATATGATTATTGTAGGAGTGCATGACAATAGGCTAGTCTAATACGTCATTGTTCCAACAGTGCATTCTAATTGTTTTTTTAGATTAACTTTTGCTTTTCAACTTTTTTTAGATCAGCTGCTGATTTCACCTTTTTTTGTGTGTCTGTTGGGGAGAGGGGGCAGGGGAGATGTCTATTTTACTATTCGAATAATTTATTTTGTCCAATTTAGTATCCCGAACAAAATCTTGACTTATTTTACTACCTGAAATAGTTTAAGTCGGTGCAATTTTCTCTCTTATGTAATTTGTCTTTTTTGCGTTTTAAATTTGAAACTCAAATTTTATATGATGATAGCTGCTATCAGTCTCTATGTAAAATAAAATATCTTATATTTTTTATAAAAATTGTTTTCATAAGTTTGTACTCTATAGTTCATATAATATTTGATACTATTAAAACTATAATACAAATTCTTAAAATACGTCTTATATTTTATGATATTTATCATGTGCAAAATTTCAGCTTCAAATTCAAACCGTACAAAAAGAAATAAAAAATACAAATTGCACAAGGACGTAAATTGCACCAACTTAAATTATTTGAGATAGTAAACTAAACCAAAATTCTGTTTAGGTACTAAGCTGGACAAAGTGAATTATTAGGGTAGTAAAATAGACTTTTTTTATCAACTACTGCTTTTCACCAAACACTATACCATCCTCGCGCTTCCTAGACTAGCAATTGGGTCGGACTGGGCCGGGCCGCCAAGAGATTCCACGAGTCACAAGAGGCCTGGATGCAGCATGGTCCAATGCCGATTGCAGTCACTTGTCACGCTCACGTCCCTGGCAGCCGATCACAAAGGTATCGCGTTCCGCCGCTGCTCTCCGCAGAAAGGCCCTGACATGAACCCTAAGCCTAGGGGCAAATGAACGAGTCTAGCAGATAAGGCTTGCATCATCGTCGACGTGGATCCATCTCGATCCGTCCCGGTCCATGGCCGGCGGAAGCCAAGGGAACGATCCTGCGCGGCCACTGCCCGACGACGTGCTCGAGGACAACTTCCGCCGCCTTGCGCCGCGTTGGGTGGCCGCGTGCCGATCCGTCTGCCGGGCGTGGCGCGACGTCGTATTCTTCTCCTTCATCGACCATGACTACCCGGACTTCCTCGCCCGGCCCTCGGCCACGCCCACCATCGCCGGCTGGCCCGACTCCGTGCCCGTATTATACGATTGGTGCGACACCGAGGACCACTGCAATGGCCTCTTACTGTCCTTCGGCTACCGTGGGGTTGTAGTTAACCCTGCCACGCGACGGTGGGCACTCTTGCCCGAAAATGATAATGATATATATAGATGACTACACGAAGGTTTACCATGACTATGAATGAAGTAAAGCACCTGGCGTACGATCCCACCATATCGCCGGATTATGAGGTGATTTCACTTCCCATGTTTTATTCTCGGAGAGAGATCGGCCATCTTCCTCCGATACAGAAACCCGAACTCGACCCTGTAACTGAGCAATCTGAATGGCCACCTTTAGTCTACATTCTACAAGTGTTCTCGTCTAGCACTGGGCAATGGAAGGATAAGTCATTCGTTCGTGAAGGAGATGTCCTTGGGACTATCGCTAAACTTAGATCGGAACTCCCAGCTAAATGGTTGCACAACTATATGGTCTACTGGCGCGGAGTGGCCTACATATTTTGTCAGTCAGATTATGTTATGAGGTAGCGGCTCATGCATCACTATCATTCTTCATTAATTTTTATTTTTTGTTCATTTTTTCTTTTAGTTTATTCAATTATATATAGATGTATGACCTTTTTAACGTCTCTATATATGTTTGATAATTACATTTGCAGAATATCGTTATCAAGTGACAAGTACCATATTATTAGAGCATCCATAGATTTGACGAGAAAATATCACGACTTACATCTAGGGAAGTCCAAAAAAGGCGTGTACCTGGCCTCACTTGATGACCGATGTTGTCTTCAAGTTTGGAGACTCAAAGATGCGTCTCCTCGAATGGAGTGGGTGCTGATATACCTCAAGCGCATGGTGCCATGTCGAAACTATGACCAGGGATCCTGGATCTTACAGGGTATTAACTACAATGATGACCAAGGAAAGTCTGCTGTTCATTCGTTCGTGAAAGAGCAAACGCTAGAATGGAACTCAGACGATGACGATGTTGTAACACATGGATCTAGACAGATGTCGATAGTCGGGTCGTTCCATCCATACAAGGAGGTAATCTTCCTATGTGAGTCAACAACAAGAGTGGTAGCCTATCATCTGAATGGATCAAAGGTTCAGTACTTGGGCAATATACCGCTACCACCACATGATGCACCTGATTCCATAAGATTGTCTTTCCCTTACAGGCCTGCTGGATGTGAAAGTCACCTTGAAAGAAAGAAGTGTATAAACTACTAATTCGGAATCAACACATGTTTTTTTTCTCATTGAATGCTGTATTTTGACTATTGATAATATATTCTTTTTTAGTACTAGTTTTTTCATCATCGTAGAAAAATACTGCTTCTGTTTTTACTTGTGCACGATTGCACGAAACTTAACCTCTCCTAAATATGCATTTGGAGCTAGATCTTTTCCACTCAGTCATTTGTTAAATTACTTCTATATGTACTGTTAAATTACTAGTGCCGCAATCTTGTTTGATGCATCTCTACTACTGTTTCTTGTATTAGCATTTGCACCTTACAGTGTTATAACCAAGCAAAAAAAATGTCTCACCCCCGCGTTTAGTTATAATTTGCAAATTATTCCGGTTGTATAAACAAAACAAAAAAAAAACTGCTCTCTCAAACAGACCACCTGCAAATCTGTATTGCATCCGGTTTCTTGCTGATTCCCTTCCTCTTTTATGCACGTTCAGACTTTCAATTGGAGGTAACACTCATTAGCACAAATCGAGCCTCTAGCGGCGGGCCAAAACCTGCTATAGTGGCGGCTATCGCGGCCCACCGGTACAGCTCCATAGCTAACAATCAAAGACAGTAATGGCGTCTTCTAGTAAATATCTAAATATATATATAAAAAAATATATATTTATATATATATATATAAATATATTTAGCTACGTATATATTTATGTACATAAAATGTATATATGTATTATACAAATATTTGTATGTATATATGTATTATATAAATAATTATACATATATATTTATAGTTGTGGCTCCTCCATAGCTAAATATATAAATATAAAATATATTATACATATATTTGTATGTATGTATGTACGTATATATGATGGTATATATGTTGATAAGTAGGATCTTCTAGTAAATTTCGAAAAGCCACAACTGTTTTACCAAACGGCTTTCAGCTTTCTCACGAGTTCATAACCCATAGCCGTTTTTTCACAGCCCACAGCCCACAACAGCTTGTTTCACAGCCACAGCCCAACCAAACACCCCGTAAATGTACCAACCTACAGCCTATAGGTTGAGAGTTGATAAATTTAGCAACCTTATTTTAAGAATGATTGGAGAATAATTTTTACTAATCACATCATCCTAATTTTTGAGTTAGCAACCTTATTTAGAGAACGGTTGGAGATGCTCTAAGATCCGTAGTTTAAATTAAAAGTTTGGTTAGTTAGATTTTCTATCCGATCTACTGCCCGATACCCAGAATTTTGATTATTTCGTTCGGTGTTTATTTTTTTTATTCCGTTCTTTGGATATGGGTTTTGTGCCTAGCCGTACTCCTGATTTAGAAGCCCTTCTTATGGTTCCCATCAATACTATTGAGTTAAATTTGTTTCAAATATACATTAAGTGTCCTACCAAAAAAAATATAAACAATTATTTCTAGTACGGCTGGTCTCCAACAGTAAAAGCAATAAAAATCTTGGACTCGAAAAACAGTAAAAGATCTTGACCTACACAAAGCGATGGAAAAACATTCATTCAATAATTTCAAAACAGAAAAACATTCATTCAATACAAAAGGGTGCACGAGACGTGTTGGAGTCTCGCGCAAGCGAGGGCGATTTACGCGATCCCTCCTGAAAATTGACTCCGCGCTCCGCGCTGAAAGGAAATAAGCGTGCTGGGGAGGGGGTGTGTGAGGGTCATCCTCATCTCGCGCACCCGAGGACGATTGATCCGAAAACAATCGCCCTCGCGTACGAAGGGCAGACCGCCTCTCGCGCACCCACGTGATCCCGCCTCTCGAGACGCTACGCCTGCTGTTTCTTTATATCTAGTTTTTTCATTTTTTTCTTAACACGTAGGAAGGGAATTCGTTGCGGGTTACAATTGTCACGTACACATCGGATTTTTCCCTTAGATAAAAGAAAATGTATAGGTCTTTATGATTCAAGTGTATAGGTCCTTATGTTTCTAAAAAAACAAAGATGCTATTGGTTATCGATTTTTCTCCTACCATTCTCTTTAAAAATAAATAATATTTCAGGTTGATTATATTTTTCATTTTGTTCTATATAAAAATAAATTCATTTTAAACATCAATTTTGTTTCGGAACAAAATAAATATTCTAAAACGAAAAGAATTGTTCTGCTAAATTCATTTAGTTTCACATAGATTTGTTTTTTCTTACAAATAAGTAATTACATGCTCCATGCTGAAAGTATGCAATCCAGATGAGAAAATATTGCTAGATCTAGCTCTGCACCGATTTCACAATGTTGTGGAACCACCGGCTGAAAAAATTCTCAAACAACGTTCAAGAATAAAAAGGTTTTGTTTGGAGTTGTTTTTCATCTTGTTCCATAAATTATTAAATATGTTCATGAACAATGTTTTAGAACAAATTTATTTTGTTTCGACTTTTTCATCTTGTTTCACAAATTCTTAAATTTGTTCTGAAACAATACACCACATGTTCCAGAATGAAATTAGTTTGTTCCGAAACAAAAAATAAATGTTCTGGAAGAATCTAATTTTGTTCTAAAACAAACATTTTTGTTCCTTACTATTTTTCTTTTTGTTCCGCAGGAAAATTTGTTCTGGAACAATAAATTTTGTTCCAGAATAAAAAAAATAAATATTCTAGAAGATTAAAAAGAATTGTGTACTAAATTCATTTCGTTTCACATAAATTTACTTTTTTCTACAGATAACTATTTGTGGGCTCCACGCTGAAAGGAAATTATCATTACGTGATCCAGATGTACTCCCACGCTTCGCGATGATTTCACAATATTCTCAATCAATGAGCTAAGAAAAATAATCTGGAACAGTGTTCCAGAACAAACGGATTTTGTTCTGAATTATTGTTCATCTTCTTTAAAAAATTAAACAAATTTGTTCTTGAACAATATTCTTGTAACACCCCGATTTTCGGCCAAAATAAAACCCACTCAACAAATTATTTTATTTTATTCGGGAAAAACAATTTTTGAAAATAACTAGGAATTAAAACCTAATTATAGCTATAGGGAAGATAATACCTAGGATTTTTTAAGTAAAATCCTAAAGCATGCAAACTTGTTTGTTTCTATTTTAATTACCTTACTTTTATTTTGTTTCATTTCATTTTTTGTTTATTTGAACTTATTTGGTTTTTATTTAATTTTATTTTGGATTAAGGAGTGAAGAAGAAAGAATAGAAAAAAGGGGAATTATTCCCTAAACGGGCCGCCCTACCCATTTCCACTCCCCGGCCCGAGCCTCTCTTTCTCTCCGGCCAAGCCCAACACCCCCTTGCCCCCCCCCCCCTCCTTCCTCGTCGCGCGTCGTGCGCCGGCCTCCCCGTCGCCCGTCCCCCACCCAGCAAAGGTCGCCGCCTCCGCACTCCGCGCGCACCCCGCCGGCCTCGCTCGCACGCCCAAGCCGCCGCCCTCCTTGGTTCCTCCCCCTTATCCCATTGCTTCCCCCTCCCTCCTGCTCACCTCCGACCGTACATGGTCCCCTCCCCCGCCATGCCGCTCATCGCACCGCCTCGCTCGCCGCGTCACCATGGCCACACTCGAGCTCCTAACCTATAAAAGCAGCCCCGCCTTCCCTTTGCTCACCACACCGCCCGCCGGAGCAGCCAAGGCAAGCTCCGCCTGTTGCTTCCCCTTCTTCCCCCTCTCCCCGCCTCCGCCACCGGCCCGACCCCCACCTTTCCCCTTCACCGCCCGGCCGTCTCGGTTCCCCTCCGCCGGGCCAAGGTGTCACCTAGTTCCGTCGTGGTTGCGCGCACCTCCCCAAACACCCCTCCTCCAAACAAAGCCCCCGGCCATCCCCCTCTTTCGCTGCCATCGCGTCGGGCTCCGATAGGGTAGCTCATCCCCGTCCGGCGCCGCCCGCGTCGTCACCCCTCCCCACACCTCTGCCACTCCTCCCCGACCACCGTCGTGCCCTCCCCTCTCCCCTCCGGCCGCCGGAGCCGCCGGAATCAGGAATTCCGGCGAGCCTCCCCTGCCGCGCCGCCCCTAGCCGCCGCCGGGCATCGTCGCCCAACCACCCCCGTCCGATCCAAGCTCAATGGCCGGGATTAGAAAGGACATACCCCTTCGTCCTATTTAAATCCCGACCGTCGATCTAGAGATCCACGCCCTACGATTTATCGCCTTTTCTCTTTAGAAAATAAATCCCACCTATCTCGGAAAAGACATTTTACAAAAAGCCCCTTGGCCTTTTCCGGAATTAATTAAGAGCCCTTAGATTTTTTTACACAAAGCCCCCTAGCTTTTCCAAAAATACAAATAGGTCCCGGACTGGATCGAAAATGCATTTTTGCATTTTAGCCCCTCCACTTTCCTAGAATTACCAAAATTAATTTATCCTTTTATAGAAACCCTAGATAATTTTACAAAAACACACTCGGACTTTCGACAACCATAACTTTTCAACCGCAGCTCTGTTTTAGACGATTCCGACGCCGTTGGAATCATCGTAACAAACCCTAGCCTCCGGAGCCTTCCTCTTCACTCCATTTTATTTGATTTTTCCTTATTATTACTTTTTGCTTTCATTATTTTATGTGACATAGCTTACGTACTCTAACGTCGTCTCGTAGACGAGGAGAACCAAGAGCGAGGAGCCCGAGGTCCCCGACTACGAGGAAGACTTCGAGGACGCGTTAAGAGGCAAGCTCTATCAATTCCTTGATCATAATTGATCCTAATTACTCTGCTTATTCTCGCACCAATATATGAAGCTATTCTTAATATGCATTATCCTTGCAAATATTTTACTAGAGCCCAATTGTTATGTGATAATGTTCAAATCACTATAGATATGAACATTATACCCTTGATTGTCATTAGAACACTAGAATCAACCTAGCTGTATTGTTAACTATGTTAATGATAATATTAGGATCATGCTTAGGAACTCATTACTATCTACCATCATACACCTTGTTTATGAAAATGTGTGAAAATGTGTTTGGTGGTGTGTGTGATGGGTGGGTGATTAGATTAACGGTGTTGAGGTGAAGTTGGGTGGGAAATGTTACTGGTCGTGGGTGAAACTCCTAGTACTTGTTGTAGAGTACTTGATGATTAGGTGTTTGTCCATTTGTGATGGACGAGTGTTTGCCCTGTCATATAAGGACCGGTTCTTCGGACCCTAAATTGGTGATTTAGTGTACAACTACGAGAACCTGTTATGGGCGGGATCGTGCACCAAACCTCGAGTTACGCAACAAGAAGTTCCACCGGGTGTAGTAGATGACGGAGGTCCAGGGATGGGTTATTTGGTGAAGTCCAAGTACTTGGCACATATATGGTGGACGGCATGCTTGTGTCATACGCGTCGGATCCCCGGGCATTCGGGGTGGACTTGTGGGCGTGCCTAGTTACGGTGACAGCGTTATGTGTTCCGTAGCTAAGAACATATAGCTTGTGGGTAAAGTGTACCAACCTCTACAGAGTGTATAAAACTATCCGGATGTCCGTTGTCACGGTATATTGACACGTCAAACCTTGAGCTCTCATTGATTAGCCACAAATATTAATACCTTGATGTGTTAGTGGGTAGCCTTGTGTTCGTGTGTTTTAGAAATGGTGTTGGCCGGTGTGCCGAGTTGTTATGACCTTCGGTCGAAAGGCTCATCTAAAAAGAATGAAAACTGTCGGGATCGATGAATATCTCCCCCAGGTCCGGACAACTAAAATTATAAAATTGCTTTGCTCTTCAAGAACCTCCTTATTTCTGTAGTAAGCCACTGCATCCGCGCCTTTCTGCTAGAACTCGACCATACCTTGACCACAACCAGATTGCATAAATAATATCCCTTGCTAGTGGTAGAGCTTGTTGAGTACCTTATGTACTCACCCCTTGCTTATTTGTTCGGACGAAGATGGAGAATAATACCACGAGGATGAGGAGTAGGTCGCGTCCTTCGCTCGATGTTGCCTGTGGAATTTATGATGCTTTTCAGTGTGTTTTCTTTTATGTGAGGCTGGCCTATCCGCCTTTTTAATATAATCCAGACCATGTATGCCCTAGCTACTATCCCTTTGAGGAATCAATAAAGGTTGTTGTATCGGATTTATATCTCTACGTGTGTACCAACTACTGTTCCAGGGATTGATACGTATACACAATGTAGTCCTGAGAGTGGGGCGCCGCAATTCTAGAACAAACTAATTTTTTAGACTTTTTTCATCTTGTTACATAAATTATTAATTTTGTTCTGGACAATACCATGTGTTCTAGAACAAAATTAGTTTGTTCCGGAAAAATCAGTTTTGTTGCGAAATAAAAAATAAATATATTAGAACAATTTAATTTTGATGTTCCTTGTTATTTTTTATTTTCTCTATCGGAAATAATATATATTTTTTCGTTCGGAAATCGGCCTCAGCGCGGGCGTTGCGTTCCTTCGCACCTCCGTGGTTCGCACGGGCGTGCGCGAGAGGCGTCCCTCCCTCGCGCACGCGAGGGCGATGGGTCCCCCGATTGACCCTCGGCGGGGCGCACGCGCGAGACACGATGGTGCGCGAGGGGCGATCGGCCCCCTCCCCTTCATAACAGTCACGAGTATATAGGATCAACTCTTCGGCCTTTTGCGTTTCATTGCCGATCCATCACGATCTAGTGACCTGTCCTCGAAACAAACAAACAAAAATCTCGATCTCTAGTGCCCGTGTCCATGGCCGCCTGCGCAAGCGAAGGGCGACCACGCCAGAAACAACGGAGAGAGGCGGAGCATCCGGCGGCGGGCGACACACCGCGGCCATTGCCTGACGACGTGCTCGAGGACATCTTCCGCCGCCTCGTGCCGCGCCGGGTCGCCGCATGCCGCTCCGTCTGCAGGGCGTGGCGTGCCGTCGTCGACGCGCGCCGCCTGCTCCGGGAGGACCTGCTCCCGCTCAAGCTGAGCGGCATCTTCTTCTGCTTCATCGACTACGACTACCCGGACTTCCTCGCCCGGCCATCGGCCC
This sequence comes from Chloris gayana, assembly GCA_031894775.1. Taxonomy (NCBI): domain Eukaryota; kingdom Viridiplantae; phylum Streptophyta; class Magnoliopsida; order Poales; family Poaceae; genus Chloris; species Chloris gayana. The sequence goes on along the minus strand of JAUNZO010000885.1, from coordinate 347,702 downwards.
CGACCATTGCTGGCTGGCCTGACACGCTGCCGAAGGTGGAATCGTGGACGGACATCGAGGATCACTGCAACGGCCTACTTATGTCTGACGACATGGTGGTCAACCCTGCCACGCGACGGCGGGCACGCTTGCCCTGGGATTCGTGCGGGCGCGACAAGGTTTACCATGATTATGAGCTCATGCACCTTGCGTATGATCCCACCATATCACCGCATTACGCCGTGATTTCAGTCCCCTGCTTCCATTATGACAGCGAAAGAGAATTCTTTCTGTCAAGCCAACGAAACAATAATTATTGGCACCATCCACAGCTCAATCCCAATGATGAGCATAAACTGGACCCTGCAATTGAGCAGTCCCAATGGCCTCCATCAATCTACACTGTAAAAGTTTTCTCATCTTGTACTAGAAAATGGAGGTTGAAGTCATTCGTTCGACAAGGAGAGGTTGTGGGAACTATCGCTAGCATGAGATCATTGGAACTCCCATCCAAATGGCTGCACAACTATAAGGCCTACTGGCGAGGAGTAGTCTACATATATTGTCAATCTGACTATGTCATGAGGTAGCCGTTCTCTCATACTTCCTCCCTTCTCAAATTACTGCCACTTAACCTTTTGTGTTGTGCTTGATCATCCATCTTATTAAAAAAATTATCATATATTTTGTTATTCTTTTATTACTACAGAAACTCGAAATATAACTTGTAATTTGCATATTTGAACAATTTAAGAAAGAAGGGAAGAGTAATCCATGGAATTAATTTTATTTTTTTTGTTCATTTTTTCTTTTTATGTGTTATTCAAATCTATGAATTTCTTTAACTTGTTCTGCCAAATTTTGTAGGATATCACTGGGAAGCAGCAAGTACCAAGTAATTAGAGCACCGATAATTTTAAGAAATTATCAAGATCTACACCTAGGAAAATCAAGAAAAGGTGTGTACTTTGCCGCACTTGATAATCAGTGTTACCTTAAAGTTTGGAGACTTAGAGATGCGTCTGCTAAAATGGAGTGGGTGTCCATACACCTCAAGCGCGTGCCACTTTGTCAAAAGTATGCCCAGAAATCCTGGATCTTTCAGGGTATTAACTACCATGACGAAGTTGACAAGGCAGTTCATCAAAACAATAAAACTAAGGAAGTTCTGGAAGAGGAAAGCCTAGAATGGAACTCAGATGATGATGACCTCGGAATGCCTGGCCATAGACCTATGTCCATAGTTGGGTTTCATCCATACAAGGAGGTCATCTTCCTATGTGAATTATCGACAAGAGCGATTATAGCCTATCATTTGAATGGATCGAAGGTTCAATACTTGAGCAGCTTACCCCCAGAAGAAAATAATGGACCCATGTCCATAAGACGTTCATTTCCTTACACTCCTTGTTGGATCTGAAGAAAGTCTCCTGGACACAAAATACTTTAAAACTAGCTCAGCCATTATCTTTTTCTCGTCGCAGGCTTTATTTAATAGACGATACTAGTTATACTTTTTTGAGTATTGTGTTCTTTTACTAGTTAATTGCATTCAAGAGTGCTTTCATGCTGTATACTTTTAGTTTGTATACAAAGGTTTCACTTCTCCTTGAGTGGCATAAGCTCGATCTATTCTATTCAGTTATTATTGGTTGATCTTTGCTTGTTGTGAGAGTCCTCTTTTGTTTTTATTTTTATTTTTGCGAGAACCTGTAAGAGTCCTGTGGAAACAAGCAATCTACATACTATTTCTTGTATCTGCATTTGATCCTTAGAGTGTTATAAATATAAAAAAACCACACCCTTGTTTAATTATCAGAATGTCAGTTAAGTTAATTATAAACCAAGTTTCGGTACCTGTTCTTTAACTAAAGAACAGACAGATTGTTCCTGCCAATTCATGTACATTACACAAAAAATGAATCTTTTTCTCCTTCAACTCACCAACTCTGTAATGCATATTTGTTCTCTCGTTGATTATGTTCCTTCTACTTATCATAATCTTTTGACTACTATTGCCTAATGAGTTGGTGGTGTGCCCTATTTTTCGAGGAACTGTGCTGTGCCCCAGAGAAGTTTACGTGTTGTTTTTGTTTTTATTTTTTGAGATGAAGCAGCTTGAGTATCCAAAAAATATCTGACAGAAACGATTACCCTGGACTCTTGTGATTTGTGAAGCCAGAAGACGTATGAATTTATACGCACTGAAGTTCTGCAATTTATCTTATCTGCTCAAGGACGTTAGCAAACTGAGTCCTATAGTTCTGACTTTATTTTTCTTCTAAATTTCATAATGCTGATAGCTTTGGCAGTGGAAACAGAGAAGCTAGGCTTGTCTATCTCTACATGTCTGCCGTATTTTAGACGAATTGTTGTTACCCCTATACTTTGAAAAAAAGTTAAATTCCTAGAAAAATTGTTCCAAGCATGTAGATGAATTCTTTAATTAATTTGATTGAATACAATTGATTTATTCTGATTTTGAAACAATAGATAAATATATCATACCTCTAAGTACTTGTTTCACTAATATGCGATGATCCAAGGCCTCCGCTACATTATATATGTTGTGAAACATCTCCTATTTGGTTCCACTAATTCAATTTTCTTCCATGCTATTTTTTTGTTGCACTTTTATTCTTTTTTTCCCTATGTTACCTTACATAATGTTCCTTAATATCCATTATTTTATCAAAAAACAAATTAAATTTTGTTTAACACCATATGTACTTTAAAATAATCAACCTGCTGTAACTGAAGAAACAATACAAAAACACATCTACTATGCTAATAATAAACGAAATGGGAAAAGTCCATGTTACTCCCTCGAACAATCCACTATGTCCAAATCACACCTCGAATAAAATCTTGACTCACTTTACTCCCTCAAACAATTTAATTGGCTTAATTTACTCCCTGATGCAATTTTTCCTTTTTGTTTCTCTTTGTACGATTTGAATTTGAAGCTCAACTTTTGCACGATGATAGATAATACTATTTTCTATGTAAAAGAAAATATTTAATATTTTTTAAAATATTTTGTATACAATTCTAGAACTATATAATTAATATGATATTTGATGCTATTAAACTATAAAAACTATGTTTGAAATATATATTATATTTTTTTAAAGTAAGGTTCAATGAAAACTATCGTTGTATAAAATTTGAGCACTAAACTCAACTCGTCCGAAGAGAAATAAAAAGAGAAATTACATAAGAGAGTAAATTGTATCAATTTAAATTGTTTGATGAAGTAAAGTGAACCAAGATTTTGTTCAGGATGTAATTTTGACAAAGTGAATTGTTCGGGGAGTAAAATAGACTTTTTTCCCAAACAAAATAAAGCGAGAGCGATGGGCTCCCCTTGATAATCGTCATGTTGTGGTGGAATACGAGGCAATGAGTATATAGGAGGAACTCTTCGGCTTTTTGGATCTTCATTGCCGATCCATCTCGATCTAGTATCCTGCCCTCGAAAAAAAAATCTCGATCTAGTGCCCGTGTCCATGGCCGCCTGCGCAAGCGAAGGGCTACCACGCCAGAAACAACGGAGAGAGGCGGAGCATCCGGCGGTGGGCGACACAACGCGGCCATTGCCTGAAGACGTGCTCGAGGACATTTTCCGCCGCGCCGGGTCGCCGCTTGCCTTGCCGGAGTCTGCAGGGCGTGGCGTGCCGTCGTCCACGGACGCCGCCTGCTTCGTGAGAACCTGCTCCCGCTCAAGCTGGGCGGCATCTTGTTCTGCTTCATCGGCTATGACTGCCCGGACTTCCTCGCCCGGCCATCGGCCACGCCCACCATTGCAGGCTGGCCTGACATGCTGCCTGAGGTGTGGCACTGGACGGACATCGAGGATCACTGCAACGGCCTACTTATGTCTGAAGAAATGGTGGCCAACCCTGCCACGCGACGCTGGGCACGCTTGCCCTAGGATTCGTGCCGGCGTGGCAAGGTTTACCATGATTTTGAGCTCATGCACCTGGCGTATGATCCCACCATATCACCGAATTACGCCGTGATTTCAGTCCCCTGCTTCCATGATGACAGAGAAAGAGAACTCCTTCAGTCAAGGAAACGAAACAATTATTGGTTCGACCCACAGCCCAATCCCGAGGATGAACATAAACTTGACCCTGCTATTGAGCAATCCGAATGGCCACCATCAATCTATACCATAAAAGTGTTCTCATCTAGTACTGGAAAATGGAGTTTGCGGTCATTTGTTCGAGAAGGAGAGGATGTGGGGACTATCGCTAGCATGAGATCATCGGAACTCCCATCCAAATGGCTGCACAACTATAAGGCCTACTAGCGAGGAGTACTCTACATATATTGCCAATCTGACTATGTCATGACGTAGCCGCTCGCTCTCTCAAACTTACTCCCTTCTTAAATTATCAAATTTGGTAGTTTTTAGTTAGTGCTTGTGTGAAACATTTTCGTTTTTCCAGAGAATATTCTTTATGTCACAAGTGAATAAAATTTTTGAGTGGTTGGATAAACATCCAATGACTGAAAACATTAGCAAAATTTCAGTCACCTGAAATCTAGATAGACCCTAAATTATTGCCACTTGACCTTTTGTGTTGTGTTTGATCATCCATGTTGTTAAAAAAAATTATCATATATTTTGTTATGATGTGTCTTATTATTTGAGAAACTTGAAACATAACTTATAATTTGCATATTTGAACAATTTAAGAAAGGAGGGAATATTAATCAATGATCAATTAGATATTTTTTGTTCAACTTTTCTTTTCGTGTCAATGATTAATTTTTTCAGGATATCACTGGAAAGCAGTAAGTACCAAGTAATTACAGCACCAATAATTTTGAGAAATTATCAAGACCTACACCTAGGAAAATCAAGAAAAGGTGTGTACTTTGCCACGCTTAATGATCAGTGTTACCTTAAAGTTTGGAGACTTAGAGATGCATCTGCTCAAATGGAGTGGGTGCCCATACACCTCAATCGCGTGCCACTTTGTCAAAATTGCGTCCAGAAATCCTGGATCTTTCAGGGTATTAACTACCATGACGACGTTGACAAGTCTGTTCATCAAAACAATAAAACTAATGAAGCTCTGGATGAGGAAAACCTAGAATGGAACTCAGATGATGATGACCTTGGAATGCCCGGCCATAGACCAATGTCCATAGTTGGGTTTCATTCATACAAAGAGGTTATCTTCCTATGTGAATTATCGACAAGAGTGATTGTAGCATATCATTTCAATGGATCGAAGGTTCAATACTTGAGCAGCTTACCCCCCAAAGAAAAGCATGGACTCAAGTTAATAAGATGTTCATTTCCTTACACTCCTTGTTGGATGTGAAGAAAGTCTCATGGACACAAAGTACTTTATAAAAAAGCTCAGATATTATCTTTTTTCTCATTGCAGGCTTTATATAATAAAAGATAATAGTTATACATGTTCGAGATTTACTAGTTAAATTGCATACAAGAGTGCTTTCATGCTGTATACTTTAAGTTTGTATACAAAATTAATTTTCACTTCTCCTTGAGTGGCATAAGATCGATCTTTTCAATTCTGTTATTATTGGTTGATCTTTACTTGTTGTGAGAGTCCTTTTTTTTGCGAAAATTTGAAAGAGTCCTGGAAACAAGCAATCTACAAACTATTTCTTTTACGGAAAATACTTTCTTTTATCTGCATTTGCTCTTTAGAGTGTTATAAAAATAAAAAAACAAGACACGACCTAATTATCAGAAGGTAAGTTATTAAGTTAATTATAAACCAAGTTTCAGTACCTGTTCTTTAACTAAAGAAGAGACAGATTGTTCCAACCGATTCATGTATATTACACAAACAAAAGAATTGTTTTCTCCTTCAACTCACCAACTCTGTAATGCATATCTGTTCTCTTGTTGATTATGTTCCTTCTTGGTTCTTCAAAAAAAAATTATGCTCCTTCTAGTTATCATAATCTTTGACTACTATTGGCTAATGAGTTGATGGTGGTGTGCCCTGTTTTTCGAGGAATTGTGCTATGCCCCAGAGAAGTTTGTGTGTTGATTTTATTTTTTATTTTTTGAGATGAAGCAGCTTGAGTACGCTAAAAATATCTGACAGAATACGATTAACAAGGACTCTTGTGATTTGTGAAGCTAGAAGACGTATGAGTTTATACGCACTGAAGTTCTGCATTTTATCTTATCTGCTCAAGGGCGTTAGCCAACTGTCCTATAACTCTGACTTTATTTTTCTTCTAAATTTCATAATGCTGATAGCTTTGGCAGTGGAAACAGAGAAGCTAGACTTGTCAATCTCTACATGTTTGCCCTATTTTAGGATGCTTTGATTCTGCTCGAAAAGATGTTTTGTTTGCTAGAAAACTAGATAACAATGAGGCATTTACCGTAAACGAATTGTTGTTACCCCTATACTTTGAAAAAGAAATCATACAGCTTGTTGCACTATGTATCTGTCACCTCCCCTGTGAAATGCTCAGTCGATACATGATAAATCTTCATACAGACGCATTTGTTCTTTCCCGTGGCCGTGAAAACGTAAGCTTTGCATTTTGAAACGAATAATACTCGGTTGCCCAAATAAGAAGTGAGGTCGTTACGAGGCCGAGTAGGATTGGGTTATATTCCTCTTTTCAAATTTGGACTCTAATAAATGCGAGCCAGATAACCAAATCTGTTTTCCAGACAACTACGAGTCCGACTGTCCGAGCCTTTTCCCTAGAGAAGTTTTTCGGTCCACAATACTTTCAAGTAGTTTTGAAAAAATACTTGCAAGTAGTTTAAGGATATTTTTTTAATTCTACTAATAATTAACTGATTTATATTTTTTTCATAAAATATAATTTATATATATGAACCACAACTTTATTGTAAGAATAATATTGAACACATTATTAACATCAAAGATTAATTATATTACTGATTTTCATTTATATTGTCACGAAAATAAAAATTAATCATGATAAATCTATCACTTTGACGATAATATCCTCAATATGGTAAAATACTTGCTAGTAGTTGTGTATTTCTGATCTTAAATCTCTACCGTTGGATCAAACTACTGTCAAGTAGTTTTGGAAAACTACTGGCTAGTATTATGGACCAAAAAACTCCTCTTTCCCTACTTACTCGGCTGGCTCCGATTCCTGTTTCGATTCAAATAAGAGAGGAGAACCTCAGCAATATTGTTCGCTGGAGAGGGACAGAGTGCGAACGCCGGGTACCAACAAGGTAATGCAAGAAGCCATGGAAACAGGCTGGTCTGCACTGCTCCCAGTCGACGTGCTTGCCGACGTCCTCCGCCGCCTGTCGCCGCGCTGTTTGGCTGCGTCAAGGTGTGTCTGCAAGGCATGGAAGGCCATCGTCGACGCTCGCAGGCTGCTACGTGCAGATCTCCTCCCACACTCGCTGGCCGGTATCTACATCAACTACCGAGGCTTGCATATATCGGAGTTATTCTGCCGTCCTCCTAAAGACCCCTCCATCTTATCCGGCAAGCACGTCTTCATGGCTGTACACCAGCTACTCCTCAGGAAACTGTATTCGAGATCACTGCAACGGCCTCCTCCTGTTTCACGACCACGTGCTCAACCCGGGCACACGATGGTGGGCTCCCTTGCCCCCGCACCCACATCCAAGCATGGAGAGTAATTCCTTCCAAACTATGCTCCTTGTCTATGATCCTGTCATCGATCCGCATTATTACGATGTGGTCTTAATCCCACATTTTATCTACAAGGTTGATCCCGAGGACTATTCTCCAAGTTTTAGACAAGAGTTTGACCCTAAAGTAGAGCAATCTGAATGGCCGCCGTTGCGATGTGTTCTTAATGTATACTCCTCTATTCCTTTAGTCATGTCATTAAGACATGCTTACCTAGTTCATGTTTAGGTCATTTTCTTTGTCTGAAACGACATGAGTAAAGGAAAGGAGGAGTATTCATCAAAGGTGAAACAGTGGGAAGCAAGGTCATTTGTTACAGAGGGGAAGCCGGTTGGGACCGTTGATGACATGAGATCATTTTTACCAGAAGAGTAAAATGGTGCCGTCTACTGGCGAGGTGCCCTTTATGTACATTTACAAACTCACTGTGTTTTGAGGTAACTTATCGTCCCTCCTTAATTACGTACTATTATTTTATTAATGTTAATTTCAATTGTTATGAAAAAATTATTCAAATATATAGAACATACTAACCTTATTGTCATTGATTTTTTTGCCGAATATCCTTATCAAATAGTACACTCCAAGTGATAAAACCTCCCCTTAGCTTTGGCAAGGATGAGTATGTTAAACTTCATCTTGGGAAGTCAGCAAAAGGAGTGTATTGCGCATTTGTCGACAAGCTTGACAGACTTAAAATATGGTTCCTTGATAAATCATATTGTCATCAAATACGGTGGGTGATGAAGCATGATGACAGACTTACTGAGGGGGTATCAAAACACGACATTGAGCGACAGGCTCATGGAGCTTGGACCTTACAAGATATTAATTACTACCATGACAAGAAATATGGATATAGGCATGATCAACCAGATCAAGAAATAAAAGTTCACGTCGAAGAAAAATTTGAGTGGGATTCAAGTGACGAGGAATTTGAACAAAGCTCTAACAGCAATGACAAAGGTGGTGAGAGAGATTACCACAGACATATTGATATCCTAGGATTTCATCCATACAAAGAGATTATATTTCTCGGTGAATCATTAAGACGGGGCTTGGCATATCATTGGAACAATGCTAAGGTTGCAGATCTAGGGACTATATGGCCAACAGGATATGAAGATGATGAGATATCCAACGAACAGGAAATAAGCCAATGTTTTCCATACACACCTTGTTGGATGCAGTTTTGAGTCCGTTTGTATTTATGTGTTCATTGATTGGGGACAGTACTTGTTTTCTTTAATTAGAGAGAAGACAGGTTCTTCCTGCAGATCCTAGTATATACAAACAAACTAAAAAGGATTTTTTCTCCGTCAAATTACCTGCAACTCTGATTTGCATTCAATCTTCCTTATTTAAGATATGGTAATCTTTAACTATATACCAGTGGCTAATGGGTAGCTGGTCTGCCCCTGTTTTTCTAGGAATTGTGCGTTTCGTTTTTTAAAATCGAGGAGCTGGCATACCCAAAAAAATTTCACAGAAACTAGAAGATACTCCTCCATTCCTAAATGAAGCCGTTCAGACCGAGGAAAATGGCTTGTATCTAGTACAAAGTCCATGTCTGAAACGACATGATTAACAGAACAAAGGAGTAGGTGAGTCTACGCAAACGAAGTTCGACTCTTTTATCTGCTCATGGATGTTTACAAAGTAAGCCCTGTGTGCAAAAGTTGTGCACTTTTTATCTGGTCACGGACGTTAGCAAACTGAGCTGTGTTCAATTCTGGTTTGATTTTCTTCTGAATTTTCATCATAGTCTAAGCGGCATTGTTAGTGGAAACAGAGAAGACTTTATTAACTTGTGAGTCACTACAAGTTGGGCTTTAGAATGCTTCATTCCCCTCGAAAAGATACTTTATTAGTAGAGGAGAATCAGACATCTCTGGCGTTGCTGGATATAGCAGTTACCTCTGCAAAGCATTACTCTTTGGGAAAATAAGATAGTTTGTTGTACGTATCTTCCATGAAGTCTGCATTTTGTTGTCGCGAGAAGGTAACGCTACATCGAAACAAATACTTCGTTGCACAATAAGAAGTGAAGTTACCAATGTCGACTCGGATTGTGCCATTGCATTAACCGGATTTCGGAGCTTTGGGCTCTGCCTGAGTACAGAGACAACCAATGGTGAAGGGGTCTCGTTTTCGAGACGGAACAATGAGTCCGAGCCTTTCCCGCCACCTCCCTGGTTCCAAATTGCATTCAAATCGGAGGACGAACCTCAGATATATTTGTTCGTGCGATCACGATACAAGGATTCGGCAGGAGTAGATCAGGCTACACCAAAGGCAGCAGGCTATTGTGTCAAGGCGGAGAAGGAAGCCACATGGAGATGGACCTGTCAACGCTGCTCCCCGAGGACGTGTTTGTCGACGTCCTCCGCCGCCTGGCGCCACGCAGCCTTGCCGTGGTCAGGTACGTCTGCAAGGCGTGGCAGGCTATCATCGATGCTCAGCCACTGCTACGTGCAAAGCTCCTCCCACACTCACTTGCCGGCATCTACATCAATTTCTGGGGCTTGTACATATCGGAGTTCTTCTCCCGTCCCCCTAAAGAGCCCTCTACCGGCAAGCACGCCTTCGTGGCTCAGTACGCCAGCATTCGAGATCACTGCAACGGCCTCCTCCTGTTTCACGACCACGTGCTCAACCCGGCCACGAGATGGTCGGCTCCCTTGCCCCCGTCCCCGTCCCCATCCCAATGCAAGGGAGGTGTTCCTTCGAAACAATGCACCTTGTCTATGATCCAGCGGTAGACACACATTACGAGGTGTTCTTAATTCCGCATTTTCTCTATAAGAGTTGTGGGAAAGAGTACAACCCCGTACTAGAACAATCTGAATGGCCACCGTCACGATGCCTCCTTAACGTATATTCATCAAAGGACGAGCAGTGGGAAGTGAGGTCATTTGTTAGAGAGGGAGAGCCGGCTGGGACTGTTGAGGACATGAGATCATATTGGCCTGAAAGGCGCACTGGCGTCTACTGGCGTCGTGCACTATATGTACATTGCCAATCTCATAGTGTTATCAGGTAGTCAATTCCTTCTTAACTAATCATAATAATCACATTATTACAATTTTTGTTTATCTCTTGACGATGACAAAAAAGAATGACTTTTGTGGGCACGAGGGCATGTGTCCACCCTAGCTTTTACTAATTATGGTTAAATTTAAATATTAAATCTCCGATTATACTATTAAATATGTAAGATCAGTTGTTGATATGTTGTCAAATCATAAATTGAAGTATAGAAATATCAAATTCTGACAAATTCAACAAATTTAACAGAATTTCATGAATTTGTCAGAATTTAATATTTTTGTACTTCAATTTATGATTTTATAACATATCTATAACTAATCTGACATGCTTAATAGTATAATTAGAGATTCAATATTTATATTTAATCCTAATTAATAAAAGGTAGGGTGGACACATACCCCTATGTTCTCCGAAGTATTTCTCATGAAAAAGAATTATTTAATTTTATATATATATATATATATATATATATATAATCACTATATATATATATATATATACGTTCTTATCACCGTTTCATTTTTACAGATATTCTTATCAAATAGTAGGCTGCAAGTGATAAAGCCTCCATTCAGCTTCGAGGAGGACGAATTTGTGGACCTCCATATAGGAAAGTCGGGAAAAGGAGTATTCTGCGCATCATTTGACGAGCAATGCAGACTTAAAATATGGTTCCTTGATGAATCATATTGTCCTCAAATGCGATGGGTGCTGAAGCATCATGATCCTAGCAACCTTATTAAGCGGGTTCTAAAACATGAGCATCACCAGCGACAGGTTTGTGGGCCTTGGACCATACAAGATTTTAATTACTACTCCCTCTGTTTCAAATTATAAGACGTTTTTGACTTTCATACTTCACGTTTGACCGCTCGTCTTATTCAAAAAATTTGTGCAAATGTTATTAATTTGATTATGATTTGTTTTATCGTTAAAGATATTTTATAAATGACTTATTTATTTGTATATTTGCACAAAATTTTTGAATAAGACGAGCGGTCAAACATAATCTCGGAAAGTCAAAAACGTCTTATAATTTGAAACGGAGGGAGTACTACAATAAGAATTACATGCATCAACAAGTTAGCATGGAAGAAACTTTCGGGTGGGATTCAGATGACGAGGAATTTGAAAAAATCTCCAACTATAATGATAGAGATGGGGAAGATAACCACGGCAGATATATTGAGATCCTAGGATTTCATCCATACAAAGAGATTATCTTCCTTGGTGAATCATTAAGGAGGGGATTGGCATATCGTTGGAACCGCTCTAAGGTTCAAGATCTAGGGGCCATATGGCCAACGGGGTATGATGATGTGCTACCTAACTCGCAAGAAATAAGACAGTGCTTTCCATACACACCTTGCTGGACGATGTGACACGTTGTAAGGCTAGTGAAGAAACTAATTTCCATGAACATACTCAAAAGTTAAAGGTACGTTGTTGTAACATATGAGGTGATTGATCAAGAGTTGTTTTTCTTTTTGTGAACGGGTCTGTTAGTGGTTACAAGAGACTCAATAGCATTTCATGTCCTGGATTTGATTCCTCGTGAGAGCAGGTTTTCTATAATTTAATAGTTTGCCATGGTTACAAGAGACTCAACAGCACTCGGCATAGCTCTTATCGAGAAAGAGCGTTTGCCGAGTGCAATCCATCTGCACTCGACAAATATTTTCCCCAAAAATAAAAAAACATACCAGAGGTGGCCCACGCCAGCCCCACCATGTGTGACACTCCATGTCACATTTTTGTGATTTAGCAATTTTAAAACGTGCACCTGGTCTAGTAGCACCTCCTCAAGAAGTTTCATTGACATGCAATATGATTTGAGGATCGAATTAATTCAAATTTGATTTGGTTTAATCTATGACTCGAATTTTTACAACATAAGTTGGGTCTCCCAAAGCGTTATGTTGTAGGGAATTACTAAAGAAAAATTCAGGCCAATCTCCATGGTTTTTCTCAAACGTTTGATGCCCCAAATAAATTGGTTAAACCCCTGAAAACGGTCTGTTTGTCGACTTTATGAGATTTTTCCTGGGCACGATTATGAGTAGTTTGACATCTCAGAAATTAGGGCCAATCTTGAAGATCACGTGTATATTTTGTTTTGGTAAATTGAGCCTGGGAAGGTTTTGTTTTGGAATTTCTAAGAAGCAGGAAATTGGAAAACCAACGAAAAAATCAAACTCGGGCAGGTCCTAGCTGTCAACTCTTTCTCTCTCGCTGCATCGTATGTCAGGAAATGACCGGCGCCTCTGCGCCGCGTGGCGTCCGTACGCCCCCACGTCGATAGGCCACGACCGCCGCGGCCGGCCGAACTCCACCTCCTATTTAAACCCTGGGCGAGGAAACACTAACCCTAGACGCCATCACCAAGCTCCATTGACGCCCTCCACCGAGCTCCACCGTCCGGCAGCCACACAACGTCCCAGCACGAGCCACAACCAACCGTAGATGCGCATCGTGTGCTGGAACCGTTGGAGGAAGCCTCACCCGCATCCGTCCACAGAGTGAGGAGTATTTGGCAAATTACTCCGGCAAATTCATCGACTCACACCTCCGGCGTCACTACGAAATTCATCGCCATCAGTGAGCCTCAACCCCACTTTCTTGTTCCATAGCGTGCACGACTCAAAGCCGCACTCTCCTAACCTTTTTTCCCCAATTTTTCCCGTGCGAGGAGGCTGATTCGTGGTCTTCTTCTCCGGCTCCGACGCATACCGTCGTGAAGCCTCCGTCACGCCTCCACTTCCGGCCATCTCCATCGATAACAAAGTCGATGCCGGTCTTCTACTCGCTGCACTGAAGCTCTAGGAACAAACGGCGCTAGATTTGGTGAGGGTACGAAGCGCACCGCCTTGCCGAACATCGTCAGACCCCGAGCTTACGCGTGCTTCATCACTGGCCATCTTCTGGTGAGCACCTGACCTCGGGACCTCTTCGAATGGATGCGCGTCGAGCTCTTGAGCACGCTGATATTTTTAGTGCAATTTTTCATAGTAATTCGATCCCGTTCCGCCGAGCCGCCGCGGCCGGAGGCGAGCCCTCCGGCCACGGTGGCCACCGCCGTAGCTCGACCAAGCTACGCGCCCGCCTGGGCCGCGCGCAGGCGTTGGGCCGCGCCCCACCGGTTGGGTCGTGTGCTCCCTTGGGCCGCGCACGTGCGCTGGCCTCGCTGCCCACAGGGTGGCCCAGTTTAGAAGAAGAACGGCCCACGTGCCAATTAAGGCCTTTCTTTTTCCAGAATTTGATTTAAATACCAGAAATTCCTGCAAACTTCAAAAATTGATATCTTTTGATCCAGAGCTCTAAAAATTGCAAATCAAAGTTTTTTGGAATCCTTGAGACTTGTAATATTTAATGGTGGAATTAAATTGGCATGATCAGAGGCAAACTAATTGAGTTAATTTCCTTTTTGGAGATTCAAGTTTAATGCTTAATTAATTATCGGATTGCCTCTAATCTTGGAGCTTAGCTTAATTATTGTCCAGAGCATGTGCATAGTAATCAGGGGCCATTAGGTGGTTAATTTAATTAGCTTTTGCAAGGTTAATGATTTATTTTCATGCACATGGGATGATGATTAAAATGCTTCATGAGAGTAATGAATTTAATTAGTTTGTTAATTGAAATTAAATCAAGAAACCCTCCTACACCCTAGGTTCTTTTATAATCAGTAGCTACGTGTTTTTGATAAAATTTGTACATATTCTATAAAATATTCAAATCATGTTTTCATCAAAATCACACATAGCTTTTGCATCATGTAGTCTGCGGTGGTCAACGCGGTGACCAGCGAAGAGAAGGCAGAAGCTGTCGCATTTGTTGACCCAGCTGTTCAGGGTCAACCTCAAGGCAAGCCGCGATGCAGTTTTCTGTGTAGGAGTAGGGCATAGGTTGAGTTATGCTTCTTTCTTTCACAAAGAAAAGCTACAATCAGTTTTTTGAGAGACTCAATTAAAGCGAGCTGGGCAAGAATATAAAATGTAGAGAAGTTTACTTCCACTGTGCTTTGTGGAGACGATTTTATGTTCACTAAATTATATAGAAAAAGGAAAAGATTTATTTGAGGATCACGGAAATTAGGGAGAAAAATAGCACATCTCGGGAACGCACCCGTTTTGCCATGTTGGAATCGACGGCGAACACCAGGAAAATGGCTAGCAGCGAAAGGCCGCTCCTACATCCAGGACCTCCACGGAACACAATTGAAACTTGGAATCTCCGATTGGAATTTGGAACACAATTGAAACAAAAGTGCTTACAACATACAAACAATATCTACAAAGACAACGGTGTACTTTTCGAACACAATTTAAACTCCGATCGGAACACAATTGAAACTCAAGTGCGTGTACGAAGACAAAACGGTGCGCTTTTTTGAGACGCTTCAAACAAACTTTTATCAAGGAAAGCAGAGAAGATTTTTTTTTTCTTCACACAGCAGTTATTATTAAGATTTTGTATTAATTAAAAAGATTTGTCTTAATTATTAATTGCTAAAAATAAAAAATCAGAAATAATATATTCCCTTAAAATATTCAATGCTCAAGGGAAAGAATTCAAGTCCAAATCGCATTGCTCTTATTTACTACTACTCCTCCGAGTATAAGTTTGGATTAGATCTCGATTTCTCCTCCCGATCCTAGAAACTGATCCCCTGCCTCTAGTCTCCGCCGCCTCCGCCTCCGCCTCCATGGATCGCGGCGCCGGTGGCCGGGGCAGGAATAGCCCAGCCCCAGACACGGATCTGCTTCCCGACGACGTGCTTGCGGACGTTCTCCGCCGCCTCCCGAAGCGCAGCCTCGCCGTGTCGAGATGCGTCTGCAAGAAATGGCGCGCCGTCATCCAGGCCCAACCCATCCTGCGCGCGGAGCTCCACCCGCGTTCGCCTGCCGGAATCCTCGTAAACTTTCGAGGCCTGGACATCACCGAGTTCTTCTCCCGCCGTTCTACGGACGAGCCCTCCATCTCCGGCAAGCGCGACTACCTTCCCGACGACTCCATGACCCGTTCGTGGTCCGTGGTGCGTGACCACTGCAACGGCCTCCTCTTGCTCGACGGGTACGTGCTTAACCCTGCCACGAGGTGGTTGGCTCAACTGCCAGATCCCCCGGCGCCTCGCATGGGGAAGAATTCCTCCGAAGTCGGGTACCTCGTCTACGATCCTCTCGTCTCGCCGCATTACGGGGTATTTCTGGTCCCTCGGTTTGATTACAGGAGCAAGCGTGAGGATCTTTTCGATTGGGATGGGTTAAACCCTGCAGTAGAGCAATCTGAATGGCCACCGCAACAGTATGTCCTGAATGTCTTCTCGTCCAAGACAAACCAGTGGGAGGAGAGAGCGTTTGTTCGGGAAGGCACGGCTGCAGGGACTGTGGCAGGGATGAGATCCGACTCCCCAAACGTGCAGCGCAATGCCGTCTGCTGGCAAGGATCGCTCTACATACATTGCCAGACAGATTTTGTTATGAGGTATAAATAATCACTCCTTCATCAGCCTCCTCGTTTCATTCAGTTCATGTACTAAGATTCATCCATTATGTATGTGTTGGTCTTCTAACAAATTCTATCAATAACTTGACTTTGCAGAATATCTTTGTCGGACTTCAAGTTCCAAGTGATCAAGCCGCCAGAGGGTATTACAGTGACTAGACATCCCAAACTTTGTCTTGGGAAGTCAGACAATGGGGTTTACTGTGCATTGGTCTATAAACAGTGTAGCCTTCGAGTATGGTTCCTTAATGAATCGAGTTATCCAATGGAGTGGGTGTTGAAGAAGGATGCTGACCTTGCTAAGTGGTCGGGACATGAGCTTAATTATGCGATGCAACGCCAGAAATACAGACAAATAGACCATGAGCCCTGGATCTTACAAGATATTAACCATTATTATCGTGGTGAGCGCAGCCATGATGACTACTGGGAAGAAGAAGAAATTGACCATCACTCTGGTGGTGAGCACGACGAAGATTACTACTCGGAAGAAATTGAATTGGACTCAGAAGAAGAATACATTGAAAACATAGATGTAAGGCGATACCGTGGATATATCGATATCCTTGGGTTCCATCCCTTCGAAGAGATCATCTTCTTGAGTGACACAATAAAGAGAGGACTGGCCTTTCATTTTGACAACTCGGAAAAGGTTGAAGATTTGGGTTGCTTATATCCAAGATTCTCTTGTCCAAGCCAGAAGTTCGTAACATCATCCTTTCCGTACACGCCTAGCTGGTTGTGAATTGTGACAAGATGTGGTGAACATACTTGAGGAGGCCATGTTAGAAGTTTTATCATTTGCAGTGTTCAAGTTGAAAAGTTTACCTCCTCATGTACTCGGAGCACCGTTAACTTCTCTTATTGTGATGTACTTGAACTGTCAATTTGTGGTAGTGTGGTGAGAGAAATGCTACAGCTACGAACCGTTTTACGGACTGCCTACGTACTGACTAGGATTCCATCCTAATCACGCCTGCAATTCTCCAACGTGGCATCAGGTTCATTAGTTTTAGTCTAAAACGTGATTAACTGGGCCGGGCCGTCATGTACCTACAACCTAACGCACTGCCACCGCCTTGTGAGTCCTCGCACGGGATCCGCGATACCAGCTTCAGTTCACGCACATGGAACAGGAGCATAGGTTCATCATGAAAGAGAATGAAATATAGGTAAGCATAACATAATTGGAAGTCATGCATGGAAGATCAAGTTGTCTGTTCGTTGGGTTCTTCTAGCATCATGGTGGTTACTACTTGGAAATAACACATAATTTGAAGTTGTATCAAGACTAATGATTAGCCTTCTGTAAAACAACATTGATTAGCTATATAAAATTTTGTTCAGTCATCTTGTAAAACCTGTGACGGTTCTGTCAAATAAAGGAAAAATGCTAAGGTTTACAAGAGTAGCACATAAAAATTCTCTTTCAGTCCTTTAGTAATGACATCTAGCCCTGATACATTGGAGTGGTGTTCCCTTGGTCAAAGTGAAATTCTGTAGAAGTTGGGATAACAATCGAATCTTGCTGAATTCCAAGCAACAGACTTGTAAATTCTCCATGAATTGGTGGAACACACGGAGTTAAATTGCTAGCACCAACCTGTAAGTTTGATCCCTAGTATGTCAAAGTAGAAAGTTACATGTGAAAATTTGCTCAAAACATTTCTGGATCTTGTAAGAGAGAGAGAGAGAGAGAGAGAGAGAGAGAGAGAGATGGAACATAATTATACCTGAATGGTATTGTACTGTGCGGCGCCATTTACAAGAAATGTTTGTGGAATCTAGATAAAAGTTCCAGATATACTAAGTTAGCAAAATGTAGAGGAAGTATAAAGATTATTTTAGAGTAGCTTGCAAGTAGGATTAAGTACCATATGTATAACACCATCTTGGTCTTGGCTAGCTTGATTTTCTCGATGATGACGATGATCTGTCATTCATATTGTGTTTCATCACTTCTATGGACTGACCCTACAAGTAGAACAATGAGTTAGGGTTCCGAAGTGGCCATCATGTAGCAGAAAAAAAAATAAAAAGAAATACCTTGTCATTTTTATTTTTTTCTTTTGTTTTTGCCTTCTTTTCTCTTGCCAATTTCTTCCTTAACTTGCGATCAACTTTGTTTTCTTTTCTAACAGTAGGAGGACGTCCTCTACTTCTCTTTGCAACTGGACTCAAGATAGTTTTGCTCCTTCCATCATTTGATGGGGCTGCTTGAATATGTACATCTTTAACACTGTCATATTCTGAATTGGTAGAGAACTGGAGTTTAAGGTTGTAAAGTGCATCAATCAAAGCATTGCATGAGTCATCAGACATGGCACCTATTTCTGCCACTTCATAAAATGATTTGCACAACATGTCAAACCGCTTTGCTACAGGAGTGTCCTCCATACCACTATATGTGCATCTCGTAAAGTTATGCTTTCTTTTTACATTCTTTTTCCATCTTTCCAATATGTAATGTGAAGGGACCTCCTTCACCCTTTTCCGAGTGAGCAAACATAACACATGCCTACAAATAATGCCTCCGAACTCAAAGCAACGACAAGTGCACTTATATTCAAATTCTTCTTCATTCAATAGAATATCATACACAACGTCCTTTCTCTTGTCACCAATTTTCATGTCTTCCGTGACTTGATATACTTCTATAGCTCCTTCCCTTTCTATAAAAGTCGAATAGCAATACATCTTATGTGTTAGCTCTTCTTGGAACTCTTGGAATTTAGAATTTGTATAAGCTGACTGGAATTGCTTCTCGATATCATAATGAGTGATACAAGGTATGGTTGATTGGAAAGACTGAAAATCAGCTATGTTCTCCTTTTCAGCTTTATCTCCGAGAGCATTCTCATATTGTCCAACAAATTGCCTCAACGTTGTCTTAGAGTTGAGAAACCCATCAAAGAATGAATGCATACTCTCACTACGTTGAGTTGTAGACATACCTGCCCAAAAGGTGTCTTTGACATATGCTGGGACCCAACGATGCATGTTTCTATATAGTTCTTGAAGCCATTCATTATCATATAAATGATACTCGATGAAGCATATTTTCCCAAGAACTTTCAAAATCTTCTATTTTTAAGGAATCATATACAACATTGCCAAGAGCAGTTTTGATGCCTTTATATGCTGTATATTTTCCAAACTTCTCTGGGATCTTTTTCATTATATGCCACAAGCACCATCTGTATCGAGATTCTGAAAATACTATCTCTACAGCATTCTGAATTGCTCCAGCCTGATCGGTTATAATAGCTTTTGGAGGACGATTTGACATACATTCCAGCCATGCTTTAAATAACCAAACAAATGTTGAAGTGTCCTCTTTTGACAATAAGGCACATCCTAACAACACTGACTGCCCATGATGGTTTACCCCAACAAAACAAGCCAACGGCATATCATATTTGTTTGTCAAATATGTGGTATCAAAAGTAACGACATCACTAAAAGACTCATATACTGCTCTACTTCTAGCATCAACCCAAAAAACATTTCTTAGTCGAGATTCTTCATCAAGATCCATGATACTAAAAAAGTTAGAGTTGTTCGACTGCATTTTAACAAAATAATCACGAACAGCTTCAGCATCACCATTTCCAAGATTTAACCTTCTTGTTTTATCTAAAAAGTTTCGACAATCTTTCTCACCAAAAGTAAGATTCTCATGTCCATTGGCTTCCACAACTAAAGAATTGAAGTTCTTGTTTATTCTTATACCAGCTCTATCATTCAACTCAAGCCTCCTTTTAACATGAAAATCTAGTTTTTTGTTGCATCTATAAAACCGGGATTTATGTGGACTTAACTGATGATTATGATCCAAAATAACCGTTGAAAGATGAAATTTACCATCAGCCCGACGAGCAACATTTATTTTTGCTTTGCACCCTGTGGCGGTTAATGCATTTGGCTTCAATATATTTCTTGACTTGGATTGACTTTTACCTTGCCGAGAACAAGCTAGTGTAAAATATTTCAATTCTCCGTCGTCATCAGTTCTTGAGCTTCTTCTGGTGACACCAAAGCCTTTTGATTTAGCATAATCTGTGTAGTACGACAACACAGAATCCTCACTATCAAATGTCATTCCTAAATCTGGTTCTCCAGTCAACGCATCGGCCCCTTGAGCATCACCATTCTCTTCAGACATGACCTCTTTGAGTTGTTCAATACCATCATCATCGGTAGAAATAGACATGTCACTGCTTGATTGTTGAGCCATTATATTATTTGATCGACCATCTATTCCTGTATATGATTTATTCAAAAGGATGTCTGAAACAAGTTTGGATCATTCATCTTACAATTCCCTCAAAAAAGAATAATTTTCATTCAATCTGGAGTATTAGCAGTGCGCACAGATAGCTCAACTCACCTGAAGGAGATCGAAGCTTGAGTCCAGGATTGGAACGGTTGATCCTGTGCGACGACTCACCGGCTTCCATGGCTTAATTGTGAGATGCGATGGCGACTCGCGGATCCCGTGCGAGGACTCACAAGGCGGCGGCAGTGCGTTAGGTTGTAGGTACATGACGGCCCGGCCCAGTTAATCACGTTTTAGACTAAAACTAATGAACCTGATGCCACGTTGGAGAATTGCAGGCGTGATTAGGATGGAATCTAGTCAGTACGTAGGCAGTCCGTAAAACGGTTCGTAGCTGTAGCATTTCTCGTTACTCGGATACGATAATATACTACTACCTGCTGTGGTTTCGAAACTTTTTGGTATTAGTGAGTGCAGATTTTGATTTCTTTTGCATTAACCGATGTTAACATATTAAAACCCGATGCCAAATTGCCAACCAAATGTCGGTGAACATTAGACAGTCTAGGTGTCTTTTTGTTTTTCTTTGAGAAATAGGTGGTATATTTCTTTTCCATTTCTAGTTCGATGGTTTTTCATACAAGGTGCTCTGGTGCTCTGCCTTTCCCCATGCCGGGTGTCCAATGGCATTGCTCCGACCTTGCCTAAGATCCTTCTGTTTCACCGCATTACCAGGTGTTTTCAATAGATTTAGCCCGGTAGTACGGACCCTGATTTAGTGTGTATCATCAATGTCGGGACAGTGGAAGAAGCGATCGCTTGTTCGAGAAGGGGAGGCTACATGGAGACTAAATGCCGTGTATTGGACAGGTCGTGAGGATCACTATTGTATCTGCACTGTCAAACTGTTTCTTGAGGTATATGTACTAGCACCATATTCTGATCTTGATTGTTCCCTCCATACAGCATAGGTTTTATGAACGGGAAGTTCATGGTACATGTAGCTTGCAACGATTTTTTTTTCTTTTTGAGAAATACAATACAGGCCAAGGCACTCACAAAAAGCTAACAAGCATTTCAGCAATGCATCCAATGAGGTAATCGACACCGAAGGGCGTCGACTTTGTTGGCACTAGCTGGAACCATCGGGGCAAGACTTTACGCCCAATGCTTGAAGCACCACATATGTCCCAAACCTCGTTACAGAAGCTATGGGGAGCCACGACCACATCACCGAGCTTCGCTGCTCCTCCGTAGGAGAGATCCGGACCAAAGGTCATATCAAGCTGCAGAGGCTGTCGACCAACAGCGAAGAAAATCCGCCTGCGTCAGGAACTCTAACCATCCTCACTCACTCACATGAGTCCCACCATCAATCTTGCATGTCGAAAGCCGCATCGCGCCAACCATGAGGTGCCACCGAGGTGGATTGCATTGATGTTGCAGCGCGTCGCGTGCCAAGCCCCCCACCACGTAGGCCATCGTCACCACCACACTTTGGGCCCCATGTCCCTATCGGAGGAGTCATTGCCGTTGCGCGTGAACGAACCCTAGCTCCCACTCGCGGAGGTTGTCGACACCATCGTATGCGCGACACACCTCCACCAAGGGCGCCACGAGATCCGCCCTTCTTCATCCCGATCGATCTACCATGTCATAGTGCCAAACACCAACCAAACGCCGCACACGCCGTGGCTCCCACCGAGCTCCCTGCAAAGGCGGTGGAACTTATGAGCACTTAGCACGTCCTATATCTATGAGTTGTTAGACAGATCTCCTGCCGGGCCCAAAGGCCCGGCGATCCCAAATCCGCGTCCTGATCGGGGGCACCCAACCCTACATGGTTGGTGGGCCCTCATCACACTACGCAATATAAAAGGACAGGTGGGGGCCGGGGCGCTCGGTACGAGGTTGACCGAGCCGCCACACACCCCATCGATATCACCACAGAACCCTACCGATCTAGGGAGCGCAGGAGTGACGGGAAGTCCCACCGCCGCAGCTGCAGCCACGACGACGTCCACCGCCACTTCGACCGATGCCCTCTCGCGACCGGTTCGCCGGATCCTCGACCTCCGGATGGCCGGAACGGATCCAGCCACGACCGCTTCGACCACGCCGGCGACCACCTTGGCGGCCCTCACCAGCTCCACCGCGCCATCCGTCACCACGCAGATGGTGTCCTCGTCTTCCTCGACGGATCGCCACCCGATCCACATCTCTCAGTAACCCCTCTCCCTCTCTCTCTCGCTCGGATCTACCCGACTAGATTTATGCTACTACCACTAGGGCGATGCCTAGATCTTCAGTTTATAACATGAGTAACTTTGAAATATTAGACCAAGTGGTTTTAAGATTCACGAAGACACAACCGGTTCCTCGCTGTAAACGGAGACTTCGTCTACCATTAAAAATAATTAGTTATAAATACAACATCCATGTAAATCTGAGAATTCAACTCGGGTGGATAAATTCTACCACAAAGAACGAGCTCAGTTTGCAAATGTTGAATTTCATACATTCAAAAAGATTATTTTCTTTGGTAAACCATTCACGAAGGTATATCATTGGAGGACCTCAAGGGTAAAACACTTGTGTAACTTATGCCCAAAAAGTTTGGATTGGGTCTTGCCTAATGAACAATGGATAGTATCGTCTTTTTCTTACACGACCTGTTGGATGTCACATGATATAGTTACATGTAAGAATAATTCATGGAGCACCCTATTGGTGAACATTGGTTACATCTGATATTGTAGAGTATCATACTTTTTTATCTATATATATCAGTATTATCCATTTTAATCATGTGATCTGCTAGTTCAATTGAACTAGGGTCAAGGAATGATTCAATTAATAACTGCGATCAAATATAGATCACAAAATTATTAGATTATAAAGATATGACAAAAATTTTAGATCGAGAAGTCGTCTCTCACCTTTTGGAGCAACAAAACTCAGACGAGAAGTGAAGAACATCGAAATATTTTGGTTGGGCTATTCTGCAGCCTAATAACTAGAAAGCCCAAACAAAACTGAAGCCCACGACACCGCACGAGCCCACACATGAGCCAGTCTCTCTGACGCTCTCCCTGCCTTCCGGCATTCCGTGGCTGCGCTGGCCATCGTCCGCCTTCGACTCCCCGGGCCGGCGGCCGCCCGCCCAGCCTCTTTGGCAACCGCAAGTCGAGGGCGGTGACGCTGCTGATAAACCCCTCGAGCTTCGAGGAAGATTCCACTGACACGCCGGCGGTGACCGTCGCAAGGGGCGAAAGCATCGTCGGACGCAACCAAAAGCCGAACTGGTGCAGGGGTGCCCTCACCCCCCCCGCGCCGCCGCCTCTATTGCTCGCCGGAGTGACGCCACAGCCCTGCCCCGGCACGACTGCGTCCCTATAGGGCCCGCGCCAAGGTCGGATCTTGGCAGTTCACCCGACCGCTAGGCGAAATCGCGGCGCTTTCTCCCCTGCGCTTTCAACCTGGTCGTCGTGGTCACGCAGGGGTGGAAAAATTCGCAGTCATTCGCGTCGGCCTCGTCTACGACAACGTCGAGGCAGCCAAGAAGTTCGAGCCTAAATACAGGCTCGTCAGGGTATGCATCTCTTGCTCCTTCTCCTGCACCTGTTTCTGAATTCTTGCTTGGGCACATGTAGAATGTTCCAACTGATATTCTGTCAGAAAGCTCAAATTTTGGCTTAGGCCCTGTTCGTTTCTAGGTATATAATTTTTAGAGGGGTCAAATCAAAGAGAATTTTATCATTTTGAGTACTAAATAAAGTCTAATCTCAAAACTAATTGCAGATCCCCCTATCTAATTCACGAGACGAATCCAACGAGGGTAATTATGGTGTTATTAGAAGATGTTTACTGTATCATCACTGTAGCAAAACATAGATTAATTAGGATCATTAGATTCGTCTCGCAAATTAGAGGGGGTCGTGACATAGGTTTTATTATTAAATTAATAAAAGTACTACTAAATAATAAGATTCTCTTTGATGTGACAGTGCTTAAATTTTAGAGGGCAGGAAACGAACAGAGCCTGTTCGTTTCCTGCCCTCTAAAATTTAGCACTGTCACATCAAAGAGAATCTTATTATTTGTAAATATTTCGATCAATTTAATGACAAAACCCTATTAACAGATTGGTGCTAATTTTCGAGATGAATCTAATGAGCTTAATTAATTTAGATTTTGTTAAAGTGATGCTACAGTAACCGTCTTCTAATCATGACTTAATTAACCTCATTAGATTCGTCTCGTAAATTAGTCTAGGGGCCTGTAATTTATTTTATAATTAAACTTTATTTACTATTTCTAAATAGTAAGATTCTTTTTGATGTGACAGCTCTAAAGTTTAGACTCCAGAAAACGAACACACCCTAGTTGCTGTGTGCAATACTGCAATGCACTAGATGATGATTCCATCATGTCCTGTCCGAGCTGCTTTTAAGAAATCTTGCAAATAGCAACTTTTAGTTCTTGAGATTTGTTGTCTTCATCTCTTAAATTGAAGGTGACACATTTTCTAACTGTTGAATTAGGAAAATGTAAGTGATGAAAGACATGAAAGAAACATGTTTGAAATTGGTACTCAGATGCTTTGATGGAAGATCACAAACTCTAGCTATAACGAACAGAAAAGTAGTATTTAGAAATGTTTTGTATTTCATACACTGTCTGTCTACCATAATGAAGTTCACTTGTGAAAATGTAGTTGTTATCAGATAAAGTGCTCTCACAGCCATGTGAAAAGCTGTATCAGACATTGCAAGCTGTTTCTTTTTCTCATTTACTATTTTTCTGTCAGTAGCTTTATATTATGAAATTGTTACTTTACTTGTGGTCTGGACTCAATATTTGCTCTCTTTTGTGTTAAATACAATGCATTGGTAGTTCCTTTTTCAGGTTTAAGTGAATTGACAGTGCATAGATGCCTTCATGTGTACCCATATTTGTATTTGAAAATTATGGATTTGAAACTTTGATTTGAATGTATGTGGCGAAAATTTGAATATTTGTGGTCAAATTAAAGGTAAAGAAGAGTGTATTTGCACATAGAGGGAGAAAAGAGAGGGGAATGAAAAATAAGGGATGGATTGTAAGACACCTGGGTCATATTTTAAAAATGGGTTTGAGCAATTGCTTAAAACTGAGTATAAGTGATTGATTTTAAGATATCTGCTGGAGATGCTCTAAGCAAGTTTGTTCAATACCCATCGGTAGAAAGAATTGGAGCCATTTATATGAAATCAAAGAATGAACCTAACTAACCTTTTCAATTCGGCTGTGAATAGATGGAGTTGCAGCTACTCCCTTCTGGGTAACAGCTTTCTGAATCTTTATGACTAGCAGATTCTCTTGCTATTCCCTGGTTCAATATGATGCTTATGTCAATGAAGCGGTTTGGCACTATTCACACCACAGTAGAAAATGGGGGTAATTGGCAGCAAGCAGTGGCGATTTGTTTGTTTGATCTCCACTGTGCATTTCAATTCCTGAGTTTCAATTTGAATATACGTTGCTTGTCTGAGAATATAATTTTGATCTTCCTTGCAGAATTTTCAGCACAATTTGCTTCTTTAGAGTTTCGTGCTCTTGATGTCTGGATCTGGAGTGACTACATAGGCTGGTATTTGTGACATAAATGATGGAAGGGAGATTAATAGGGCATTTACTTTTGATTCATAGAGCTCTTCCCTTGGTACAACTGAAGGCTATGTCCTCATTCTCAGCCGGCCATGGGCGACGACCGAAGAAGAAGCTATATCACCGTGAGCCTAACCTTGACAAGGCCATGGACCTTCAGAAGAAGCCTGCTCTCCTCCTTCGTCTTCGTGAGATCATTTTGGCACAAAAGACAGGTTCCCTACTTGTACGGGACCTTGAAAAGGAAGTTGGCTTTGTCCAAAAATGGGACTTTCTTTCACTCATTGAGCGCCACCCCAACATTTTCCGTGTCTCTGGTGGAAGTGCTTCCCGAGAGCCCATTGCTGTCACACTTACTGAGAAAGCCAGAAAGGTATCCAGTGAAGAGGCCCAAGCACGGGAGCTAATGGAGCCTATCCTTGTGAGGAACCTAAGAAAGCTACTGATGATGTCAATGGACTGCCAGATCCCACTGGAGAAGATTGATCTAATCCAATCTGAATTGGGCTTACCTAAGAACTTCAAGAACTACTTGATTCCAAGGTATCCTGAATATTTTTCAATCCGTGATGTAAAAGGATTGGACCATTTATGTTTGGAGAATTGGGACTCTTCTCTAGCAGTTACAGCACGGGAGGAAAATTTGAACTTTGAGGGTTTCCAAACAGGCTGCAGAGGGATCCCTAAGGATGGGAATTTGGTGGGTCCTTTTGCTTTCAAGTTAAAATACCCAGCAGGATTTAGGCCAAACCGGAAGTACCTTGAAGAGGTGGTCAGATGGCAGAAGATGGCATTTCCTTCACCATATTTGAATGCTAGGAGGGTCGAGCCTGCAACGCCACAGGCTCGAAAGCGAGCTGTGGCTGTTCTTCATGAGATTTTGAGCTTGACAATGGAGAGGCGACTGACATCAGATAAGCTTGATGTGTTCCACAATGAGTACAGGCTTCCATTCAAGCTACTTCTTTGTTTAGTAAAACATCATGGCATCTTCTACATGACTAACAAGGGAGCAAGAAGTACTGTCTTTCTCAAGGAGGCATATGAAAACAGTAACCTCATTGACAAGTGTCCTTTGCTGAAGTTCCATGATCGGTTTGCATCTTTAATTGGCAGACCATGCTCTGGTTCAAATATTCCTTTGGAAGTATAAATGTAGTTTTCTGCGGCAGGTGCACTTATTTAGTTGTAAGTTGAAACACAAGTCAGCCTATTTAAGCCCGCACTTCAGTAATTTTTGTGCGCTTTTTTATGGGTATTTCTGCTGGTAAATGAGATAATTAAAGAATTGAAAAGAACAGTGCAACATCTTGAAATGTGAAGTCACTCTGGAATCAGGTGGCTGTTTTGAAAAAAATTAGAACAGTCATTGTTATAACAGAAGTCACATGTTTCAGTTACCACCGCTGTAGGCTAGGAATTTAGAGGACAATATGGTTAGGTTTAGGAATTTTAAGATTATGCTCTTATGAAGCTGAAATATTGTTTTGTTTTGTTGTCTTGTCTTCTTACTTTTCTTTTAATATAATGATACTGCCAGATACTCATGGATTTGAAAGTGTACTATACTATCATGTGATTTGAGGTTTGCTTGCTATTATACTGCTGCATTTAAGATTATGTCATGATTAGATTGCTTCGGCCGTTGTAAGCTCTTAAAATCACTAACAGCATCATTTTACCTAGATTGCTCGTGTGTTGTTCTTTTGATTTGCTATCAGCATTTTTATTACCTTAGTTTCCATAGATTCAACCTTTGTTTAATGGCAACAATCCAGGGCGATTTTGTTTTCAATTGTTCGACACGTTTGTATCTTCATTCATGCACAGACAGAATACATGTATAAAATGCTCCACATGTTCTCAGTAGTGGAAACATTCCTTCAGTGTAGTACATCAGATGGTTAACTAGCTTAATTTGTTCTGGAATTCAGGATTTCTTTATACATATTTTTATTATTCAATTGCTAAAACCATTTCCATAAGGTGATCAACCGCCCCCTATTGTTGTATTTCCTGGATCTGTTTACCGAATAGGGGCAGAACATTCTTATAGTTCCATGTCACCTGAGATATAATACGAGTAATGGGTTCACTAGTTATTTGCACATTTGTTGATATATACCAAAGTAATCCCTAATTACTTGGTTCAACTGGTATGATGAACTGGTTATGTTTTGCCTCAGATATCTAAGTGCAACTTAAGGATTACTTAATAGGGGCAATTTCACTTAGATATTGTTTCAACTGGTTATGTTTTGCCTAAGTTGCACTACTAGATTGATCACGTTCCCGTGGCACATTAATTTAAAGAGTGGGAATAAAATGTAGTTTTTTTTCCTTCTGTAAACTAATTGTGTGGCACTAGCTTTGTATCTATCTCATTCTCATCAATAGTTGATTGACCCTATAGCTATAGTTCAAAATTCCATCTGGTCCAGTATGTAATGTCCATTTCATTGCCGTGTGCTCCTTGATTATCATTGCAGCTGACAATAGTACCTGTCTTACAGTAATGATCATTCTAGTGTATGTGTGTGTGTGTGTGTGCCTGCTTTTATGGTACTCTGATATTTTTGCACTAGATGTTTCGTTTGGATTACAATACTAACAGGTAACTAAAACCAAGTTGAGATTTCAAGTTGCCTGATCTGTTCCAATGTAAATGGAAAAGGTGCTTTAACTGGTTCATATAAATCGTTTCTGTTCTATCAAATATCTGCCAAGGTGAAAATATGTTGCAATATTTGCATTATTTATTATCACCACACTGTGGTGCAGATTTGTGTTAGCCAAGATATGCGTGCATGATGTTACCCAAGATTTTGGTGCATAGGACTATAGTCCCACATCTTTGTGATCTACACCTAGTGAGCATAGGGAGCTCACATTGGGGTTCAGTTATGACCGACAAAATGGCGTATGAATTGCTGTGATCTCTCCATATACTGCAATGTCACTGTTTCTTGCTAGTTTATGTAGTTTGTTGTATGAATTAGATTTTTATAAGTTATATCACGGTTTCAGGTGGAATAATTTATCATAAGGAATCTAGCAATATAGCACTCAAGATCATCTGTGTGGTTGTGCTCATGATGCTGTCACTTGACAGATACGAGACTCTCATTTTGTTTCCCAATGGAAATGCTCTGACAGACTGAACAATGTATGAATCTGAACCTCTGAAAGCCTGTAGGTTTCAAGGTTGCTTTGGGAGCAATCAGTGCTGTTGATCTGAACCAGATTAAAAACAATGGAAGGCTTATAGATGGCAGTGCCAACCCCTGCAACTGGTTACTATTGGAAACAGGTTTGGATCCTTTTCACCTCCAACCATGTCTCAAGTATATTTTGATTTTTCTGTGGTAAAATGGGTTTCCACAACCCACGTAGACTGTCTTAGTGGGAAAAGCATTAGTGATGTTCTCCAGACTTAAATGCAAAGCCAAATCGAGCTTTCAGTGGGATCCATTGGAGTAATCATGTGAACATCTGTCGAGCAAAGATCGACCGACAACATTATGGATGGTGTGGACTCACTGGGGTGAAATGAGGGCAACTGGCTGCTGCTCAACATAACCCATGAAAGTGAGGAGCATATATGGGTGCAGAGATTGGGACCAGATTCTGCAGACACCCAGAGAGCACCCGTAATGATAGCCGTCATGAGGCTGGTCAGATGCACTAAAAGCTAGATTTGGATGCGCGTTAGTGGCTGATAGTTTAGGCAGGCCTATCCTGGAGTCATACAAACAACTGATGGAGACTAGAGGCCCTTTTCTGATCTCTTTTTTTTTCCTTCTAGTAAGCATTTATGCCTCCCTGTGGTAGCCTTTCTATTTCTTGTTACTTCCACAAGTCACATTGTGAACCTTGCACTGGCCCCTCTTAAATTTGCTGGCTCTATTATTGGCCACCAAGAGCACATGCTTTACTTTAGTCCTCCAGTCACCTTCAGCCTCTAGTGACCCATCTGTGGATTTCCAAGTTGATGCGTCTTTCTTGTACACCAGTCTTTGCCTGCCCATCGCTGTCCGTCAGTAGCATTACCCGTTCCATAAACAACTTTTGTGTGTGGCTAGAGCCTGCCTTTTTGAGTTGGCAACTCCCAGAAAACCGCATGATCTATCACTGCTTGAGAACCGGCTTGTTTGGTTGGTTTTGGTGTCTCTTTCTCTTGGACCCTGCCTTGACTTTAGGAAGCTACCATTATCTTTACTTGGCATTCACTTTGGTTCCCATACTTACCACCTGATTTGGACCTAAATCTAATATATGTTCCCAGTCTGGTGGATCCTGCTTTCTGGCAGCTTATCGCTCAATACACATTATCCTCTTGGTTCCTTCTAATTTTCGCTGACTTGGAATGTCTGCAACTTTGTTGTTGGCTGGCTCTTAACCTTTACAGTGGGTGAAGCCACTTATCTCACCCGTGTCTTGACTAATAATAGGTAATAGGTTCTCAAACTTGAAGCGAAAGTTGGTGCCCGTGAAGGTCCCGTGAATTGCGTCGTTAAACGTCTCTTTGATGGTTGAACGTCACGACACGATTAGGTTGGCCAGTTCCAGACCACCACCCCCGTTCGTGTCTATCCTTTTGGAGGAGAGTGCCCCTCGTTCAGGTCGTGTAACAATCTCTCTTTCGCTTGCTTGGATTGGCGCTTAGCGAGTAAACAATCCCGATTTGAACATCGGAGCCCTGCTGGGCCAGACAAAAGCCTGGGCTATGTATCGGCATCACGCTGGAGTCCAGTTTCTTCCTGCCACTCTATAACCTCCAGTGCCAAGTCATTTTTGTGCCTGTCTCTTCCGACGAAGGAAAGTAATGTGTGTGCATTGATATATCCGCGGAGGGTGGCGGGGTCCATGGTGGCGTAGCATTGTGTGATTTGTTTGGTTCAGATTTCGCAATCTGGGCTGTCTGTCTGTATCCGATTCCAATTCCTTGCTAGTGTTTGCAAGACTTCGGGATCGTTCTTTATTATCACTGTCACGTCGCATTGGCAGGTGAAGACACGGGCGTATCATTCTTCTAGTCCATTGCTGAAGGAACGATCTTATTCCATGTCAATCAGGCATCCGGAGAGAGAGAGAGAGAGATGAGTCATTTCGTTCCATCTTTTTTTGCTCAATCACCACCGAACCCGGCCGGGGTCAAGGCACTGAGGGAAGCATCTCTCAGATTGCTTGATACCAGGCTACTTACTTACCTAGTGTAGTATTCCTTTCCTTTGCGCAAAATTTTTGTTGGGAGACTTTGTGCTGGAGCATAATCATATTCCCGTTCTGTTGGTTGGGATTAGGAGCTGAGTTGTTTAATCCAAACCGGCTGTGGATGCAGTACTAGGGTCTAGGGGGTCAACTTTTGTTAATGCTAATCCTCTCTTTCGGTTGGGGTGGCTTGTTGATGTGGAACAGGACCCTAATCACCTTTTGCCAACCTCTGTGACTAACCATGGGCCTATGGCCCTATGTCTTGTAGCTGCGAACGGTGAAGCAGGGGCGTGCCGTGGCGGTGACTTGCATTGTGTCGCTTGCGATGTGTGGGTGATGATGGCGGGAGCAGGTGTGCGTGGGGCTGCCGGCCGGCTCCGCTCTCATCTCTTTGTCTGCCTGCCGTGCCGATGCACCTGCTGCTGCCGGTGCCTTTCTGCCAACGAACGAAATCGGTTTCGGAGCCACTCGTGGCTTTGGTGCCGTGCGTTAGGTCCCTGTACCTTTTGCTTGCCTTCGGCATCAATCCGTCACACATTTCTATCTTTTTCTCCACCTTATTTGAAAACTTATCTCTCTGTTTCTTTCTGCAGTTTCTCATCATCTATACGGGTGCGTGGTGGCCGTTTTATATTTTCCGTCAGAGTCTATTTTTTTTCTCAAAATCTTATCCAGCACTGTCGTTTCCTCCCCAGAGCATGCATTTCTGTTTCTTTCACGCATGTCGTGCTGCGCCTAATAATATACAAAAATGGAAGAGGCTGCAGAAATGTAGGGAAAGGGACGCGGGTGCGTAATGGCGCACAGCACACGCACATCTATGCCTGACTGACGCCAATAACAGTTCTTTCGGCAGCAAACGCACCCGTGGATTCGAACAGAAGCTTTTGGCGTTTGCCGGCACCTTGAGAGGCCAGCGTTCAAAGCTGGGTAGCAGCCAGTGCAAGTGAGGTCCCCTGGCTGGGAACGCGACGACATGATGTGTCACATTGTCCGCAGTGACTAGTGAGAAATGTTTCCTAGTTCTGCCGTGACTCATCATGCAGTGTTGTCTGCATCTCCTACTGTCTCGGTTTTACAGCACCATTAAACTAATAGCTTTATTGATAATGGCAATCAAGAAGGTCAGGCGGCGATCGATCGATCCATGGTGGTGGTCAGGTGTCCGTTTTCGTATTCTAAGCAGCACATGCAGTTCCTTGGTCTGGGAGCACCAATTGTTGTTGGGTGGGGTCTGCACTCTGCAGAGGCAGAGACGGCACCGGCCGGCGGCCTGTCATCACACCACCGGCGTGATGTGGGTGGTGGCCTGCAACGCCACAAAAACAAGGACTGTTTCTGCTGCTCATGGCTCATGGAGCGAGATCGGCATCAGCAGCAACCTCAAGGCCGTTTCCCTTTTTCGTCCAATGCGTGATGCCCGCAACAATCCCCTTACCTAAACCGGTCCCCCATCCTCTTTACAAAAGTAGAAAACGGTTACAGAAATATCTAGAATCTGCACCGATGAGTTCACTCACAGTAGTAGAGCACCGGCAACAGTGGCAACGTGCCCCAGCACCTCGATCGAGGATGGGTCGCTGGCGGTGCCATTTGTTTGGCCATGGCTCATCGCTGCGGATGTTGCTTCGAGTTGGGTGGGGCAAGCACACCGCACGTCGTCTACCTATCTCATCGGCCGGCCGGCACCTTCTTCTTTCCATTTCTCCTTTCTATCTATTATTATTCCCGTTTCAATTCAGACGTGCCATCGCCACTGTCATCCACCTCACCGCCAATTATAATTGAAAAAAACATAAGGGACAAACGTTACAATGGACGATGATCATGTCATTCGGCATCTTGCACGCTCCAATCACGAACCAGGAAAATCATCAATCATCGTCACCATAATTCATCGCGGTGGGCCCGGCGAGGCCGACACGCGGCAGCTACAGCCGGCGCGTCAGGGCAACGGTGGTACACACACGTACGACCGCCGCACAGTTCGTCCCTGACGATGGGCGAGATGGGCGGGCGGGGCCCGCCATCCTATTCGTCCCTTGCATTGTGTTGCAGGTCAGCTCGCCGGAATCCTTAGCTGCTACTCACTCAGCCTAGTACAGTAGTAGCAGTAGTAGCTTTGAACGCATCCATGTCATGGTCGATTCCTAGCTCCGTGGGGGCCGCACCATGCGCATGCTTGCATTTGTGGAAGGCGCATCTCATCTCAAGATAGCGGGAAGAAAGGGGCATGAATGATCGTGGATGGATGGATAGATTCTCACCGAACAACATTGAGTAGGGGTTGGGCTGTGTCTGGTCATCCATGGTTGAGCTGGGACGACAGGTCTATGTCTAGCCATCATTTGTGTCCAAAGTGGTTTAGGATTAGTTTCGTCATTATTAAGGAGCTCGACGAGAAAATCATTCTACTACCTAGCTAGTGTGTCATGATAACTATAACCGCCGGGGTAGACTTTGGACTAAACAAACATATCACGTGATTCTAGCTACGAGTTTCTTCTCATATAAGCAGCAGGTCGATCCGATACTACTAACACACTGCTGCGAATTATAAATGTTTTCTCGTTCCTACCTTGATGCAATGGTTGGCAGTGCGCCTTCTTTGTTTTCTAACCTCTCTTTAGTTTTTCACCCTTCTTTTCCAAAAACCCCTCGATCGCGCTCCTAATAGTCTTATCTAATAAACTTCTCTTCCATTAGCTAGTGTTTGCCTTGTCACCAGGTTTTCGCGAGTAGTTAAGCCTACTTGGTCAGGACTGATGGGGGCAATAATGGAGCCACATAATATAGATTTGCACAAAATGCGGGGAGAAGGAATGGTACCTATCGCACTCACCCACAAGTAACCTCCTATCCATCTATCTTCACATGCTTGTTGGACGGGCATAATAATTTTACCCGGCCGCCTTTATTTGAACTTTCCACCCTTTTTTTTATCTCCTCCTTTCATTTCATTATCACACCGAATTCCTTGCCCCCATGGCCGAGGCTGAAAGCAGAAGCGATTCCTCCATCAGCATGATGAGTGGAGGCAAGAGCTGCATCTTCCTCTGTGGTCCTGCCGATACATGTCGACGTTACCTTGTCGCGTGATGGCCGTACGGTCGCCTTTGCATCCAGACGACGCATAAATGTGATGGTGTCTTAAAGCACAAGGCTTTAGCTTTTCGATCTCAGGTTACTTCAGAGTCACAGGGCATTCGGAAACCCGGCCGGCTAGATTTATAGCAATGCTGGTTGCTAGTAGCGTATTAGCCACCACCGAGGTGGATGATATCATAGGATAAGTGGTCTTGTCCGTCATCATCTTGTTCATCACACGAGGCAGCCTCTTCATCTGGCACATTGGTTGATATAGAATTAAAGGATAACCTTTTGTCTTTAGTAGACCCCATACGCATGTGCTCCGTAGCCTCATCAAAAGTCTATATATGTAGACATGAGATCAAATCCGTGCCATCTTTGTTCGATTGCGCTAGCTTTGTGGTTTAGGTTCCAAGGAGGAATCATATAATTAAGTTCGTTCCATGTGTACTAGCTAGAGGGCCCAGTGGTGGCATGAGCTGTACTGCGTGCGACTATTTGTAGCAACTACTAGTAGTAGTAGACTAGTAGTAGCTAAGCACCAAAAGATACTAGTATTTCTTTTCACCAAAAGATACTAGTATTTCTTTTCCGTTATCAAATTCCACGCATTCTTTTGTCAAATAATGTTCCATCTCTTTCCTTCTCCCATTGAAACTTTGAGCTGGTTCCTTTCTAACTGCATTAGGTTTCAGATGTGACGTATCATTTAAACAAATCCGTGGTTAATTACTAACATTATTAGGTGAATCTGCTTTGTGAAAACATTTAGCTACAAACATTCCCAGCTGACATCAATGGAGTAAAATCATATGGTTCATTGGTTTAAACAGTTTTTGCTTTTTGATATTTGCATTTTTACCAGAAACATGAAAGTTTTATTGATAGGTTCGAATTAATTATTCTCATGGTTGCTATTACATTATATCAGTTTTACTAGGAGTAATTAGCATTTCATTAAAAAGGATATATATAAATGTCAAAGGTATCTTGAAGAGGCGTACTACTAATATAAAAGCAAATCAGTCCAGAATTAAAAGAGTACTATCGCTGCAACTTTTTCTTTCTTTGCAGTTTGGAGGTAGCATCTCTCTTTCTTCCCGCTGCTATCCATTTTTGATGTGAACAAGCATCAAACATTCCAGATACGGACGAGCTATCTCACAAGCAAGTTGCACCCTGCACTGATATATGGAATCTGCACCGTACCTTTGGACGGCCACTCTGTATATCATCATTATATATCCATCGTCCTTCTCTCGAAAACCACACGTGAACCAGTGAGATATTGAAGGAACCAAAGCTGTGGTGTGCACTCATTTTGTGTGCCTTTTTCCTTTGGTAGATAAATGGAGGAATCACCCTTTACTCCTTTAGTTGACTGGTGAAGGTGACTCAGCGACCTTGATGCGCGACAGTTAACCATATCTCGTTTATCTCTGTTGCTGCGAGTAAAAAAAAGGTGAGTTTGCAAAATCACTGCTCACAAGAGTCCATGCTAAACATGACAAATGTACTTGGACACAGACACAAACCCTCTATCTCTCTCCCTGGGGTGCGAAAACGATAGAACCTGGAAGAGCCTTTAAAGGTGACAGCGAAAAGGACGGGCATGTAGACGTTGATGTGGTCCGGCATGTCCGTTCTGGCGATGTCAATTCGGTGTTTAATTCTAGTGCCATCAGTAGTATACACTGATTGATACAGCTTCTTTAGTCAAAAACATTACCCATTCTGCCGAGGAAGCTAAGAACATTGTGCCTACTGATGACATGTGACAAGAAACGAAAGCCAACATAAATATCACGCAAAGACATACGCTGACCTTTCCATCATACTTGGGGAAAACATGGAAGAAATTTATTGCCCTAGCCGAAAGCACTTCCTAATCTTCAAGGGACGGTGAACAAATATGCACGTATTCTTATTTTGTCACTCAATCTTGATCTTTTATAAAGGAATAAAATAAAAGAAAATTATGGGTTCCCCTTATTTTACACCTTTTTTTTATGAAACAAGTAGAGAAAGAGTTTATCTCTATGGTCCACATACGATTGTTAACATAATAATCTAAATAATTTATATAAGAACTTATAAAGTACAGTACTGAAGTGTACAATGATTAAACTATGTACTTAATCATTTTTGCTAAATTTTAAATCGCTGTTATTATTTCAGGGCTGAACCCACCCATAAAAAAAATAATTTCACGGTCTCCAAATTGTTTGCCGCATTTAATTCGGAGCTGCCTACTAAGGCCAGTCTCAATGAGGGTTTCATGGGCAATAAATAGAGTGCCACGTAGGCATTTTTGGTGATGTGGCAGTGTATTAATGAGGAGAGAGATGAAATGAGTTTCATGAGGATGAAACTCTGCATACACGATTACCTAGACAGACTTGTGTCTTGCATGTAACCTAGAAAACAACAATAGATGAAACTATACATTGAGAGATGGGTGTTTCATCCTAGTTTCAGACATTTTTAGATGACGTATCATTATAGGTAACTCGTGTCCATGAAACTTCCATTGAGACTGACCTAAAGATTATATAGAGTCAAAAGCATAGCAAAACTATTGGCAAATTCGCAACGCAACCACATGCAAATAATGCATTCAAGTTGCCGTGCTGATCTGATCACAGTCGTATAGGATTACGATATCCCACCAATACGTTGGACTGCATAACAGTGAGGCATTGACAGTACGTACTGTGTGTATGCTTATCGTGACATAATCGCTCCCAATGAAAAATGCTCACGTGCAATTTGGGGGTCCAGTCCTGGCGAGCCAGTGTCTTTGGCAACGCAATTACAGTACTTGTCAACTGTAGTAGCGATAGCGTTCGTAGACTGGAAACTTTTCTCACTCGATGACAAGCATGCGATCAAGGAAAGCTAACAGCACTGAATTTGATGCGTCAGGGATCGATCGAGATGGTCCACGGACTCGGAACGAGCCTCCGGCAAGTTTCTTGTTGATAGCATTGAACCTAGAAGGTATAGGTACTAGACGTTTACTTGTCATCAGCTGACACTGCTGTCTCATGAGGAATTTCTTGGATCGTATATATTGTATAGCATTTTTGTTCCCTGTTTTTCATTTCCAGAAAGCCCCAGATCTTTCTTGACACGTCGTGTCGCGTTGCAGTCAATTTTCTTGTCACCTGTTACATGTGGGCTGAGAAACTAAAGTGGTCCATCTAGGACGAGATTATCGCAGCACACATGTGCAACACAAGAATCAAACAGCCCTGTTGAAAACAAAAACATGTTTTTGAAAATCTGATCGAGATGAGCATACCGGAAGGGAGGTTGTGGTTTTGTAATTTGATCGAACCCCTATCATCGTTCAAACTAACTAGGGATGATAATTGTGTGTGTACCCCTACTTCCAATCTTGATGTTGATGTTACCCCTTAGTTTTTCAACTTTGTGATTTTATACCTAAAATTTCAAAAGAAAGATAAAGTTTACTCCTACTGGGGTACTTCAAACTATACATGTGGATACTGTTTTTTTTTGTGTGGGGGAATACATGTCGATACTTCTTGTTTGACGATTCTACGATTTACAAGCACTAGTGCTATTTCCGTGATATAGATATTAACAACGAAACACCTTCCGATGAGATATGACGATTCCAGACGGATACAACTGCCCCTACAAACCTGCAGGAATAATCGTGATCCTGCACATACCTTTTATTTTTCTTTCCGTTTGTGACCAAATCCACGAGCAGTACGTGACAAGCAAAGATGCGCCATCCTGCTTTATCGATCGATATATTTTGTTGGCACGAAAAAGAAAGGAAAAAATCGAGGCCATCGCTGGGCCCACCAGTCAGGCAGCTGCACGTGGGGCTGGACGAGCGGCGCGCGACACGTATGAAGGCCACACGGCTCGCCGGGCGGCCCGGGTGGCTGGCTGGCTCGCTCGCGTCTGATGATTTTGTTGGCTTCCGTCCTGACTTCCTCGGAGAACGTATCTGTGTCGAAAGCTGTTTTGTCCCTTGTATTCCGGCGTCAGCTGCTCCATTCGTTCCCGCTTCCACAAGTAACATGACACCAGGATTTGGTCCATCTGATCTGATGTGATGACCCCGTCTCGCGCGCCTGTCCGTTCCGTTTCTCCAATCTATCTATCTATCCGTCTATCTACAAGGAACCAATTTTCGAAGCCGTCGGAGATCGGGCCGTTCTTTTTCCCAAATAAAGAAGAAAATAAAATCCGGTCCTGTTTCCCAAACAAATGCATGCATGCAAGGCCGGCTTAAATGTTCCGGATTTCAAAACGATCGATCCGATACGTGCGTGGGCGACCGTCCGTCGTGGCGGCGGTTCTATTTTGGCGCCGGCCGGATTTTATTTTCTTTTCCTACAGATAGTATGCAGTATGCCAGTATGTAATCCGGTCATGGATCTCTGCATGGCTGATGTCCAAGCTCCAAGTTACAAAAACGTACGTAGAGATTCATTGACATTTATACTGCTCCAAAGTCGTAGTAAATGGGTGTATATAAACGGATCGGATTCAATCTTGTGCTGCCTGGCATTTGATTTTGGAACCGTCTCAGGACGCGTTACGTACTACACCTTTGTGATTCGTAGTAGTGGTTTAGTAATTAGTAGGTGCATCCCGCCCGGGCAGGGATGCAAAGGTGGACAGCCCGAAACGCTTACTCCTAGTACTAGTATAGTTGTAGTCGTTTAATGGCTCCCGATTGTGCATGCATGCGTTGTTGGACCGGGCAGTCCATGCGCGCATGCCATATCTTCTTGCCTTTAATTAACAATATACTACTGCTAAGTTGGAGTATACTAAGTAAATGGAATAATAAATTTTATGATATCTTTTCCCAGCCACCAGAGAGATCGAGAGATATTGAGAGAGAGGAAGGAAACGCGCGCTGGCAAAGATTGGTGTGACCTGCCCGTACAGCTGATTCGTCGCCAGCTGGATAATCCCGGCAGAGAAATCGCGTTGTGGAGGAGCGTGGAGCGAGTAATTAATTTGATAAAAGGAGTAAATCTGGCACTAGTTATTATTGGATCGGTTGCCTTTTTGCGCGTCCAAGGAGGAGGAGGGCCATAAATACGCGGGCGTCTCCCTCCTTCCGAGGCTGCCGTGACCTCTCCTCCTTTTCTTGGCTTCTTGCTGCACTGCTTGCGCGCTCTCTCTCTCTCTCTCTCTCTCTATCTCTGCTCCTTATATAACAAGACACAGAGCAGGTTGAAGAGATCGAGGCACCTCCTGTTGATCGCCATGGCCGTGGACGCGCACCACCTGCTGCACGGCACGGGAGGGGCCCGCAGAAGCTGGTCCACGCGGGCTGGGAGCCGCTGGGGCGGTACTACGTTGGCGGGCTCGACGACGCCGCGGCGGCGGGGCGGGCGACGCAGCCGCCGTCGTGCGTGGCCGGTCCGATGGTGACGGGGCAGTACGGGCAGGACGCGTCCGAGAGCGGCGTCACGTTCGGCGGCCAGGAGGCGATGATGATGGCGCCGTGCCGGAAGCGCAGGCGCGACGCCGGCGAGCAGCAGCAGCAGCTCCTCGGCGTCGCGGCGCACCTGCAGCAGCAGCAGCTCGCCGACGTCGACCGCCTCGTGCTCCAGCACGTGAGTTTGGATCGATTGATTTTGTTTTGATCGAGCTGAATGTATCTCGTGGCTGACCGGAATTAACTGGATTTTGTGCAGACGGCGCGGATGTGGGCGGAGCTGGCGGAGCAGCGCCGCCGGCACGCGCGGCAGGTGGCGGCGGCCGTGGAGTCCGCGGCGGCGAAGCGGCTCCGCGCCAAGGACGAGGAGATCGCGCGCGTGGGCCGGCTGAACTGGGCCCTGGAGGAGCGGGTGCGGAGCCTGGCCGTGGAGGCGCAGGTGTGGCGCGACCTGGCCCACTCCAACGAGGCCGCCGCCGCCGCGCTGCGCGCCGACCTGCAGAGCGCGCTCGACGCCCAGCAGGCCCGCCGCGGCGTCGGCGCCGCAGCGAACCAAGCTGCGGACGACGCCGCGTCGTGTTGCTGCGGCGAGAACGACGTGGCGGCTGTTGGTGGCGCCGGATACGAGGAGGAGGAGGAGGTGGGGACTGGCGCGGCGGACCGGCATCGCCGGTGCAGGGTGTGCGGCGCGGGCGCGGCGGAGGTGCTGCTGCCGTGCCGGCACCTGAGCGCGTGCGCGGCGTGCGCGGACAGGGCCACGGCGTGCCCGACCTGCGGCTGCGCCAAGAACGGCAGCGTCCGCGTCAACTTTTCCTGAGGGCCCGAGCCTCGCGCCGAGCCTGGTCTGGGTGGGGAGGAAAACAAAAAACAAAAAAGCAGAGTGTAGCATTAATTAGGAGGAGCAGTAGTAACTGTTTTCTTTTTTTTCTCTCGTTGGATGACGGGTGTGATAGGTGCCACCCGGTTTGTTTAGCGATGTGGATATGAGAGGCACTGCAACTGCAACTGCAACTTGGGTCTTTGTTTTTTGATGATGAAAAGAAAATGAATGAAGAAGCAAGAAAAATGAAACAGATTACAAGAAAAAGGTAGAATCTTTTGCGTACTTCTAGTTAGTATATCGTCGTTTCTCAGTTGGTTTTCGATTCTTCCGTTGCGTCTACCTGAAAATCCGAGTCCTAGTTTCAAGAGTGCGGTAAAATATTATTAGTTTTATTTATTGAGTACTGTATGAGTTTGCCTTTGCCTGGACTTGTGGTTTGTTCGTGGAAGGGGGCAACTGCGGGCACGCCAAACAGGGCATCATGCCTCTCTGTTGCTCAACAGTGCCTGAAGCAGAGTCTCCTCCCTCTGCTTTGCCTTTGCCAAACAGGCACCATGCCTCTGGCGGAGGCGGAGGGACGGCAACAGCACCGCCAGACTCGGTCCCAAACTCCCAATGGATCATCTTGAACTCCCAATGCGGCAATGCCGATGCAGGTTTGTTCGGGTGGAGGCCTACGCGTACCTCTTTGATCTGTGTATTTTTTTCTCAAAGTTAGCATCATCAATTTCTGGATTAAATCACAGGGATGGCTGACCCATCACGTGTTGAGTCGGGTCGGGTGCTGGACGAGATCGATGCACGCACGTCATCTGCGTTAGGCGCGGTCCGGTACGGGTGGACGCGGTGCCTGTTTGGGCCTGCCCTGCTGCGGCTGCTGGTGTCCATTCCATGACGCGTCGCTCTCCACCTCACCTAAAGATTCATTTCCGCCGACCGTGCAAACGATCCATACTCCTATAGTAGCCTCCTTCCTAGGAGGCCAAGAGTAGTAAACATGCATGGACGCACAATTCGATGGCAGTCTCGCCCATGCCGTGCCGTCCGATTCCTATTTCTCTCATCTCTGCCCCGATCCAGGCAGGTCACCATGCTCGCGTTTTCCTCGTGCATCCACCTCTCTGGCCGGGGCTACTACTTGCTGATCTAGATCCATCTCTTTGCCTTCACATGTGTAGGGCAGTGAACGCCGGAGCGATCTTGCATCCCGTTTCCCGGCGTGGGCCGGCTTAATTGTTTTGTGGTGACCAAGGCTGTCTAGTACGTAACTTGATGGTCTGAACCAGTACACACCAAAGCAGGTGATTCCACTGGGCCACGCCCAAGGCCCAGCTAGCCAGCACCAGCAGGCAGCGCAACCAAATCTAGAGTACCATCGTCCCCCCGTATAGTAGCATTAAGGCCCCGTTCGGTTCCACCTCTAAAATTTAGATCATTGTCACATCAAAGAGAATCTTATTATTTAGTAGTAATTTTATTAATTTAATAACAAAACCTATGTCGCGACCCCCTCTAATTTACTGAGACGAATCTAATGATCCTAATTAATCTATGTTTTGCTACAGTGATGCTACAAGTAAACATCTTCTAATAACACTATAATTATCCTCGTTGGATTCGTCTCGTGAATTAGATAGAGGTCTGCAATTAGTTTCGAGATTAGACTTTATTTAAGTACTCCAAAATGATAAAATTCTTCTGATTTGACTCTCTAAAAATTAGATAGGGGAAACGAACAGGCCCTAAGATGCATGCATCACGCATCACCTCATCGGTCACGTCGAACAAGCTGCACCCATCCTCGGTGCCACGTACTTTTCGTTTGCTTGTGTTGGTCACATGCATGCATATCAACATCTTCAGAAATAGAGATGGAGAGGCCGGACAACAAGCAAGGAAACACGGGATCTGGTCAGATCCATCGGTTTTTAGTGTTGGCTGCTGCCTCTATTGTTCTGTTTGTGAGGGCCATTCCCTGTGCTAGCTGCGTGCATGCTTCACGAGGTCGACGATCCTGATGATGCAAATGCGAGATGCTAGTACAAGATCGTTATCCGGTGGCACGCGAGCACGACGGTGACCCTCGTGTTTAGCCATTGCCAGATCCTTTAATTAATTTGTCGTCACCCTGCCTCCTTTCCTTGGCGAAATCTCATCTGCTCCTTGCCAACTCAACTGGGATTCAATCACCCGCACATACATGCATCGTCCCCTGCATCAATCATCGGCGGTGCAGTCTTTCTTTTATTTTGCTTTCACGTGTGCGGCGCGGCCACAAGGAGATCAAGAAGCCTCACTAAGATACCAACTACTACTATCTCTAGCGATCGATCGGCTTCTTTTCATTTCACTCATTTTTTTCCCACGGGGAAAAGGTACGGCGGCTTTATTAACTCAAATTAGGGTCTCAGCAATCCGCTGCAAGAGCAGAGTCAATAAAATCCGGGTGACAACGCAACCAGACTTTGGTAAAAGGTTCAACACACGCCTTATTTGCTAACAAATGACTAACCCTATTCTGAGTTCTATGACACTAGGCATAATCTTAATCTTGATTTTTCTTTTTGAGGCAAGGAATCTTAATCTTGATAGCCATCATGGTAGCACTCTTCCAGCATGAATCAAGTAGTGGGCTTTTTCAAATTTCTCCACTTCCAGTTTCAGTAGGCCTCTCTTGGCAAATTAGGCCCCAGCCCAACCCAAACCATCCCGGAACGAGGCCCACTACCAGTCCATCTCGCATCTCCGCCACGCTCTTCCATTTCCGTACGCCGCTCTTCCACCTTCCATCTCCAGGGTTTAGCTAGGGTTCTCCTCCTCCCACCAGTCCCTCCGCCTGCCGCCGCCGCCGCTCTCGCAATGGCCGCCGCCGGAGAGGACGACGCGGTGTGGGAGCGCGCCATCGCGGCCGCATCCAAGACCGCCGCCGGCTCCTCCGCCGCGCCCAAGACCCTAACCCTTGACGGCGCCGTCAAGTCCGCCACGGGCCGCCTCCCCTCGACGGCGGTCCTCGAGCGCGTCGCCGCGTCTCTTGAGGAACTCTCCGTCGCGGGCGCGCGCCTCTCCTCGCTCGCGGGCCTCCCACGCCTCCCGGCGCTGCGCCGCCTCTCGCTCCCCGACAACCGCCTCTCCGGCGCCGCCGCGCTCTCCGCGGTCGCGGAGGCCTGCGGAGCCACGCTGCGCCACCTCGACCTGGGGAACAACCGGTTCGCTGAGGTCGAGGAGCTCGCGCCGCTCGCCAAGCTCGGGGTCGAGGCGCTCGACCTGTACCAGTGCCCCGTCACCAAGGTCAAGGGGTATAGGGAGAAGGTCTTCTCGCTGATTCCCAGCTTGAAGTACCTCGATGGCGTTGATGTCGAGGGTAATGAGCGGTTGGAGACAGACGACGAAGAGGATGATGAGGAAGACGAGGAGGATGGGGAGGAGGGAGATGAGGAGGGTGAAGGTGGGGAGGAAGGGGAAGAGGATGATGGGGAAGGAGATGAAGAAGATGGCGATGATGAGGAAGGGGATGACGAGGAGGAGGAAGAAGGCGATGAGGAGGTGAGCATTTGCTCTAATTATGTCCTTATATTTTAGAATCAGTATTGGTATTGTTTTGTTTGCTTTCATCTGATTCTATTGAATCCAACAAGCGAATGGG
The DNA here is from genome assembly GCA_031894775.1 of Chloris gayana. Classification (NCBI taxonomy): domain Eukaryota; kingdom Viridiplantae; phylum Streptophyta; class Magnoliopsida; order Poales; family Poaceae; genus Chloris; species Chloris gayana. The sequence continues at coordinate 303,368 of JAUNZO010000885.1, read as the reverse complement.
TCATCAATGGCTTGCTAACGGCGATATGCGAATTCTGATTTTATGATTATTCATTCCGAATTGCGCTCCTTTTTTAGTTTTTTGTATTGTTTCGAATGCTCATAGTATAATGTTGATAATTAGAAAATGCATTGTAAAAAATTAAAAAATAGGGGATGCATTATACCTTCCACAGATGTCAATTTTAATGCTCTTGGTAACGGATATGGTCTAATTTTTTTTCCCCTGTACAAACTTGCTTGATGCCAGTACTCTGTGGCAAATTAGTTTAACCTTGTCTTGTTCTATCTCTTTATTTCTCTAGTCTTAAAGTGCTGACCATCAAGCTATGCTATTTATTCCCTCATTTTTCAGTATCCATTGCTATAGAATCATTCCAAATAAGTAATATTGTTAGCCAGTTGATGGGCACTCCTATAAACCATGGATGCATGGTAGCATTTAGTGTTTAAGGTTGGTTGGAATTTTGAATCCTTTCATCCGCGAGTGCGTGATTTATCAGAAGCGAATTACTATTAGATGATTGCTATATACTATAATGTACTCCATCATTCTTGTATTGGTGACATTAGAAACGTGAATTTTTGTAATTTCATCAATTTGAGAATGGAGGGAGTATAATTTTAGCTGCTATTTCCTAGGTTACAGCTACACCAAACTCTTCCAGCCTTTATAGTATACATGAAAGTTTTTTTGGTCTTAAGCGTGTTGTTTGTCACATTGATAACAACAGCGACAAAGCCTAATCCCAAGCAAGTTGGGGTTGGCGCACTGAGTGTTATTGCATTGCTCTTTTGGGTCTTATCACCTATTTTTTGTTCTTGAAATTTATGTAACAGTCCATATTACAATTTTTAATGCTCAAGGTTGTAATTCTTGTTCTGCAGTTCTATTGGTTCCCGAGTTATTTTTTTTCCCATTTGGGTAGCTGTTGGTACCGTATTTGCTGGCTCTTTCTTGATGTTGATAGTGTTATCTGCTCTTTCTTGTTGGTATGTAGTACAATTTTGGCAGGGTTCTGTCCTACCTTTCTGACTTGTTAATTGTCATGTCTCATGGGCATACATAAAACATGTTAGGAACATTTTTATTCAGTTAATTTTTTGGCGCTGCATCTTCAATTCAACTGAACAATTCTACCTATAGCATATTTCTGTTACTTATTTCACCAACAATTTTCAGGGTGAGGATGAAGAGGATGAAGCTGATGCTGATGCAGAAGATAAGGTGAACAATGGAACCAAACCAGAATCTTCCCTGCCAAACAAAAGGAAAAGGGATGATGTAGATGACACCAATGCGAAAAAGTAAAGCAGTGTGATGCACTGATGTCTTTCTTGGGAGTCTTTGGAAGCGTTCTTTCATTGATCTTGTGTGCATGCTTTCCATAGGCTGTTTGACACAAGGTAGCGTCTGTTACGCGCATCCAATTGTACAAGATTTTCTGGCTGTGACTTAATGACTTGCCAAGGTGTTTCAGAGAGGCTTCTAACTATTGTTGACAATTCTCGACTTACTCTTCCATAAGACTTCCTGTTTTCTATCTTTTCTATGAGTTTCTGATCCTGTACTTGTTTGAAACATGGTAGTACATTTTGAAATTCTTGAACTGATGATGAATCTTCCGTCACATGTTCTGGTACGTGCCACAACAATATCTTTGCGTGTGCTTGTGTTTTGACGTGTGCACTGGGCTTTTAGTGTTACCCTGCAGCGTGCAATAGAAGTGGTCATAGCCCGGGGAAGCTGTTCAAAATGTGTGACCTAAATATTTGAATGGGTACCATGTGACCGATAACCATTGAGAAATAAGAATCTATCTCCAGCACTCTCTGCTGGTTGCCCGTTGCATTGGAGTTGCTCTTGGCTAATGATGGAAATATTCAATTACTTTTTTTAGGGCAAAAACTATTCAGTTACTTAAGCCTTGGTGCACCTAACTTGGAGACTAACCAGCCGAAAGCGTGGACCGTGACAATTGCAAATATTAAAGAGTTTATTGCAAAAATCACCCCATATGTCACTTTGAGTTTGGTATTCCCATTCATAAGGCTTTTTGTTACAAATTCCCACCCATCCACTAGATTTTGTTGCAAAAACCACCCTAATTTCACATACTTAATCGATTTCATGTGTTTTTGCTGATATAGATTCAAAACAAATATATAAGTTAATTAAGTTTACCACTTTTCAATTTTTGGAGTGATTGTTTTCTCAAAATTTATTTTGAATAATTTATAATCATATTATTTTGATTATATTGTTTTTCAAGATCACAAACTCTAGGGAACACCGTCTAACCTCTAATTTACTCTTTTTTTCACGTTCTCTAAAAATATGAAAAGATTACTTTTTCAGTATTTTATAGGATTAATATGGATGCCATCAAATACTTTAAATCAGTTAAACGTGTTGAATCGACTAAACATGTGTGAATTGGGATAGTTTTTGCAACCAAATGCAGTGAGTGGGTAGTTGTTTGCAAAAATATAATTTATAGGTGAAAATCTCAAACTCCAAATGACTTATACAGTGATTTTTGTAATTTTCCAACAGTAAACAAGTACACAGAAAAGTAGGAAGGTACGTGTATGTCTTTTGGGCTCTTGCGTCCTCTGGGCTAATAACTCAGTCACGGAGTCACCTAACCAGATGCCCATCACCTTCAGAGATACGTACCTATACTACTACTCCCTTCATCCCAAAGTATGAGCAATTTGATCCATATTTCTAGCATCTTCAATGTATTCCGACAGTAACGTATCTAGATTTCTTGAAAACACTCGTCATGAATTTGGATACACTCTCATAGTATGGAGTACTTATATTTTGTGACAGAAGTAGAAATCAACATGACCGTACATTATTTTTGTTCCAAACGGTGGCGGTGCCATCATATCAGCATGTTTCCATGAAATTTCCATGAAGTAGTACGACGTGGCCAACGTACTACTTCAACTGCTGAATTTTTCTACATGGTGGCCGTCTGAAGACAAAATTTTCACCACCCACGAACACGGTTTGTAACAACATTTCAACTACCCCTTGTCGAAGATATATTATAGCCTCCTAATAAGTGCAGCAGTTTCTATACCCCGCAAAAAGCAAAGATACGCCAAAGTTCCAACAAAAACCAGCAAACTGAACTTATTACCTCTGTATTAGAGGGCTGGGGGTGGGGCAGGTCATCTCCGGCGACACGCCATGGCTGCCCGAATCTCCATTATTGGCACCGTGATCTCCGTCTTGTATCTCCTGTTACTGCCGACTCTCTTCTCCGGCCGCGTTCACGCCTTCGGCATCATGAACTACCGCTGCGACAAAGCAGGGAGATACAGCCCCAACTCCACCTACCACTCCAACGTGGAGACCCTCCTGTCTTCCCTTCGAGTCAACGCGTCTATGATCTCCGCCGTGGGCTTCGCGAGCGGCACGATCGGCACCTCGCCTGACCAGGTATGGGGCCTCGCGCTCTGCCGCGGCGACATCGACAACGCCAGCTGCTCGTCCTGCCTCGCGTTGGTCCCGCTCTACGCCTTGGGCAATACAAGTGACAGCTACTGCCTGGGCGCGAAGGACGCGTCCATCTACTACGACAGCTGCCTGGTGAGCTACGCCGCCAGCCCCAACGCCGTCGCCACGAACGTGCAGTTCAGTCCCAGCCCGGTCAGCATCGCCGCCGCCGCCGACCCCGCCGGCCGGTTCGTCGGGCCAGCCCCAACGCAGAAATGGAAGAGGGTGAGCTGGACGCTAACCGTGCGGGGAACAGGCAGTGTACTCGCTGCAGTCTTAAAGGACATCAGGCTTCGGTATGTACAACTGTTCTCTACTGCGACATTTGTGACAAGCACAATGAGCACCCGAATCATCGGTGTCCAGTTCTGAAAATGTCTAAACCGGTGGCGCATGCCGTGGGCTACGCAGTGGCAGGGCTGGGGTTTTATCATATCCCTCATCCACCATTGTCCAAAAAGAAAGACACCAAAGTTGCTTTGATCAGGGTCATAGGAGCTAAGCTCTCCGAAGATCAACTCATCGAGCAATTGCAGAAGGTAGTACCCGGCAAATGGAAATGGGAGCCGGAAGAGCAAGATGATGGGACCTTTGTTGTTACATTTCCGTCTAGAGCGGATCTCCAAAGGTCCATTCATTATGGTGGCATGAACATTCGCGAGAATGGGGTGTTAACAGGGGGTCGGCTTGAATTTGATGAGTGGATTGATAAGGATGGTGGTTTTCTTTTACCCAAAGTATGGGTACGCATAACCGGAATCCGGAAGAAGCTAAGGGAGTACCTCAATCTTTGGGCGATCGGGACCATACTTGGTTCCACCCAAACTGTTGACATGAAGACGACTCGCAAGAACAAATTTGGTAGAGTTTTGGTTGGGGTGTTAGACCCAAAGTTACTCCCCTCGGCCTTGGATGTGGTCATTGGAGATCACTATTTCGAGTTAAAATTCGAGATAGAGAAATCCGGCTTCGATGAGAATGGTGATGAGGTTGAATGGCCACATCTCAAGGAAGATGAGGAAGGTAGCAAGAAGGGGGAAGAAGATGGTAACCCCAGTGCGCATGATGCTCAAAACCCCAACCATGGTGATAATATGGATTCTCATATGGATGTCGATGGTTATGAAGGGGATAGTACCACACCCAAGGAGAACCCTTCTATGGAGGAGGAGACATTAAACAACACAAACCATCTTAGCCATCATACCCCAAATGCCGAACTTGAAGCTAAGCTCAAGTTAATGGCGGAGGAGATTCTTGATGGTGCTTTTGACAAGATAGTCCAAGAGTGTTGTGACAAGGTCCTAGCAGAAGAAGATGACGAATTAGACCACTCAGTTGGTTTTGCAGCAGGGAATATTTTGTGGGCAAATACTTCTTCTTCTGTGCAGGAACACCCACTGATGGAAGAAGCGGCTTTGAGCTCGGCTGAGCATGCGGTGCATGCTGCTGTTGCTACTGGGGTGCATGCGGCAGGGGTCAAAACCGGCATGCAGCTGCCTGTTCTGTGCACCAAGTACACGGAGGGCAGCACACCAGTTGTGGAGCATGTGGTGGCAGGAGCTGAAACTGGCATGCAGCTACCTGCTTCGGGAGGAGGCCTAGGACCGGTTGGCTCGGTGCTGACTCAGGAAGGTGTGCGCCAGGTGGAGTCGCTGAAGGCAGCACATGCGGCGGCCAAAGGAGTCGGTCCACTGAAGCTGGGCGACAAAAAGCAGGCGACCATCCACGACGCTGCATCCATCAAAGAAGTGCTGATCTCTCCGGCCCGCTCGAGTCCGCGTTTGGCTGCGGCATCAGGCGAGCATGTTCTAGTGAAAGCCGGGAAAAGAGCAGCATGGAAGAACTTAGAAATTCCGGAAGGTAATTTTCAGGGCTACTTATTGGATTCGCTGGTGGTCGCTGCTACATAAAGTTGAAGAAAGAGACAATCTCAAGTTGGGGTGTCGCCTCCTAGAGTCGGTGATGATGGCCATCTTCAACAAGTTTGGGTGGAAGTTTAGAAACAGACTTGAGTTTTGATTTTATTACTGCTGAGCCTAGTGCTTTTGTTTGGCTGTCGTCGTTTAGGTGTTGAGTCAAACTTTTGGTCGTTATCTGTACAGATTTTTGAGCCTAAGTGCTCCTGTGTTCTACTTTGGCCGCGTACGTCTTTCGGGACGTAGAGGCTGGAACCTAGTTCCATTATCTAAAAAAAAGATATATATAATTACCAGACTGAGAAATTTAATTGTACTAGCAATTAATACACCCTGCACTGCAATTCCCAGGGACTGTTGCCTGATGGACGGCAAATAGCCGTGAAGAGACTGGACAAAGATTCAGGGCAAGGCCTCCAGGAGCTGAGGAACGAGCTGCTACTGGTTGCCGAGCTTCGGCACAACAACCTTGCAAAGCTTCTCGGCGTTTGTTTGGAGGGAAACGAGAAGCTGCTTGTGTACGAGTACCTGCCCAATCGAAGCCTCGACACATTTCTCTTTGGTATATAAACCGTTAAAAAAGAACAGATGACATATACTAGATGGCAGCAAGTAGCGCATGTCAATCTTGTGCTAACATCTCGTTCGTGGATTGTTTGTTGTCTTAATTTTTCAGCAGCTGAAAAACGTCGTCAGTTGTTAGACTGGGATACAAGGTACCGTATAATCTACGGAACAGCACGGGGTCTGCTGTACCTCCACGTGGACTCGCAGAGCAAGATCATACACCGCGATCTGAAGGCGAGCAACGTCCTGCTCGACGCCGACATGAACCCAAAGATCTCGGATTTCGGGATCGCGAGGCTATTTACCGGCGACAAAACAAGTACCATCACGAGCCGAGTCGTCGGAACGCTGTAATCGTTTTGTTCGAGCTAACAATCTGTGGAGCTGGCTTCGTCAACACACTGATGCTATGGTTTGCATTCTGACTCCATTCTCTTTGTCCGTCAGAGGATACATGGCGCCGGAGTACGCAGTTCTGGGGCACCTCTCGGTAAAGCTAGACGTGTACAGCTTCGGAGTCCTGGTCCTGGAGATCGTTGCTGGAAGGAGGAACACCGACACGTGGTTCCAATCGGAAGACGACGAATCGGGCATTCTGCTGACCTACGTGAGTCACCCTAATCAACCTCTTGCCATAATAATTCGAACAATAAACTAGATATAAATCAAGCGAGTGAATATGAATCTTATGGTCATTGATCACCACCAGGCATGGGATCAGTGGTCGAGAGGAACGCCGCTGGAGGTCATGGATCCATGTCTGGACTGCCAGGCCCCGGAGAGTGAGGTGCTCAAGTGCATCCATCTGGCGCTCCTCTGCGTGCAGGAGAAATCCGCAGACCGGCCGACAATGCAGGACGTCCTCGTCATGCTCCACGGCCATTCGTCGGCAAGCTTCCCGGCGCCGTCGAAGCCGGCGTTAGCTGCTGCGTACGGTGGCCTGAGCTCCGCCCTGTCCCTCTCCGACTCCGACAGTGTATGCATCCAGAGAGAAGCGGCTATGCAGTCTGTGAGCGGGATGTCGACAGCAGAGTTCGGAACTAGATAGATGTCCATTCCCTCATTCCTCCATATGTTTGTAAGTGGACCGGTGAAAGTTTATCTTATCTACAATAAATTTATCAACCTACCAGCAAATTTGTATGACTAAACTTATATTTTGTTGTAGAAATAGCTCACATTTTCTTTCCAGATTATCTACCATGCCATGTATCTGTATCAAGTCAAATTATTAATTCATTAGGGAAGTAAAATCCATCACAAGAGATTATATTGTTATACTCCCTATTTAGAATTTCTTGTGAATGTATTGAAACCTGATATGTTGTTTATTTCAACATCTGAATTCATTTCTAATATTTTCTTTCTTAGTTATCAATTTTATTGATATGAGAACTTTGAAATATTATTGTAAACTAGTAGTTTGGTATACATATTTATGTGGTTAATATCGTGCGACGGACAGGCCAGAGTGCAGCCACCATCCGCATAAACGCGCGTGCCTGTCTTTGCCTCGAGCCTCCACCTGGGCGAGCTTATCCGCATCACCACCGCCACCTCAGCGATGGCCGCCGTGCTCACCTCCTTTTCCCCCTTCTGGACGGCCATCTATAAATTTCCCCTCCTCCGCACTTGTCCTGCCTCACCGCCGCACCGACCAGCAACAGTAGGCAAGGCTCTCCCCTCCTCCTCTTCCTTTCCCTTCTTCCCCACCACTGATCGCCACTTCCCCCTTCCACCGTTCACCGGCCAGGCAGCCTCCCTTGCGCCCCTAGCCCGACCTCAGCCGTTTCTCATCTTCCCCACACCCACACGCACCCTACCGGCCCTTTTGCCCCCTGAAATCCGCACGCGAGTGAGACGGGCACTTCGCACCACCGCCGCGCACACCTCCGTCGTGCTTGCCTGTTCTCCACCTCGCCACCGTTTGACGGCAATCATCCCCACACCTGCGCACCACTCTGCACGACCCCGACGAACACGATGCGACCACCCCGGCCACCAGCAGTCGCCACACGAGCAGATTCTAGCAAGCACCCCTGCCGCGCCGCCCTCTCGTGCATGGTGGACCCGTGGACCCTCCCCACCCCGTTCGTCTAGCCATAGACCCAACCCTCCTATTTTCCCATTGGAAAATAAATCTGAAATCAGTAACTCACATCGTTTTACATATAATCCCCTGACATTTCAAACAATTAGGTCTTAACCCTAAATTATTGCAAAGAACCGCCTAAAACTCTTCTGCTTTTACAGAAAGACCTTAGACCTTTCTAGAAATTACAAGTAGGTCCCTATACCATCCAATAGCCCTAGAAACTAAACTATAGCTCCAATTCGAGTGATAATTTCACCATTCCGATCCCATACTTGAACCCTAGCCCCCAAGCCACTCCTTTTCTCTAGTTTATTTGGTTTATTTTGTATATTTAGATTTATTGCTTTTCATTATTGTTATTTTCAGTTTATAAACATAATATAGACAATGAGGAGTTCGAGGAAGAGAATCTGGAAGATCCCGAGTACGTGGAAAGTGACCCGGAACTACTCGGAGGCAAGCTCTACTTTCCTTAGTCATGATTGATCCCATATTACATTCCTATACACCTATTACTAGAACTTTTTTCTATCATTGCATAGCATTTACCTATTTGTGTTTATATTCATATATTTTATATGAATATGTACATATGGCCATTACACCCAACAAGCCTTGATACCCTAGGATTTCCTATTGGCTTTGCCTAAGCTAACACCATGTCTTGTCACTAGCTGGCTTAGCAAATGTCAACACACACTGTAATATCACTTTATCCGATAGCCATCATACCCCTATTTATAAAATGCATAAAATGTGTTTGGTAGTGTGAGTAAATGATGAGTAGAGTAGAGACAGTTGGGTTTAGGTAAAGATGATAGGGTTACGCGGTTGGGAGTGAGGCTCTAGATGTGGTTTATGGAATGAGATAATGTTGGATCAACATGTTGTGGATGAGCGCTCACCCTGCCATATAGGGACCGGTTCACTTGACCTCAACTTGGTGATTTTAGTACAACCATGGAACTTGTTATGGGCAGGACGTACCCTTTCCCTGTATGGCCATGGCAAATAAGTTCGTCCAGGTGTAGGTAGACGTTAGAGGACAGGAGTAGGTCCCCATATCGCATGACTCTGCTAAGTCCTTGGCATTGGGTGCTCTCGGTCATTAGCGTATCGGGAATCGAAAGATGCTATGTCGCTCCCTTGCTAGGAGGGCATAGCTCATGGATAAAGTGTATAACTCTGTGTAGAGTGTAAAATCTATCCGATAGTTTGTGGTCACCGGTATGACCCTTCAAGATATGGGCTCACTTGATTAGCCACCATGATTACCTTGGCGTGTGAGTGGGCGCGTCGAGAAGGCTAGTGTTTTGGAAAGTGTGATTGGTTGTTGAGCCAAGTGTTGTTACGACCCATGGTCAGAACACTCAAGTTAAAAGACGGGGACTAGCGGGATTCAAGAATATCTCCCCTAGGGACAAACACTAAAATGAACAAAATTGTTTTATTCCCACAAAGTTATTTCTTAGATGAAGTCCACCATATCATGCTTCCGCGCCCTTGACCACTACCCAAAATGCATGCATATACCCTCGTATAGTGTAGGGCTTGCTGAGTACCTTTCGTGCTCACCCCTGTTGGTAATTTGTTCAGACGAAGATATGAAGTACGATAGTGACGAGGAGTAGGTTGCATTCTTCGATCAAGATGTCGGTGGTGTTTTCATGGAGTTTCCCTTGAAAATTTCTGCCTCTTTAGTTCGAAGATGGCATGTCCTCCTCCTTGGCTTGTAACCTAAGACTTGTGTGACCCTATCTATCGCATGTGGGAGCTAAATAAATGTTGTTGTATAAGACTTTGTATTATCTATATGTGTGTACCAACTACTGATCTAGGAATTGATAGAGATGCACAACACATCCCACAAATGGGGTGTGGCAAGTAGTGTCATTTATGTCCCTAAACTCTTAATTTGAAAATTTGAGTCCTCAAATTTACTAAGTGGTTCACTCACTATCAAAATTACTCTAATTGTCTTTGATTTGCTTGTGGTGCACTGGTTCTCCTTGGTCAAAATAGAAGAAAACTTAATCTTGTTTAGAAAGAATAGGGAATTTGAAACTTAATCTAGTGCTTAAGGACAATCTTCATGTCTATTTTTGTTATTAATTTATTGTAATGAGAATTTTAGGTAGTTTATAATAAACACACACATATGTTTCCAAATTAAATGTCATTTTAGCATTCAAATTTTGTTAGGAGAATAGGTCATTCTAACTTCCCAACACATCTTTCTCTCTTTCCAACAGATTTCTATAATCTCCTACTCGTTTTCTGTACACCGCATATATTTTACCCCATCATAATTAATTTATGTGCCCATAGGTAGAATAACATTTAAAATTGAACAGAGGGAGTTTATCTAAAAATATTTTAACATTCATGGTGGATTCTAGATGATTTGTTCTTTCCTATTCTTTCAATTAATGAGGTAACTTTTAGCACTTCAATGCAAGATTCAAACATGGCCTATTTTATCATCACAAAAGCATTATCACTATCATCATACCATCAAAATATATTAATCCCACTTTCTAATGGGCAGAACAATTCAATAACCTATAACTGTAACCGCCCAAGAGAAAAGCCCATAGGATGATAAGGAAGATGGAGGAAAACTAACGAATCAAGCAAGGAAGACAAAAAGGATTAATACGACAATCGGCTTTCTTACATACAGTATTTGACATGCAACAATAAAGAGAAAAAAGTAAATATCATAAAACCCCAAGTTTGTGATCTTTGTGTCACACACCTCAAGTATTTTAGCTCATATCACATAACCACATGTTTTATGGCCATATTTTTTTGACAAAAATCATATCTTTATCAAAAGTATGAATATTATGTAGAACTTGGTTGTACAAACAACTGGATGATTCCTTTGATTGAATCGATCGAAATATAATGTGTCATGCAAGCACAAAGTTAAAATTAAGATACCATGTCTGCAGTTCATTCTATGGACAAACATGATTTGTTCATGAAGGTAGCATATAGTTTGTTAGCTAGCCAGTCCATGACAGTACTTCCCCTTGGATCAGGTTTTGCTTTGATCTGCCAAATATTTATCTTCCCCGCTAACACCAAGTTTCTTCCACTCCTGTTAGGAAAGTGCAATGCAAACATATCATTCCACCCAACGATACCATCATACTATTACCATTGCAATAAACCTCAATCGACCGACAAAAATTGCATTGATTCAAAATAGAATTTTTGTAATGGCTTATGCATCATGAATCTTCAAAAGTATTTAGGCTTTTTCTGAATCTCATAGACGGAGCACGTTCATGTGGGCCCATTACCATCCCACATTAATTGCACTAGGACAAGTTATGAAAACTGTATTTTTCGCATCTGGTAGTATCTATGAGTCATCTAATGTGTTTCGAAATGACCGTGCACGAAACACCAACATACTATTTTTACACGTTCAGGCAGGCCCGGTAGCAAGGAAGAGTCCATGCTTAGACAGAAGGGAATTGAACCCCTCCCCATGGATCAACATGTCGTGGATGAAAAAAAGAATAAACCTGGACAGTGGGTCTCGTACATAGTCGAAACTCACCTTAGACGATATGGGCGTTCCATAGCCATTAGGTTATCCGTATATCCTTGCCACCGCTGCGTATGACCACAACATCCTGGTGTGCACCACCGGATCAGAGCAGGGAGTACTCTAAGTAGGTGACAACGGTGGCGAAACGTGGCACAGGTGGCACTAGGGTCTTGTTCAGTTGCTTTTGATTGAACTAGATTCAAGAACTATTTTGAACCAGGAATTAGTAATCTGATTGTTTCAATTCCAGACCTCAAGAGGTGGAGGATTAATAAATGTTTTAAATAGCGGGTTACGAGGTTTAGCAGTATGTCTCTAAATCAGCTAATAGCGGAGCTAAAGCGGGCTATAACGGGACATAACAGTTATATTGTATATGAACAGGAATAGCGGTACACTGTCTCAAAGGCTATAGCGAACTATAGCGACAGCTATAGCGGGAGATTTAAAACCTTGGAATTAATTTGGACCACAAGGTGCTCAAAATGATGAAGATGGGTCAGATTTTGTTCCCTGTTGGGTCTTAAATGAACGACCATTTTTCCATAGGCCGCATTCAAAACCAAACCATTTCAATTTGTCCGGAACGTGCCTTGTTCTGGGCAATTCTAAGAAAACTGGACAAGGTCTAAAGTAGGTTTTGCGGGACTGGTATGTAGGAGGATTGCACTTCTATTTATGCATTTTCCCATCATTGATTGATGAGATGTGAATTGGGTTGAGGTAAGCAAAGTGCAGTATTACAGACATTTTGCATGTACTCCTCTGTTTTTATTTTTGTTTTGTCATTCAGACAGAGGAGTTGGTTCATTTTTGAACTAGGGGATCATGTACATCAACAAACCAAGGGGATAATTAGTGTGATAGCACACTTAAGTGTCACCATCCCCACAACAGCACCCCTAGAAGCCTCATCCTAATAATAGCACCAAGGAATTACGTGCTCCCCTCCTCACGCATTTTCTTTTCTTTTTTCAATTGTCTATTTCTTTTCGTCTTAAAATCTCATGAGAAAGAACAATTCTGCCCTTAGCTCTTTAGCTAAGCAATTGAACAGGTACAAACCTTTCTGCTCCTACATGGTCCTATTCCCACGACTCAAACCCTATCAGCAACGGCGGCAGTACCTTCCTCGATCGTTGGCAGCGCAACAAGGCAGAAGGCGACGCTGCATCGATTTGAACAGCAAGGGCAGCGACTCGCCTTCGTTCCGTGGTGTTGCGGCAAGTTCGCCGACGGCGCCGCGGACGTCCACGCCATGGACGTTGGAAGCAACCTCAACACCAATCTTGATGCCGGGTGAGTTGTGCTTTGTGGCTTTGATTCACACGTGAACTGTAGGTCTGCTAGATGCTAATTTTATTCAATTTTTACTATTTATAGGATTGAATCAGAGATAAAGATTAGAATCAACCTTAGAGTTCTAGGGTACATTGCATATCTTGATGATGGTACTAGGACTGAACTGGAGGTCAATGATTATGTTGTAGAAGTGAATGATGTTGATGGGTATTCTATGCTAAATCTTTTGGCCGATCTAGCAAGCAAAACCAAATGGGGTGCATGTCAAGATCCTTCTTTTTGGTATTGGGATATTGAGAAAGGAGGATTGCAATGTGTTGCCATTGATGTTGATTTGAAGACAATTTTTCAGAAATTTCAGTCCCGCGATATAGTGACATTTGTTGTTGAACTCATTATTAAACCTTCATACCAGAGTAGCATGACATTGGAGAATAAGTTAGAGAAGTTGTCGGTGCGTAGGAATCCAAATTTAGCACCAGGACCTACTTCTACCTCATCTGATGTCGAAGTGATGAACAAAATGATGAAGAAAGTGAAGAAGAAAGTGATGAACCAAGTGGTGATAGTGTTGAAAAGGTAGATCCCTCTTGGATGGATGATGAGGACATATTCATGGAGGATGATGAGGTGTTTGTGTTACTTGGTTTGAGGGCAGAGGATGAAGCAGCTAGATTGAATATGAGTGTTGATGGTTTGGGAAGTACAAATGATGCACAAATTCCTGTTGATGATGAAGCTGAAAATGAGCCAAGATTTGCAATTGATAAGGAACATCCAAAAATCAGCACGGGTGAGACATTTCCAACCACGGTGGATTTTAGGATGGATTTAAAGCATTATGCCATCCTAAATGAGTTTGAGGTACACAAGGTTGTGACTAATAAAAAAAAGATATAGTGCTCAATGTAAGGCAAATGGTTGTCCTTGTTGGGTTGTTGCTCATAAACTTGTCGGGCAGCCAACTGTTGAGGTGTGTATCATGTTCAATCTCTATGCATCTTTTTGGCTTACATTATTTAATATGTGTTCATAGTCTAATTTTTTCCGCAATGTTTTTCTTTTTCAGATATCCATGATTCCTCATGAGCATGAGTGTATGGGAAGAAGTAAATTGGTGAGCACAATGGCAACGGCTCAATGAGTTTCGGATAGAGTTGTTCGATGGTTGAGGAAGAAACCATCTCTCGGAGCAGCTGATTCACAAGACAAGCTGTTAGAAAATTATGGCATAGAGGTGCATGGTGAAGGTGAAGATGGCACATCTAGCTCAAGCATTTCAGCTAAGCGGCTATTAGTGCTTTCAGAGGAAGAGGCCGGTAACTTAATGCATCAAAATAGGCCACTGTTTCTTTTGATTTAGTAGTGGTTAAGTAAATTTTATCAAACTTTGTATTGCTGGTGAACTATTTTAAAACCTTGAACTATTGTGTTTGAGATAACGTTAGTTACTTGAGACAGTATGAAAAATTAGACAAAGATGTTATTTGGTTGGTTATACAGTCTATGGTTGAAATATTTAATTTGCATGTCAAATATTTGATGTGTTACTTGCCAGGCTGGAATCTTCTCCGTGTCCGAAGGTCATGGCAAATTTTTTAATTTTTCTTGTTCAAATTTTCTAAAATTTTTTAGTTAAAATTTTAAATGTTTTGATTTCATATTATATTTTCAACTTTTTAAATCAAATTTCCGTATAATTTAATAACAAAACATTTTTTTTCAGTTTTCCACTCACCTTACCTTACGTTGGAAACAGGCAAGACCAATGGTCTACTCCCGTGTATCATGAGCCAAGGGCAGAATTATCCTTTCTCGTGAGATTTTAGGACTAAAAGAAACAGAAAATTGAAAAAAGAAAAGAAAATGCCGTGAGGAGGGGAGCACGTAATTCCTTGGTGCTATTATTAGGGTGAGGCCTCTAGGGGTGCTGTTGTGGGGATAATGACACTTAAGTGTGCTATCACACTAATTATCCCCAAACCAAGAATGGAGGGAGCATTTTTTTCCCAGGGCAGAACTCGCGCCACATGCAACTTAAACGCGGTGGCGTCTCATGCTCGGGTTTTTTTTTCAATCTTTGGATTGCGCTTCAAACAGCCCTTCCAATCCTATCTAAAGTTTTATTCAATTCCTTGAAACCTTGGACCTTGGTGCGCCACAGTAGTGCATCACAGATCTCATCGAGACAAACAAGCCGATAGAGTGGACCAGGAGTCCAGGACAACAACAAATGAACATGGACGCAGAAAGTCAGAAAATTCGTTTGGACATCTTCCGGCTCTGACGTCCTCTGGGTTGACTCGATCTTAACGAGGCGTGGCGCAAGCTTCACAGAGTACAGCTTGAGCTGTTTCCTAGAATTGCTAAATTTACAATCTGTGGAAGTCCCATGGATGTTGAGTCCGCAATTCTGAAAAATATCACCGGTGGCAGTTGGCAAGACTAGTGACGGTTTAAGACAACACAAGACCGGTGACACGCCAATGAAAAGAAAGAACAAATGAGGAAGAAAACCGATTCAGTTCCATTCGTCAATCTCTATGATTCAGTAAGCAAGAAAAAGACACCTAACTACCAACGATTTTGTATTCGTTTGGTTCAACCTAGCTTCAAGACAAAAGAGATGATGAAACCACAATTATTAATCAACGTTTTTTTAGCAACGGAAAATGTCCCTGCTTTTTCCATGTAAAAGAAGAAGTCGAGCAGTATAACACGGCACAAACGTAAAGTTCCAACCCGGAAAACAGGTGCAGGGAGCAGCAGCACCTCTCCAGTGAAACCCCCATGGCTGCCGCAGTAACCATGATGTCCGTCTACCTCCTCCTATTAATGAGTCTCTTCTCCGGCGGCGTCCACGCCTTCAGCCTCATGAACTACCTCTGCAACAACGGCAGCTCCTACGGCCTCAACTCCACCTACCACTCCAACGTTGTCACGCTGCTTTCCTCCCTCTCAGCCAACGCGTCCGGCTCCCCCGTCGGCTTCGCCACCGGCGCAATCGGCGCCACGCCTGACCAGGTATGGGGCCTCGCGCTCTGCCGCGGCGACGTCAACGGCAGCAGCTGCGCGTCCTGCCTCGCGCTCGCCCCGGACATCGCCTTCGACAACTGCAGGGGCGTCAAGGACGTGTCCATTTACTACGACCGCTGCCTCCTGCGCTACTCCGGCAAGGACTTCCTTGCCATCCCCGGCGACGACGCCTCGCCGTTGCAATACGGTCGCAACACGGAGGTCAACGTCACCGTGGACCCGGGCCGGTTCGTCGGGCTCGCGGCCGACCTCGTCGGCGCGCTGTCCAGCTGGGCGGCGCACAACTCGACGGCGAGGTACGCCGCCGGCGTGATGACCTCCGGCGACGGGTTCCAGACGACGGATAGCAATCTGGTGCACAGGATCTACGGGCTGGTGCAGTGCACGCCGGACCAGGCGCCGGGGGCGTGCAAGGGGTGCCTCGACCGGCTCAGGGACGAGATGCCGGCCGTGTTCAACGGCACGGCTGGTGGGCAGTTCAACGCGGTGTGGTGCAACCTCAGATACGAGATATTCTCATTCTATGACAGCACCCCGGTGGTGAACCTTGTCGCACCGCCGCCGTCACCACCGCCTCTGTCCCCAGCCGGCCAGAACGGTAATAAGCCTGCTATGTGTGTCTGAATTTTTTATGCACAATCAGAGACTGCAAAAGGTTGCTTATCTCCTTAGTAATTTTGGAGCTTCAGTAGCTTTGCATAACAACATGCACCTAACTGCAGGAATGAGAAGGGGATCAGGAAACGCGGCGACAGTGATTGCCATCGTCCTCGGGGTCCTAGTTGCTATCCTTGTCTCCGTATTAATTATTTGCTTTTGGAGAAAAGGGCAATCAAAACAGCGTGAGTTGAATGAGTCGTTGGTTCTTCTTAAGAAAGATTATTTACACAATAGTATAAACATATGGTACATCTTTAGTTGTTTTTTAATTAATTATTTACATGTAAATATATAATATTTGTAATTGGTTTTTGAAGTAATATATGTCTTTGATTTAGAAAACAAGTTGATGTTCTCCGAAGGAGTACCGTATTATATTAGCTGATGCATCTGTTGTGTAGATGCCGAGGAAGAAGGCGATGCCGGTTCCCTTCTCTTTGACTTGACAACATTAAGAAGGGCAACGCAAAATTTTGCTCAAGAGAACAAGCTCGGGCATGGAGGCTTTGGTGCAGTATACAAAGTACGTTGCTAAATAAAAAGTTAACAATGTTATTTGGCCAATTAAATCAATCTAAAGAAGTACCTATATTCTTAGCCTTTGTATGTTTTTGAATGGAGCTTTGTGTAATAATTAAGGCATCGACTGAACAAACACGACGCTTTCAGTCGACTGACACAAAGCAAATATGAATAATTAAAGCTATATCTATCTGTTTGATAGAGAGAGGTTGGAATATTAATATATTCTCTTTTCTAAAAAATCGTTCTAAATAATAATACCGGCAACATTATTTTTAGGGATTCTTGTCTGATGGTCAGCAAATAGCTGTGAAGAGACTCGACAAAGATTCCGTGCAAGGCCTCAAGGAGTTGAGGAACGAGCTGCTCCTGGTTGCCAAGCTTCGGCACAACAACCTTGCAAAGCTTCTCGGCGTTTGCTTGAAGGGACAGGAGAAGCTGCTTGTGTACGAGTACCTGCCCAATCGAAGCCTCGACACCTTTCTCTTTGGTATAGAAAATGCTGATTCTCATTTGTTGGAACCAAATAAATAGTATCGTAATATCGTCTTTGCTAATCTCACGTACATGCATGCACTTGTTTGTTTTCCTTTTTTTTTTTTGCAGCAGCTGAAAAGCGTCAGTTGTTAGACTGGGACACAAGGTACCGTATAATATACGGGACGGCTCGAGGTCTTCTGTACCTCCACGAGGACTCCCAGATCAAGATCATACACCGCGACCTGAAGGCTAGCAACGTTCTGCTCGACGCCGACATGAACCCGAAGATCTCGGATTTCGGCCTCGCCAGGCTCTTCACCGGCGACAAGACGACTACCATCACGAGCCAAGTCGTGGGAACGCTGTAATGGGTCGAGAGCTTACCATATCTGTTCTTCGTCAGACAGCATTTAATTTACCCGTTATTCCAAAAGGTCTGAATTTCCCATGTCTATTTGGGTTATCCGTCAGAGGATACATGGCACCTGAGTACGCAGTTCTGGGTCACCTGTCGGTGAAACTAGACGTGTACAGCTTCGGAGTCCTGGTCCTGGAGATCGTAGCTGGAAGGAGGAACACTGACAGTTGGATGGAATCAGAAGCTGATGAATCGGGCACTCTTCTGAGCTATGTGAGTCATCCTAATCAATCTCTTGAATGAAAACAACTAGGACAAAGCAAGATATGTAATCTTGTGATATTGATTACTACCAGGCATGGGATCAGTGGTCGAAGGGAACGCCGCTGGCGATCATGGATTCGTCGCTGGACTGCCAG
Source organism: Chloris gayana (assembly GCA_031894775.1). Lineage (NCBI taxonomy): Eukaryota > Viridiplantae > Streptophyta > Magnoliopsida > Poales > Poaceae > Chloris > Chloris gayana. Next base: position 284,932 of record JAUNZO010000885.1, on the reverse strand, counting down.
GCCCCGGAGAGCGAGGTGTTCAAGTGCATCCACCTGGGTCTTCTGTGCGTGCAGGAGAACCCAGCCGACCGACCAACCATGCTGGAAGTCCTCGTGATGCTCCACGGCGATGAGTCGAGCTTGGTTGCTCCGTCGAAGCCGGCGTTTGCATTTGCGTGCGGTAACCTGAGCTCTGTCCGTTCCGATGGTGTATCAAGACGTCCAGGTACTACGCCGTCTGTGAATGGAATGTCATTAACAGAGTTCACTCCTAGATAGGTGGTTCAACTCTCATGTGCTATAAGTGGACGGGCGCCATGGAGGCGTTCATCTTCGTCTAGATTAAATTGTAGGAGAAGGGAATTGATGATGTTAAGTTACTATGCACCGATCAGTTGTATCATCCAAAGGACTAAGCTCATAGAGGAAAGGATGTACAATTCACCTTTAAGCTTGAAAACCAGATAAACATAATACATTTTCTATGCAGCCTCACAATCTCCACTTTTTACAGCACGCCAAGTCCTGAGATAATAGATGTTTCATACCACCCACTCACCCAGATCATCATTCATATAAGTATATCTAACCAAAAACAAAATTGTGATGCGGGCAAGGACAGATAATTTTGGAAACAAGCATATTCTTGTATTTGTGTCGAATATATGTACACGAGTCGATTACAAGTGAGACTTGAGTCGTATTAGGTGGATAGGGATAGAGTTTGTATCGGACCTGTATTCTCATGCTCATATATATGCGGGGCACCACCGTTGTAACCACGAGACGAGAGTTGTAGTAGAGAAGGGGTGACGACGGTCGAGAGGCGTACCTAGGGGCGGTCACATCGCATATGGGTATACTCCTAGATGTTTGTATTACTACAGTTATTATAGGGGAGGAGCGCCCGTAGTCATGCTCCGAGGATATAGGCACACCGCTGAATCTCATACAAAAAATCATGTTTCAGCGTCGCTCTCTTTCTGTGATCTTGTGTTCTTGGCTTGATGATCCGGTGAAATTGCTTCGCGGCTGATTTTCTAACACATTGAGTTTGAAACTTGCAAAGTGACCATTCCAGTTTTGTGGTGACTTTTTGGCTTCAGAGACCAATTCAATGTCTAACGAAAAGTACAATAGATCTAGATAGGGACAATGGGAAAAGAACCGGAAACAATGGAGTGTTACAAAATAAACCACGCCGGTGTTCGGCCATGGCGTGCGTTCGTGTCGTGTATATTCTGCATGCGCATTTGAGTCTGTAGAATAGCTGGGTCATGAGTATATATGTGCGTGTATGTGTGTGTCATGTGCGATGCCATGCATGTGTGTGTGCTCGCGTTTGGGCACGTACGTCGTGCAGGTAGAGTTGGAGCTGGGCACTTGTGTGTGTGCGTTCGTGCCAAGTTAGAGGCAGGCCAAGCAATGGCGTACGTGCCTTATGGCCAAGCAAGTTTGTTGGACAGTTGCAGGATAGCCGAGGACGAGGAGTCCGTGGCGTCGGCAGTGGAGGAGCACGAGGAGGCTCAGTTAGGAGACTGGTTCTCTCGGAGGAGTCCAGTCCGTGGCTCACGAACAGGAGATGGCCGGGTCTCCACGAGCGTACGTGCGTGTGCAGATTACTGGAGATGCGTAGGCATTGCGCCGTCGATAGTGGGCTTTTAAATAGCCATGTAATCTAGCTGTAACAACGTCCCGAGTCCTTTAATTTCAATAGAAGCCAACATCCAGGCCGTTCGGCGGCCGGGGCGTCCGTTGCCAACAAAGCTATCTACTGTTCATCTTCCACATTGATCAATGATAGCACGTACGTACGTGAGCATGAACAAACAAAGAGAAGTTGGATACACCATCAATAATTTTAAGATGAAACTGTTGAAAAATCCCAATTAGCTCATGAATTAAACATATCATTAGCACTAGCAACAGTTGGTAATCTAGGCAAGTTTTTCAATACGATCGACTCGATCCTCTGATATGGAAATTGTTTACCAAATGTCATTATTATCAGCAAGGACACGTATTGGTGCGTACAGGTTCAGTTGAATGTCATGTCACCATAGGAGGTTGTACACTTGTACGTTGTTTGACACGGACCATCTTAGAAAGCTACTACTTCCAAACTACAGTACGAATAGTCATCATTGATTTTTTTTCTCCTGATAGCATTGATTGGAAATGAAGCGATCACGGCATGGGAGCTCAATTTTGTGGGAACTTCTCAGGCGCTAATGCATGAACTGTTGGGAATGTGACAATTTACAAGGCGAGAGCCGCTTGAAATTTTTAGCAACCAAAAAGAAAAAAATAGTAGTCAAGTTGTCATTCTGTTCCTCCCTTCCTGTAAAGAAGTCTAGCAGTTTAGATGCAGCATGATCATGTCAAAGGTCCAGCCGGGCAAAAACATACTACACTGTTGTGTATGGTTCTTCCCTTCCTCCAGGGAAACCACATGGCTGCCGCCGGAGTCTCCATAGCCTGATCGCCGTCTATTTCCTACTGCCTTCAGCATCACGAACTACTACTACAACATCAATTCCACCTACCACTCCATCGTGGTCACCCTACTGGCGTCCCTGTGACTGTGAGCCAACACGTCCAGGTCCCTCGTCGGCTTCTCCTGATGATGACAAGGCATGAGGCCATCGCGCTCTTCCGCATAGTGACATCTACGGCTCCAGCTGTGCGTGCTGCCTTGCCCTCGCCCCAGACTACGTCTTCGGCAACAGAAACAATCGTGAAGGATGTGTCCATCTCTATGCACGTTATTGGTGGAATTTTCACCTTCGGCGACAGAAACAACAGGAGCCTTGTGTGCACAATGACATATGAAATTCTCACTTTCCTACTTTGTCCTACGGTTGGTCGCTAAATATCTTTGCTGGTCTATGCTGAGTTGGTTGTGTAAGTGATGTTGATTAAAGCTTGAGTGACTCACATCTTTTAACCGATATTACATTGAAACTAGTAAGTCAGACACTGCATTTACGTATCTAGTAGCTATAGAAATTTATCATCAATATTACATAGTTTCTCATTAACTTATTATGTATTATCACTATTTTCTCTTTCAGCAGTATTTGCAGAATGAATTATATTTAATGGGGGCAGTGGATAATTCATAAATTAATGTACTGGTGCTTTTATTTAATTGATTACAATGGGTCAATTTGGAAAACATATTTAAGGGTTGAGATATTATTTTGTGGGTAATTTTTTCTCATATTAAAATTAACAAATCAAATATAGTGCTATTATCAACAATCCAAGTATACATATTATATTGAATGGCTTAATTTATTCTTGCCATATTATTGCTATGTTTCCTATCACCATTGTTTTCGGTTAATTCAAGTCTTAGCATGTCATTCCCGACCAGCCATCAGACGCGGCCTCACGAGCTACTACATTAGACGGAGAGTTTCACCTCTAAAATTTAAAGACGTTATTATCAGTAGATATAGTATTATATGTTCACAAATGCACCGAAAGTATTGCTGGAGTCTACTGCACATTTAAGTTTTGTTGACAAGGACAAGATCAGAGCAAGTACGTTGGTGCGTACACAATATATAGCGGTAGAATGTAATGCCATCATTGGAGGAGGTTGCACGTAGTTTGACACAAGGACCATCTCAGAAAGCTACTACTTCCACACTACTGTACGAGTAGTCAATGTCCAAACTTTTTCCTGCTTACATTATTGATTGAGAGCATGAAGCAATCACGGGAGCTCAGTTTCTCGGGAACAGATCATCAGGCGCAAATGCATGAACTGTTGGGAATGTGACAATTTTCAACGCGAGACGTTTGGAAAATTTGTCAACCTAACTAAGATGGAAAATTAGTCGTCAAATTGTCTTTCTGTTGGCTGGGAAGTCCAGCAACTGATATACCCCGCGTAAAGGTCCAAAGTTCCTGCCGGGCAAGTAGATAGATACTAGCCTTCTCCGGTGAAATATTCCTCCATGGCTGCCGCCGGATTTTCCATGATCGCCGTCTATCTCCTACTGGCTCTCTTCTCCGGCAACGTTCACGCCTTCAGCATCATGAACTACCTCTGCAACAACGGCAGCTCCTACGCCATGAATTCCACCTACCACTCCAACGTGGCGACCCTCCTGGCGTCCCTGTCGGCCAACGCCTCCAGGTCCCCCGTCGGCTTCGCCACCGGCACGATCGGCGCCACCGCACCTGATGACCAGGTATGGGGACTCGCCCTGTGCCGTGGCGACATCAATGGCACCAGCTGCGCGTCCTGCCTCGGGCTCGCCTCGGACTACGTCTTTGGCAACAACGATGGCAAGTGCAGGGGTGTCAGGGACGTGTCCAGCTACTTCGACCGCTGCCTCCTAAGGTACTCCGGCCAGGATTTCCTGGCCAACCCCAGCGTAGTGGCCGGGGAGATTGAGTACAGCCCCGACAGGAAGCTTAACATCACTGTCGATCCCGTCCGGTTCGTGGCGCTGGCGGCCGACCTCATCGGCGCGCTCTCCGACTACGCGGCGAACAACTCGACGGCGAGGTACGCCGCCGGGGTGATGAACTGCTCCGGCGATAGGTTCACGACCACGAGCTTCGACCAGCTGGTGAGCAACATCTACGGGGTGGTGCAGTGCGCGCCCAGCCAGACGCCGGAGGCGTGCAAGGAGTGCCTGGACCGGTTCAGGGACGCCATGCCGGCCATGTTCAACGGCTCGGCTGGTGGGCAGGTCAACGCGGTGTGGTGCAACCTCAGATACGAGACCTTCCCCATCTACGACAGCACCCCAGTCGTTAATCTTGTTGCGCCGCCACCGTCACCGCCGCTGTCTCTGCCTCCGGCCGGCGGCCACAACGGTAAGCCTGTGGCTTGTTAGTTTCTGATTTCAGACAGTACAGTTAGAGAGTTGCACAACTGCAAAGGTCCATATATTTTGTTTCTGTAGCAAGTCTCTATCACCTTTACATAACCCTGCACCTAACTGCAGAAAACATGACAAGGGGATCAAGAAACGCGGCAGCTGTGGTTGCCATCATCCTGGGGATCCTAGTTGCTGTCCTTGTCTCCATGTTTATCATATATTTCTGTAGAAAACGACAATCAAAACAATGTGAGTTGTTTCAGTGCCTGCCTCTTCTTTAGATTCTATGACAATATTATTGGAAAACCACATGCTTGTAAGAATCTAGTTCACACACTACATACAGATTTTATATCACAAAACTACAGATTTTACATCAACTCTATCACAAAACAACAAGTTAATTTGAGGCATCTCTCACCTCCACTTATGTAACAACTAACAAAGGAAGACGGCTAAAATCTGTAGTTTTGTGATTTAGGTGCTTAAATTGTAGTTTTATCATACTACTGTAAAAAGAAATCGGGTTTTATAAATTTTATAGTCCTTAAAGTTTAGATAACAAGATTGAGGTTCTGTCGTCATAACTCACACCGTTATACATCTGTATAGATGCTGCGGAAGATGAGGATGCCGGTTCACTTCTCTTTGACTTGACAACGTTAAGAAGAGCAACAGAAAATTTTGCTGAAGAGAATAAGCTTGGACACGGAGGCTTTGGCGCAGTATACAAAGTACCGTTGCTAAATACTAGTAAAACGTTTTATTGCCCAATTAAACCGTACTGATGCCCGCAACATTATTTTTAGGGCTTCTTGCTTGATGGTCGGGAAATAGCTGTGAAGAGACTGGACAAAGATTCAGGGCAAGGCCTCAAGGAGTTGAGGAACGAGCTGCTCCTGGTTGCCAAGCTTCGTCACAACAACCTCGCAAAGCTTCTCGGCGTTTGCTTGAAGGGACAGGAGAAGCTGCTTGTTTATGAGTACCTGCCCAATCGAAGCCTCGACACCTTTCTCTTTGGTACAAAAGTTGATAGAAATAGAATTTTTAATTGTTGGCAGCAAATAGCAATGTGATACTATAATGTGCTGATTAATCGATTTTATGCCAACTCTAATATCCCATACATTGATTGTTTCCCTTTGGCAGATCATGAAAAGCGTCAGTTGTTAGACTGGGACACAAGGTACCGTATAATCTATGGGACGGCACGAGGTCTGCTGTACCTCCACGAGGACTCGCAGATTAAGATCTTACACCGCGACCTGAAGGCGAGCAACGTCCTACTGGATGCCGACATGAACCCAAAGATCTCGGATTTCGGCCTGGCCAGGCTCTTCAGCGGCGAGAAGACGATTACAATCACGAGCCAAGTCGTCGGCACACTGTAATCATATCTTTCGGGCTGATCTGTGTTCTAGCGTCATCGTCAGTCACACGACACTGATCGGTTGTGTGTTTTCTTGTCCATCAGAGGATACATGGCGCCGGAGTACGCAGTTCTTGGGCACCTCTCGGTGAAGCTAGACGTTTACAGCTTCGGAGTCCTCGTCCTGGAGATCGTTGCTGGAAGGAAGAACACCGACATGTGGTTCCAATCGGAAGCTGACGAATCGGGATCTCTGCTGAGCTACGTGAGTCACCAATCATCATAGTCAATTTGTTGCTATAAGATTTTTATTAATAAAATCAAACAAGAAAGTGAATATGAATCTTGTGACGTCGATTGCTACCAGGCATGGGATCAGTGGTCGAAGGGAACGCCACTGGACATCACGGATCCATCGCTGGACCGTCAGGCCCCGGAGAGCGAGGTGCTCAAGTGCATCCACATGGGTCTCCTCTGCGTGCAGGAGAACCCGGCAGACCGGCCAACCATGCTGGAAGTCCTCGTGATGCTCCATGGCCATGAGTCGAGCTTCACCGCACCATCGAAACCGGCGTTCGCCTTTGCGTGCGGTGGCCTGAGCTCTATCCGGTCCGATGATGTCTCTGAAGATCAAGGCACCCAGAGAGCAGCGGCAGCGCCGTCTGTGAACGGGATGTCAGTATCAGAGTTCACACCTAGATAACTGGTTCACCCTCATGTGCTCTAAGTTGTAGGAGAGCAGAGTCGGTAGTGCTGGAAATGCAAAACAGAGACACCAGTTTTGTGCTGCTGATCACGAGCTACCTGGTTCTGCCATTTTGCCCCAGGAAAAACTAGATCAGAGACGAAATGTAATCCTTCTCTAGGATGGACAAGTCTGGACTCTGGACAAGAAAAAAATTGGGCGCATTTAGAAGCTGGCCACATGTGCTTGTCCAGGTTGGACAAGTCTGGCAGGAACAAAATTTGAAAATGGAAGCAGCTAATTCATCGAAGGTCATTTCTAAAATAAGCTCAAATAACTGTGGATCATCCATTTAAGTAAATCTTGAGTTAAAAATGATCTCTTGCAGTTTAGGGAGTAAATATTGAATTTTTACAATGAAATCAGATTGTTTGAATTTGTTGATTATTTTGATAGAAAGATCTTGGCGTGTAACTCTGGAATCGCAACTGATATTGGATTAATAAAAAAATAGCATTGTCAGATTCAATAGATTTGGTACCTATGAACAGATTTTGTGAAAGGAAAGTTTGGACTGGGTTTTGTACCAACGTGATCGTCGGGGAAAAAATAAAATGACATATGTAGCATACATGCATGAGAAACGTGCACTTACAGGCTATAGGAATGCCCAGTAGATCGTGAAGGTTGTATGAGTAACTGATGAATAAGAGTGACCAGTAGATCGTGCAGGTTGTACGTATTGCCAATCCGTAAGAGTGACAAGTAGATCATGCAAGTTATATCCATTGCCAGTGAATAGGAGTGACCAGATATAGCAAGTATAGAAAACTGGTTAGGCCAATCGCAATGAAAAGTGTCATTGTACGAGTTACCAAGAAGATATTTTTAAGAACTGTATCGGGGTCATGGTGATGACATTATCTCTCATCCATGACACTTCCTCTCTTCTGTCTCATATCATGTCAGCAAATTTAATACTCATGATACTATCATAACACTTCCATTGAGATTAGCCTTATTTGTTACTGGTAGATAAGTAATCGAATCCAAATCATATTAATACATTAGTAGCAAGTGAGGAAGGAATGGAGTAAAATTGGACGAAGTAACGACTGAGGAACAACGTCTTGAGTTATGTGGATGTTTGAAAGTGCCTCAAATAAATGGTAAAACGACTTTAAGTGAATGGCTAAGACGACACAAAACTAGAGGGAGTATTTCATCTAAGAAAACTAGCTAGCTAAGAGCATCTCCAGCAATGGGCCTCAAATCAAGCCCCTATCTTTCTATTTGCAGGCCAGCATGGAAAAATAGGGCCTCAAAACTTGCTCTCAACTCTAGCAACAAATTGGGCCGAGACCCTATTTCACATGGGACCCACCGGTCAGACCGAAAATCACATCGATCTCGTTCTCCTCCCGGCGCTCCTGGTCCGCTCCGCCGCCGTGACCCGAGGAGGTCGAAACCCGCCCGCTCCGTCGCCACGAATTGAGCCGCACCGAGCTGCTCGCTCGTCGTGCCGTCGCCTACGCCCTGTTGCGCCGACGCCCGCCAGTGCCCGCCACGGCCTGGCCCTACCCGCAGCGGCCTCATCTCGCCATTTTCCAGCTCCTGTGTTCGTGATCTTCGTTGAAGCAACAAGGTTTGACCTTTTTCCCCAAATCAATTTGTCTAGATTTTGTTTCGGTTTGAATTGAGTAGTAGGAGGCATGGATTTAGAAATTTGCTTCGGTAAGTTCCGCACGAGCTTGACAGTTCCTCACGAGCTTGACGGTTGCCAGGCAGAGCCCTCCTTTCCTAGGCTTGTTCATCCTCATCAATCAGCTTGCTGTTCCTTGGGTTCGTCATGTGCATTGCATGCTCTTGCTTGTCTTGTGCATATGAGGTAAAGATGATGATAGCTCAGGATATTCCTAATGTTTTTACACGACATTTGAGATTGGAATTGTGTGCCGTGGACTAAAGTACTAGTAGTAGATTGCACTGGCTTGGTTTTCTATCTAGTACTGTAGAAAGGATGCATGATCATCGGTTTGAAAGAAAATCCAGGTCACATCCACGAGGTAAATTGCAGAAATCAGTTATGCAGTATTTGAGTTCGGAGAATTCATGCTGATTATCTGATGCACCTTTTGTTTCCTTCCCGCTGTTTTTTTTGTGCGTTATTGCAATGATGCACCTTCCTAACTATATATTTGCTCATGCAAATCTGAGATTGTATTTGTTTCCATGGCAGATGTCAAGTTCTGAAACATCAAGTCCTGAAAGAAGAGCTCTTCGATTGTGGGATGAAGAGGAAGAGGAAGAGGACGATTCTGATGTTGATGACCTCTTGATCCTTGCTGCTCTTCGTGAAGGCTCGAGGAGAAGCAAGCGCAAGAAGTTTCGTGGATCACTCCCTGGCCGCCACAACTTGCCGCGGGATATTTCGGGTGGTCACGATCGCATCTATCGGGACTACTTCGCTGAGCAATGTGTATACAGTGAGAAGCATTTTAGAAGGAGATTTCGAATGTCAACATCTCTCTTTCTGCGGATTGTGAGTAAAGTGGAGGCTCATGATGACTATTTTCGCCAGAAACCTAATGCTGCTGGAGTTCTTGGTGCATCTCCCATTCAAAAGGTCGTTGCTGCCGTTCGGATGCTTGCCTATGGTACGTCGGTCGATTCTTTGGATGACTATGTCAGGCTGGGAGAAAGCACCATCATGGAGTGCTTGAAGCATTTTGTTCAAGCTGTGGTAGAAGTCTTTGGTGAAGAATACTTGAGGGCCCCCAATGCCCAAGACACAACAAGGTTGATGGCAGTGAATAGTGCAATGGGATTTCCAGGGATGCTTGGTTCTGTTGATTGCATGCACTCGGAAGTGGGATAACTGTCCTACCGCTTGGAGGGGTGCTTACAGTGGCCATAAGGACGGACCTACCATGATCCTTGTTGTGGCATCTAAAGATCTATGGATCTGGCATTCATTCTTCGACCTCTCGGGTTCGCTGAATGATGTCAATGTCTTGCGACGTTCTCCACTTTTTCAGAGTCCGAAGACTGGGACATCACCTCCGAGTAGAATACATGGTTAATGGAAACAAGTACACCATGGGGTACTATCTCGGCGGACGGAATATATCCATCTTGGGCAACATTCGTCAAAGCATTTAGGAATCCACAGGGCAACAAGAAAATGAACTTCACGGGAGCACAGGAATCCGCGAGGAAAGATGTTGAAAGAGCATTCGGGTGCTTCAAGCTCGTTTTGCTATGGTGCGTGGTCCGGCAAGAATGTGGAGTAAAGACGAACTTTGGTACATAATGCAAGCATGCATAGTGCTTCATAACATGATAATTGAGGACGAGCGAGAAGAAGAGGAAGATTTTAACTATTATCAAGAGAACAACGGAATTCCGGTGTTGAAACCAAAGGATTATGAACGTCGCGATCCATTTGTGCTCAAGAACTTCTTGAAGGTACACAAAGAGATCGAGGATAAGTCGTCACATGAACGACTCCGTGACGACCTAGTAGAGCATCTATGGGCAATCCACGGGGCTAGATAGTTTTCTAACAAAATTGTCGATGTATCCATGTATATTGAAATAAGATTATATTCCTCTTTGTATATTCCTGATGATGGTAATAATATGGCATGTTCTGTGATGGAAGTATGAAATGTTTGCAATCAGGTCTTGAAATCTTGCGCTAGACTGTACATGTGCTTACTTGGCTTCTGGTCCATTTTTATCCGACTTGTACGAATGAAAAATAATAGGTACTATCTGTGTGACTTTATGCTTTCAATTTCAGAATAATGCAAAAAGAAATTTGTAATAATAATTGAAAGGGGGATGCATTGTGGCTCCATATTATTATTGCAGTGGGGAATCAGACCTCTTGACATCGGATTTTGACGTGTGTTTTCACGGATGATGGTGCTATCAACTACTGTACCAAAAAGTGCTGATTGCTTCTCGGGACAGGCAAGGCCAACCCAACAACTTCTTTCGTCAGGCAGATGGAGAGCGGTAGCTTCTCTAGATCTTTTTCTTGCTGGCGGGAGGGTGCTCGTTACTTTCGCTTTCTAGGCAACCGAGTAATATGGTCTGTTGTTTGTTGTTCACGAGTTGTTTATTACATCCTCCCACAAAATATCCCTGATAATTTTACAAGGTTCCATGATTCTAGAAAATCAGCTATTCTTACAAATGCCACCTAGACCAATACATTTTGCTTTCTTTCGCAGCACTAGGCAGTTTCTCTTGTTCTTGGTCCATCATGTTGTTTACTGAACTATCAATTTCTGCACCACCACCATCAGATACATCACTTAGCCTTCCATCTGAGTCAAGGTACATCTGAGTGAAAGCTGCAAGGTACATCTGTCAATAAATCTAACAGTATTTCCTTATGAATCAAATTCAGTTGCCACCATGCATTCTCTAGATATTTTCTGAGATGCTCTACTTCAGAAAACATCTCTAGAAAAAAGCAGCAGGTAGCCATACAATTATCTCAAAGGAATACATTATTGAGAACCATCATTTGCTAAGAAGTGTGTATGCTGAGATGCACAATAGGTTCAGACCACCAGTAACAATCAAAATAGGTTTTCCTGCACTACCACTCACAATAGCTCATCACATAAATCACACAGAGCTACAATGGACACTATCTCCTGCAACTAAAATCCTTATTCAAAGGTACAATTATCTACCTCCTCATTTCATATGCATACACAAATAATAATATGGATACTGCATTCAATTTCCAGTAGAGTTGTAGATCAACTAAAATCATACAAGCTTAACTCAATATGATCAACTAAAATCATCCAAGGACCAGTACTTGAATCACAATACCTCGGTGTCGATGGATGGGGTGAGGCTCCAGTCAAAGATTGGTGAACTCGGGCAGCTGAAGTCATCATCCCATGCGACAGTGGCGGTAGTAGCTGGTAGTAGCGATTCTTGAGTGCCACCAGGATAGCTTCCTCCTTGAAGATGGGACAGGACACCGTCGAGATGAAGCACAGACGGCCGGGGTGGCAGATTGGAGCTGGATGGAGCTGCTCTGGACCGAGGATGCGGAGCGACGAATGGAGCTCGCTTCTTCTTCGCCGGTGGAGGCACGGACGGCCGAGGAGGTCGAGCGTCGCCACCGGAGCGAGCTCTGGGCGCCGGTGTACAGATGGGGAACGGTGCCGGCAGAGGTGGTTGCAGCTGGACCTCGTGGCTCCAATCTTCTTCGCGGTGGTAGGCGGCGCCGATGGGTCTGCTAGCGGCAGTAGGCGGCGCCGGCGGTGCACCTCGCGCCGCCGGATTCGACCTTCGAGCGTCCATGCGGGAGGACGCAGGGCGGGTCGGAGGCGCGGGCCGGCGGCGGAGGGAGATGCGTCGCGCGAGCCGGCGGCGGTGGGAGAGGCGGCGCTCGGGTCGGGGAGAGGCGGCGCTCGGGCCGGGGGACAGGCGGCGCTCGGCCGGGGGACAGGCGGCTCGCGGGGAAGAGGCGGCTCGCGGGGGAAGAGGCCGGCGCGCGGGGAAGAGGCCGGCGGCGGGGAAGAGGCGGTGCCCGGGCCGCCGGCGGAGGGAGATGCGGCGCTCGGGCCGGCGGCGGGGGAAGAGGCGGCGCCGGGCCTGCGCCGATGTGTGGCTCGGTCGGGGAAGAAACAGAGAAAAAGAAAGAAAAAAAATGAAAAGGTTTGTGGGACCCGCAGATGAGAGCCAATTTTGGAGGTCCCTAAGAATGGGGGCTTGGGCTTACAAATTGAATGGGCATGAAAAATAGGGGCTTAAATAGGGTCCCTGTTGGAGTTTGTTTTTGGATCAAAAATCCTAAATTTTAGAATAGGGTCCCAACTAGGGGCCCTGCTGGAGATGCTCTAAGGCACCAAAGTCCTTCACGAGGAAGGAAAAACAACAACAACAACAAACAAGTAATACGTCTAAATATCACACAGATTGTTGCCCGGCCCAAACGACTGAAAGATCTATCGCAAACTCTAACGCGGACGAACAGAGTAAGAAACAGAGGAATGGTGGACAAGCACAAGAGCATATATACACAGCTGAATGAACGCTGCTAACCAGTAGTAGTAAATATCAGAGGCAAGGGACCAGTGGAGGCGCGCGGCGGTGAGGTGGCTAGCGTAAATGATGATTGATAAATGAACATTTCTACGTATATGGCTTAAAGATTTGAACCGGAACTCTTGAACTGTATGGGACAATTTTGCAGATTTGAGGGGGAAACAGGGGACAAAACAAGAATAAACAGCACATCTTATCTTATATTTACTAATTAGAGGCTCCGTTTAAGGCTTTTACGTTAATCTAAGAAAAATCCTCTAAATTCTCACAAAAAAACAAAACATCTAGCCGTTGAATTGTATTCATGACAAATGGTAACCATTAGATGTAAAATGATCTAAATTACCCACACTTGCCATAAAAAAACAAAAACATGTCTCTAAGTTACGTAGCTCTACCATATTAAATTAAATTTATTATATGGCAAAACAACTATCAGATATACTGCCTGATTTGGAAACAAAATATTATTCCTTACAGTAGGAGCCATAACTACGTACATTATGAATAAACTATAGGAACAAATCATTGCCAAAACATACATGGTGATGGACTGATGGCTGGGTGGAATCCTTCGAATAAAAAAATAACCAAAAACATGTCTCTAAGTTACGTATCTCTACCATATTAAATTAAAGTTATTATAAGGCAAAACAACTATCAGATATATGGCCTGATTTGGAAACAAAATATTATTCCTTGGAGTGGGAGCTGTAACTACGTGCATTATCAATAAACTATAGGAACAAATCATTGCCAAAACATACACGGTGATGGCAGAGTGGAATCCTTTGATCCAGGTGACCTAGGTCGAGAACCGCCGATCGGTAGAGCCTCCTTGCTTGGTCGATGGGGCTGTGTTCATGGTGAGCAAGCTATATGGCATCATATAGGTGTATCACAGGTCGTTTGGCCGGGCGGAAGCACGGGTCAAGATGAAAAATGGATTATTGCAAAAAAGGTGAAAGATATGTGCGAGCTTCGCTGTGTGAGGATTGCACTAATACACAAGTCCACCATACGGTAATGGCCCCTAATGGGATTTGGATCGAGATTAGATGATTAAGGTATCTGATGTATTAAATTGTCTTTTACGATTAGTTTCTACGTACCGGTAGAAGGTATTTAATATCACCTATATATATACTCTCTTCTGCTAATGGCTGTTTTTTCGTGCATGATTTCGGTCAAATTCTTTTTCTCTAGAGAATTGTATCGCAGAAGGCCGTATTTTGACACATCAGTTTGGTTGACAAGCTCAGAGACGTGTCGGACAGTTGATGCATACCCGTCATTGATGAATACATGAGCCGGAGGTTGAAGACGGTGTGCTGTGTTGATTATTGATTCAGGTAATGCTCATAAATTCATCAGTCATTGAATTGTATATGGCAGCACCATTACATATTTACTTATATCTTTCATGCAAATGATAAATTAAGTATTTTCTATATAATTTCATGAAGCAAAGCATATCAAAGCAGATTAAATTAGCTTGAAAAAAATAGGATCTAAAAAAGTGTCTGTTGATATATGAATGAGGAACGACCCTTCAGTGATCCTTTAATTAGTTTTGTTGTGATTAGATATCGGCTATTTGTGGACTTTATTGCAAAGCATATTTATGTTATTTATCTAAACAAATTGAGACACTAATATTTGTCAATAACTATATTTGTCAAGAACTCTATAATTTTAAATAATTTATTAATTTTCTTTATGTGAGGAATTTTCTTTGCAGCGTAATTTTAAAATTCTAGCACATGCAGGAGGTGAGGGGCATGGATTGAGATGACAATAATTGTAGTTAGATGCTTATCAGAGATCATCCGTAAAACATAATGTTATGAAAAAGGACATGCAAGGAGGCGAAAGAAGGAAAGATTAAGTAATTTTTATGAGTTATTGGTTATATGTTCAGAATGAAGTATTAGAGAGACATAATACTATATGAGAAAAACAATTAATGTCACATATGGTATTGTGAAGTGTCTGCTTGCTATAGCCTCCAGTTCTTTTTTTTCTTGATATCTGCCGTTCACATTATTGGAGTAACCATATACAGGTATAATAAGATATGTTCGACCATTTAAGAAGAAAATTTCAATATATTTTCGAATAAAAAAAGTAATTGTAGTTATAGGTCATATATAAATGTGGAGCATATATATTTATATCTCTCTGTATATGTGTAAATTTTATTTTAAATTGCAATATACATCATCTTCCATATTTTTTGGCCCGTGCAACGCACGGGTTGATGGACTAGTGGAGTAAAATTAGACGAAGTAACGACTGAGGAACAACGTCTTGAGTTGTGTGGATGTTTGAATGTGCCTCAAATAAATGGTAAAACGACTTTAAGTGAATGGTTAAGACGACACAAAACTAGAGGAGTATTTCATCTAAGAAAACTAGCTAGCTGAGGCACCAAAGTCCTTCACGAGAAAGGAAAACAACAACAACAACAACAACAACAAACAAGTAATACGTCTAAATATCACATAGATTGTTGCCCGGCCCAAACGACGGAAAGATCTATCGCAAAGCAACTCTAACGCGGACGAACGGAGTAAGAAACAGAGGAATGGCGGACAAGCACAAGAACACATATACACAGCTGAATGAACGCTGCTAACCAGTAGTAGTAAATATCAGAGGCGAGGGACCCGGCGGTGAGGTGGCTAGCGTAAATGATGATTGATAAATGAACATTTCTACGTATATGGCTTAAAGATTTGAACCGAAACTCTTGAACTGTATGGGACAATTTTGCAGATTTGAGGGGGAAACAGGGGACAAAACAAGAATAAAACGCACATAGAGCCTAACGCGATGGACGCTGACAGTGTGGAAACCAGTGCCAATGACAAGATCAAAATTCACGACGACCGGGGCAATCCTTGGCTTGGCGGCGGGCATGTTCGATGTCCCCACCACCAACGCATGCGGCGTAGAGGTCCACGATGCGGTCCGCGCCTGTGTGGCTAGCCCGTGCTGTGTCGCAGAAGCAGCCGCGCGAATCCACCGTGGCCACCACCGGCACGCAGCACGCCGCGGTGGCCGACATGCCGGCGCAGAAGAGGTCGATTTCGTTGGCGATGGACTCGGGCGACCCCACCCTGCAAGCAGAGCCACACCTCGGCCCCCAGGCGACCGCGGCGAGCAGGCCAAGCAGCAGGACAAGTCCGGAACGCGCCATGGGTTGTTAGTTGGGCTGCAGTTGCTGCGAAGGGAGGAGGCAGGCAGGCAGAGGTGTGGTCTTGTGTGCGTGATGTGGAAGGTTAAATGGAGGGAGGTGGAGTGCAAGGCCGGTGCACAACGGAAAGATCGTGGGCAAACGCATCAACCATGTCCGTGTGTCCGTGTCTGCTTGCTGGTGAACTGGAGAAGGAACACGGCAGACGAAACACGGACAAGGATGCTTCTTCATGGCTAACGGCAAAGCGGCCAGTCTTTTCTGCCAAATATCGCCAGAAAATCAACCACGTCTGTCATCCCAAATACGTAGTACTAGGCGAGGATCAATTGTGTGCATATCAAGATCATTAGATCCATGATAGGAACTAGGAAGAGTCATATATTATGTTCTCAATTAGCATTCCCTGCATCTAAATGCCAATGTACACATACCATCAAAAGACAAGTGGTTCGATCGAAGTGGTTAAGACGACGGCTCCGGCAATGGTTAGTCGCTTCTTTTTTGTTGAAGAAAGGCAATGGTTAGTCTTAACGCTACGGGTAGAGTACACATACCGATCTTTTTCCTCTTCCTTAACTTTTGGAAGTCTTTCCTCCATATCTTCGAAGGAAAATTTGTTGTAAGATAAAACAACGAGCAGTCGCTAAGGTGAGAGGATAGAGCATGAGTTAACAAGTGAAGAAGATGAAGATTGAGATGCTTTTTTTTGTTTTGATCAGGACTCACGAGAAGAGCGGGTGAGATGTGTTTTTTTTTTAATATACTTGAGATGTGTGTTTATAGTGTCAACACAGGGCTAGGAGATTCTTCTAACCTTCCATGATGGAATGCACCTTTCCCACGTGGAAATAGAGCAGTCTAAAGCTGATAGGGGAAGAAGGATTTCCACCCCCACAATTTCACGGTCGACACGGAGACGACACCTATATGTACTTGTCAACATGGTACCTCTACACATTGTAATTTTAATCCTAACTGTAATAGGCTTGGATAGAACTTGGATTTTCATACTAGAACTTTTACCTTGTACTTCTCATAGAAATAGACTTGATATTCATAAACACGAACTAATACATACCTATGAACACAAACATTATGTCTCTATAACGGTCTCAAGGGGTATTTTTGCTTCCAAAAAATCATTAGAGTCTAGCTTTACCATGTAAAGATCTCAAAGGAGTAACATCTAAACTTTATATTGTTTTATATTATTTACTTTCTCTATCTTTTGTGGGGAGAACAAAATGATATATAATAGGAATGCAAAAAACACTTCAATAAGTTATATGTATGCATGATACAAATTCTTGTGATAGTTTCCAATTTTTTTAAGTATTAACTTATCCTTAAGTCCGAATTTAAACCTCTCATGAAATATTTATACATAAACAAACAATTCATTTAATTAATACCAAATAATGTAGAAAACCAAATATTACTACACTATTAGCAGTAATATTGTTAAAAGAATGCATAATTATACGTAAAAATGTCATATGCTTTATAATTTTCAAGGAGTTTCTAGAGAAGAGATATTGGTATTGCAAAGAAAAGACTTCCAAAACTTTTTATAAAACATGATCAGCCTAACACACATGAAGCAAGTTATTCTATTATATGATAGTTGAAGACTTCAAGTAATCTTGCTGATGTAGAGCCAAAAAATTATATTTAATTCCACACTCCATAATAGAAACTAATATACTACCATGTGCGAAGAGAACAATTTCTATCATAAAAACAAATGATATAAACTCATTGTTATTAATAATGTATATTCAAGGAAAAAATTGAAACACCAAGTTAAAAATGTGTCTATTATGTTAAATGGATAACATTTTTGAATTATACTTTGATGATTATCATTTATGTTTAACAAATGGAAATATTTATTCACTAGTAGTTTGATCCACCACCTTCTTCTAGTGCCCTTTCGATGTGTTGATAAATGCTCCATTCACTAACTTACACTAATAGTCCAATCTAATTTGCAGTTGCAAAATGTAGTGAAAGAAAATGTTACATCGTGATCATATAATAAAAGATGACAAGCATATTACACCATTAGTGAGCACAAAAAGCATGACACCTCCTTAAAAATATTAACGTGAGTATAGATCTCAGCATTGTGAGTGTGCTCACATTCATGGTTTGCAAAGGTCCTTCATTGCTTGAACTCTAGGGCTTGTGGTGGGGCAAGACAAAATCCTTTTAACATAAGATGAGAGAGATATTTATTTCAACTTAAATTAAACCACAATAAGATATTTTTTTTATTTTAGCATACCTCATGGATAGCATAACTTTCCCATGTAGTGAGTACATTAATTGGTCATACAAGTCAGTCGCAAGATACATACTCATCTCAATATTCTTATATATTGGTCCCATTGTGTTTGTTGATGGATGGTCGTTTTACCAGTAAAATAAAAGTTAGGGCATATTCAAATTTTAAAATTCATGCCGATATGTCTTCTTAGATCACAAACGTCATCATAACAATCAGGATACAAATCTTCCCTCAGCATGCACATGGTGACATGGAGAACATTGAGCTCCACAACCAATTTCAAAATCGAACATTCCACATTTTGAGTTTACAAAATAATGATACTGTTGCACCTTCTCATGGTCCCACCAAGAACAGATCACCTTGCAATTTCATCAGTCTTTCGCTTAGATGCAAAATAAATCCTCACATATTCTCACACTTATTTGGCATTTTCAGGGTCCTTGAAAATATAAGTGGTAGCTATACTCTATACTTACAATTTTAACTTAGGTGGTTCCAAATATAAACTTCCTTCAATTTTAATTGGTGGTATAACCTGATTTTATTTTAAGGATGTTAAAAATCATTGTATATTAGACCTTCACAGCGATGAGTATTCTGGTTTTGGTGACCGCTTTTGAAGAGAAAACAAACACATCTGTTGGATCCATCTCTCTACCACGACCATCGAGCATGTGAGACCTCCTGATGGTTATACTGTTGCTGTCAAGAAACTCAGTATCTCTAATGTTAGCAGATATGGGATTGATCAATGGATGAAGGGGCATCAAAGCATTTGCACTTTGCATATGGCATGGTCAACTCTGTCAGGCCAGACAATAACGTAGGTCGGGCCGGAGCCGGCAAGCAGACCGAGAAGGAGGAGGACAACTATTCTGAAACGCGCCGTACCTTTGTGGTTGTCAAGACCTGTCAACAAGCACCTCTGAAGAAACTGGAGACACGGCTCATAAGGCTTGAGGATGAAGGGAACATGAAAATGGACGGTTCCTAGGAAGCGCCAGCTCATAAGGCTTGAGGATGAAGGGAACAGGAAATCGGACGGCTCCCAGGAAGCGCCAGGCAATAAGTCAAGATGGACGGCTGATATTCATTTTCGGATTTCACTATTTACTTTCACCGTTGTCGCTTTTACTTTCAGTTAAAGTGCAGGTTACCGGTGTTTAGACTTGTAGAGGAAGTTGATGCTTGCCATTCTGGCAAAGCATAAGGTTCTGAACCTATCTTATTTCCCAAATTCGGAATTAAGCCAGATAATTACCCAAGACAATTCCTGAAATTCTTTCTGTCCTTGATTAATTCCTACTCGTTCCATAGCAATTCTGTGCTGATAGTCGGATTCCACGCCGGGTCCTGACAGTGGAGTGTGTCATGTCATCTATCATGTGCCAAGGTTAAACAGAGGGGTGGGGAGGACAACTATTCCGGCCTTTGGAAGATGATATCCATGTAAGAACATTATTTAGCTGAACTGCCAAAGCCCTTCCCTAGTAAAGAAGAAGAAAAAAAAACAAGCACAAATTCAGCTAAATATCACAGATGGTTTCCCATACGACTGAAGGATTTATTTAGCACAGGGGAAAGAAACAGAGGGGTGGGGAGGACAAGATATCATCTGTGGTATTTAGCTGTATTTCAGCGTTAATTGCAGAACCGCTGAAAGATTTGTAGCACTGACGAAAGAAACAGAGCGGAATGACAAACAAGCACAAGAGCAAACACGCACCATTACATGCCATGGACAGCAGCTGATCAGCACATAAGCTAAAACAAACATTGCATAGTTATCGAATGTATCCCACAGACTGGAACTTGGCACACCAAGCATTTTTAATTAGCACAAACTAAACAGAGTGAGAACCAGCGGAACATAGACCTAAAATGCGGTTAAAGCTGCCGACTAACAATCCCAGAGCCAATGGCACGTGGCACGGTGCCAGCACCAAGATCAAGATCCACGATCAAGAACAAGAGAGCATAGCCTTGCTTCGCGACGGGCACTTTGGGTCTCCACACCGCCGCAGGCTGTGTAGAGCTGGACGATGCGGCGGGCACCGGTGCGGCTGGCCTTGGCTACGCGGCAGAGGCAGTCGCGCGTATCCACCGTGGCCACCACCGACTCGCAGCACGACGCGGTGGGCCCCCGACCGCAGAAGAGGTCTATCTCGTCGGCGAGGGCCTCGGTCGCCGCTCCCGTGCAAGCAGAGCCGCCCCGCGGCCGGTCCGTGCCGCCGGACTTGGGCGGCGCGCGCACGCAGGCGGAGGCCAGGGGCGGGCGGCGCCGCCGTGGCAGGTGGCGTAGAGCCTGAAGAGGTCGGTGGCGTTGAGCCTGGTGCGGATGACCATCTCGTCGGCGGCCAGGCGGCAGAGGCAGCCCACGCCGCCGCCAACGCGGGCGGCGTGCACCAGCGCCAGGCAGCACGGCGCCGTGGGCGCCCGGAACGTGCATTGCAGAGCGACGCCGGGGGCGAGGACCTCCGGCTGGCACCGCCCTGACGAGGCGCCGGCGCCGGCGAGCAGGCCGAGCAGGAGGTGGAGGACAACGAGTCCGGAACGCGCCGTGGCCATGGCTGTGTGGTGCGGGCTGCGATTGCGACCAAGGGAGGAGGAGAGGCAGATGTGTGGTCTTGTGGAGGGAGACCTTTGTGGTGTGTATCATGGTGAGGGTTAAATGAACGGGCAGATGGCGATGAACGCATCAGCCATGTGCGAGCCGGCTCACTGCAAAACGCCAGGCTTTGATGCCACGGTCAAAGGTAGCGTGTGCACTGTGACGCAGTGTCCTGACTCCTGAGATAAGAGCTCCAGCATCCAGCGACCAAGAACAGAGGAGCTCAATGGCCGATAGGGTCTATGGTGGTCGATAGGGTCTCCACAACGGTGTGAGCGATCAATGGCCTGCTCGTGGCTGTCGTGGTCACGGCAGAGCAGAGGAGCTCAATGGCCTGCTCGTCGCGGCAGAGCAGAGGAGCTCAATGGCCTGCTCGTCGCGGCAGAGCAGAGCTTCACGCGTTGGCGACGTGTATCCATCCACGTTGTGATTTGGTAGAATCGAATATATTGACACCATTAGTACTACTACCTCTACCTCCATTCAGAAATGTAAGCATTTGTTGACTTTCAGATATCATGTTTGACTACTCGTTTTATTTAAAAAAAATATTTAAACTTTATTTATTTTGTTAAAAAATATTTTATTTTTAGATATATTTTAAGTACATCTTTATTATTTTTACATTTGCATAAATATTTTAAATAAGACAAATGATCAAACGAGAAACGAAAAAGTCAACAAATCTTTACATTCTTGGACGGATGAAGTACCTCTTTCGTACTCCAGTTTACAAGCTTTCACCTCAAATCCTCTTCTTTCAAAGGCTTACACTCTACATGTGGCTTGCCTGTTGACACCTAGCTGTAAGGCCACATGTGCTGTAATTTCACGCAGTCTGCAGCATTTCTGAAGTTGTGCGGTTGAGCACAATGCAAGCTAAGCTCTGCCATGGGAGTAAAGTGTTTGCAGAGGCCAACTCGGTGTACACCCTGATCTACTCAGGACTCCAGGATATTGAAAGAGCCACTGGAAGTTGCTTCAACATACTTTCCATCTCTTCCACTAAGCTTTCAGAAATCAGAAATGTTATTACTGCAATTGGGACTGCAAGTTCAGTAGGATGGATGGTACTCAAATCTCAAAACCTTGGGCTGCATCTGCAAAACAAAGGAGAAAGCTTATATAATCAAATTTATGCTACTCTGCCCACCACCTCATGAGTCATGACAGGCCTCACGGCTCAGGGCAACACGTCAGGCCTTGCCTTCGTTCGGAGTGTGAGACAAAGCACCACTGCTCCCAGTCTCCCACAACCAGACAGGCAAAAAAATCACCAGCAAATCAACTGTCCAACAGCAACAAGAGTTTGCAGTTGCAGGCAACTCTAATAATGCCTCTTTTTATTCCGCAAATCACCAATTTTTAGGAACTTGACACTTGACAGGTATTCTTTATCAATTATGTACCAAAATATGTCATCAACTCGTCATAAAAACACTGCCCATCAGTAATCGCCCGTCATCTATCAGAGTACTACCATACAAGATTACATGGGTCACGAGAGAAAGAGCTTACAACGTACACACCCTAACCATCTACTCGATTGCCTGTTTAGAACCAGGACATGCCCGGATTGGAAACAGAATCACAGTTGCACAGATGAGAAAATGATCAACAGGCATGCAGAAACGATATCACATAACCATCAACCATCTCAAGTTCCAAACACCGGCTGCAGTAACCTAAAATCCTAAACGTACTGTCTTGTTAAGACTAGGATATCACCACTTAACATTCAACATAAGACTGAACGACCAAAAGATATCCATGACGATCCTGATTCATAAGACTGGACGACTATCTCTCCAAAGAACGAGCCATCAGGGCTCAGACGCCGGTGGAGCCAAACCCTCCCTCGCCGCGCACGGTGGCGTCCAGGTCCTCCACCTCCGCGACCTCCGGCGTGGCGATCACCTCAATGATCATCTGCGCGATGCGGTCACCAGGCTTGACGGCGAAGTCAACGTCCGAGTGGTTGAAGAGGATGACTCCCACGGGCCCGCGGTAGTCCGCGTCGATGACGCCGGCGCCCACGTCGATGGAGTGCTTCAGAGCCAGCCCGGACCTCGGCGCTGCAACGGACAGAGCGGGCAAAGCATTTCGTCAAACACCTGAGGGGGCGGCAGGAAACGGTACGCGGAAGAAAGCAAAAACAGATCGCTCACCGATGCGCGCGTAGGTGCCCTCCGGGATGGCGATGCTGAGGTCGGTGGGGACCAGCGCCTTCCCCGCGCCGGCACCACCGTCTCCGCCGCACTGACATAGCAGATGAACAACCAAACCGTCAAATAAAATCCACGCAACGAGTAAAAGGTTTTATTGGGCATTCGCGCGGAGAAAAAGCACGCACCTGGAGAGGTCGTAGCCGGCGGCGAGGGCGGAGCCGCGGGACGGGAGGACAGCCTTCTCGGAGAGCTTCTTGACCTTGAGCAGGGGCGCGATCTTGGAGATCTTCTGGGGAGGCTCGTGGATGGAGTCGGCGGCGGCGGAACCGTTGGCTGCGGCCATGGCGATTGTCGAGAGGGTCCTTAGCCGGAGGCGGTGGGAGAAGGCGAGGATTTGGGGAGGAGTTGGAGTTGAGGGGAGGAGGCGACGGTGGGCGGGAGTAAATAGGGCGCGAGAACAGATGGCGCCAAACTTTCCCGCCATATTTGCCTTGCTCCCGCAAAAAAATTTCTCGGCCAGTGTGGTATGACTTTTGGGTCAGTCTCCCTCTCGATGCCAACCCCATTTTATGGGCTTTGGGTGTGTTCGTTTCCTGGTCTAAATTTTATAACTGTCATATCGAAAGAAATCTTATTTTTTAAGAAGTACTTAAATAAAGATTAATTATAAAATAAATTACAGGCTTCTAAACTAATTTACGAGACGAATCTAATGAGGTTAATTAAATCATGATTAGAAGACGGTTATCTGTAGCATCACTTTAGCAAAACCTAAATTAATTAAGCTCATTAGATTCATCTCGAAAATTATCATCAATCTGTCAATAGGGTTTTGTCATTAAAATGATCAAAATATTCATAAATAAGTAAGATTCTCTTCGATGTGACGATCTTAAATTTTAGAGGCAGGAACCAAACAGGGCCGTTGCTATGTTGGTGCCGGGCAAATGCCAGGCACCACCTGCCAAGATCCTTTATTCAATGAACGACACCAGCCAAAGTGCCAAGTGGATCCTGATGGCCATTTCCTCGTGTCAAAAAAGAAAAGACCATTTCCTATTGAAATTTCGTATTTGTCCGGAAAATCTGTTCCGCGCGTGAGCGCACGGTCCATCCCCGCTCCTCTCCTCACGCACCAGATCCTAAACGTGATTAAACTTCCCATTTTGAAGTTTCATTCCCTTTCGCATGAATTTTTTCTACTCAAACTTTAATCACAACTTTCGTACTCAAAGTTCCATCGTAATTTTTTCTATCAAAGTTTTTTGTAAAACATAAGGAAAATTTTCGCTCTTAAAGTTTGCTGAAAAACCATCTCCAGAGTTTGTTGAAAACTTTCAGAAAAACTCTCCAAAGTTTGCTAAAAACTTTCAGAAAAACTCTTTCAGGAAAAACTTTCCTAAAATAAAAAGTTGCGGGATACAAAATTTTCAAAAAATGGAAAGTTCTATCTCTTCGGAGACATCCGATAAAAAAATGGAAAGTTCTACTTGTGTGGAGCTGGTTTGTTTTTTTTTCTGAAGGCAGTGGAGCTGGTTTGTTAGGAGGGCTTCTTGTGCGTATTAGTTCTTGTGCATATTAGGAGGGCCCGTATTTGTTGTGTCTTCAGTTTTATTTTGTGCGTAATACGTGCAGGAGTCCAAACTGGTAATTGGTGATCCGGAGATTTTTGTTCCATGGAATGCAAAATGCACAGACCAGTTCTATTCATTTTAGCTTCATATATAATCATGTGGCTTTTGCTACTGATTCGGCAAAGGGACAAACTGACAACTAGCTCCACTTCTCCACCTCATAAAAAAAGGAAAAAAAAAGAAAAAGAAAGAAAGAGAGGAAAGCTGTACAAAGAAAGGGCAGATCGCATCGGTGTTGATATTCTGGCAATTGTAAACAGTTACTAGCTTAACATGGTACAGCACATACTGTCTTACTGACAAATTGCATTTTTCCATTAAGCGTAAGGTATGATACAAATGAACATGATTCTATACTACATAACCAAGAAAGCAATTCCCAGGAATCAGGTGACTTGATCAACATTAAGGCACAAGGAACATACAACATGGGGAGGAAACTTCATCTTCAAACTATTTTCCGGTGTCCACTGAACGCCCATATCTGTAAATTTTCAATAAAGTTCAATTCAGTGATGAAGAACAGAATTTCAGTCCAAATGATGTTCTCTAAGGTTATATCTAGTAGTACGGTAATCAAAGGCTTGTTGAATTATAACACAATTATCACTAACATGTCATGATAGTGGGAAAAAAAAGAGTAACCATGAAGATGGCGAAACCAAGGTTAGCAGCTAAACTGGCACTCTCGCAAAATACAAAGTGTTGGCCTACCACACAAAGTTATTTTGTATTTCCCAAGAAAATTCTGGCAATGTGCATCCAACTACTCTAAAAGTAGATAGCAAAGAGCATAAGATGCTATTAACACCCAGCACTGTGACCACTGATTCAGTTTTGAAACAGCTTTAAGTGTTATAACAACACAATTTTTTTGCTACAACATGATTTTGAAATTTAAGTTGTCAATGAACACATTCATACCTTCAAATTTTTGTCCCAGCTTCCTGTACACAAGGCACTACCATCAGATGACAGCCCAAGACAACTAATTCGGCCGCCATGGGAATCTTGGAGGTTCCCCAAATTAAGCACCACCTGCCATAATATTGTAACGTATTAACATCCATGAGATTTCTTGTCAGTATTTCTGCAACATCTATTTAATTAACATAATGTAGCCATAGTTGCCAACCTCAGCAAGAAGTGTGTCCCACACATAACAGTCACCATTGGAGTACCCAGCAAAAAGAAGCCTTCCTGATATCGAAAATGCGATAGATGTAACAGTTGGTAGCTCATTGTCATTTCTATCTGGTTCCCGCCTGTACACCTGAAGTTGGTGCCCTGTTCTCATGTCAAATAATCTGCATGTGCCATCATCTGAGCCAGTACCAAACCTTTGACCATCAGGGAAAAACTTGACACTGTTAATGTCACCCTCATGTCCATGATAGGTTTGAACTGCTCGACTGGCTATTCTGGTGTCCCAGAGCCTCACAGTTGCATCACATGAACCAGAGACAAACATATTTGAGTTCGCTGAGTTGATGGAGACACTGAAGAGAAAAAAGAATGGTCAATGGATGCAAAAGCAAGCAAATACACGAAAAACAAAAGTCAACCGAGCTCTAAAGTTGAAAGAAAAGCAAGCACAACATTTCAACAAAGATCATCAACCAGTATTTTAAGCAGTACGTCTAACCATGCTGCCACAATACACGCATGCCGCCACAGTAGTCACATTAGCTAGATGTTAATGTACTTGCCTCAACACATCAGACAGACTGATGCATTCTACTCGGGTGATTGAATTCATGATAGGCTGTGGACATCACCAAATTTTTACAGGGTGATGCCATAAGCTGCCGGTGTTGATACTTGTTATTACTAATTACAACCAGTGCTTAACTATAAAGTTGCCCAATCCAATTATTGCGGTGAAGAAATACAAAATATTCTGTTCACTTTAAATAGTTTGTAGCAAGTGATAGTTTGATACTGCAAAGTTACATCGGGAAAATTTATCCAACTCCACACTGAACTGATAACAATCAGTTGATAAAATAAGGCATGCTGCACTAGCAGTATTTTCTTTATTCATATTCACAAATTTGTCAAGCCGCAAACGCAGTATGCTGAAGATGAAATATGCAAGAAATTTTTTCAGCCAACTGTGTGGTAAGCCTGAAACATAGGCATGAGCATGACATCAACATAAGCATGCCCTAAAAGAAGAGACTATTACCTCAAAACATCAGCTGTATGCCCTGATGGAAATTCACCTCCAAATATTGATATCCTCTGCCCAGTAGTGACATCCCAAAGGACACATGTCTGATCACCTGAGCTTGTAATTAGGCGGGTCTCCTGATCAGGGACATACTGGCAGGACGAAACGTATCCCTTGTGTCCAGTAAGTATTCTTGATACTGGCATGTTTCCATCTCTGTCTGTTTGCGAGCTGAGATTGAAGATAGAGCATGCACTATCAAGACCGCCACATGCAACAGATTGGCCATTGGGTGCAAATGCACATGTCATCACCCATGGACAATGTAGCTTTATGGCATGTGTTTTCTGGCTTGTTAATGCATTCCATACAATTAGCCTTCCATCTTGTGAGGCACTGACTATCCAATTCTTTTCAGGAGTCCAATCGAGAGAATATACCTGTGATGAAATATGACTTAATGTTAGTTATAAGACAAGAAAAACATATTGACATGATTTTGCAACTAAAGAAGATACTTGAAGTGCACACTGCCTCAGAGCAAAGGTACAAAATCTAAAATTAGGCATTTTAGAACAGCGAGAGCAGGAGCTTCAAGATATTTAAAGCTGTTAGTTCCATGAATTCTTGTATTTGCATATTGGAAATAAAAAAACATTATCAAAATATTAGGACGAATTAAGATTGCTGGTCTAACATTAAACAGGTGTATCAGATCCAAAGAACAATGAATGGCTAATATATTGAATTGTTGGTCTAGCACACCTAACATTGAATTGAACAGATACTGCACAGGGTAAGACAAGTTGGCATGGTTGAAGGAAATTAGAGTTTGAACAGGAGAAGAACATATGCCTAGGAAATTAGGCTGACAGAACTTTATATGCTTTAGAGATAGAACTCTTTCATGCTTGCTTCTGAATGGTACAACCTATCCTTGTATACTTAATATCCATTCTATGACTTGATTCAAGCTTAAGCCTAAGAAAAAGTTGACCTGCAGGGGTAAGACCACCCCGTGGCATTGCACTAAGAAGACATTCTCACGCAGGCCAAGAAATTCCCTGAGCCCCTCTTCGACCCTGACACAAGGGCCACATAGTCCTATGTGAGTGCTGGGCCAGCATCACGGACCGTTGCCGTAGCTGGTCTGGGCCTTAACCTGTGCTTTGGCGTGTGGAGAGGCGAGGACATCTTTTTTAACCCAGCCCAAAAATTCGCTCCTGATCTGGGATCTGGTAGGTGCTACTCAGGAACTTTACCACTACAGCAAATACCCTTTCGCAGCTTAAGCTTAAGAAACAATGTCAAAATCTATGTCTTTAAGGTGGCGAGGCAAGGTGTGGTGCCCTGCACCCTTCCAATCGCCTAGGCGGTCATGAGGCAAGGCAAGGCGACGCCATACAAGCCTCGGAAATAGGAAAATAAAGGCTGATTGGGAAAAAGAAAGAGACAAAAAAGGAAAGGCTAAGAGAGGACGATTGGCCCAGCCCATTAATCAGCCCACCATTGCTTCTCCTGGTTGTCTTTCCCCACCACGTAACCAGATCGATGAGATCCATGGAGAAATCAAGTGTCGCCGCCGCTCGATGTTGCAGCACCTCCACCCCTCCCATCTCGCTCCCCCACCACCGTCGCTCCTCCCACTCGCTCTCCCGCTCCTGCATGTCACTCCCTTGCCGCTTGCCGGCGCCATCCCTTCTTCTCCTCTCAGCTGTGCCACCAGTCCGCCGGCACTGCTGCGCCCTTCCAGATCGACGGCCGCATGAGCTATCTCGGCCCGCTGCCAGCACGGAAGCCGACGGTGACATATTAGGCGCCTGTTTTTTGGCCTTCCTGATTATTCCCCACATGTTTCTCTTCTCCCCCCCCCCCCCTTCATCCCTCTGTTTCACTGCGGCAAGGACGCCATGGGTTCTCTGAGCGTCTAGACGCCAAGGCGATGCCTAGTCGTCGCCTAGAGCAACGCCTTAAAAACATAGGTCAAAATTTAAGTAAACTTTTTCCTCCAATATAAACAGAAGAATGTATAATTGAATGCTAAATAATGCACATTCTAAATGGATCATGCATTGTGACCCAATTTTCGCACCATGCAATATAGGTGCCTAACGAGAAACGGCCAATCAGATGATGAATTTGTAACGGCCAATCAGATGATGAATTTGTAACGGCCAATCAGATGATGAATTTTTCAGTTCCTATATAACAGATACAAACAGCGAATGTACATGAGTAACACCTTCCCTCGTAGCTGAAGCATAAACGTGAGAATGCAGGGAAAGGAAATGGAATGGGACACAATACTTTATATTAGCACCATCTGGTTAAATAAATGGCATCTAGTTCTCCAACACTTTTATATTAGCACCAGTTCATTCTCACAATCTTCCCTTAAGTGAAATAGAGATTAAATGGGAGGACAATGCCACGATGCAGTGGTAATACTTTAGAACAAAAGGAAAACATACGTAGCATATATGACTTGGAAAGAAAGCCTTCCCCTGAAGGTACCCTGCCTATCACTAGTAACACCACTTGCGCATTCCAAATAGCATCATGATTTCTTAGCATCTTACTCACAATTCCGACACAAACTAACTTCCCTGTAATCTACAGTAAGGAGCCTAGAGAAACTTCATCATTGTTACAATGGACCAAGTGATCAAAATTTGGCAGACAAACGTTTAAGCCACACTACATGTGGAAATAACCCTACAGAAGGAAATTCTCCCACTGTTGCTACAAATTTTAACTCCCAACCAACACAAGTAAAAATGCAAAACCTCACCCATCACATAATTGAACCGATGAGAACACGGGAAAATAAAGAGAAGCCCCAAAACCTGCGCCTAAGTCAACTCATGAGCACCCACCTTCCCGCTGTGCCCCTGCAGCGTGCGGCAGCACACCAGATCCGTCGGGTTGAAGCTCACCGCGGACCTCCCCTGCGCTTTCGAGTACCGCGCCACTGCAACAATCATAGAGACATAAATACACACAACAACCGTCAGCAAGTGCTAGCAAAATTCCCGCAACCCGCTCGAACCCCCTGATGAGGTGGAGGAGAGGCCTCACCGTCGGTGTCGAGGAGCATCTCCCGCCTCTGCCTGAGCCTCTCGCGCAGGGAGTTGACCGAGGCCGTGGCCGCCGCGTGCTTCTCCTTGAGCTCCGCCACGGACGCCATGGCGCCGGGGCGGGGGAGGACCCGCCTCGGGATGCGCGCGCCGGTAGTGGGTCGGGGGATCTAGTTGGATCCGCTCATGGGGAGGAGATTCCAATGGCTGTGAACAAGGTTCGTGAGGTTCACACGGAGGTTGGCGGCGGCGGGATGGAGGAGGAAGAGAAGGAGCCGAGAAGGGCGACCAGGCGGAGGCGGCGGCGGCGGTGGCGGCGACGAGGAGAAACTGACAAAGTGAGAGGGACGTGGGGAGGTTGGGTGGGGCGTGCGTGAGCTGTCTGGGTGGGTTCGGTTTGTGTTGAATGACATGTGGGGTCCACCAGTGTGAGAAACCAGTTGACGTGGCGTTGGAATGGGACGGGACCAGACGACCAGTGACCGTTGAGAGTGAGTTTTCGAGATTTTTCTTTCTACCGATGATCTGAAGAGGCTGAATGTTCTTCAGCTCTTCCTATATGAAAAAAAAGACGGTCGACATCCAGCTGTCGCAGCCGTGCTTTGCCTTGCCTTTGGGTCAATTGAAGGAACGCCTTGTTGCTCTTGCCTCTACCGTTGAGCTTGATGAAATGTGACGTAACTATTCAAAATTAAATAATGGTCCATGCTAATTTTCAATCGAGTCAAACTTTCAGTTGGTGATCAATGGTATTTAAATCATCTTCTATTTTTTGTTATACTCATTACTGAGCCTCGTAAACAGACCTAAAGGGCACAGATAAAAAAATAATTATTATTATTTTTATAAAAAAATATGATATAATACAGGCTATACAAAAGCACATAATCCTATAAATTTTCCAACTACAAATTCATAAAAAATCAAATAATTCTAGCCAAAACTTTTCCCATCCATTTACCCTGCAGACCCATTAACATCGATTGAAAATTTACCTTCCTTATTCATTCCATTTCCCATTTACAACTCATCAATCGTAAGCGGTCTAAGCGTGACTTCACCAACAGAAAGAGGTTACATTTACCGTGGCAGCATGGTCTTCATCATCGCCTTATGCGGGGATAGATGCCAAGCTGCGGGCATAAGAAGACTTTGTTGCTGCCAATTTGACCCGGCCATGGAGATGCACTAGGGGAGAATAGGGGTTTGCCGAGTGTCAAACACCCAAAAGCACTCGGTAAAGGGCCGTCGGCTTAGGTTTGATCGACAAAAAGCCTTTTGTCGAGTGTCATCTGTCGGGCACTCGGTAAAGATTTATCGAGTGTCTAATGGTGTTCTCAAGCAAATCCAAACTTGCCATATGGAGTAACGGCCCTTTACCGAGTGCCAGGTGCCATGGCACTCGGCAAACACCTCCCGTGTGTCGAGTGTTGTGGTACCCGGCACTAGGCAAAACAATTGAACATGCAGCCTGGACACGGCCTTTGCTCGAGTGCTTTGGTCATTGCATTTGGTAAAGGCCGTGTCTAGAATCTTGTTTTTTCATTGTAAATCGTCAAAACCATAGTTTTTTAATAAAAAATCACATTTTTATCACAGATCGAGACAAAAACACCACATATTGACATAATCCACTATCCATCACATAAATAAACATATCCATCACACATTTGTCCATAATCACAAATCCACAACGACATGTCCATATAAAGTCCATAAGCACAAATACAACGAGTTCACAAGCACAAACACAACTACAAGTTCAGATTCACTCTAAGCAACTCACCGAGGTGGAGGGGTGGGAATAAATTATGGTAGAGTGTAGGGTCTTGCATCCGAGAGTTGTGATGCTCCGTTGCCGATCCCGCCGTCAAAGGAGGAGCATTTTATACAAAGAAGAACAAATACATGTTTACGTATGCCGAGTGTTTCATGTTTGCCGAATGTCGGCCCTATCACACTCGGGCAAAAGTTGTGTGTGTCGAGTGTCCGATATATGACACCGGCAATGCGTCCGATACTCGGCATTCGGCCTTTTTCCCGTAGTGATGTTCACCGTCCTTTGTGGCCAAAGTCCAGCGAGATATGGTTTTCCTTTTTTTGGAATAATTGAGATATGGGGTTTTGTTGCATTGCATGTTCCCTTTGCACTTTTCAGTATTGCAGGGCTCGGAGACAATTTGTGATTCGTCCTCTTACCAAATGGCTCACATAAAACTTTCCATATACCAAATTTTTTTTCGTTTTTTGTTCAAGGTACCCGAAAATCTTTATAAATTGCCCATCTGCTCGTCACATCGGCTTTTTTCCCTAATGACGTAGCAAGAACATGTGAAATTATCTTTATGCCCTCGTATCGAACCGATCGATTGTCAATATAAATTTAAATTTAGATGGAATTTCAATTTCAAATTCGAATTTCGCATTTCAGAATCGAAATTCAAATTCAAATTTTGATTTCAAATTTCATATTTAAAATCAAACTCGAATTTTAAAAGTCAAATCTACTTTTAAAATTCAAAATCGAATCTGAATTTGAATTTGAATTCTGAATTTATATTCAAAATTTTGAAAATGAATGTCGGATTTGAATTTCAAATCTGAAATTTGAAATTGAAATTCGAATCTGAAATGCGAGTTTGAATTTCGAATCTGATATTTGAATTTCGAAATTTGAATTCATATTTTAAATTCAAATATGAAATATGAATCTAAATTTCGAAGTTGAATTTTGAATCTAAATTTTGAAATCAAAATTTGAATTTGGATTTTAAATCTGAATTTTGAAATTGCAATATGAAATTTGAATTTGAATTTCGAATCTAATAATTCAAAAATCGAATATGAATAAAAAAATTGAATCTGAATTTGCACCTAAGTGTTGGGGACGGCAGGGGAATTTAGTCTTTTTGCACATGATTATCATGTCACAAAGATACATGTGGCAAAAAAAATGCTAGAAAAGATGATGTGGCATGCTCCTTTTATTTTGATGGAGTATTTTAACCCCTTAAGGGCAAATCATAAAGTTTATGTAAGGACAATAGATAAAAAATCAAGAAAATTGGGTATAGGGACAATTTTATAAGGACCATTGGTATAGGGGTAAATGATGAATTGCCCCCGGGGCTCGCCTATGCAGCTCAACTTGAACCCGGTGAAAAAGAAGACGACGTCATCGCCGGTGGCGAGGGAAACCCGACAAGAAGATGGTCTATGGTTGGTTAGTGGCGGAACCGAGGGGCACTAGCCCCCACCCCCTTCTAACATTTGTAATTTCCCAAATGATCATTTCCTCCTCTCCCATGCTCATGTGCAATTAGGAAGTAATTAAGGCTGTAATCGATCAGCGAGGTTAGGAAACATCCATCTATTATGCATTTATGCATGCAGCTTTACGTGACTCTAGTCGGTGACACATCAAATTACAAAGGCTACAACATTTTCTCCCGTCCAAAAATGCATGCCCTGAACAATTCTTATCCTTAAATGCATGCTCAAACATTGAAAGTGTTCTATTAACTTTTTTGTGGACTACTCTTTGTAAATAATGAACAGATCTATTAACCATTTTGTAAACTATCTTGGAGTCGCATTATTATTTAGCGTATGTGAATTATTAACCTTTTTATTACACTTCATGTGAGGTTTTGAGCTTAAGTGTTATTTTGCATCGAATGACTAAGGGCTGCTTCCACTAATCTTGTCGGAAATGATCGAAAATTCCTGCTCCTTCTACTAATATTGCCGGAAACATCTATTGTTTCTATAGCATGCCAAAAGCTTTCATGTACTACAAAACCAAATACCACCAAATTTTTTTGCATAGCCACCTTAGGTTCAAGGTGGCGCATGGTGGTGAGGAACCAAGCAGCCTCTTGTCCGGGCCCCTTAAATTTCTTGTCCAGTTCCGCCACTGTGGTTGGATAAGGACCAGGTGCATATACCTACCAACCAACCAAAGGGAAACAAATTCCTCCGCATCATCATCGACGTTGACGCCAACAAGCCAGTAGTAAGAAGCAGAGGCATAAACCTTCGTTTCCCTGGTTTTGACGATCATACCAGAGAGGCAGAGAGGACCTGCTTTTTGACATTCAGAATTATATCCAAAAGCTTAGCTGCTCCATTTTATAGTAGTAAAAACCAACGACAAGATCCAGCTGCTGGCATGTGCTCAGTGGCGGAATTAAAGAATACTACTACTACATTACATATATATAAATTGTACAATCGAGCCGTTCTTTCTAGATATAAGAACGCACAGACTCACCGATCTTAAGTAGGCCAACACTGACGAGCTCACACACTTGCTTACACCTGACACGCCATCACAAAACAAATTAACCTGCCGACCCGCTGATATTCCCCTGCACAAGCAATGGCAACTGGAAAAGAAACACCTGCTACGAAACAACAGACGCATGACACACCACAGGTTGTCCACGCCAACCACCACGATTATTTGTAGCTTTATTAATACTCGATTCGTGAAGACCGCTCTAGGTGCGTAGTAGGCCCAAGTTTGCTCTCGCTACCTGGTGAAAAGAATCGTGCCACAGATTGGTTAATAGGGGTCCCTCCTCGCGTTATCATTGGCCTCCGGTGAACACGCACGAGCCGTAGCCTGCAGAGAGAGATGGGATAATTGTATGTAAGAAATTGTGGCAAGAAATTAGTTGCTCATCATGTACGTTTTCTACATAAGGAATACTACTGATAGTCTTGTTCAGAAGTGTGCACAAGACTAGTGTGTTGATGTGCCATGCAAAGTTGTGCCCGGTCACGCACACAAAGAAGGTTGCTTGTCGTGTACGACATTGAGGTGGCGTAGCCGAAGTTAACCGCACCAATTCTCGTGTCAGGCATTGCGGTGTCAACGAGAAGCAAGCTTGAGGAGGTTTCGGACACGTAGGACGTGCAAGATTTGCAAAGAAAAAGTTGCGCGGAGGATACAACAATGATGATGATTGTGCAATGTTGTCCCCGCCTGGAACCACTGCAGGCTTTTGGAAGCGGAAAGGTGGAAAAAGCCTGCAGACGCCTTTGCATCGCTTCGGTGGCGCATGCACAGTAGTAGTAGGTGATTTCCTTTTTCTCGTGCACATGTCCTATTGCCATGTTACGTTTGTGGCTGGGAATTGGGATCGATGGTGAAGGAAGGTTTGCGCGAACAGACGTCAGGCCATGTCGGCAGCAGCAGCAAGCAAGGCGAGTGAAGAACAAGCGCACTTACTCGGGTTGTCTGATGTGAGCGTGGCGGACTGTCTGAAGTCGCAGTTCCAGGGGTGGCGCCCGGACGCCTGGTAGAGCTGGTTCATGGCGTAGGCGGCGTGCGCGCGCACCGTGTTGGGCTCGAAGCAGGCCCCGCCGGGCTGGATGGCGGCGCAGTCCACGCCCACCTGCGCGCACGCGTAGTCCAGGTCCGCCTGCAGCTCCGCCTCCGTCGCCGCCGCGCTCGCCACGCACCACCCCCGTTACTCCCGCCCCTGGGCTGCGGCTGCGGCTGCGGCTGCGCCGACGCCGCCGTGAGCCCGGCGTCGTATGCCACGGTGAGGTCGGTGCGGAACAGGCCGAACGCGCGCTCGGACGCGGGCCCGGGCTTGAGGTCCTCGTCGTACATCGCGAAGAGGTACGTCTCGACGGGCTTCCCGGGCATGAGCGGCGTCCCGGCCCCGGACCGCAGGTGCGCCACCAGGTTCCCCACGTAGGCGCGCGCGTTGTCCACGCTGGCGCCGCGCTCGCCGTCGCCCCCGCACGTGGGCCACCCGGTCTCCGCCACCACGATCTCCACGCCGCCGAAGCCGGCGCGGGTCAGCGCCGCGCGCACGGCGTCCACCTGCGCGTCGAACATGTTGGCGTAGCGGATCCCGGAGCCGGCGTCCACGCGGCCCGCGTTGGGCTGGAACAGGCAGAAGGCCAGCGTGTCGGCGCGCGGGTCCGACTGGTACGCGAACCACGGGTACGGGTTCACCATGAACGGCGCGCCCGTCCTGCTCAGGAACGCCAGGATGCCCTGCAGCTGCGGGGCCACGTCGCCGTGGAACGCGCCCGTGGACGGCGGGTCCGACTGCGCCAGCACCGCCATCGTGTTCACCGTCGAGAACCGGATCCCGGCGGCCGCGTCGCCCGCGGCCACGGCCGCCGCGCGGAGGTTCTGCATCGCCGGGAGGAGCGCCGCGGCCAGCGCGGGGTCGCCGGACTCCAGGACCTCGTTGCCGACGGCGACGGTGGAGATGGCGGTCGCCGGGACGAAGGGCAGCACGTTGGCGGCCAGCCAGCGGGAGGCCGCGGCGGGGTCGGCGGCCAGCGACGGGATGTCGCCGTTCGCCACGCCCACCACCACGGAGATGTCGCTGCCGGCGAGCGCGCGGAGGAGGGCCGCGTCCACGCCGTACAGACGGACCTTGGAGATGGACGTGGATTTCAGCAGCCCCGCTGTGGCGTCGGCCGACGGGAGGTTGTCCGCCACCTCGCCGTAGTTCACGCCGATGTACGGCTCCGCACCTGAAACACATTGTCAATTCGTCTGCTGCCTCTAGCAGATAAAGAAGCCACACACCCCCAATCCCCACTGCTACCAGAAACCCGATCCAGGGAGAAGGAAGAAAAAGGCTCTGCTGATCTTTACGGGCTCAATCAAAAAAGCCTGCAATGGATTTCTCCATCCGCCAACTTTCCCCGCAAATAAAGCACGCCTCGGGACGCGCGGCCGAGATCGCGACTGGGAGTCCAAAAGAGGATTTCTACTCACTCGAGCCGCCGACGAGGCAGAGCAACATGGGCAGCAGCAGCAGAGTGCTGCTGCGCTTCCTCGGCGCCGCGTCTTCCATGGATGGCCTCGCCCTCAGGTAGTATGGGTTTCGTCACCTGTCAGTCAGAACTCAGAACTCGGAAAGGGATTGGGGAAAGGGACGAGGAGTGTGCTGCTGAGCTCAGCCAGTGGATATGTGGAAGACGGATTTCGGGAGCCGTTAAAAGCTCTGGACTGGACGCCAGCCAGCTCGATCGGGAAGCCACCACGCGCCGCCCAACTGACGCAAGAATCGTATACCTACGCGGCGGACACCCACCCACCCCTACGGGTAGGCGCTTGCGTGCGGGGCCCGCCGTATCCGCCGTGGCGTGCGGCGCGGGCGGCCGCCGCGAGCACGCGTCCGTCCGCGGCGGGTAAGGCATCCGTCCGGTGAGCGGAGACTTGCTTGACTGGAAGAGGACATGGTAGGACGCGCGGTGAGCTGTGGCCACGTGCACGGGCCGTGGCGCGAGGAGGGAGGGGACCGGCCGTCGGATCGCGCAGGCGACGGTGGGATGTGGGGCGCGCGCCGACAAGCGTCGCAGAGGCAGAGGACGACGGGTCGGGGAAAGAGAGCCGTTGCAAGGACACCGTGCGCCCGCGTCTACTAATCATGGCACCTGGATGCGGATGGACGGACACCGATACCATCTGCGGGATTTGGTTTCAAACTTTTGACGTTCGGCAGTTCCGTGCGTGGAAATTGCTGTGTACTGTCCGAGGATAATTTTGCGCCGTACGCTTCATCAGATGGAAACACCCCCGATCAGCAGCAGTTCAAATTCCACGGGGCGAACCGGGATTGTTTGTGCACGCTCGCATTAAACGTCGTCATTTCGACCACTTTCAACTACTGCTACGAACGGCAGCAACTACACTATACGTAGGAGAAACGGCTACTTTGGGTTCCTCCTCACGGTCACCTTCCTCCGACAAGATGAGTACGAATCAACCTTTCCATCAAACGCAGCGAAATTCGTGTGGAATCCAAAGTTGTACGGTGCCAACGCTACTGTGCTGTGCACGGGGACATAACTACCAAATGAGACAAGCCTTACATAGCCTTTACCTTAATCTATTTCCTGCCATCGAATAGGAGCTTCGAATCTGGTTCTTGCCAAAAAGC
The DNA here is from genome assembly GCA_031894775.1 of Chloris gayana. Taxonomy (NCBI): domain Eukaryota; kingdom Viridiplantae; phylum Streptophyta; class Magnoliopsida; order Poales; family Poaceae; genus Chloris; species Chloris gayana. The sequence goes on along the minus strand of JAUNZO010000885.1, from coordinate 246,891 downwards.
CTCTCTTTTTTGCTAACCAATCCGAGTGAAACAACACTAGCTAAAGAAGTAGAACTCGAGCTCTTGCAAAAAGTGCAATTGTTGGGCCGGTCCGTCAATAATATGGCCCAGCTTAGGGAACGTGGGAAGCGGCCTGTAAGAAGCATTGAGGATCTATTAGGGTCAAATACACTTTCAGGTCCACGATTGGACTATTACATTTCTCAAATCAATCACCCATTTATCTGGCCAATATGTTAAAATCATGATTTCATCTAATCGTCTTTGGTCAAATCCATATGCTCTGAAACTAATTGATTCTTATCCAGTCCAATTTACTTTGGTGGAAGGTGCCTAAGTTGTCACAAATATTTATCCATAATGCATTTGTCCATGCTATCTGACCCCCAACGAATTTATATTTTGTCTGTCAAAAAATGATCGTATTTTCTTATTTCCTGTTTTTCAATACACCTAGTATGTAGTTTTGTGAATTTTATCATGCCTAGTGTGCTGCATCGGAAGAATACTAATACTTACCGTATGCAAAAAAATAATGTAAGTTTGTGCTTCATTTTATAATAAAATGCAATTAATAATATATTTTTTCATTTAAATTAATTAAGTATATATTTAAGGAGGCAACTAACGGATTTATATTTAGTTTGTCAAAAAATGATCGTATTTTCTTATGTCCTGTTCTTCGATGCACCTAGTATGTAGTTTTGTGAATTCTGGCATGCGTACTGTGCTACATATGGACGTGAATATGTTGCATCGGAAGTATACTAATAAATTATGTAAGTTTATGCTTCATTTTATAATAGTAAAACGTAATATACCATATCTTTTTTTCATTTGAACTAAGTATATATTTAAGGATTGCTTCCGAGCTACTCCCTTTGTTCGGAATTATAAGACATTTTAGCTTTGGATACGAAGATTAAGGATAAGTGGAAAAAGTGAATGCACAAAAAACTAGGATGAGAATACAGATAGAGATTTATAGGGAAGAGAGAAATGTGCATCGAAAAGTGATAAGTGCTTATAATTTTTAAAAATTGAAATAATTCCTATATTCTGGAACGGAGCGATTAGCTATCAGTCCAGCTTATGAACCTCTTCCATATTCTTCCTCAAGGAGTTCCGTCATCTTCTTCGTGAGACACCCCAACCTTCACCCCCACCGTGTCCTCCGCCGAGCAACAACTCCGGTGACTTCTCCGATGCCGTCGTTGCCCATCCCTCGGCCCCTCCCACCGCCCTCGCTCTATCGCCCGCAACCCGTCGCCCATCGTCATTCCAACCTTCCTCCCTTCTTCCATGGTTGAGGGGAGGAATAGCCCTCGAAAACCCAACCACCCTAACTCGGAGTCTCCACTAGTGCCTGTCTCCACCACCAGCGACCGACGACACCATGCCTCTTGTCGCGCCACCTCCAAGCATGCAAGCGAGAGAAAGAGAAGATAAGATAAGAGTTGTTTTGGAGAAGACGATAAGGGTAAATTTGGATTGGGCGTGCTGGCTATACGCCGTGGTAGCTGGTTTTCTTTATCCAGCTACCACTAATCACATAGATTTATCCTATATTTAAGGGTCTGTTTGGGATGAAGGATTTTTAAAGGAATTTCAAAGGAATTGCATTTCAGTATTTTGCTTATGTCACCGTGCGTTTGGAATGAAAGAAAGCGTAGCAAAAATCCTGAAGCAACGATGGCTTCCTTTGTACTTTCACAGGATTCAGAAAATGAGGTCCAACCCAATGGAATCATTGAAAGCTCACGATGGCATGTTTGACAGCGTTGCTTTTACTTGGTGACCAGTTTGGTTAAGAGCAGGTAATAATGCTACAAGGCGAAGGCACCAAATATATTCTTCCTAAAATCCGCTTAGTACCATGCATGCAGACTCTTCGCCTCATGTTGCTGCCTGGTTAATCCATCTTGTAATTTGTTTTCTCGATCTTCTTGTGCTGAGGATTAGTGAGATTCAAAGAAGAGAGACATTGTGCACAACAACTATTTTTTTTAAGATAATATGCATAACAGCCATGGGAGACATGGAGCTACATGAGATTTATGTCACAAAAATAATAATATGCTATTAAATCTTTAAGTTAACTATAACACAGTTTTATTCCTGCATTCCAAACACATCAATTATTACATTACTTTGTTTTTTATTCATGTGGTTTTATGTCTTCTTTCATTCCTGTGTTTTATTTATTCCTACGTTTTTCCTGTTTCTCTATTTTTCGTTCTTCTGTTCCAAACAGAGCCTTAATGAAAACATCATTTTCAAGATCATGTAATGTTTGTACGCCCAAAAAAATATATGTGCATATACAAGACTGGAGTATACATTCCTTTTGTTTGCTAGGGCCGGCTAAGCTGGTTACAACTTAGGTCGGTCTCAGTAGAGAGTGTCATCACACAGTTACCAATAAGAAATTTTTAAGAACGGTGCCGGTGTAGGGTGATGGTGATGACACTCATCTCTCATCCCATGACACTTCCTCTCTTCTCTCTCTCATGTCATGTCAAGCAAATTTAATGCTCATAACACTATCATGACACTCCCATTGAGACTATCTCCACCAGCCTAGCTAAAGCGTTATTTTTCTCTAAATATAGCCTTTTTTCCTCAAAGCACTGTTTCAACATACTAGCTAAGCGTGAAGCAAAAATAGATTCTCCTCAATCCCGCATTTCTCGCTGGCCATCGTTCCCTAGCCGATCTTGCTCTCCATCACGGTAGCAGCCACATTCCGGCGAAGTATATGAAGTATAGAATTCTTGAACAAACTCCTGGATTGTACGTGCATGCATGGACTCCATGTTGTTTGTTGTATAGAAGCAAGAGAAAAAGAATACGGAGATTCATTGAGGCATGATGGATCAGAACTCCATATTTCTCTTGTGTTCAAGAAAAAATGGACCAGGACTCCATACCAGGACGACACAATAGCATTCTTTTTCTTTCTTTTTCTGCGAGGATACGGCAGTAGTATTCACCCGCTTTTTGTTTAGGCGTGATGAATATGCGGCACCGGTTTGGATGAAGTAAAAATAGGATCCACCTATGATGTGACAAGTATAAAATAGATTTGGAGTCAGTTTAACTAGCCTGTTGATTTTCATCATTATTTTTTGGTAGCTTCTATTTTACATACTAGCCAAAAAAGATAAAAATAGATTTAATTGTATCTAGACTGTTGGAGATGCTTTTACAAGTGAATCAACAGAAATATTAGCAATCCCTGATTCTGATGCGGTATACTAGTAGACCTCACCGAACTTTTGTTTCTGCGCCTGCGGTTCCGTTCCCCTCGTGGCCTCGTCGGGACGACTTTTCGCACGCCTTCCAACCCCAATCAACTGCAGCGCGGCGGAATCAAAATTCCAAGGCCACACCACCAAACCGAGCCGGGCCCCAAATTGCTCGGCTCGAGATCTAGAAGCTTCTAGAAGAAGTAGCGGAAGCACCGGGACCTCGAGCGAAGAGGCAGGGCAGCAGCTGCAGCAGAGGCGGCTGTGGTGGCGAAGAAGTCGTCGCCAGCGGCGGCGGCGGCTGGGGTCCCTGCGATGATAACTCGGTCGAAGCTGGTGGAGCAGCTCCGCGACTATCAGATCCGATCCCAGCACAAGTAAATCCCCGGCCCACCTCCATTCCCCTTTGAACCCCGACTGAATCCCTCCTGGTTCGTGGTGATTTGGCTAGCTGCTCTCAGATCTCGTAGCGCAAGTGGTTCGGAATTCCGTCCCTTTATCCGTGATTAGGTTAGGTAACGCGGGCGCATGCATTCTTAGTTGCCGTTTAGATCCAACAGAGTCGCAGAAGAACGGAACGGCCGTTGTTGGAGCAGTTCCTGCTCCAGTGATTATTGTTTAGATCTTTGCGGTGTCCTCTGCCCGGGTTCGGTTTCTTATCTTGGCTAGGCAGTTGGTTATTGAATGATGTTCAGAGACATGCTCGTGTAGTCCCTGCTCAAATAGGTCATTTCAGTTGTCACTGCCTGTTAGTACTAGGTATCTGACCAGTGGTCAGCTCTTGACAAATGTTGTGCGGTAATGCAGATTGGCATTTTTCTGGTTTTACCATTAAAATCTTATCTAAAGAATACTCTATTTTCTTAGTACTGTGCATTGGTTAGCACCATTCTTGTTCCATCCATTGTTCATGAATTATGTCTTGACTCTTGGCTTGCTACTTACCACTGGATGTCAACTATTACAATACTCCTAAGAGATTTTGGTCTATTCCATGAGTTCTAGGGCGCAATTTTGTGTGGTGTTTCTTGAGTGGGCAGTACCAAACCATGCTAGTGAACTACACATTTCATTTGTTTGTTTAGAAATATATAGTTTTATAACTTATCATGCAACACAGTGTGATATGGTAGTCCTAGCACTGATGTAAAACAGCTTCGCTTGTTCTTCAGTGAACTGAATATTGTTCTGCTTTCATCATCCTACAGGCGCGACATAATTGGAGCAATTTCATGGGGGTTGCTGTGCTGTTTTCTGATTATATCCTCGTACATGACGCTATACTTCAGGCACTTCTGGCTATCTGCTGTTATTATCTCACTTGGTATTCTTCTTCCCGCCGGCCTGTATATTTTGAGGCAGAGAAAGCTGGCTAAGAAAAGGGAGAGAAGACTTTTATTGCCTCTGTCCATGTAAGGTTGTGGTTATGTTCTTTAACTTGTGGTTCTTATCTAGATAGAAGAATCATCATTCTTGGATTAAGCTTTGCCTGGCACACATCCATTACTACATGTCTCTGGCCCTTAATATACATCATTGTCTTGTAGCCATTTCCAAATGGTACATGAGATGGTTATTTTGCAAACCTCTGTGTTGTGCGAGTAAATATTCTCCAATGCTTTCTGGTTATAGTAGCTTGTGCTAGCTGCTATAGTTTCCTTTTTTACGGATACCTGCAGACTGAAGAAAGACTTGTCTGATTGCCTTGGATACCACAGTTTTGTAACAAAATATACAGTAATTGTTCCATATTTCAATGGAATTGCTAAGCTTTATGACCACTTAGCTGGTCTTGCCCAAGTTGTTTTATGGGTTCAAATGAGAGCTCAAGTTTTTTTTTCTTTTGGTTTCTTATGTGCATTGACGTCTACCTTTAGTAATATATATGTAGACGTCAGGCAGAGGAGAACTAAGTGCTGGCCCTGGAGTACCTTTTGCACGAATGGTCGTTTCTATATGTATTGTTTAATCAAGTCCTATCACTTGCACCGATCACCATCCAGGTTTCTTCATTGAACAGAAACTTAGGAGTCAGGTGATGAGATCCAAGTAGTGAGTTTTGTAGGTCATAGATGTGTATGGGTAACTTATATTTTTTCTCATCAGCGGTGACTATACCTAGCCGCCAGCATAACATGTTTGAGATGGTTTATTCAAGTTCCCACCTGAACTCAATGACGAGCTTTCATTTGTTATGTTGGCGGCTGCTAGAGAAAAGTTGATGGCATTAAGAAACCTGGCTGTTAATTCTGTGTCATTTTGGAAGCTGATTAATTTTTTGGTTTGGTTTTATAAAAGTTCATGTCTTTTTTGGTGATCTATCGACAAGCTACTAGTTTGGTCCATATCTGCTCACAAAGATCAGAGTGCTTTTGCATACCTTGGTGTCGTTCCTTTGCAACATCATAAACAGGCAAGGACTGAATAGCATGGCACTTTGACTGCACTAATCGAAAAAAAATGAACAACAATTCTATTATTTCAGTAAAACAGACTTCCATTCAAAAAGGGGCATGAATAAAGTTCCATTATTTTAATAGAAGAATCAGATCTCTTATTTCTTACAACTCCTCTATACTACCGAGTGGTGGGTCGGTGGCATTCACTGGCACATCCACAAGTTGCAATAAAATAGAAAGTTCAAAATTAAAAAAATGGGAGCAGATCAAAGAGACAAATGAGATTAACTAAAAATCAAGCAACAAATTATACTATATGCTAATTTTCGAGATAGACTTGTAAATTACTGTCTTGAATCTATGTCACTTAGCCTTATGTTTTCCAGCTTCAGCTCACGCCATCCTTGGCTATCATGCTTGCACTTCAAAAGTAGATCCATGGCATGAATCCTCATCTTATATTTTGAATATAGTGCAACGGAAAACACAATAGCTACATTTTTTTTGACTAAAAATATCTGCTACACTACAACTCTTATATATTCAATCAAGCACTATACAATAGAATTAGGGAGCTGCGGTCAGTTCAAGAATCAAATCCCTTATTTCTTTCACTACAACTCATTCTCTACTTCCCAGTAGTAGAGGACTTGCAATAAACTAGAAAGAGGAAAATTTAACAGATGATGACAGATCAAATCAACAAATAAGCTATGCTAATTTTCAAGGTGACATTAAATCACTACTGTCTCAAATCATTGTAACCAGCCTGTGTTGAGCATTTAGTTGCTCAAGATTATGTAGATACATTGAGTAGCTATTAAAGTTTTTTCTCTCTCTCTTAAAGTGAAGATGGCTCATGCTGTTCAACTATACAGCCATGGTTACGGTCAAGGAGCTGCAGGTGCAAGTATTGTATTGTCCTGTTGTTATTGATTCACTCAGGAAAATAATTTCCTTGTATGGATGAAATCCAAGTATGCCAAGATATCCAGAACGACACCCTGCTGTCTGTGTGTCTTCACTCTTCAGAGTCATTGTCCAATGGAGAATTCTCATCACTTGATACTTCTGAGCTCCACTCAAAGTTACCATCCACTAATTGTTCCACAGTGTCATTCTCACTATGTTCTTCCCTATAATGGCAATTAATATTTTGCAAGGTCCAAGGTCCGCAAACTTGTTGCTGATAATCATACCGTGAGGGAAATTTGTGCTTCGACATGCACCCAACAAGGTCCGTGTGATGCTTCAATACCCACTCTACGTGGTTGCCTGATTCATTAAGGACCCAGACTCGAAGATGGAACCATTGGTGAACCTTTGCACAATACACTCCATCTTTTGATTTCCCTAGATAGAACTGCGGGTAGTAGGTCACTTCAGTGATATCTGTCGGAGTCGGAGGTTTAATTACTTTGAACGTCCGATTTGACACTGATACTCTGTAAAGTGGAACCAGTCACGACAATGTTTAAAAATGATCGCAGATGAATAATGATCTAAAAAATGAAACATCCAAAGCCGATTAAAAGGCAAACATGTGAAACAGATAATGGTGCGTGTGTAATGATCGCAAAAATGAAAAAAAATCCAAAGCAGATTAAAAGGCAAACATATGAAACAAATAATGGTGCGTGTGTGTAAGGAATAAGAGGCTACGTACCTCATTAGAAAGTCGGTTTGACAATGCACATACAATGCCCCTCGCCAGTATAGACAGCATTACGTTGATCATACGAATCACCGCCTCTCATAGTCTCATGTCTGCGACTGTACCTGCAGGCTCACTGTCTCGTACAAATGACCTCTTGCCCCAGTGTCCTGTACTTGATGAGAATACATGTAGGATGCATGGGGACGGTGGCCATTCAGATTGCTCTATCACAGGGTCTAATTTATTCATGTATGTGGCGTAATGCAAGCTAGTTCGAGCAGGTTGGGTACGAAAACGGGGGATTAGGAACACCTCGTAATTCAGTGACACAGTGGGATCGTAGACGAGGTACTTGTGTCATACATGTCTCTGTAAGGATCTGCAAACTCCCTTGCTGGATCCTGGGTAGACAACAGGGGCAAGGGAGCACACCATCGTGTGGCGGGGTTGAGCACGTAGCCTTCGACAAGCAGGAGGCCGCTGCAGTGATCCAGGACTCGGAGCCGGTATGGAGCAGGCACTATAAGAAAATGGTACTATAGCCACGCCCAGGGGCGAAGCCAGGACACAAGATCATCGGGGTCAGCAGGCTTTGACGATGGGGTCAACAAGCTGAATGAGCGGCACTAAACAGTGTTTTGTACTAATTTTTCGGAAAATCATTGGGGTCGGCGGACCCCGATATCGCCCCTGCCCACGCCTCTCAAAACCCAATAGCCACGGCAAGCAAAATGGGCCGTGGCTATAGTAGGAGAAGAAACCAACCGTGGCTATAGTGCCTTCTATAACCACTGTTGAAGAAGTGAGCCGTGGCTATTGATGCCTTTAAAAATAGCCACGGTCCACTTCTTCAACCGCGGCTATTGAGGCCACAATAGTCACGGTTGAAGAAGTCAACCGTGGCTATAGTGGCGAAGCGCACCACGGACTCACTCCCCTATATAAATCAAGCAAACCCTAACTCCCACTCCCCTCCTCACTTCCTTTCTCCGTCGCGCCTCCTCACTAACTCACTCACTCTCTCTCTCTCTCTCTCTCTCTCTCTCTCTCCACCAACCAGCCGCGCTCCTACCTCCTCCACCACCGGCCGGCCGGCCTCCCCGAACGCTCCTGCTCCACGGCCTGCGTGCCCTCCTCCGTCGGCCTCCTTGCACGGCGCGTGGGGCCGGGAGGAGGGGCACCGACCTTTGCTCTTCGGTGGGGTCCTTCCTCATCCCTCTCCGGCGATGACCGATGCCCTCCCCGCGGTCGGCCCTCCGGCGACCCCGGGCGGCGACAATGGCGGTCGGATCCGGGGCCGCCCCTCTCCGGCCGGCCATGGACTACGGCGGGGCGGTCGAATCCAGGGCCACCCCTCTCCGGCGGGCCATGGGCGACGGCGAGGCGGTCGGATCCGAGGCCGACCCTCTTTGTCGGGCCATGGACAGCGGCCGGATCCGGGGCCGCTCCCACTCCGGCGGCCGGGTGGCGGCAATGGGCGTCGGATTCACCGTCTCCCCTCTCTTGTCCTAGTAGCGCGTGGAGGCTCCTTAGCGAGCGGCGCGGATGGGGCCGGAATGGGCGGACGGGTGGGTCACGCAGGCCCGTTCGGCCCGTCCAGGCTTTTTTTTTTGTTTTTTAATTTTCACTTTAGGGGCGGTTGAAGACTTCGACCGTGGCTATAGTTGTAGCACTATAGCCACGGTTGGTCTTGTTTGCGAGGCTATAGATAATTATCTATAGCCTCGCAAACATAACCACGGTTGGGTTGACCCGCGGCTATAGAGGTCTTCCAACCTTGGCTATAGTGCTTTATTGTTATTGTGAGGTAGTCGTGCTTGCCTGAGATGGAGGGGCGCGACGGCGAGGGGCGTGAGAAGAGCTCCGAGATGTACATAGTAGTTGTGGAAGTTGATGAAGATGCCACCCAGCCAGAGCGGGAGGAGCTCCGTGCGGATCAGGCGGCGAGAGTGGACGACGTCGCGCCACGCCTTGCAGACGCGGCCAGGTCCCTCGGTGCCAGGAGGCGGAGGACGATCGCGAGCACGTCTTCGGGAAGCCGCGCCAGCTGGTCCGTCGTGGCCGCGGTTGCTTGTTCCGCCTCCGCGCGATCCATCGTCCCCGATCAGTGCGGCGCACCTGGAGGGAGGCCCGCAATTCGAACCCAAGCAACAGATATGGCACGGTTGACCGAAAACAATTATTACATACACTTTTTTTGCGAAAAATTATTACATACACACATGGACACATTATATTGAAATTCAATCATAATTTGGAAGAGAGGAAGCACTACAACGTCTGTACACAAGATGAGATAATAAAAACATGTCTCGCATGGAGTCAAACTAACATACTCTTAAACACTACGGTAAACGCCTTCTTTGTTGAGTGCTTCAAGGCCTGAAAACACTCGAAAAATACTTTGCTGAGTGCAATACTCGGCAAATAGCACGCGGTGACCAAAGTGACAACAAAGCACTCTTCGCCGAGTGTTTTTCATCGGGCATTTGGCAAAGTGTTTGCCGAGTGCCGGATAGTCGGCAAAACATCCAACGTCGGCTATAGATGGGCCTACCTTCAGCCGGAAACCCTACATGTAGGATGTCCAAAATTAGCAAAGCTATATATTATGAAACTCCTGTAGAATGAATCAAAGATTCAAACGTCATGATTCAAGCAAATGCGAAAGAGCACGCTTTAATCTGAATGTGTCATGATTGGACCGCGTGGGGGAAAAAGATCGTTTGTCCAACTTCAAAAACATTTTCTTCCAAACTCCAAGCTAAATTTCTTATCTATTTGAACCATTGTTTTGTTTACAATTAGATCTACAAAAAAATAATCTAAAATCGATATTTTAAAAGCCTTTAAAATTAATTTTCATAAACACTTTGAAAATATGTTTCAACGTTTCTTTTACATTAGCAAATTTATAAAAAATATTGAAACTACTTTTAAAACTAGTTGAAATTTATTTCTAAAATATTGAAACAACTATTTTTAAATATCGTGTGTATGAATTGTAGTAATAAAAAAAGTAAAAGATAAGGAAAGAACAACACCTTATTTTTAATCCAGTCCATATGGCTAAGGGGCTGTTAGTGGACCCTTCTACACATTAGACCCTATCACATGATATAAGTATAGATGGTTGGAAACCCTGTACTATATGTAGTGTGCACTGCAGTTAGCTTAGCCGTAGCGCGCATTAAGATTCGAGCGTGGGGCGTCACCAGCTGTCCAATTTTCCGTCGACATCCTGTCTCTCTCCCACGGTTACGAGCTCAAGCATGCTGGTTGTCAATGCATTTGATCGTCCTTTGCATGTGCATCTCTGCTTTGTCACATCGTACTTCCCTTCTCTCCGGTTCCATCATGTTTTTTCCGCCATGTTTTTCACCATGAGCTTCCTCTTCTTATCATTGTGAACACGAGTTGCAACTTCCAAGTTTGAAACAATTCAATTCCATTTCTAAAACAACTGAATTTCTTTGAACAATTGATTTTGTTACCTAGAACAATGGAGTACTATCTCTGGAACAATGAAGTAGCGTGGAACAACAAAAGGAGTGCCTATGAAATCTCAATGGAGAGCATGTATCCGATGACAGGAGGTACCAGAGACGACGGAGGAGGATGGAGCAGGGGTGATAGAAATTACAGGATAGCGCAGGGTGGTCAGACATGGCGAGTCCGCTGGCAGGAGCGACGGGTAGAGATGATATGGTGAACTGCGGAGGTTGACAAAGACTCTGGTCACATGGGCTGATTTTGGGCCTACCGATGATGGGCCGACAGGAGCAACATGCAAAGGCTAGATGGCAAACTGCGGTGATTCACGATGACTCAGGTCGCATGGGCTGATGTTGTGCTTGCGGACGATGGGATATGGGTCGCGCTACGCTAAAGCTAGACGTAGCGTGGGCTAGGGAGTACAATAGTTGGTTCCTATAAGTCATGGCTCATGATCCTCAAAAATAAAAAGCAGTCATGACTCATGTGATACTCCGTGTGATCCTTGGTACTCGTGCAAATTAGCCCATGCGAGTGGTGAACTAGCATATAGGTGAGCTGGTAGATAAGCAGGAATGCATATAGATGTAGGTAATGTTAAAGGACATGACATAGATTGCCAACCTGAGTTTTTTTTTTTGAGCCATTTTACCAGCCTGAGTAGCTACAGGGCAAATAATCTGAAGTAAAGCTTCTGCTAATTAACCCCTGCTGGTGGCACAATGTTGTGCCAATGCAAATGGAAAATTTAATCCATCAGCCGATGTTGATGAGCAATGTCGTACGCAAGTTAGTAAGTAATAAGTTAGCTAACATATGCTAGGCAACTGGTAGCAAAATTAGAAGTGTCTACGTCCTGTTTGGATCCACTGCAGTCTGTCAAAAACTACTTTATGAAGATGGTTTCTATAAATACATTATTAAAAAAATATAGGTAGTGGTGTTTGGAGACTAGTTTATAAAGGGCGATTTATGGAGATACTTTCTATGAAAAGTAGCTTCTCCAACTGATAGAGGGCAAGTAGTATTTAGTTAGCCATAAACTGGTTTTAGGTGGGTGAATTATATTATGGGTTTTCAACAAACTGGCAATCTAGTTTCTATATAGGTTAATTTGTTGTAGGACACTACAAGTGAGCAATTTGCTATAGGACATTAACCTAGAATTCATTTGCTCCATGATACTCCATCTAATTCATTTGTAGTGTCCAACAACAAATGAATTTTAGTTCAAGTATCCTCTAGCAAATACTCCCTCTGTCTAGAAATATAAGGATCTGTTGACTTCCTCATACTACGTTTGATCATTTGTCAAAAAATTGTGAAATTATAAAAATAAATACATCATACTTAAAATGTATCTAGTGATTTAGAAAATTATCAATAAATGAATAATATTTTGAATAAGACGAATGGTCGAACTAGATTTCTGATAATCCCCAAATTCTTATATTTTTGGACGGAGGGAGTATCATATTTCAAGAGTTTCCAGCAGCAAAATTTACCTTTCTGTAAGCTGGAGAAAAAAATGACCCATTTGAAGGCCTTGTGGTTTATAAAAACTGGTTTATTATAAATTCAGTGGATCCAAATAGAGCCTAATTCAGATGCATAATTTAACTAGATTACTGTAAATGGAAATATTTTTGCTTCCTTCTTCATCTGCAAGGATAGCAGCGGCATGTGTCCTAAACTCGATCATATAGATTGTGAAGTTACAGATGTGGCAAACTCTTCAATTATTTCAACCAAATATTATGCACCAGGTCAATATTACTTGTGTAAATAACAGATACAATACACCCAACACACATATATATTGTCCTTTTTGCGTTGCATTCTCAAACAAGTAGAAAATCTATGTATCTTTGCATTACAGGAAGAGAAAAAAAGTATGTAGAACTATGGTAGATATGAAGGCATAGGAATGTGATGATATCACCATTCAAATATTTTTCTGAGAAAGGCAGAGGGGTGTATGTTTGTGTGTGCCGCGGGGAAGGGGGAGGGGTGATCTAAAGTGTTACTTGCTAGAGGTTCCAGAAAATAAAAATCGATTCACAGGAGATTCCAAAAACTTATCTAAATGGTTGATTTGACTAAAATACCAAGCTCATTGAAAGACAATCAGAGAGTAAAGTTAATTTCAATTACTACTCATGATAATAAAACAAATATATATTTCCAAACTCACTAGCAAATTAAAAATAGAAAACCATTCCTGGTTCATATAAAAATATAAGAAACACAAATTAGTACCATAAATGTTCAGTACTTAAAAATGCTCTTGCTCAGCAGTTCCTAATTATTTTCTTGGATGACACTCTCACATCCAGTAGGGTGTGTATGGAAAGGATTCATTCAAGAATCCATGTTGGCCAGAAATACCTCCATAATATGATGGGTATATACTTCCCAGATATTGAACCTTGGAATTATTCAAATGATATGCCAACCCTGTGTATAACCCTTCGCTCAAAAACACAACCTCTTTGTAAGGATGAAATCCAAGGAAACAGATGCCGTCCCCAACTGCTGTACCTTCCCCTTCTTGAAAAACATCATCGCTGTCGGAGTCCCATTCAAAGTTCTCCTGCAGTACATCTTCGATATTCTCATATTTATGATAATTTATATCGTGTACTACCTCTGTCCAAAAATGTAGATTTGTTGACTTTTAAAGATCACGTTTGACCACTCGTCTTATTCAAAAATTCTTTAAAAAAATTATTTATTTTATTATGATTTAATTTATTTCTAAACATATTTTAAGTATGACTTCTTTATTTTTATATTTGCGTAAATATTTTGAATAAGACGAACGGTTAAATGTGAAGTCTGAAGGTCAACAAATCCTTACATTTTTGGACGAAGGAAGTAGGAGCCAAGACCCTTGAGTCTGTTCACTACATTTTTTACGTGCAAAAATAAGCCGGAGGTTGGATTGATGCAGCAATACCCATTCCATGCGGCCACACAATTCTTTGATGCAAAAAACTCGAAGCCAAGATTGATCAAGGAATCCACCGTATACAACTTTCTCACATTTCCCTAGATAAAGTCCAGAAAATGCATTCACGTTGATATTGGCAGGAGGTTTAATTATTTGGCACCTATTGTTCGACAAAGATAGTCTGCAAAGCATCATGCCGCATCCAAGAACGTTAATAATGAAAGATTATAGAATAAAAGAAACTGATTCAAAGAAAAAATGAAAAAAAAGCTAGAGCAACGCAAATACCTGATGGTAAAACCGGCTTTCCAGTACATATAAAGTGCTGCCTTCGAGTAGGCAGCGGAACCCATCTCGGTCCAAGGCCGAACCTTCCGAATGTCACTGACAGTCCCTGCAGGCTCCCCATTCCGAAGAAAGGACCTTTCCTCCCATATCCCCGTCCTTGATGAGAAGACTGGTAGGATCCAAGGTGATGGTGGCCATTCCGATTGATCGATTTCAGGGTTACAAAGCTCTTCGGTAATTCTGGGGATGCTGATGACCTCGAAGTGAGGCGACACAAGAGGATCAAACAAAAGGTGAAGTTTCGAAGCAAGCATCTTAGTCGGGCATGGAGGCAGCGACGTCCATCTCCGGTAGCAGGATTGACCACGTAATCCTCACACAGCAAAAGGCCGTTACAGTGATCCTGGATGTCCCGCTCCCGTGCCCAAGGCTCGTTGGGAGGCAAGAAGTCGAGATTGCCGGAGACCCGGGGGCCCGTGGTGGGGCGCGCCAAGAACTCCCAGGAATCCAAGGTGTTGAAGTTGATGAAGATGCCACCGACCTTGAGCGGGAGGAGGTGCGCTTGCAGCAGGCGGTGGGCGTTGTAACGTCCCGCCACTTCGGGCCGAGCCCGCTTATCCCTGGCAGCTTAACAAGTCCTCAAGATTTCCGTACGGACCAGCACTAGTCTTTTCTACGCACTTTGTCCTCACTCATGCACACCCGGAAATCACTTCCTGGTCGGTCACCCATCCCTAAATTGCTCTAAGACAAGCACGCTTAACCTTAGAGTTCTTTAGAGATAAGCTTCCGGAAAAGAAGTTGCAACTTATTGATATGAGCATTCTATCAATCCTATTAAGCCCTCGGCCAGGATGTTACACACTCACCCCTTAGAAGACCGACGTCCTCGTTGGTCAACCTCGAGCTAAGAACTTCCTCTCTTGACCACGTCCATGTGTCCACTGCGCAGCGCATGTGCCATGCTGTGTGACCACTCCGGCCCACGCCAGCCATGCACACCATGCTCGCACACGTGCAACACATGCGCCCGTGAAACCGTGAGAGTCGGCTCGATACCATCCGTAACATCCCGCCACTTCAGGCCGGGCCCGCTTACCCCCGGCAGCTTAATAAGCCCTCAAAATTTCCCCCACAGACCAGCACTAGTCTTTTCTCGCGCACTTTGTCCTCACTCATGCACACCCAGGAATCACTTCCTGGTCGGTCACCCATCCCTAAATTGCTCCAGGCCAAGCACGCGTAACCTTAGAGTTCTTTAGAGATAAGCTTCCGGAAAAGAAGTTGCAACTTATTGATATGAGTATTCTATCAATCCTATTAAGCCCTCGGCCAGGATGTTGCAGGAGTCGATGACGCCGCACCACGCCTTGCCGACGCAGAGTCGATGACGCCGCACCACGCCTTGCCGACGCAGCGCGATGCGGCGACGTCGCACGGCCCGAGAAGGCGCAGGATGTCGGCGAGCGTGTCGTCCGGCAACAATCGCATCAGATCCTCCCCTGGCCCTTCCATCTCTTCTTGATCCATTCGTTGCTCGTTATCTGATTCCGTCGGGGATCGCTGGCCGGGACTCGATGAATCCATGGAGACGGCGGCCATGATCTATCTCTCGTTGTCTTGATTGTTCGCCGCAGTTCGGCTCTGGAAGCCCTAGTATAATTCTGGACATTAATGGGCTTGGGTTTAAGTTTGAAGAGCCCACGCTAGTTCCTGGTCCGTGATTTTGCAAATCCGAGAAGCAGATAGTGGACCAGGCCCAGACAAAAAAAAAAAAAAGAGAGAGAACTGCAAATACCCACTTTGCATGTTAGTGGGTTTTTTATGTATCCATATGCAAGTGTTTTCATTTCGGTCAAACACCTACAAGACACCCTCTAACAATCTTGACTGACCAATATGGCACTTAGCAACCATCCGATACGGCTTAAAATAAACTATTGTAACTAAGTAACTTATAGTAATATTGTTTGAATCATACATATATATCACATTTCTTAAGCTTTTTCTCGTCTACGTTACTCATAATTATTATAAGATCCTGACTAGATTTTCGCATTGCTGATGATAACTAGAAGAAATTTGGTGATGTCACATATGTTTGGATGGTAATTCCACTAAGTTGAAGCATTGAATCAATATAATTGAAAACCAAACAAGAGCGACATTAGTTGGTCAAAGTTACCAATAGGGTATATGAAAATTAAGTGTAACTTGCAAGTGTTTGACTAAAACAAAAGCATGCTAGGTATATGAAAGGCCCCTAAAATGAATGTGGGTATTCGTAAAATTTCCCCCAATAACAATAATATGAGGAGAGCAGAGCATAATGTGCGTCCACACAAATACATGATGAGATAATCAAAACAAGTCAAGCAATGAACAGATCAAATGGATAAGCGTAAAAGTCATGGAGCTAAGTTATCAAAATATTTGTCCGGCTGCTGCGTTAAACAAGCTTTATTTTCCGCGTCGTGTTAGCCTCCTAATAATCAATCTGTTTTCTTACGCGGTCAAGTGTTGTTGCAATCATCGATGTTCCAACAACAAAGTGCAAGAGAAAAAACTTGATCGACGTCGCATATGCCATGCCTGCAGAACCAATCCCAAGGAAAAGCTTCTGCTTGCTCCTGACGTCGGCAGTCGGCACAGTTGTGAACCAACGCAGACCGGAGAGAATTTTCTGCGGCCGAACTACCCGAACTACACGGGCATCCTCCATCTGTTCTACTGTCTCTTGGTAGCATAGTCAGCGATAGTGCCATAGCATGGTGCAAGAGTTTACCCGTCGTATGAAGTGATTTTGAAAGCGTGCGTATGGGAAAGTGGAGTGGGAACAACCGTATCCTCCTCTCAGTGAAATATGTGCTCATAGCACCGTATTAATTAACAATAGAAAATTCTTGTCCTACATTTTTTCAAAAACAAAATTCGCAACATGTGTCTAGCATTCTTGCCTTTGGTGTTTAAAAAACATAAATCAGGATTGAAATTATCCGCTAAGGTGGCAAATGATAAGCCGTGTCAATCGATGTTCTATACCATTGACAAATCACAGCTCCAATCATGTAGGGTGCTTTTCTTTTTCGTGATCCCAATTAGATGATAGGCCGGTGAGCAACTGCCCCAATTTGTAATTGCAACGGCCAAAAACTAAGCCTCTGCTATTAGTGAATATATAGATTCTTTGATACCCTAGAATCAAATATAAAATTAACCGATAGTTTAAACAGAACTGCAAGTACAATTGTAGTACACCAAGTACGATGCACCTGCTTAGCATATTCTGCAGCCGAATTATTTGTGGCTGCGTTTGCACATCGCTCCCAAACTATCTGATCCGCCTTCTGCGCTGACCTCAGCAGCAACAGTGCCAGTACGGTGTACAGTGACTATTATTTCATCTTTTATGTTTCAATGGAATTCCGAAAGTCAACTTAGCCTTACTTTTATATCGAATTGTCAACTGCTCTCCCTGTCCATGTGTTTGTTGAGCAGCATGAACTCATGCCTTGTTTTGAAAAATAAGAAAAACATACATGTCTAACAACAAAAAAGGCAAGAACATGGGGTCTTGTCACGGTGGTCCTACAAAAATCAAAGTAAAACCCAAGATCCAATCGTGCCCAAGTGGATCCTATACAAGCCTTTTATTAGATAAATTTGGGTGTACATTGTTTTTTCCTAGAAGGAGAGAATGAAAAAGCACAAGTATTAGAATTAGAACTATCCACAAAAATTCTCTAACATAAGATTGACAAAACCTGCATCGAAATCCCAGAAAGAATTTGTACCATGTGATTCCGAATTTTCAAATGATGTATCATGCTGTGATTGCCCTAGATGAGTATTTTATTCTTTTGTATACTGTATTTTGCAGCTCTACTAGAAGTTCATTTACAAATTTGTAAAAAGGAAAAGGAAATACCTCATACATAAAGCAGGAGTGTGTGGCGTGCTTGAAAGCGCAGTGAAATCAACATAAATGGATGGAATTTTATTGTAAGATTCACATTTAATTTTGCAGCGCAGATTTTGTTTTTCCATCGTTCACCTTAATATAGGAGACAGCTACATGACTCCATCGAAGTAGCTGCTGACAAATACTGAACATTACATTTGCTTCTATAAAAAGTAGGTTGTTCTCTATGAATGATATTTTTTTTGAAAGTTGAGGAAGTCTATTATATCGAGATGTTTTCCGGTGTTTGCAAAAAATGTGGAGCGTTCATTGGCCTCGATCCAATGGTCCATGATGTTAGATACAATACCAAAGGTACTTCAATATTGGTGGAAGTACCTAAGTATTAGGGATAAAACAATAATTTTATGTGTTGACAAAAAATAGACGAAGGGGCGACGAAAGAATGTATAAGTACGGCCTACCGGTTCTGTTTACGTAGTCTGTTCAGATTTACTGATTGATTAGGGTTTATGTGCGATGTCGTCCATCTCGAGGCTCCCTCCCACTGATCGCACGGTGTATTTCCCGTCGCGGCGGTCAAGGCAAGGGAGGCTGGCCGGCGGGGTTATTTTCCTCGTCCGGTGGGAGGGTCTGTTACTCATCTCACGTTGTTTGGAAGCAAGTTAGCCTGTCGGTTGTGTCAAACTGGAGGCGTCTCCATCGATAAATTTTTAGGTCTCCCGAATGTAGTCATTGTTGACGTGAGCATGATCAATTACATTATTTGATATGATTTACTTGAAATTAGTGTAAGATGAGGTGTAAGATCGGGGCAGAGGCTATACCCTTGCGATTTACATAGCTTGGTTCACATTTACTCATTAATATACTTTTGGACCTCTTCTCGTGGCCGGCACCGCCATTGTTCACGTGATAGCTCGTTCGATCCAAGGAAGATGATATGAGTAATTTGTGTGGGCTGTTATATTACCCAAAAAATAATTAAAACAAATAGTCCGTGACACGTGAAATTCTGAGAATCAAACTCGTGTCACGTGGGCAATATGGAAATGGAAATAGCGCATCTTTTTTTTTGCCTTACTCAATTCTACATTTCCTTACTAACGTTTGGATTGCGTGATTCCATATTTCCTTACTTGGTGCCGATGTAGAGCTAGGAGAAAAAGAGAGAATAAGATGGCGGCGGCGGAATTTTTTTCTATGATCATGTACATAGTTAATCAATCATTTACGTGATGTGATAGTAAAAGACTTTTAGTTTGTATATAATTACTCACCTGCCATTGGTTGTGATAATTTTTGTTTCATACCTTGCCCCTCCCTCGATCAACGGTCGAGATTAAAATACCTCCTAATACCTCTAGATACCTCGCAAACACCGGAATATCTCATATCATATAGTTGCCTGAAATGTGGCTCGCGGTGAACTGAAAACACACTCTTGAAGTGGCTCTAAAAGGTCTAAGCCCTATATATATACGGTACCTTATCAAGTACTCTCCACTACGCAAGCTCACGCTTAACTCTCGATTCATATCGAAGCCGAAGGGAGACAGTAGATCATTTGGCTAAGCTAACACATCCTGCTTAGTTCGCCCATAGTAATCAAGCTAAAGCTAAAGCTCAAAAATGTCTCCACGAACCCAATTGGCTCTTCTACCTCTCGCCACCTTCCTCCTCCTCGCCAGCACTCCCTTCCTCGCCTACGCACAGCAGTCGTCTCCGACCGACCCGGCGGCGGCGGACGAATGCACCGACCCGACCGTGGACGGCGCCTGCCACAACGTTCCCAAGGCGCTGCGGCTGAAACTGATCGCGATCCCGACGATCCTGGTGGCCAGCATGATCGGCGTGTGCCTGCCCCTCTTCTCCCGGGCCGTGCCGGCGCTCCGGCCCGACCGCAACCTCTTCGTCATCGTCAAGGCGTTCGCGTCGGGCGTCATCCTCGCCACCGGGTACATGCACGTGCTCCCGGACTCGTTCAACAACCTCAACTCGCCGTGCCTGCCGCAGAAGCCGTGGCGCGACTTCCCCTTCACCACCTTCGTCGCCATGCTCGCCGCCGTGTTCACGCTCATGCTCGACTCGCTCATGCTCACCTTCTACAACCGCAAGAAGAGCGGCAGCAGTGCCGGCCCGCACGCTGGCGGCGCGGTCGCCGATCACGAGAGCCCGGCCCACGGCCACGGCGGGCACTGGCATGGCCACGGCCACGGCCACGCGCACGGCCACGGGGACATCATGACGGCGGAGTCCGGCGTGGGCTCCAAGCCCGAGGACGACGAGGCGAAGGTTGTGCAGCTCCGCCGGAACCGCGTCGTCGTTCAGGTAATTAATCGATTCTTCTCCTGCATTTCCCCGCTTCTGCTGCATACTGGAGTAGCTTATTATATTATACTACTAATTATAATATGCCATCGTCTCTAAGAAAGCGACGCGGGCATCATCTGTACTTGGTTGCCGGCCAAATCCCAGGGACGTACGGTTTCCGTATCGATCGCCTGCGTTCTGATCTGAATTATTATACCTGATGAAAGTCACCGCAATTAGTTGGTGAACATGTTACGTTTCAAATGTACGGGAGACGTCCAGATAGTACTTTACACCCCAACTGGCGATATTATATATACTCGATCTTTAGGTTCGTGGAGATCCAGTCCTTTGAAACTTGGAGGAAATATCCTACGAATTGAAATATCAGCCACTTGCGAGTGATAAGTACGAACGAGTAGTACGTACACCTGCAACTGTTGACTCTATCATATTAATTGTTAGTGTCTGTCATTTAGATGCCGGGTTTACATGTGATGGTGACAGAAATATATATAGGCCGGCAATCGATCTCCTTACACTACTAGTAAATAATGTTGGCAATTAACAAAACATACTGCAGTCACAAGGCATATTTGGAACCATGCAAATAAGTCAAACCATAATTGTTTTTACTCATGTTGCTTTTATTTGAATTGTGACACAACTCACCAAGCACGGCATCCCAAATGTTCAGTTTAATTGAATCAACTCCTTTCGTACGGATCAATGTTAGAAAAAAATGCAGAGCCTTTATTGTCAAACTTTGAAACCAAAGCTCAATGAGAAGGACAATACTTGCCCGTATATGGTGAATATGCAAATCAATGAATGAACACACGACCAAATTAAACCAGCATCATAATTAAGTACTGATAGTTTCTTAATTTGTTCATCTATTTTGAGCCAGCCATAGATCAAGGCCTCAAGGGTGGAGACCCAGTGATGTAGTTTTAATTTCATTTTTTAGACAAAAAAGGTGAAATCGGTTGGATATACATTTTTATGTGGTATATTACTTGACTAACCTACAGAATATAATCTTTATAGCTAGGCACTTAGCTGTATAGTAACTAAGTTAATGATAATTTTCTCCATGTGCAAAAAATGTTTAATGTAGCATATTAGTTCAACGAGCACGACAAACATCATCTCAATTTTTGACTTTGTTCTAGTCCAATTAAATTCAAAAGGCTAAGTTGTCTTATCATGACCTCACATTGTATTTAACTGAGGGCGCATCCAACCAATAATATGAAGTTGCTTCCAATAAGTACACAATGTTTAATGCACTCATAACAAAGTACTCCTAGTTGACTTGCTAACCATGAGCCACCTGAATAGGGCTCCATTGTGTCTATCTCACCTCGAAAATTATTATTTCTAAAGTCATAGTAACTTTCATGACTACAAAATTAGTGAAGATTCACCATCAATCAAGGAAAAAGAAAGACCAAATGCTCATGCATAAGTTGACTTAGTTTTGCTAATCTCTGAATCACCTTTTTCAGTCATTGGATCTTGATCCAACCGGCATAGATTTTTCTTTCACTTGTGCCAAAGAAAAATGGTCTCTGAAAAAAAAAACAAGATGTTTCACCTAAGAACTTATTATTCCAGTACATTTTTTTGTTTGAGCAGTATACTTCATTTCTTTTTATAACAGCAGTATACGTCATTGTTTTAGCATTAAATTTTCATTGTTCCAAAAATCTTTCTAAGACAAAAGCAAAAAAAAATCAATTAACAGCCAATGGGCAAAGCTACATGTATAAACATTTTATCTTTATTTGCTAACTTAATTTCATCAAGGAGCCTTAATTTTTTTAAAAAAACGTTTACATATTTTTTACTTACTACTGGAGAATTAAGTTAACCATCTTTTACACCTATTCAGTAATAATTGGCAAATAATACAACTGTCAATAGTTTCGACGGTAGGATCATATCTAATATGATCTGAATCTGTCCCGTTGCCTTCTGTTTAACATTATATTGCCTGACGGCCGAACGCGTTCAGGTCCTTGAACTGGGCATCGTGGTGCACTCAGTTGTGATCGGACTGGGCATGGGCGCTTCCATGAACATCTGCACCATCAGGCCGCTGGTGGCCGCCATGTGCTTCCACCAGCTCTTCGAGGGCATGGGCCTCGGCGGCTGCATCCTGCAGGCCGAGTACGGGATCAAGATGAAGTCGGCACTGGTGTTCTTCTTCTCCACCACGACGCCGTTCGGGATCGCGCTGGGGCTGGCCCTGACCAAGGTGTACAAGGAGAACAGCCCCACGGCGCTCATCGTGGTGGGCCTGCTCAACGCCGCCTCCGCGGGCCTGCTGCACTACATGGCGCTGGTGGAGCTCCTTGCCGCTGACTTCATGGGGCCCAAGCTGCAGGGCAGCGTCAGGCTGCAGCTCATCTCCTTCCTCGCCGTCCTCCTTGGCGCTGGTGGCATGTCCATCATGGCTAAGTGGGCGTGACTGACGTACGCCGATAGGGAAAACTATATATGTATCCGCAGAAGAACGCACATCACTCGTACATCTGTTTGAATTGCCATGGGCAGACGTGTAGTTCCAACCTATGTAGTTCGACTTGTTCTGTGACACTAGTTGCCGAGATCTCTGTATTGATGTAACCATTGTTGTATCCCCTGTACATGTTTTCTAATTAATGTGAAAATTATATTCTGTTTGTCGTTTTGTTCATTTGAAGAGCTCCTAGCCCCATGAAGGTCAGCAGCCCCTTGAGCTCCAGTTTAAGTTGGAACAAAAGAAGTCTAAATATTGAGGTGAAAAAAATGATTATATCTACAAATAAAGGATACTGACTGTATACTGGCACAATATCATGGATGCAAAGTGATCGGCATTGTTGCTCACTAAATGATACTGGTACGTATGAATCATGTATCACAGTCCAGGTATTAAGGGAGAAATAAATATCAAACAAAGACAATGACTTGGGACGTGAATTTAAATGAATAGAGAAAATAAGCTTATGCTAATGATACTGCACATAGATATATAAAGTTTTAAATAAAAATACTGCACATGAAATTATATTAAATTTGATATTTTTCGTATTTTAATTTATGATTTGACAACATATCTACGACTAGTCTGACATGTTTAATAGTATAATCAGATTCAATATTTATATTGAACCATAATTAATAATAAAGTTAGGGTGGACAAATGTATCTATGCCCACAAAAGTCATTCTCGTGAAGAATGCATGTATGCATTATTTCACCTTTCTTGCTGCTTGAAGCGTCCGCTCATCAATATATCTATTTTTAAAGAATAATCAATATATCTAGTTTTTTTAAGCACAAATCAATATATCTAGGTGGTAAAGTCAACTACATCATCCCACGTATTGCTGATGTCACAAAATTAGATTAGAACCAGCCCATTAGCAGCCCAAAGATTAGAACAACCCATGGACAGAATGTTCCTAAGACATTCTGAATCACACTAGAACAGAAAAACCAAATTCTTGTTTGGGCCAACACTAGCTAGGGAAAGTGCCCTAGTGATTTTATAAAAACAGGTACCCTCAGGGCACCAATATATATTGCATAAATAAATGCATGTGATGCTTCTTATGCAGGTCACGTTGGATGGTGGAAGATACGCAAGGGCGGGAGAGGTGAACAAAAAGATATTAATGTCTACAAGCAGTTACTTTTGAATTTTCCTTTTAGAAAAAGATTAGCACTTACAACACATTTATATACACCGACAAAATATTTCCTTCTATAGCAAGCAATACATTCTAACATTATTCTATGGAAACCTTGTGAAATGACATGAGTGTTCTAGATTGGTACATATGGAGTTAAATGACAATGAGCACTTCTTTCAGATGGTAACTACATAAAAATGAGCAACTCTTGGTCGAAACTTGATATATTGCTCCAAGACATTGAATACATATAGCAAGATTTTGGAATTTTAAATTTCCATTAAATATAAATGTGTTCATGTGATGCCTAAATAAAAGGGATAACTCAGCAAGAAAATAACTGACAAAAACAAGAAATGTGAAAAATCAAAATTTGAAATTTCCATCGGGTGAGTATTGTGTCTCAACCAAATAAAATTTTAAAGTTCCATAAAAACATAAATGTGAAGACAAGAAAGTTTTGCAACTAGCAAGCCCTACATTGGAGATTTACTATATGAGATTTTCCTATTTACAATTTATCATTATTTGGATTATATTTGTTTCTATATCAATTTTCCCACTTCCCAGGCGTGTCTGATGGACTAGTGATGGTTGTCCCGTAGCTTTTCTTCTAATCAAAGACCGTGATAGTATTTCCCATTATCTGAAAAGCCAGTTGAGTAAAAAAATTAATATATCTTGATTGTAATTTGTCCTCAATTAATAAATCTCATGTTTAGATGTATATCAAATAATGATAAAAACTAAAGATACAATCGAAACTGAAAGCCACGCAACAAATTGAAACACCTGACTCTATTCAGCCTTATTCTACCTACCTGTATTGATTATGTATCTTTTTTTTATGCAATTTGAGGGCTTAAAATCCCTACAGGTTAAAATATATTTTAAAAGCACAAAAATTTACAAAGTTCTGAAAAAAGATTACAATAAGTCATCTAGCCATTGTCTAATATCAGGAAAATATTTGCCTTTCGTTCTATATTGATTATGTATCTGAAGAATAGGATTTGATTTTATAACTTTTTTAAGAAACTGTTGCTATGTATACCATCAGTCACATATTATAACATAACGCGTATTACATCGTTGTCTATGGCCCACAAGCCGCATGGCATCGTGTGCGTGAGACACCTAGTATACTAGCTATATCTACTCTTTGTTGACTAATAAACTGAAGAATCAAAGTCCACTTAGCCATATCTCCTGTACCTGTGTCAACTTATAAACCCAATTATAAATTGAAGTTGCAAAGTCCACTTAGCCCTTATCAGCTACTACGCCCTCCGCCCATGTGTTTATTGATGAGCAGCATGAACTCATCCGCTTATTATATATAGTTTTATAATGATGAAAAAAAGGGAACTCTCAAATGGTGTTTATACGCATCAACCGGGTAAGTATGATAGAGACGTTGGGTGCAGATACTTGTTAGGCGTGTAAAAGAGGATGTATTGTAACTCTCACAAAGTCTCTAAGACTAGGGAATAAAACCTTGTTATATATATGCATCGAGATCTAGTAGCCGGCTAGCTTTTCCTTGAGATTCATACCACTGTTTCTCCTCCAGATATTCTCTTTCCTCTTGAGCTGATTTACATATAAGACCTACAAATCATTATGAACCAATATATTCATCCCAATCCAATGGATGACGGTAGTTAACATTTTTACTTATCATCCTGGACTCCGGTGCATGGAAAATATATAAGGGTTAGAAGTTTTAGCCCTTGATCACTATCGTTATAGAAATATATCCAATTTGATTTCTCATGGATAACACAATGCATGCTACGTGGTAGTTAGCTGGTATATCTACCATATTTCTGTCCTCTCCAACTCTATATTTCCCTTCAAATCTTGATGTATGAATGCGTGTGGAAAAATATTTCATGGTCTGTGTTAATATTATGAACTCTCTCTGTAAAATAGGTTGGAGTGAGAGTGAAATTTTTATTGCAGTTGGGATATCATGTGCTAAAAATTTGGCTTCATATATTGACCTTGACGTTGCAGAGTGATTTGTTTCATTACACGTGTAGAAGTGTGCATGTGTTGTACTTTGATCAACTAGCATGTGAGGGACCTGTGTCCGTGTGATAGTAGGCACATGTGGTTTCTGTTGGGCTAAGAGTTTACGGGTACAACATGGTAATGTGCCAACCGCAGCCATAATGACAGATGATCTTGGTCTCCACCGGAGTCTCATGTGATTGAGCAACAACGCCGGGTGCATGTGCTAAGGACGATGTAACTAAGAGTATACAGCATCAGGAGAGCATGACACAGTTGCTTTTCGAACATGTTAATAAAAAAAACTAGACCTGTTGGGGTAAGACTGCCCCAACGGCATTGACTTAAGAGGAAGGACCTTCTCATCCAGGTCTAGAAAATTCTCGAACTTCCCTCCTCTTGATATGGTGACCTCTTTTTTAACCTACGTGAGAGCTTCATAAGGCACCGGCCTTTAAATTGAAAGCAATGCTCCGATTGGCTCCAGATATGGTCTTACACATGCTTTGGGTTAGGTGAGAGGCAAGAGAATTTTTTTAACCTAGTCCGGAAAGTGTGTAGACGGAACCTAGGAGATGCAAGGTTAGGCCAGTCTCAGTGGGGGTTTCATGGACAATAAATAGAGTGTCATATAGGTATTTTTGACGATGTGACAGTATATTAATGAGGTGAGAGATAAAATAAGTTTCATGAGAATGAAACCATGCATACACAAATACCTATACAACTTGTGTCTTGTATGTAACCTATAAAACAACAATAGATGAAACTATGCATTGAGAGAGGGATGTTTCATCCTAGTTTCAAACATTTTTAGATGACGTGTCACTCTAGATAATTGTGTATATGAAACTTCCATTAAGACTGATCTTAGGCCAGTCTCAGTGCATAGTTTCATCTCACACTTATCAAGAGTGTCACATCAGATTTGGAGATATGATTTGGTGGATGAAATAGTCATTCTCAATGCACGGTTTCATCTCACGATTTCATAGACAAGTTGTGGTATTAAATTTACATGTATTTGTTGCAATGAGATTGATTAAAATATATTATGATAAAACTTTATGTTCTCAATGGGAGTTTCATTAGAGTTTCATACCTATGAAACAGTGCCAAATGAGTTTCATCCTCATGAAACTCATTTCATCTCTTTCATATTAATTACCTTGTCATGTCATCACTTTAACATATGTAGCGCCTTATGTAATGCTTATGAAACTCCCATTGAGAATAACCTTATGTTCATGGATGGAATCGTCGTAATCATATACCGCTGTTATTCTAAACGTGTGTACACGGAATTCATAGATTCTCCTCCAACAACATTATTCTATCATACTTTTCATGTCATTCCAAATGTTCCATGCAAAGCTCCGGGGTTTACTGGATGCAGAGCTCCGGGTTATATATTCGCAAGAATATTTTGGAGGAATGTTAATCATATAGTGGATTTGGTTTACGTCTTCTGTCATTCATTAGTTGTTGTAACATACCTTTTGGATTAACAAAGAGAGTGGTAATGCTTCAATGATACTGAAGTTAAAAGGTCTATGATGCCCCTGAAAAACAAATAATAGAGTTAACTTGTACGTGTACTTCTTTTCGTTTAGAGAAGTTAAAGGTACCAGCAAAATCTCCTCTTTATGGCCTCCAACCAACGGCTCATGGTACCCTGAAGGATCACTCTACAAGTACTATTTGTTTTAAAACGAAAAGGACTCGAAATTTCAAGCTCTATATATACGGTGGTGCCCTATGAAGAAGAACTCACAAAACCTCAGGCTTAACTAAAGCATACCACTCATCAGAAGTAGACACCAAGTCTCAGAAGGAGACAAATCCCAAGCATCCATACACCGATGTAGCCCTGGCTCCGAGATCGCCCGTCCTAATTCGTTGGAAGGAAAGGTACGAGCAAAAATGTCGCCGCCAACCCAGCTGGCCATCCTGCTACCTCTCGCCGCGCTCCTTCTCGCCACCACTCCATTCCTCGCCTTCGCACAGCACACGGCGCCCAATGACTCGCCGGCGGGGGACGACGTCTGCGCCGACCTGGCGGTGGACGGCGACTGCCAAAGCGTCCCCAAGGCGCTGCGCATGAAGCTGATCGCCATTCCGGCGCTCATCGTCTCGGCCATGATCGGGGCGTGCCTGCCGCTGTTTTCCCGGGCCTTGCCTGCCCTTCGCCCGGACCGCAACCTCTTCATCCTGGTCAAGGCCTTCGCCTCGGGTGTCATCCTTGGGTCGGGCTACCTGCACATTCTCCCCGAAGCGTTCAGGAACCTGACCTCGCGGTGCCTCCCGGAGAAGCCATGGCACGAATTCCCCTTCACTACCTTTGTCGCCATGCTTGCGGCCGTGTTCGCTCTCATGGTGAACTCGCTCATGCTCACGTTCTATAACCGGAACAAGGGTGGAGGTGGAAACACCTCCGGCCGGCGGGCGGGGGCGGTGGTCGCTAGCCTCGAAAGTCCGGTGCACGAAGACATCATAGCAGAGGAGGCCGCCGTGGCAGCCAAGCCAGAGGACGGCGAGGAGGAGGCCATCAAGGTGCAGATGCGCCGGAACCGCGTCGTCGTTCAGGTAACCCCTTCCACTTGCTCGGTACCAAGCTCAGCGGCTTATATTCTACTAAAACCATTATCAAAGCGACTTCACATCCGTACGAGGTAGCGGAATGGAACTTCACACTTGACTAAATTATAGTTTACAAACATTTGCGATAGGTTAAACAAACTTGCAATGTGCAGATAATTTAGGAGTTAAAGGAGATATGGACATAAGTTGGCATCATCTCTCTCTCTCTTTTTTAAAATGAAACTAGAGGGGCGAGCCCCTAATCTTTCGCATCGTCTTATACCTCCATTCCATATATTTGTTCAGTATTGGTACCTAGCAAACGGCACTAAAATCGAGGGAGTAGTTTGGAATTGTTCATTTGTGATCTTTTTTAGAGAGATGCACTGTTAATCTATCTGTTCATCAAGTGTAAATTTACAGCTGATTGAAGCGCAAAATTAGTTCGATACACTTCTTACTAACATATTTTATGAAAGTAATAAAGTTGTAAAACCAACATTTATTTTCTTAGATTTCAAGATAGCAATTTCTTGTCCATCTGCTTTAAATTGTTTAATACATTGGTACCTCAAGAATCAAGTTAGACCGTACCCTAATAACATGCTAGTGTCATCATATCTTTGACTTTGTTTAGCCAACATACATTGTGCCGTTTTCAAAAGCTAAGATGTCTTATCAAGTACTACCTCCGACTGCCAAATGTCGACGCTTCGGACAGGAGATTGAACTAGAAATAATCGAATTGTCTCTGTTGAACGGCAAGAGTTAAATATGAAGGGGGTACACACACAAGAAGCACCTATGTGCGAAAAGCTAAGGCTGGATAACAATGTTGTTTGAGCTAGTTGACATGAACTAGCTAGTTTACAAAACCATGTTGTTCAAAAAAAAAAAGTTTACAGAACCATGTGACATCTGATTGTACTCGATTATCACGGTCACATGCATAGCATGACTATTATTTATGCTGAAATGTTGGGGTCAGATACACGACAGTTTGTGAAGTATGTTGTGGAGAAAACAAACTGTACTGGTATGTTCGTTTTTTGGCATCTAAACTTTATAGCTGTCACATCAAAAATAATCTTATTATTTAGATGTATTAAATAAAGTTTAATTATAAAACAAATTACAGGCCTCTAGACTAATTTACGAGACGAATCTAATGAGGTTAATTAAGTCGTAATTAGAAGACGGCTACTGTAGCATCACTTTAGCAAAACATAGATTAATTAAGCTCATTAGATTCATCTCGAAAATTAGAATCAATCTGTCAAAAGGGTTTTGTCATTAAATTAATCGAAATATTCATAAATAGTAAGATTCTCTTTGATGTGACAGTGCTAAATTTTAGAGGGGAGGAAACGAGCAAAAGCTTATTTCTAACATGAGAACTCTCTAGTATAGTTTTTCAAACAAATAGCTATTTATAAGTCACCTAGAGTACCTGAAGTACAAGTGTTGACTTTTTGTGACTGTTGACTCCCAACCGACCCACATAGCAAGGAACTTTCAGTTGAGAAAGCCTTGCTAGGATTTTCCTTATTACTTTTAAGGAGTTTTTCGGTCCACAATACTCGTCAGTAGTTTTGAAAAACTACCGGGTAATAGTTTAAGGGTATTTTTGTTATTTCACCAATAATTAATACATTTATATTTTTCATATAATATAATTTTGATATATAAACCACAACTTTATTGTAAGAATAATAATGAACATATTATTAACATCAAAGATAATCATGATAAATATATCGCTTTGATGATACTACACTCAATATAGTAAAATATTGGTCAGTAGTTGTGTATTTCCAATATTAGATCTCTATCAAGTTGGATCAAACTAGTGGCTAGTAGTTTTGGAAAACTTTGTGGACCGAAAAACTCCATGTATTCACATTTGCAATTCCCCCGTCCTTACATGGCCTGACAGCGCTGCACCTGATGAACGCATTCAGGTTCTCGAGATGGGCGTGGTGGTGCATTCCACGGTGATCGGCCTCAGCATGGGCGCGTCCCAGAACGTTTGCGCAATCCGGCCGCTGTTGGCCGCCATGTGCATCGACCTGGTCTTCGATGGCATCGGCCTCGGCAGCTGCATCGTGCTGGCGGACTACAGCTTCAGGATGAAGTCGCTGCTGGTTTCCTTGTTCTCCATGGCAATGCCGTCCGGGATCGCGCTGGGGCTGGCTCTGACCAAGGTGTACAAGGAGCACAGCCCGACAGCGCTGGTGGTGGTGGGCCTCCTCAACGCAGCGTCGGCGGGGCTGCTGCACTACCTGGCTCTGGTGGAGCTCCTGGCTGCCCACTTCATGGGGTCCAAGCTGCAGAGCAGCATCAGGCTTCAGTTCGTCTCCTTACTCGCCGTCCTGCTTGGCGTTGGAGTCATGTCAGCCATGGCCAGGTGGGGGTGACTGACGAACGCCAAGGCAAAAAACTGTATCACCGACGCCACTACTTCAGTTTCCACCTGTCTATCACCTTCTATATTACGGAAGACGAGTGGTCTAGACTTTCCAGCTTGCTCCGTATCAACAGCTGCATAGGAGCTCAGTTACCTCTTGTTGAAATTGTGCGTCGACTCAAGAGTTGTTGCTTCTGTCTGCCGTGTATCTCTTCTGCTCCTCGGTGTCGTTAATATATTTGTCGACCAGTCGTTTTCTTTCATATATACCGAAATTCTCGATCACGTCAGTTCAAGACATAAAGAAGACAAAATTCTTAAAACATCATAGCTGCAAAATGTATGTACAAGATTTATAGCTTCTAAAAGCCTGTTATAAAATTAAGGCTCGGACAATAATTTTCCTTTTGTTAATTATGTGATAACTCAAAATTCATATTTATATCTCATAAACAAAAGTGATGATTCCATAAAAATCAAGTAAAGCAAGGTACACCACTGTACCATATTAGGACTCTACCAGCGAGGGATGAGGACAACTGGGAAAGGAGATCACACTTTATAACTTTTATTAGTTGTGTTCTAGCCCCACCATGTAAGAAGATAACACCCCAATATAAATGCAACCAGATCTACCACAAGACCTGGTATGTTGTAACATCTCGTCTATATTTATGGGAGTTTTGGAGACAGAGTGTTACAAATGAGTATATTAGAATACAATAAATCTTAATGCTACTTAGTTCAATTTTGACAACATATACATGCATCTTAGCTAATATCTATTCTCATGTACACTTGTCCTATTATCAATGCATGAAGGTAGCTTTGAGCTACAGCCTTTAAGGCATGTTTGTTTTAGCTTGGATACAACTAGGTTGTAAATATGTAATTGCAAGATAGCTTGAGCTAGTACATTACTATTGAACAAGTATAATGGATTTTGGGTGGGAAAAGGATAAAGTGTAGTCGTACTTGGAAAACAATTGTAAAATATGAAACTAAACTAATGGGCACCAAAAGGAAAATTGATAGTATATAAACCTTTTGATCATAAAAATGTATTTGCTTAACTAGTAAATGAAGCATATAAGTATTATAATAAACAAGATTTGGGGCCCCTTCTCTATCTCTCAATCAATGCTACACATCGTTTCCATTCAATCATGTTGATCACACTTTGAATTCACCTAAACACTAACTAAAATGATTGGTTATAAAGAGTTCTGCATGATATATTATTTTAGTTTGTTGAGAATTAGATTACTTGATAAGTCCAAGAAAACACTATTTAATTTTCCAAAGAATCAGATCATCATTCAGTCATATTAAAAGGATACCAATATAGGAGACATAATACTTCTTTTTTACTACTATAATAAAAATATGTTGCAATTTGTTATATATTGTACTTTTTTGGTGGAATTAAAATCCAGTAAACCATAGGTGTCATAAAATTGCAATCAACCAACAACCGGGTACAATCAGGCAATGAATCCAAAATCGGATCAATCTAACTATTACAATCCTTCCCCAAGTTTGCCAACTTATGAGCTACTGTATTACATTCTCTCGGTTTGTAGTACACCACAACACTAAAGAACTTGGTAGAAAGGAGGTTTCGAATCTCCTTGATCAAGCCACCAATCGGACATTGATCATACTCCGTGGAATTTACGGCATGTATAACCAATAACACATTTGTCTCAATTATAGCATGACCAATCCTCAGGTTTATAGCTCCTCCATGCCCTACAAACAAGCCATCACCTCGGCATGGAAAGAGTTCAATAATCTACCAATCTTCCCACTGCCATGTGCCAACAGATACAACATCACCATCATGGTCTCTAATTACAAAGTCCCAACATTCAGCTATTATACTTGGTCCAATTGTATGGTAATAAAACTTTTAGTTGCTTCATAATGTGATAAGGTTACTGTCAGTGTTCTAAATCAACACCAGCTAGTGAATTTAGTTCGTACGGGGATCGCGAGCTCAAGGTTGGATGGTTCGTGAGAGGCTCACACGGAGGGGAACGGAGTGATGTATACTGGTTCGGGAAGAATCCCTTCGTCTAATTTGGGGGCCATGTTTGTGTTACTCACGGAGTGTACAATGGTGGTGAGAGAGAGGAGAAAGCTCCAAGTATCAAAGGTGTGGATGTCGAATCTTGTCTAAGAAAGAAGAAGGTCTCCCTTTTATATCTTAATGGTTGGGCCATTTACACGTGTAGAGAGAGAGAGAGAGAGAGAAAGAAAGAAAGGGAGAGTGGTCGAAACCCTCAAGATTATGTGGAGCATGTCCAGTGGGCCCCTTCTCGTCTTGTTGCCTGTACAGTGTCGTCGCCGATCCCGATCGCTCCTTGCCGTTGCTCCGCCCGACACGATAGTCTAGGTGCGCAACCCCTAGCTGTATCCAGTTCAAATGGGGCATGATGGTGTTCCGTAGGGTGGCTGGGAGATTGGACACCTAGTCACTACGGCCACGCATGTTCCCGAGACCTTTATGGTACTACGATGGGTGTCGAGCGGGTTTTACGCCTCACTCGACCCCAGCCGTTGGTGGTCGAGGCGAGGCGGAGAGGGTGTCGTCCCCTGTCGATCACGCTAGCCTTTGTCGCGTAGCGATTGGCGGGATCGCCGTTCCCTAATCTTATTGGTTGAATCACCATTGTACCGCGTCCCATCACCGTTCCTTCCGACAAGGGGGGGGGTGGAACGGGCATCGTTGGGCACCGAATGCATAGTACTATTGTCTCGGTTTGCGCGGCCCCTGTTGACCCTCTTCTTGGGTCTTGGAGCAGAGCGGGAGTGTACGACATCCTTTTCCGGGATCGAGGGAATCGCGACGTCTTCGACCCTTCAACCGAGGGTCGAGCGAGACACGGTGTCTTTGGCCCCTTAGCTAAGTTTACATTAGGATGGCCCTTGCCGTGCTTCCTGGGCTGTCGCGGGCCTTGCCCGACGTTGTCGGCCTCCGGTCTCCCTGTCTTGACGAGTACGTCTTTGAGGGCTTAAACTTATGCTCAGTGGATTTAAGCTATGCCACATAGCGTCGTTAATATCTACACCCGATCGTTACCTACAATCTTTGACATGTCAGTCCTGGCCAGGTAGTGGTGATCGACGAACGCCATGGCAAAAATATGCAACTTGTTCACGAATGCCACGCCACCGCAATTTCCACCTGTCTACCTCTATCACCTTGTTTGTATGATACGAACAACGTACGACTTGTGGTCTGGAGTTTCTAGCTTGCTCTGTGTCGCTGGTTGCATAGCAGCTCGGTTACCTCTTGTTGAAATTGTGCATCGAAGTAAGAGTTGTTTCTTCAGTCTGGTTAATGTATTCGCCGAGCAGTCATTTTACTTCATATATACCAAAAATTCTCGATCACGTCACAGTTCATGACAAAGAAAACCTGGTATGCTTTCCGGATATTCAACGAAATTTTCCATGAACACTGCTTATAATTCTTTAGGTGAAAATTTATCGGAATATACTTTGAGTCCACGGTGACTCATGCCCGCCCGATCTCTTAGCCGCCGGATCATGAATGGAGAGCTCGGATTGAGCCACATCATAAACTGTTTCGCGTGACGTGGCTAAATCTCAGCCCTCAACCCATGATCCAACGATCGATGATATTGTCTCGTCATAGGGTTGGCACGGATCGCCATGTTCTCAAAATGCACTCTCAAAAAATATTGTATCCGTAGAAACAAGGTCTATAGAATAATGAAAAGGGATAATTGCATGGTTGCCCCTATTTCCAACCCTAACTCTGTTTTCACCCCTCTGTTTTCAACTTTGCATTGTTGCCCCTATTCTATGAGATTGAAAGTTCCGTTTACCCCTACTTTTTTGCTACCGTTAACCGATCACCAATTAAGGCCAAAAAATATTTCACGATTATATTGTAGCAGCATGGATTATATGCTTGACCTCCTTCAAGCGTACACAGGTCATTTCACAATTGTCTTGGCATGTCTACTATTTCCTCCAAACAAATTTTTAGATAATGGATACAATCCGGCCTTTTGTCTTGCAGCATACTGCCCAAAACGTCACATTATTACATAGTACAGCACAAAAGAAACAAGCTTAACCATCGGCCGGGAAACTAGAACTAGGAACGAAGCCTATATTGCCATGGCCATCCGTTTTCGCAAATAAACTCATGGCCACGACCTCCAATGATTGGCAAGCTTGAAGTATAGTGTCCTCCAAACATATAATACATGAAAACGAATAGCATGAAATTCTGTCCATCCAATAACTATATGCATTGCTCAATGAACGTGAAAAAGTATGACATCATTGCGGCAATATAATGAGTCCAAACTAATACGGAGCAAACTATTACGACCAATTGCCAACTTGGAGTTTGTGAGACTTAAGTCGAAAGAAACCATGGACCGAGCTAGCTTAAATGCAGCTAGAGGATGCTTGAAGAGAATGAAGCTAGGCCATCATAAGACTCGAAGGATCACAAGCCTATAAAGAATTAGGTTCGAGTAGTCCATCAACCCGTGCACATGCGTAGGCTGGTAATTAAGGAGAAAAAATATATACAATTTTGTTTTTACAAAATGGAATGTGTTTTATTTCATGAACGTACAATTTTGCTAAAATAACCATATTTCTAATCATTTTTAACTATAATTATTGAATTTGAGCTACAATTGGATATGCCATTGTTGTGTGTAGATTTATACCTTTTTTGTATTACATCTATCTCTCAATCAATCTAAATGCAACAAAGATATTATTAGTTTTATTGGAGTTATGTCATAAACCAAATAAACGTTCTAATAGTTCGAGAGCTAAATCTTAATCATGTTATAATCTTTTTTTGGCCTAACCTCTACTTTTATTTTTCAAA
This sequence comes from Chloris gayana, assembly GCA_031894775.1. Taxonomy (NCBI): domain Eukaryota; kingdom Viridiplantae; phylum Streptophyta; class Magnoliopsida; order Poales; family Poaceae; genus Chloris; species Chloris gayana. Next base: position 211,039 of record JAUNZO010000885.1, on the reverse strand, counting down.
GTGTGTAAGCTCTGTTGCTATATAATCATTTCATACTCTAGTTCCACATAATTAAGAAACCTTACTTAATCATGGATGAAGTAAATGGGACATAACTATAGATGTGTATACAAAATATGTATTATATGTTTGAGAGCCCTTAGGCTTGTGTAGCACACCTGTCGCCATTGTCATTGGAATCTAGATATCTTTCAAAAGTGCATACTACTAACAATCCTTAAATGGTACTTCTCTCAACCCATAGCGAGTCATGTCACCTCCAAACTACCACCGTTTGATCTCAACCAATCGAGCATCATCATCCTGACCATCATTCCCTTCGTCTTCTCCCTCCCACCTAAACAGAGTGTGAATCTGGGTTGCTCAGTAGAAAACTGCTTACCATTACCAGCAATCAAGCCTACCTCTTTCATGGCGTTATTATTTATAGGTTCCGTCTCCAAAAGTACATGTATTGCTCACCCCTTGCGATCAGGTGCCTTCCCTCTCAAATCCTCCTACTAATTTGCTAAAAAACATTGTTAGGGATGTTTGACACTAGCAAATCTTGATTCATCAACAAATCCTAGCCATTTTTTTCTTCTCTTTGGGAGATAACAAGATCTTGATTTGATTTGCAATTCTAATTTTTCCCTATCATTTTGGTATTCATTTTTCGATGGATTTTTTTATCGAATATGGGAAGGCAAGTAGTTGGCCTCATATTCTATCTCTTCAACTCCTATTTGGAGAAGATCTCCCTAGATGCAGCTATGAGATTTGCAACCATTCGTCAGCAATTCATGACCTTTTTCGGTTCTTTTTGGGATATAACCATGATCTTGATTTGATCTGCAACTCCATCATTTCCCAATTTAGTTGGAACTTTCAATTGTTGATGGACCTTTTGACGATCCAGTATGGACAGATAAATAGTTGTCCTGATACTGTATTTAGGTGTCACCACCTATGTATTTGCTTCCATAAGCAAAGTCATTCATAATATTGCAACAAATAAATGATGTTGCATTTGCTTCTATCAATATGGCTTATGGGTACCAAATTTTATTAACAGGACAACTGCATAGTATGACAACAAGTGACCAAATCTATCAATGTTCCTAGGTGATTTCCTTGATTCTCTTCCCTGTGACTACATAATTTGTGGAAGAATATATAGTGCATAGTATGACAACAAGTGAACAAATAAATCATGCTGATTAGTTCGTGTAAGAATATATAGCGATGCTATTCTTTAACCACTTTGTAAATAATTAATCTTTTTGTTTCCATAATCATTTGGTACAATTATCAATTATCATGATCCTTTGTCCCAAGGCAGCATTCCATCATGGACAATCTCATAAGAAACATATACATATGACTCTGCAATGTTTGAGAAGAGTTGAGAAGGCCCATGTGCCACATGCTTTAATTAAATTTATAATTTAGAGTTCATTTGTAATACATATATTATTATATTATATTTCTCTTTGTCTTCAAAGTGCTACCGCAACTTGCGGAGTATCAAATAGTATATAGCATGGATGGGGACACTTAGAAGTATAAAGGGATCCTATGGATGCCTAGCTATCACATGATTATGTGTTAAACTTGTTTTGTCTTCCTTTGCAAGCTCCAAAAGTCTGAATTTCCAATCTTCTCTGTGTTGGTTGGACCATGAAGGAGTCATTCCTCTTGGTTCAATTTCCCTAACCTGAAGCTGCCACAAACCACTAGTTTTTTACTTTAGTTGGTTTTCTACATTGCATTTGCTTAGTGATTACTGCATCAAATGGTAGCTATCAATTAAGAAAAATATTACCACCAGTACATAATGTGATCAAGATAAGATGTAGACATGATTTATGGAGTAATTCTTAAATTGTATACCAAAAAACTGATAAAATTCTTAAAAACCTAGCCGATAATGATAGACACGATTTATGGAGCAATTTTCCTATTGATATATTATAGTAGTTAACATGATTAGCTTCATTTATTCTAGTTAATACATTAATTCTTTCTTGTTGGAAATCTTTATCAATGTTGAGGCTTTATTTGATTAGTCACATATTCAGAGCGTTACCACAACTAAAGGTAGACATATTACACCGGAGTTAGCCAGTAAATCGATCTACAAAGTAGTAAGGATTACTGTATTATCTAACCTTAGAAGAAACTTGCATTTGTGTGCCCCAACTACACGTCTTGCGAGCATTAAATACCAAATATACCTACAAGTAGACCATGGATCACATCTTCGCTATAGGTCTCATTTCTAGTTCTAGATTGTTGTGAGAAGGGGCTCAAACTCTCATTCAACACACAAATATCTATGTTTCGTATGATGCGCTTAGGGACTCACTGCATCCTCGTCGGGATCTCTTTGAACATGTAGGTTCGTTCTCTCGAATTCTATCAATCTTCCAAGAGGCATTTTCTTTTCTGTGTGCAACCATATTAGTGTGTTCACTCGATCTCAGGACCCTCCTTGAAGATTGGCATGAGCATGCTCGTGTGATTTCTCCATCCGAGCTGCAGAGGTCCGACGCCGGAGGTTTGAAGCAGAAATTCTCTCACTACAAAGTAATTCATAGGGCAAATGATGAATTCGTCCAAGTACCTAGAAGCTTATTCACAATTTTTTTTAAAAAATTATAGCAGCAAATTATCTATACAAGGTCTATAGCTTCTTAAATCTTGTTGTCAAATTAAGACTTGAACATTTATTAATTATTTTTAGTCATTTCTTTTACTTAATATGTGGTATCTAAAATTCATATTTATATCTCATAAACAAAAGTGATGATTCCATAAAAATCAAGTAAATCAAGAGACCAATATGTATCATATTAGAGCATTTTCAGGAGAGGCCCAAAAACTCTCCCTAAATCAAATAATAGGGGCAATGAATGTTCCTCCGAATTCTTCTTTTTTTCAAGATAATGAATGTGGTTGTGGTCCCAAATATTGTCGCAACTTCTTCTTTTTTTCAAGACAATGAATGTTGTCGTGGTCCCAAATGCTATCGTGGCTCAGCCCAAACTATTCTTGATTCATTGAGTTATTGGAGGAGGGAAGAAAAATTACCCCTAACAAATTTTGGGATGCTAACAAAAATAGATTTCCTTAGATAATTTTCATGGGAGCACTTGGAGATGCTCTTAGGGGTCTACCAATGAGGGATGGGGACAATTGAAAGGAGATCACCATGTATGTTTCCTTAGATAACGTTTAGTTTGGTTCTAACCCTACCATGTGAGAAGGTAACAATCTAATATCAATACAACCAATTCTACCCACGAGAAGGGAGCACACACACAACACCTTAGAGCATCCCCAACAAAGGCCTAAAATATCTCTCTGGATCAAATAATAGGGGATTAGTCTAAAACATCATCTCCAACAATGTCCCAAAACCACCCTTATATTTAGTTCCCCCTAAAACCTCCTCATTTGTAGCTAAAAATAGGGGAACGAGGGGAATTAGGAGCTCCAATTATTCTATTTTCAAGATAATTAATATTTTTCTTGCCTCAAATGCTAGCATGGCCTAATTAAAGTTATTCTTAATCCATTTTTAGGGAGAACTACGAGTACCGCTATAGGTCCAACCCGATCGTCCCACTCATGTCCAACTCAAGCTATTATAGAAACTATATATCATCATTTGGAAATTTAAAACACTTGATTACCATATATTCATCCAGTCGGAACGGAGTTGGACATTCGGGTTGGCTCTACAGCAATTCCCGAGAACTATTGGAGAGAGAGAAGAAAAATTACCCCTAACAGTGTTTAGGATGCTAACAAAAACATGTTTTAGGGGTCAATTTTTCAGGAAGCTCTTGAAGAAGCTCTCATATGTTGTAACATCCTGCCTATATTTATGGAGGTTTGGAAACAGAGAGTGCAACAAATGAGTTTATTAGAATATGATAAACCATAATGTTGCTTAGTATCAATGTTAACTAGAGACTTGCATCGCTAATGTCTATTGCACACCAAATGTTGTATTCATGTCCACTTGTTCTATTATCAACGTAACAAGGTAACTTTGAGCTACATCATCTAAGGCATGTTTCTTTTAGCTTTGGAGATAACCAGGTTCTATAAACATGTAAATGCAAGGTAGCTTGAGCTAGTAAATTAATATTGATCAACTGTTGTGGATTTTGGGTGGGCAACAAATAAAATATAGTCAATCTTGCAAAAATAATTGTAGAAAGTGAAACTAAATTAATGGACACCAAAAGAACAATTAATAATCGCTAAACCTTTTAATCATAAAAATATGTTTGCCCAACCAAATATTTTCCAAAAATCATTGTACTACTAAATAAAAATATTATGAAATACAAGATTTGGGACCCCTTCTCTATCTCTCAATCAACTGTACATATCATTTTCATTCAATCATATTGATCAAACTTTTCGTTCACCCAAACACTAACTGAAATGATTAAATATAAAGAGTTATGAATGATATATCATTTTAGTTTGTTGAGCATTAGATTACTTGATAAGTCGAAGAAAACACTCTATTTCATTTTCCAAAAGTATATATTACTATTCAATCATATTACAAGGATATGAATATAGGAGACATAAGATTTGTTTTTTACCGCTACTACAATCCAAATCTTCGCAAAGTTATTGTATACTATACTTGCTCCAATCTATGGTAATAAAACTTTTAGTTCCTTTGGGATGTCATAATGTTACCGATGAAAATTAGTAAATCTGGATAAACTATCAGTGAAAAAGTTCAATAAGGATTTTTTGTATATGTTAATTAGCTAAAGTGATTGCACAATGCATTGTTTGTGTAAAGTATCATTTATCAGCCTCATGTGCTCTTTTAGTATGGTCACACCAATAATGAAAATGAACCTCGTGTCAATGTCAAATTTGTCATAGAATTTCACTGGGATACTTTTGGTTGCCCACAAGTTGAACAATTTTCTAAGGGATCAGCAACTACTCTGTCCATCAGTATAATTTAAAAATCTTACGTTCCTCAGATGAAATAAGACATGAGCATAAATGCTCTCCTACCCCTAGCAAAAGATTGTCTAAGTGCTGCTAATTAAATCCTCTGCTTGGTTTGACCGGAGGCTATTTTCCCACATTTTTTATTAGAGTGTTGAGGGATTATGTGCAATGTGTGCGGGACCACCACATACAAGTACTGATATTTGTGAATAAAGTCAAAAGCACAAGAATTGTTAGATATATAGCTAGATAGAGGGAGTAAGTATACGAGTACCTTTTATTTCACCAATGCCATTGTTTAAAGTTTACACCTCTAATTTGACCATTTATTATTTAAGGGATCAATTATCAATGACTAATAAGAATACCTATACCATCATTTTACAATAGTTTCTGAATTTTCTACATATTGTTTGTTTTATCCCATTTAAATAATGTACTCTTCACTCAATTAGATAAAATGGCTGAAAGTCGTGATTGTCTATAAAAACATGTCTAAATCTTCAATGGAGGTTTGTAGCTAACCATAACTAAGATGACACCAACACATTATGTAACCTATTAATTGGTTTACACATCCCACACGCCATTGCAATGTTCACACTCTACTGCCCTTACTTTAACTTAGTCCTTCGGAACATCAGTTACAAAATAGAGACAAAAAAAAACTTTAATATTATCTATTTTATAAAAAATCTATATAAGAGATGCGACTAAGTAATGCACATTAATTGCCTTTGTGGTTCCTTTAGTGCCTTTCAAAGGATAAATTACGGATGACTAATAAGAATACCTATACCGTCAGTTATTTTATAAGAGCAAGCGATGTTCAACCTCAAAGGAGTCCATAGTTACTTATGCATAACAATGCTAAAAAACCAAACAAGGTTGGCTGGTGAGCAAAAAAATCATTCTCACATGGGACATGAATGGCAAGTGATGAGTGTTGCTATTAGATTAGTGTTTTTTTATTAGAGATGCGCTCCAGTACTTCTCTATTTCAAAATTACAGGAATCTTGATGCACCTATAACCAACTAATTGAATTGTTGTTTTGCAAAAAAAAAAAGTATTTTAATTGTTATTTTGTAATCTCCGATTTTGAGAGCATCTCTAACTGTTCCCTAAATAAGGTTCCTAAATAGAAATTTAGGGTGTGATTAATAAAAGCCATTTTTCAACCGTTCCCTATATGAGGTTGCTAAATTTACCAACAGCAACCCATGACCTAAAGGTTGCTACATTTAGCCACCTAATTCTTACTCCCCAAGGGATATTTGAACTATTTAGGAAACAATTATTGTGCATGTCTTCTTTTTACTCCCAATAGATATAGCACCTCTCTAAAACCAGTCTTTTGGGAGTAAAATTATTGAAAACTGTTGGAGATGCTCTGAGCTCTGCCCCGTCCGCAAAGTCCATCCCAGCAACCTGTACAATAGATCGTATTATCATCCGGAACACCACCTTCTTTTATTTCTGGATCTGCAAAGAAGTTGCGTTAACGCCATGGCAGATGGGCATGAGGATTTTGTGGCTAGGCGGGCCAGCGCTACCAGACGACGGCGGCAAGTCGCCCATGGCTTCCGCGTGAGTAGTATTTTCGCCTAAAATAGGGATGCCAAGGAATGGAAGATGGAGATCTGATCTGGCAGGGGTTTCCTCTACGCGCGGCAACACGGGCGCGGCAAGGGCCCGCTGCACTAGCTAGTTATATGGGAAATGCAATCCCAAAGGCACCGGCCCGGGAAGGCACACTGTTGGATCATTTTGTGATTCGCACCATGCACGTGGATCCCAGTTATGAGTGAGGGAGCGACATACTGCGCACATCCAGATGAGTGGTTTCTAATCCGCCTTCCCCGAAGGCACCATCGGAAATTTCATTCTCCTAGTTATATGTGATGTTGAACAGCATCACAAATGCTTCTACAAATGATACGATCAATTATATTATAAGCGGGTCTGGATGAAGTAGAGTGGATCTTGAGTACAACCTCATTGTATAAGGACCGGATAGTCCTTATACTGGGACCCATATTAGATGGAAAATTAGTTATGATCAAGTTCACAATGATAGGATAAAGAAGTGGACTCAATATTCAATATAAAACTTAGCTAGGAGAGAACGTGAGTGGCTGTCATGAGAGAGAAGTAGAGGAAAGAGGGAAGAAAGGTGATTTTTTTATTCTTGTGGTAAGCTCATATGCATATGGGTGACTTTAGACATTAATATTACTAGTTGATAACCCCTGCGTTGCAGCAAAACTAAAGATATTAACTTTTAAATTATAATGTTGAACTAACCGTGATAATCTCTAACATCCAATCTTTATCTAATGGTTGAAATTAATTATCATGACGTGGCGCAACGTGGATTAAGAGAAATAGCCACTTGCTAGTGGGTTGCATCTTTTATATTAAATTATAATCTTGAACTAATTATGTTAATCTCTAACATTCATTCTTTATGTAATGGTTAAAATTAATTATGATAACGTGGCGCAACGTGGATTGGGAGAAAGAGTCATTAAGACTTGCTAGTGGGTTGTATTTTATATATAAGTAGATATGAATTATCTGTGCAATATATAAAAACTACTCAAAGGACTGCATTTATTACATAAAATTTATTATATAAAGACTGTTTTTTCATCACATTATGGTTGCCCTAATTCTATGGACGACGAGCCCACCGTTTGTTGAATAGTCGTTTAAGAGGGTGGCATCGAGATCAGCTGCGCATTCCACTGTATCTATCTCGCACTAAGAATAGGGAAAATTTTAAAAGATAATTGCTTCGGTCGGTCGCTCGGCCGAGATCAGCAGCCGAGATGGAGATCACGCGTCACCTCCGGCGGCCGCTGCATCTCTCGCCGCGCCCGCTGAATCTCGTCCAAACCAGCGGCCTGGCAGGCACCCACTGAAATTCCAGTTCATTCCACGTGTCCGTAGACCCCAGAGGCCCACCCTCACTCACTGGCGCCCGGTGGGGTCCATTCGGAAGCGAGTAGCCGGCGCGTGCCGTGCACGAGGTCCGGGAAGCTCGGAGCTGTCCGCACGGGAATGCGCGTGCCGCCCATGTTCCCGGCTCGTGGCCGCCACGGCGTGCCTCTGCGCGCGTCACCGGAGCTCAACTTGGCCGCGGCCAAGCCGGCAAGATGTCAACGCGGTGCGAGCGATCGACGGCTGAGGTGATACCGTTTGCTTTAAGATTTGCGCTTCGCTTTCCTTTTCTGGTGCCCAATGGGCAAGCTTGGTCGATGGCCATTTCTGGCAACTCTCGGCTCTGACTTTGTGCGTGCGATGAGGTCATCGATGTCGAAAGCATCCGTCTCACATGGGTTCCTCTCCTCCTATAAGTACCGTGCCAAACCTCAGTGCTGATTGCTCATCACCGGGACTCTGCAATAAGTAGACACATCACTCCCCCAGCAAGCTTGAGTAGTACTAAACATGCCTTCAGATTCACCACGCACGGTGCTCCTCTTGTGCCTCCTCGTCCTGCTCTCCTCCGCCTTGGCCGCCGCACGACCGGAGGAACCCGAAGCGCCGGCGGCGGCAGCCGATGGCACGTGCGCCGGCCCGGCCGTGGGTGGCAAATGCCACAGCGTGCCGAAGGCGCTGCGGCTGAAGCTGATCGCGATCCCGACGATCCTCGTGGCGAGCATGGTGGGCGTGTGCCTGCCCCTCTTCTCCCGCTCCGTCCCCGCGCTCCGCCCCGACGGCAACCTCTTCGCTGTCGTCAAGGCGTTCGCGTCGGGCGTCATCCTCGGCACCGGGTACATGCACGTGCTCCCGGACTCGTTCAACGACCTCACCTCGCCGTGCCTGCCGCAGAAGCCGTGGGCCGAGTTCCCGTTCACCACGTTCGTGGCCATGCTCGCCGCGCTGTTCACGCTCCTGGTGGACTCGCTCATGCTCAGCTTCTACAACCGGAGGAAGGGCAGCGCTGCGGTGGCGCACCATGGCCACGACAGCCCTCCGGCGCTGCACGGAGGGCACTGTCACGGGCACGGTGCGGGCATCGCCGCCGCTGAGGCGGCACCGGTGCCGGTGCAGGACAAAGACGTGGAGGCCAGTAACAAACAGTTGCTCAGAAATCGTGTCATTGTTCAGGTAACCACATCATATAATGTACAGTATGCTTCTTATCTTACAAGAAAAAAAAAGAGAAAAACGCATGGTAAAGTAAAATGCATGCCGTTGTTCATCAGGTCCTGGAGCTGGGCATCGTGGTGCACTCGGTGGTGATCGGGCTGGGCATGGGCGCGTCGCAGAACATCTGCACGATCCGTCCCCTCGTGGCGGCGCTGTGCTTCCACCAGCTGTTCGAGGGCATGGGCCTGGGCGGCTGCATCCTGCAGGCCGAGTACGGCGCGCGGATGAAGTCCGTGCTGGTGTTCTTCTTCTCCACCACGACGCCCTTCGGGGTGGCGCTGGGCCTGGCGCTCACCAAGGTGTACAGCGACAGCAGCCCGACGGCGCTCGTCGTCGTGGGCCTGCTCAACGCCGCCTCCGCGGGCCTGCTGCACTACATGGCGCTCGTGGACCTCCTCGCCGCGGACTTCATGGGGCCCAAGCTGCAGGGCAGCGTCAGGCTCCAGCTCGTCTCCTTCCTCGCCGTCCTCCTCGGCGCCGGCGGCATGTCCATCATGGCCAAGTGGGCGTGATCCAAGTACACGAGGTGGACGACAGTGTCATAACGACTCGAGTCAGATATAACCCCTACGTGTGTATGTACATGACTATGTACATGACGTAGCCGCTTTGCATGCATGTTCACCTCAAGCATCGCCGCTCTAGCTGCTTTTACGACTTGACGTGTGCGCGTGTACTAGTTGTGATGGAACGTTGTCTGATAGATACTGTGAAATGTAAATTTGTACGATATGAATGAACATGTAAGTTGCACGATGTCTGCAAGCTGAGCTCAGTTGGTTAGTAGGTTTCTTACGATATGAACATATAAGAAAGATCCACAATCTCTGTACAAACACCAATTCAACTATATGCTTTCTGGACATGGTTATTTTCCCATCGATTGGACATCCCATCGGAGACACAAAATTTAAAAAAAATAATTAAAATATTATTTAAAGTTTTTCAAATTTTACGAAATTTGATGTACATGTAGTTTGTATGATACTAAACAATGTATTGAAAGTTTCACCCTTTAAATCCAATTTAGCTAAAAGATATAAAAACAATAAATTATGAATAAAGACAAAAGAAAAGGACAAAACAGCTAATTTGTCATCTTCCTCTGTAATTTGTTAATTTTGTAACTTTTAAATAAAGTTAAAGTTAAAATTGAAACTTCATGTAATATATTTTCTACCGTATAAACTATGATCACATCGAAATTCATAATTTTTCAAAGTTTCCAAATATATATTATATTTTTTTCACCTGTGAAGGGACATCCCATCGGTGGGAAAGTTTCCTTTCTCTTATTGAGCAGCTAGCACAAAACCAACAATTCCAGTACTATATATTGAAGTGATGTTTTTTTTCTTTAAGCGCCTTTGCTGGCTTGGGACCATGCATATGTGCCATAAGAGCTAAGGGGCCCGACAACACCGTCACAAATTAGTGGGCTGTTCAGAAGTCACGGCCGTGCTTGCGGCCCACAGATTGCACACCCAGTGTCCACTGAACAGGCGTCTTCAACATAGACAAGTGTAAATGCATTAGTCACTTTTTTATTATTTTAAAAAGGAATCACAGTATAGATACACAGCACAGGAAACTTTCTATTTTGGTGCATATATGCTCATGAACTTTAAAACTGCATTGGGACCATATTAAAATTTATACGTCATGCCCCGTAGATCCATACGTTAAGAACCATATGTGCCATGCCGACATGGAATCATACGCGTTGACTAAGGGGCTGTTCGTTTCCTTTAGCATGCTAAAGTTTTGAGGAAAAAGTTTAGTGTCTCTTTTGAGGCTAAGGTGGGGCAAAAGAGGGGCTAAACTTTAGCATCTTTTAGCGTATATGTTGGTTTCCTTGAGGCTAAACTTTAGCCCTTTAGCCCCTTTTAGTCTCTTTAGACCCATGAAATGAACAGCCCTTAAGTCATACATTTTCTACTTAAACGGGCTTAACCACTGACAAAACAAAAGATGTATTGTTTCAAGTCCGTTCATTGGGTCAACATCGTTAACTTAGGGTGTGTTCGTTTCCTCCCTCTAAAATTTAGCACTGTCACATCAAAGAGAATCTTATTATTTATAAATATTTCGATCAATTTAATGACAAAACCCTATTGATATATTGGTACTAATTTTCGAGATGAATCTAATGAGCTTAATTAATCTATATTTTGCTAAAGTGATGCTACAAGTAACCGTCTTCTAATCACGACTTAATTAATCTCATTAGATTCGTCTCGTAAATTAGTCTAGGGACCTGTAATTTGTTTTATAATTAAACTTTATTTAATACTCTTAAATAATAAGATTCTTTTTGATGTGACAGTTCTAAAATTTAGACTCCAGGAAACGAACACACCTTAGTGAACTGAATCATATGAACTGATAACTCAAAAAAAAAACTAAGTTGGCTGAGTTAGCATGATCACACAATCGACACGTATACATGCCACATCAGCCACCAAAAAATCTAGGAGATATGGGGTAAAAGAAAGGTAGGCCGGTAAAGGTCGGCGGCTTGCCCATTGGATCACATCACACCGCCACTGGACACAGCCGCCAGTACGGAGAGTCGAGCTCGCCTCTCACCGACCGGTGGGCCATGAATCTGTCCGTCTTAGTCACACATGGCATTTTCGCCCCTCGAGGGGTCATGGCCTGACTAAAGAAAACCCACTCGCTCTTGCTTTACTTGCTTGTCGGAGAAGCAGACAAGAGCAAGAGGGCATAGAAAATGGCGCGAAATTTGACAACACAGGATGTGGCTCTTGCCCCGTCCTGTTCTGCTCTGCATCTGCCCCCTCTTTTAGCATTTTCCATGCTTTTCGTTTCTTGTTGTACCCAGTAATCGCACATGGCGATTTTGCCCTTCTCAGCTTCGAAAATGTAGGAGAAATTCCGACGAGAATCCGATCTTGCAACATACTATACTAGTAGTAGTAACAACCTTCCGGTACCTTCTATAGTCGGCCGCCTGGTAATCGATGGAGACCTCCAACATTACCATCTTTTCATCGCCGCCGGCATCGCCCCCGCCGCCGCAGACTGCGGCAGCGGCGGACGTCGACGCCGTCAGCCTTGACCGCCTAAGCGCACACCTTGACCGTCTCCTCAACCCCGCCTTCTTCGACTGCACGGACGCCGAGATCGTCCTCGCCGCAGGAGGCGACGATGAGGCCGGCGGCGCCGCCGTTGCCGTGCACCGATGCATCCTCGCTGCCCGGAGCTCCTTCTTCCTCAGCCACTTCTCCTCTCTCCCCACCGCCGCCGCCGGCGAGAAACCGCGGCTCGAGCTTGGTAAACTGGTCCCCGGTGGCCGCCACGTCAGCCGCGACGCCCTCGTGGCGGTTCTTGGTTACTTGTACACGGGGCGCCTCAAGCTGCCGCCGCTGGAGGCGGTCGTCTGCGTGGACGACGATTGCCCGCACGCCGCGTGCCGACCGGCGATCGACTTCATCGTCGAGTCAACGTACGCCGCATTCGGCTTCCAGATCCCCGAGCTGGTCTCGCTTTTCCAGGTACTTCACCTTCACCTCAAAATGATTTATCATTCTACTGGTTGTCTGCCTTGCACTAAACTAACAAAATGGGTTTCAGAAGGATTGTACTCCCCTCTCGAACATTGCATTGTCATCCCCTAATCCTTATATACCCACAAGAAAAACGGTGCTTCTTATATTACTATGTTGTATAAAAAAGGGGAAATGTGATTCTTAAACACACAGTTTTGCCATATATCACCAATCATAATTCATTTTGTGAAAGTTCTCTTTCAGCAGGAAAAATGTTCATTTCATCATAACCTCTTAATGTTTTGGTAACTATGTATATTAAAAAACTTACATTTTCAAACATTACTTAGCCCAAAGTATATTGTATGAGGACATGGATCAGTTTTACCTAGACGTCCGCATAGAAAAAAGTTGAACTGCTCAACAAAAAATCTGTGTTTGCCAATTGGAGATTATTACACGGAACTGGTGAACTGCGGAGGGAAAAAGTTCAAAATAGTTTCTTATACATCCTAACAAAACAGAATATGAATATATATAGTCATCCTTCTGGCGTCTAAACTAATGGCTCATGTTAACGTTTGCCCAACAACTGAAATCCTTTGCTTGCAAATAATTTAATATTTTTTTAAGGAAACTACCAGCCGGGGAGCAGTATGCTCCACCTGGAAAATAATTTAATTTTAACCATGGCATACCTTGGTTGCAGCGACGCCTGTCTGACTTCGTTAACATAGCTTCCAACGAGGACATGGTGCCATTCATTCATGCCGCTTTGAACTGCCAAATTCCGGACTTGCTCGATGACTGTATTCAGAAGGTTGCAACGTCACCAACTTTCAATAGCATGTACCTCGAGAATGAGCTTCCAGGTGATACATACGCCAAGATCAAGGAAATCCGCGATTCTACATTTCCTGATGAATCCGACCATGCCATTCTGGACCCTCAGCATGGGAAGAGTATTAGGAACATTCACATGGCCCTGGATTCTCATGATATTGATCTTGTTGGCTTGCTCCTGAAGGAGTCTGCAGTCACCTTGGACGATGCATTTGCCCTGCATTATGCTACAGCCCGTTGTACTCCCAAAGTGGTATCAGAGTTGCTGAAACTGGACTCTTCTAATGTGAATCTGAAGAACAATGGTGGTTACACACCGCTTCATTTGGCTTGCATAAGGCTGGAACCTGGTATCATTGTTTCGCTAATAGAGAAGGGAGCCTCTGTGCTGGAACGGACACCAGATGGGCGTGATGCTCCTACTATCTGCAAAAGATTAACAAGAGAGAAAGACTTCAACAGGAAGCTGGAAAAGGGTCAGAAAAGAAGCAACGCTTACTTGTGTGTTGACATCTTGGAGCAAACCAAGAGGACAAGCACTTCTGACTTGGTCACTCTAGAGGAAACAGTTGTCACACCTTTGCTGGTTGATAATTTTCACATGATGCTCATATACTTGGAAAATAGAGGTTTGTTTGTACTTCCCCTGGTCTAGAGTATTTACTGATTTGAGGCTCATGCATGCACATAAACCGAGGGAATTAATACTATGCATTTGACATAATCTGTGTGAAACTCTGTTGTTGTTGTACAGCAAACCACTGGTCCAATAACAAAAGTAGCGACCAATCACAAGCCGCATCACAAACATAACTATCAAGTGTGTAATCTTATAAATAATCTTCACATATGTTCGTGGCTGAAAAATTCTGGCTAACACAAGGTTGGCAGAAATCCTCGTCACAATAATCTTTGAATTGTTTAAGCCTGCATAGGCACAAGTATATAACTAAGACCAAGTTATTGAGGGATTGCTTATAAGAATAGGAAGATCAGTTTTAATATCAGGATTGCTTATAGTTAGTTCGATTCGTTCTAATGCAAGCATAGCTACTTTTCCTTTAGATTCAGACCTCATAATATCATCACATAGAATATATCAGTCAGGTAATTGTAGTGTTCCTTTAATTTTTTTTCTTTCACTGTGTACTCTAAGCAAGGGAGTTTTTAGAATCTTTTCTTAAGGTTTACATTATGTACTCCCTCCATATTAGAAATAAAATTCGTTTTAGGCTTCTTAGTAGTTGGTATGCTAAATGATGTCCAAAACGAATCCTATTTCTAATATGGAGGGAGTATAAAGTCTAACCATCTTATTTTGTTTTAACATTCTCAATAAGCTCTGTTTTGATATTTTCCATTGGTCCAAGTACCACATGAATTAATACTCGTTGAACTATTTCTTTCTTATTCTCTACATAAACTGTGGAGCAATGGTGCCGAGCAAAGCTGCTCGACCGGTCAGCGGTTGTCGCTGCCACATGAGTAGTATCGTTTGAGTTGTGTAATCTAGACTGCATCCTACGCCCTCGTAGGAGTTGGCAGCAGCTCTTGTATTTGGGCGTGTTTCTCTTCTTCCTTAATACGAAATGTGCAAAGCACGATTTAAAAAAACTATTTCTTTCTTATTCTCTACATAAACTGTGATAGCAGTAATTTGATATGATGTGTAAAACAAAAGGAGGAGACTTAATGCTGCAAGAAGTGTTACTGGGAGTGTGCTGTTGGCTTGTTGCTACTTGCAAGCTTGAAACTGTAATATACAATTAACAATTCTGGAATCTTTTTCTGAGGCCCAAGTTTCTGTTTAATGCAGTTGCCTTCGCGAGAATATTCTACCCTTCTGAAGCAAAGCTTGCCATGTGCATAGCAGAAGCTGATTCAACTGAAGAGTTTACCGGCACAACTTTGAGCAAACTGAAGGAGGTTGGCCTAAATGAGATCCCTACAATGCAGAACAGGAGGTTGCGTGAGCGCCTTGACGCCTTATCAAAGACAGGTGCCATCAGTAGCCATCGATGCACATGACAACCTTCTTCTTTTGATGAAAACTGGAGGGGCGGGCCCCTACAGTATTTTATTTATTAATTTCAGAATTAGAGGTACAAAACAACCAAACTTAAAAAAATAGAATAAACTGAGTTGCTGAGTCTGCTTATCTCTTGAGTTATCGATGCCTCATTTCATTAAGGAACATGCTTTTACCATAATATTTCATCATCAGTTAAGCTTTAGTATATATATTTGATTCATCTTTGTGTCATTTCATTAACTGTCGGTTTTATTCTGTAGTTGAGCTTGGCAGGCGGTACTTCCCAAACTGTTCACAAGTTCTTGATAAGTTCCTACGTGAACAATCTACTGACCTGGCCTTCCTTGAAAGTGGCACTCGTGAGGATCAGGAAGTCAAGAGGATGCGTTTTTATGAACTCAAAGAGGATGTGCAGAAGGCGTTTGACAAAGATAAGGCAGCTAGTGCAGCCATAGCTTCAACTGCATCATCATCTCCATCTCCAAGGTACAAAGGAATGCGCAAAAGGCAACATGCCTTCAGGAAGGGAAGCAATACACGGTGATTTCAGGAGTTGTGGTGCAATATGTTCGTTGCAGATGACCGCCAGAAATGTGGAGGATTGTTTGAAGGCTGTTATGACTTATTAATGACAACGTGTTGTGCCTTTAGTGAGCGAAGCAGGTAAGCAACGCAGCATTGCTTGCACCTTGCAGCTTACTTGGCAAATACGTTTATCCCATTTTGCAAGTAACTAATGTTATTTGGCATATGTTTTGCAAGTGCTGACGGTCGGTTATTCATTGCAGGTTAACATTGGTTGAGTAACGAGTCGGGCTCCAGATCGCGCCCTTTTTACAGTTGTTATTGTGAAAGACCGCTGCTTCACTTTTAGAGCAAATTCATTCTAAACCATCAAAAGCTATAGAGTTTCCTTATGAACCATCCAAAATTACAACTTCCTTTCTCAACCATTGGTTTAGATTTTTCTATCCCTTCCAAGCCACTTTCATTACTTAATACATGTTAAACGAGGTTATGTGATTGTGGAAATGACTATTTTACCTCTAAAGATGGAATAAACAATTGAGAGCTGAAGTAGGTTATGAAAACATCAATGTTGCAACATTTTTAGTACATGTTTTAGATTTTGTGGATCTACGAGAAGGCTTTAGAAATTGTACAAAAAGTTAAAGATTGTTATTGAGAACATGTTGAATTGGAAAAATAATGGGTAATCAGTAGTAAAATGGTTGATACATTAAAAATAGACATTCTAAAATGGTTATATGTGATGTTTAAATGTTCTAAGTAACCAAAGTGGCTTGTAAGGGATAGAAAATCTAAACTGATGATGGTTGAGAAGGGAACTTATAATTTTCATGGTTCATAAGGAAACTCTAGCTTTTGATGGTTTATAAGGAATTTTCTCTCACTTTTATGTAATTTCAATTTCACTTGTTAGCTCTTTTTCTTTTTGAGCGAGGTAGTAATTGTCGGTGAACTCTGAAGTCTGAATCTGTAGTGGTTGTAGAAGTTGAATTATTATAACCTGCACAATAAATTATTGTGCTCTGAAGTGTCATTGTTTAGTAGTGGTAGAACTTGAGGTAATTCTACTGTTGGAGTATAAGTGAATTACAAATAGTTCCTCATCAGCTTAGCCTTTTGGGTGAACCGGTTGGTGCATACAAGTCAATATGGTATCGAGTCGGATGTCTCGAGTTCGAATCTTGGCCGGCGTGATTTATTAAATAAATTGCAGCCTCCAATATTTCACGTCTGCGACCTAAGGGAGCCTGTACATAAGGCGCAGTTGGAGTATAAGTGAATTGCTCACCTTTCCTCATCAGCTTAGGCTTTTTGGTGAACTGGTTGGTACATGCAACTTAATACTAACATGTATAGTAATTATGTATGCTCTGAAGTATGAACAAGATGTGTAATGCTCCATACAAAATCAGCCAGCTACTTTATTGTTGTTTAACCCAGGAACATAGCTGCGAATATCTCAGAGATCGGTATACTCGTGCATGCAACTCAATACTAACTTGTATAGTAATTATGTCTGCTCTTAAATCTGAATGTGTAATGCTTCATACAGAATCAGTCAGCTGCTTTATTGTTGTTTAATCCAGGAACGTAGGCTGCGAATATCTTAGATATCAGTATACTCGTTTCCGCTCCAAAACCATATCTCAGATATCGGTATACTCATTTCCACTTCAAAACCAGATCTCATATATTGGTATATTCACAGGCCGAACGAAGACATGTTCAGAGTACATGCTTAATTACGTGATATATGACATAGGTAAGCACCACTCACGCAACCAACTATAATATAGATCCAGCAGTGAGCAAGTGCAAAGACAACTTCAAGAAGGAATTCAAGCTTCTGTTACACAGAGCAAAGAAAAAGTACTTCCCCAAAATTGAAGAATGGATTGGCTCAATTTAATTTTAGCTTTCTTTTTTTGTTCTTCTTCTTTTCCTTCTGTATAGCTGTGAGATGCTTTTGTCTTTATTAATATTAATAAAAATTCAGTAGGAGCCTTGCTCCTCCTATTGCTTCAAAAACAAACTATAACATAGGCAAACACCGCACACGCAAACAATAGCTCCGAGTAGATAATTACTCTACTAGCATGAGTCTTCTCCTTCATCTCTCTATGCCGCTCAAACACCATCTCCTATAGCTTCATTTCTTCTTTGATCAGTTGCACAAGTTGTCGCGGTCCTGATTTCAAAACTTTAAATGCATTTTTAATCTCAATCCATTACTCCGTTTGAACCATGATATTGTTTACAATTACATAATGAAATTCAATATCAATATGTTATGAATTTTTTTAATTTTAATTTTTATTGTCAATACTTAATCCATTGCGACTACATTCGTATGTATTGTGCCAAAACATTTTAAATGTTGCACGTGTATTCTCGAAATATTGAAACATCTTTAAGAAAATATTTACACTGTTACTGAACATCGCTGATGGTTCAAGTTGGCCGGACTACATAGATTTAGTAGGCTAAATATATAGGCTGGTCTATAGAATAATCTGCGTAGAGAAGGTTATAAATAGGACTCCTAGAAGGTCCCACCCCGATGCATGTGTAACCTGAATAGCTTAGATTTGGTTGTGTTGAAGTACCTTTTTGAGTCAAAAGAAGATTTATATTAATATGTAGTTGAGTATATCATGCTATAAACCCTTTGAAATACAAAGAGATTATAACCAAATTCACCTAATATTTAGCTTCAAATATCAACTCTAACCTATGTGAGGATTCAAATGGTTGGCCGCATAGGCACACACTTAGCAAACAAGTTGAGAATAGGTGCCCAAAGAACAGAGGCCAACACTCCTGTAAGTATAATCGAGAATAATCTTCTTTTTTGTGTTTTCTTTCTTTATTCTTGTACCACTAAAGAGAAGAAACATGAAGTGTAATCTCACTGTACTTTATAGTGGTTAGATCTAACCACGACAAAATAGAGAAGGGACCAGAAAAAATTATTCCACAACGACGACATCATCCCCATCTTGATGCTATTATACAGAAACCTAATTCTCTATGGTGCCATGCAAAGAAATATGTCGACGTCGTCACCGCCACCAATATCTCCATCGGATCTGCCATGGAGAGATAATCCACCCTACCTCTAGGAGCGTAAGATCAAATATTTTTCACTTTTGCAATGCTAATGCTTCTTTTTTGATGTTGTTCAAGATTAATGAGGCGATGCAATGCTAATGCTTTTGTGTTCTTAGTGTCAGCTTCAAGATTTTTACTAAAGTTGGCACTAATAGAATTAACAGAGTGATCAAGTCTTTAGTACAACCAACTCAAAACGGCATTTATGCCAAGGGCATAATATAATGGAGGGAGTGGTTATACTTCATGAAACCATCCATGAACTCAATACAAAAAAAAAACAGAATGGAGTCATTTTTTAAATAGACTTCGAAAAAGCCTATGACAAATTCAAATGGTCTTTCCTCCAACAAACGCTACGGATGAAAGGTTTTTCACCAAAGTGGTGTCGTTGGATAGAAAAGGTTGTGTTTGGAGGAAGCGTTGCCACAAAGGTCAATGATGACATTGGACACTACTTTCAGATAAGGAAAGGACTTCGCCAAGGTGACCCAATGTGGCCAATCCTGTTCAACACAATGGTCGATATGCTAGCTACCTTAATCAAGCGAGCAAAAGCGGATGGACAGATGACAAGATTAATCCCACATCCGGTGAAGGATGGGTTGTCAATTTTGCAATATGCAGACGACACAATCCTGTTTATGGAACATAATCGTGAGCAAGCTAGAAACATGAAACAAAATGTATTTTAGCAATTATGGTGAAGTTACATAAGAGTGAGATTTTCTGTTATGGTGAAGTAAAGGACTTCGAAGATCGGGTGTTATTTGGACGCAATTTAGGGAATTACCATTTAGATATCTGGGCATACCCATACACCGTAGAAAACTTTACAACTTTGATCGGAAGGTAATCGAAGATAGATTTGAGAATAAGCTAAATTGTTGGAAAGCCAAACACCTTTCTTACGGTGGTAGATTGGTTCTCTAATAGTCAGTCCTTAGCAGGTGTTTCCATGTTTCGATGTCCTTCTTCGAGATTCCGAAAGGAGTTCTTACTAAACTAGACTCCTATAAATCAAGGTTCTACTGGCAAGGCGGCAAAGATAAAAAGAAATATCGCTTAACTAAGTGGAGCATTGTGTCGCGCTAAAGATCAAGGAGGTCTAGGTATTGTTGATCTTGAAATCCATAATAAGTGCTTGTTAAGTAAATGGCTTTTTAAGCTACTTAATGAAGATGAGACTTGGTAAAGTTTGCCCAGAAATAAATATTTGGGCTCTAAAACTTTATCACAAGTAGTCGGTAAACCGACTGATTCCCACTTTTGGACAGACCTCATGAAGGTCAAAGACCAATTCCTATAATATGGTTCTTTCCAAATAAAGGATGGTTCATAGATCCTCTTTTGGGACAACATACAGATGTGAAATCGCACTCTGAAAGACTTTTATACCAATCTGTACCATGTGACATATGAACTACATTGCACGGTAGAACATGCTTTGTCGGAAAACCCCTGTAATTTAACTTTTAGGAGATCCTTGGAAGGGATAAAGCTTATAGAGTGCCAGAACCTAGTAGGTAAAATCTTAGAATAATTTTAACAGATGAGAGTGACTCATTGGCTTGGGACATACATAGGAGTGGACAATTTTCAATCCGCTCCATGTCTCAAATGTTGATCAACAAAGATGCACCCTTTAATCATAAATTGATCTTGAAACTAAAACTTCCCCTCAAAATAAAAATATTCCTTTGGTATCTCCTAACAGGAGGAGCAAATTCCCTATGAACCATCAAAAACTATAAAGTTCCCTTATAAACCATAAAAAATTACAAGTTTCCTTCTCAACCATCGCTTTAGATTTTTCTATCCCTTACAAACCACTTTCATTACATAGTACATGTTAAACAACTGTTATGTGATGGTAGAAACAATCAGTTTGCCCCTCAAGATGTAATGAACGGTTGAGAGGTAAAGTAGGTCATGAAACCATAAGGTTTGCATCATTTCTAGCACATGTTTCGTATTTTGTGGATCCATGAGTAGGCTTTAGAAATAAAAATAATAAAAAAAGTGTAATGGGGAACACATTGAATTGGGATAGATACGGGTAACCAATAGTAAAATGGTCAATATGCGAAAAAATAAACTTTTAGAAAAGGTTAATCGTAGTGTTTTTTTCTTGTGATGGGTTTATTGATGAGTACATCACTCCTTTGGATACAAATGACACTCTTCCGCTGAACATTCAAGGACCAATCACTAGAGCTCGCGTCCGACAATTGAATTTAGAGGTGAGCTCGTTCCTAAGTCTTTCCTTTCATAATTTTGAGAATAGTTTGCTACCTAATGATTTTATTATGATTAGGAATCAAGGAGAGGACCATAATATGAATGGAAGACGGCTGGAAGAGGGCTTGGAGACGTGGAGGTCCAGCAAGAGGCGCAAGACATTGTGGAGACCCAAATCAAGTCGACTTCGAGTCTGTTTCGGAGTCCAGGAACAGTCTGAATTAAAATAGACGCCCAGATCGCATACGATGTCGGATTTGGACGTTCTACATATGGATGGAAAGATAATTTCATAACCTTTCCAGTGGATCTGGTATCATGTAAAAATTCATCCGGAGTCGCCGTGAATCATCGAAATACTAGAACGTCTAGAATCTGTTTTGGTGCTGCGACACCGTTTTTGGCCTTTGGGCCGAGTATCTCGTGTGAGCCCATTAGGGGAGCATCCAGGGGTTCTTGCACGTCCCCAAGTCTTTATTAGCAGCAGCCGCCACCCATGTTAGGGTTGGATTTTGCTTAGATTATTCTGCTTAGACAGTTTCGCCGTTCATCGGTTTGTGAGACCCCAACTCGTGAGATTAGCCATACATCTACAAATTTGGTTGCGTTCTTTATTGTTCTTGCTCGTGTTCTTGATTCGCAGGCAGGGATTAGTCTTCTTGGCGAGGTCAACCGTGCAACGCCGGTTCATAACCATAGAGGACGTGGTGCTGCGATTGCGGGGTTCGAACGTATTGTCCAGGAGCCGGATCGACGTGTGTCACATCTTCGCCAAATCAAGAGTTATTTGAACCTTTCGGAAGACCGGGACCCTAGTCCACATTATTTATCGCAGTGTTTAACTATACTAAGTAACGAAAGTGGTTTGTAAGAGATAGAAAAATCTAAACCAATGGTTGAGAAGGCAACTTGTAATTTTTTATGGTTCGTAAGGGAACTATATAGCTTTTGATGGTTTCGAATGAATTTACTCTAAAAGGAGTTATATTAACAAAGGACAATCGGGCTAAGAGAAATTGGAAAGGCAGTAAGAAATACACTTTTGTAATTGTGATGAAACAATTAGGCACCTTTTCTTCGACGGTCACCATGCTAGAAATATTTAATTGGAGGGTTGTTACTATTACTACTGGGTTATCCCCACCTAGGTTCGCTTTCCATATGTTTGGTACATGGCTAACGGAAGTTAGTACCAAAATGGACAATTTTATTCTTGTAGGTGTAGCGGCCTTATGTTAGACGATTTTGTTTTGTTGAAATGATATTTGTTTTGACAATAAGCGTGATACCTCATTATGCAGGCTGACCTCATTATGCAGGCTGTTTTTAGGAAAGCATATTGGTCGCGGTACTGGGCATTGCTGTAGCGTGAGGAGGTACTAGGGAACTATGATCCGTGAACGCTATGTTAGAGATAATCACATTGGAACTCTTTGCTAGTCACGGATGAAAAGTTAATAATAGACTCATCCTTGTTAAATTTTTTATGTTGCTCCTATGTACAGTGTAGGAACTGCGTTTTATGTAGAAAAAAAAGACGAGGCCGGAAACTTTATACAAGTTTTCTTTATTATAAGAAATGGTGAGATGGTGAGACACGCGAGTAGTAGAGTCTCGGTTCGTCGACTGGATTATTAAGGATCTTATTATGCCCTCCACAATGGACTAGGCTGGGGTGATGGTTGAAGAGGACGACACGGAGAAGGAAAATAAAACACGGCTGCAACATGTTCACATCACATCCTTTTGCCGTCCTCGAAGCCGAGTTTCACACGAACAATATTCGGGGCGGTGCAACATTCAATCAATTGAGACTACGTTCTCCTCTCCTGTCCCGTGTCGTCAAAGCCGTCGCCGACTCGCCATCGACGCGGTGCCCTGTCGAACATAGTGGCCAGCTAAGCTAGGCGACACTGAGCCCGCGGGCCGCAGCCTCAGTCACTGTCAAAGGCTCAGTATAACATGATGTACACGTCTGCGTCCTCCCAACACTCAAGGCTCAGGAAAAACTTGATGGAGGCCTCTGCCGTCAGCTCCTTTTCCTCGACGCCGCAGGCCGACGCTGATGCCATCAGCCTTGTCCGCCTAAGTACCCAGTTCGAATGCCTCCTAAACCCGGCGTTCCTCAACCGCTCCGACGCGGAAATCGTCCTCGCCGGCGGCGTCGTCGGCGCATACAGCTGCATCCTCGCCGCCAGGAGCCCTGTCCTCCACCACCACATATCCTCTCTCCCCGCCGGCGAGAAGCCGCGGCTGGAGCTCAGCAAGCTGGTCCGTGGCGGCCACCACATCGGCCGCGAGGCCCTCGACGCGGTTCTTGGCTATATGTACACCGGCGTCTTCAAGGTGCCGCTACAGGAGTGTGCCGACGAGACCTGCACACATGGAGTGTGTCGGCCGGCGATAGACTTCGTCGTCCAGTCAACGTACGCAGCCTCCGGCTTCCAGATTACAGAGCTTGTCTCGCTCTGTCAGGTAATGTTGTTATACTCCCTCCGATTCGTTCCGGATTTCGAGTCGTCCGGAGTCCGGACAGGCGCCGTAAGCCCTTTTACAGTTCGATTCTCTTGTCGGAACGACAAGAATTCGAGAACAGAGGAGTACTGTATTAAATAAGAACCGAATTGTTGAGTGCAAATATACAAACGGAAACTGATAAGTCATTCATTTCTAACCATGGGGTTCTTTTGTTGCAGCGACGTCTGTCTGACATTGTTGGAACAGCTTACGATGAGGATATAGTACCGATTATTTATGTTGCTTCTACATGCCAGCTTTCAGACTTGCTCAGTCGATGCATTCAAAAGGTTGCACTTTCAGCTCGGGACAATTACCTGGAGAAGCAGCTCCCGGGTGATATATACAGCAAAATTGAGGGATTCTCTGATGAAATTCACCGTTTCATTTGGGGGCCTTGTGATGAGAAGACGATCAGAAGCATCCACGCGGCCATGGATTCTGATGACGTAGACCTTGTTTCCATGATCTTAAAAGAATCTGCACTCTCGCTAGATGATGTATTCGCCATACACTATGCTGCAGCCTGTTGTACGCCCAAAATGTTGGCAGAATTACTGAAACTGAACTCTGCTAATGTGAATCTGAAGAACGTCAGTGGATATACACCGCTTCATATGGCTTGCATGAGGCTTGAACCAGGCATCATCCTTTCTCTAGTAGAGAAGGGAGCCTATGTGCTGGAAACGGCACATGATGGACGTAATGCCCTCACTATATGCAAGAGATTGGCAAGAGAGAAAGATTTCAACAGGAAATTGGAAACGTGCCAAGAAAGAAGCAGTGCTTGCTTGTGTATTGACATCTTGCAGAAAGCTGCCAAGGAGAAATGCTTCACCTCGGACCAGAGCTCTGTGGTGGATACAATTTTCACACCTTTTCAGGTCGATAATCTTCACATGCGTCTCTCATACTTGGAAAATAGAGGTACTACTTTTAATCTAAATTATTTGCCGATTTATGCTATCATGCACATGAGACAAGGATGGTATTACTCTGAAATTTGACACAGAAAAATCAATCTCCTTAAACGATAGTATCTCTTTTACTGTGATGCTGTTTCTCGTCATCTTGAAACTATAATATACGGTTCGAAGAATCATTTCTGAAGCCCAGATTTACTATTTATGCAGTTAACTTTGCAAAAGTTTTCTTCCCATCCCAAGCCACAGTTGCCATGGGCACAGCTCAAGACTTTACTGCAACACGAGAGGTTAGTCTAAATGAGACCCCTACAATGCCAAACAGAGAATTACTTAAACGCCTTTATGTCTTAAGAAAGACAGGTACAGTCAAAATCTATCGATGCCTCAATTTTTTACACAATCATGTAGTATATTGTCATTTGATTATAGACTTCTGCTAATTCTCTGCAGTTGAGCTAGGAAGACACTACTTCCCACGTTGCTCGGATGTTATTGATAAGTTCCTCGATGAAGAAGCAACAGATTTGGCCTCCCTTGACGATCGAGAAGACGAGCGAATCAAGAGGCGCTATTGTGAAATCAGAGAGGAGTTTCAGAAGGCTTTAAAAGAAGATATAGCAGCTGGTGCAGTCATACCCCCCACCTCATCATCGTCAGCAAGGTATGAAAGGTAAATGTTTAAGTGGCAATAAAAATATAGGAAAAGGAAGCAAATTTTGCAGTGAATTTATTCAGCCCAACATGAAAAGTTGATTCAATATATTTTTTTAGGCAGCATTCATTTAATTTTTGGTCTGCTAGCGAAAGTCACGTTGATCTTGTCTATTTTGTCAGATCGGACATGATTCCAGATACGAGCTCATCACAGGTCATGTGTGCTACCGATTCTGTTGCAGCAGAACAGCCTTTTGGCCTCTGTAGCCAAGCGCCGGAAACTGCCGGCACGGGGGCAGGTCAACTAGAATCGCATGGTAGCGAGGTTGTGGAAGATAACATATTTTGTGCTGGACCTAAAACGAAGCTAAAGTCTGAAGTTTGGAATGAAATTGAAAGGGTTAAAGTAGGCGATGCTTGGAAAGGTAAATGCAGCCGGTGTAAGGTACTGCTCTCAGCAATCTCGAGAAACGGTACCAGTCACCTGCGTCGCCACCTAAAAAACTGTCAGCCTAGCAAGGCGGCAATAGGACGCGGTTCGTTGAAACTGTGACAGGATCCGCCGACAGTAGTATTAGCAAAGAAATTGGATAGAGTACACTTTAAGTCAAAGGCTATACAACCCTCTCAACTATCATTTGATTTGTTTTAATCTTGTTCAACAAAAGAGTTCAACTTACACCTTTAATCGATTTTTAATCTCGATTTACTGATATTGCTAGGGATTAAGCTGAAATTGCTTTCTCAGCTTTACATATATGCTGTTGAAAATAGTGTAAATGAATCAACGAGACACGTACCATCATATTTGTATCCCTGTGCATACATGTGTCAAGATGCTCGACCGCTAGCTGCCGTGCTCACCAAACACATTCACTTCTGCTTGATCATTGCAATAGCATAGATCTCATCCACCATCAACACCCCTATACTTGACTAATTGTACCTCTCCTTGTGTAGATTTGTGAGTGAGCAGAGAAAGAAAGTATTATTTGTAATCTTACCATCGTCGCATCATGCTCTCCAGCATCTACCAGTTACCGTCGCCGCCATTCCATCCGCTGCCTTCACCCTCCCACATCGTATGACCTTCACTGTCGTCATCTAGTGTCGTGTTAGCATTAATTTCTTTTCACGTGCAATTTTGCTATCTTATTTTTTTCTAATAATACTCTGGTAAATTAATACTACATAAAAACTATTGATGGTATTGATCGTAAGACTATAACTAATATACACCGTCACATTCTTACTATTGTCTGTAGTTACTGTTAGTAATTATCGTAAAGATGCTCGGGAACAAAGTTGTGATTATTGGTCGACCTCCGGGCTCTAGCGGTACTACTCGTGGTGGAGCGGTTGTGTGGTGGTTCCACGTGAGACCGAGCATCAACGACCAATGCTCGGACGAGCCTTTTCCACTTTATTCAACCTCGCTCCCTAGGTGACCCCAAAACCCTAGCCGCCAAGAGCTTCTGCTCCCCCCCCCCTCCCCTCCTCCCCTCACCTCCCTCCGGCGACCTAGCCTGCGGCGAGATGGAGAGGGAATCCCCCCCCCTCTCGTCGATCTAGCGGTAGGTTTACGTTACCTCCTTGTTATCCGGTACTCGGCTAAGCGCCGCCATTCCTCCCTCCCTCTCGCAAGTTGTCATTGCCGCCGCCCTCGGGACTCTCCTCGTCGTCGACGGCCTTCAGCTCATTGGCGTCTCACCGAAAACGAAGGTGAACATAAATAAGGTAGATGTAGGATTTCACCACCCATCCCCCTCTCCCACTCCCCTCACCACTCAAGCACTTCTCCTCTTCACCCGAAAGAGCTCCGGCCACCTCCATGCCAAGCTTTCCGATCGCCGCTGCCGGATCTAGACCTTCCCGGGTTAGATCCGGCGAGGAGGCTCGAGACATGCCTCCTTCCGCCTCCTCCCACCACCGTCGGCTTGGGTCTCAACCCCCGCGCCGGATTCCGCTCTTCGACCACCTCCACCCCTTCATGTTTGTTGTCCACTCCCCGTCCTCCTCGTATTCCTTCGCCCCAACACAAGTGGACGCCATCGTTCGCCACCATGTCACTCGGATCCGGGGACAAGGCGCTCCATTGCCACGTCGCTCGGAGTTGGCGCACTTGACACCGCCACAGGAGAACCCCCCCCCCCTCCAAGTCACCCTCAAGCACGGCTCTTCAGCACTCATGCCTCATCGCCAAGAGAAACTCGTCCGGAAGAAAGGAAGCTCAGCTCCGCTCATCTTGGGAGAGGCAACAATCCCGCTCATATGCATCTCGATGACAATTCAAACATATCTTGTTCATCAACGACGGACATTCATGCCGGAATCGTGCTCCTACCTCCTCACATGATATGGAGACCCCCTCGTCCGACCGTTGATGCCACCGAAGCTACGCCTATTAGGAAATAAACCTGATCGAGTTTGCTTTGATCAGGACGTGTGCGTCGCATATCTGCGTTGTGTGCTCATCTGTTGAGAAGTTGGTGTGCGTGTGTTTAGTCAAGCAGTTAGGGTCGTTGGCGTCGTGGTGTGCGTAGCCTGAAGTCTGGATGTGGGTTACATGCTCCGTGTGGTTTGTTCACCGGGCTATAAAAGCGTTGTCCTCCCCAGCTGTAAACTAATGCATTGCAATCTAGAAAAAAAAGTCCTGGCGTAGGGTCGTAAGGGGGCATTCGTCGTCATTGTTGTGTATGTTCAAGCTCTCTCTCTCTTACGTTCGAGTGCCGTTTCCAACAGCGCCAACGATCTTCCCGCCGAGATGTCTTTTTCAGTTTCATCCACGTGCGATATCTTCTAGATTTCCACGTCATGTGAGCATTTTGTTTAGTGCACGGACTAGACGATGGTGTGTGTTGTTGTGACGCGGTGTTGTCTACATTTTTTTAAAAGGTGATTTTATACTCTCCTCTCTCGTAATTTAATATAATTTCTTATAAAAAACGACCAATGCTTGGGCTATTCAGGTCGCTTTTAATTTGAGGAAAACCGGCATACGGCAATGGGCTGGAGCGGAGCGGGCAAAAGCCGACGTCGTGTGTTCAAACCAGTAGCCCTTCTAGTGATGCCTTCACCGCGTGGCCAGCGACCAAGCCTGTCTTTCCATTCTCGAAGACACGACGGAAAGGAGAAAGCACAGCGACACGCGGGAAGTTCACATCGGCATGGATGACTCCCTATACTTTCCTCGCGAGCCGACCGCTAGAACAAAAAGGAAGACGTGCGCAGTTGCTGTCCTTCAACAGACTCGCATCAGCAGCATGAATAGGGGGAAACGAGGGCAAAAGCTAAGGGGGTGTTCGTTTCCTCTAGGGACTAAAGTTTTGCTCCTAAAATTTAGGCTAAACTTTAGCACCTCTTGGAGGGCTAAAGTTTTGCCTCCTTTTAGCCCTTTTTTCTCTCTAGAGCTAAATATTAGTCCAAACTTTAGCCCTCCCGTTCGTTTCCTAGAGCTAAAGTTTAGTCTAAATTTAGTTTTAGCCCTTTAGCCCATGAAAACGAACACCCCCTAAATAAGCTGGGTATGGACAAACAAAACGGTAAGCATTTTCCTCTTCTCCCGGCCGGCCGGCACGTGGGAGCTGAAAAGGAGGCCAAATAGTATAAGGGACGAGTACGATGGGGGTAGGGAATATGTATGGATGGTTTGCGCTTTTCGACCACGCGGCTGTTGCTCCGCTCGAAAACGGTACCGGAGGAAGATTCCGAGTTAGGTCGTCGTTCTTACGGCTTTTAAATTGAAGCCCCCATGTTAGAATTATTATTATGTCTTTCAATATTAATCAATCTATTGACTTATTGGTTATTTCTATATATACTCAATGTGGAATTATTATTATTATTATTATTATTATTATTATTATTATTATTATTATTATTATTATTATTATTATTATTATTATTATAATAATATGACGAGGAATATTTGATGTGGAACTTAATCACTCGAGGGAATCTTGTACTCGAGATATCAAGAACATTTATGCTGGAACAGTAGAGGAATTTATCGAGATTGACTCTACTGAAAATTTGTTGATGTACGTACATATTTAACCCGGGTACAGCATAACGGAATAGCTGGATTTGTCTTGTAGGTTCGACTCTACAGATTGTTAATCCACACGATCAGATTGGAATTAATCTCAAATAAACAAACTGATCGTGGCTCATGACTCACACAAGTGTGCTAGGGACTTGTATATATTTTAGACTCAATAAACTGACATGTTTGATCGTGGTTAGTGACATGTTCAGGAGTTGTAACATCCTGGCCTAGGGTTTAATAGGATTGATAGAATACTTATGTCAACAAGTTGTAACTTCTTTCCGAAAGCTCATCTCTAAAGAACTCTAAGGTTAAGCGTGCTTGGCCTAGAGCAATTTAGGGATGGATGACCGACCCGAAAGTATTTTCCGGTGTGCATGAGTGAGGACAAAGTGCGCAGAAAAGACTAGTGTTGGTTTGTGGGGAAATCTTGAGGGCCTATTAAGCTGCCGGGTCTAAGCGGGCTCGGTTCGAAATGGCGGGACGTTACGGATGGTATCGAGCCGACTCTCGCGGTTTCACGGACGCGTGTGTTGCACGTGTGCGAGCATGGTGTGCATGGTCTGGTGTGCGTCCGGAGTGGTCACACAACATAACAAATGCGCCGGCGAGTGGACACATGGACGTTGGCCAAGAGAGGAAGTTCCTGGCTCTGGGATTGACCGACGAGGACGTTGGTCTTCTAAGAGGGTTAGTGTGTAACATCTTGCTCTAGGGCTTAATAGAATTAATAAAATACTCATATCAACAAGTTGCAACTTCTTTTCCGGAAGCTCATCTCTAAAGAACTCTAAGGTTAAGTGTGCTTGGCCCGGAGCAATTTAGAGATGGGTGACCGACCAGGAAGTATTTCCGGATGTGCATGAGTGAGGACAAAGTACGCAGAAAAGACTAGTGTTGGTCCGTGGGGAAATCTTGAGGACCTATTAAGCTGCTAGGTCTAAGCGAGCCCGGTCCGGAATGGCGGGACGTTACAGGAGTCTCATGGTATTCCGGAATATAGACGGAATTTGTAACGTTTGAAAACGGAGGCTATAAATAGGTCCCTACCCTCTAGCCTCAACACGCATTGTGAGCGGCACCACGAAAAGGCGAGAGGAATAGAGGGTAGACCGCATAGCTCCCCCAATCTGTTTGTCTCCTCCAATGGTCCTAGCACCCAAAACCTATTTGCATGGCGGCATGCAAAAAGTAGAGGTCAAATTACCACTCAAATCTAGTGGGAAATCAGCCCAGGCCCTATATTCCTATGGGCCCCATGGGTCGAGGAGAGATTGTGTTTTCTGCCGTTCTGCTCGATCTCCTTTCATCCTGAATGCATTGTCACTTCCACCCCGGGCCTGCCCATATCTACGCGATACCTAGACAATAATGTGCCCCGACAACGCTCGCTACTCTCTCATGCGGCCGCGGCTTCCGCCTACGTCGTCGCTCCCTCGACAACGTCACCGCTCCTGCTCGATCGTCGCGCTTCCTTCCCCCAACACATGCCCCGCCGGTGGCGACTCTAGACTTGAAACTCGGGGTGGGCCAAAAAGAGTATCACTCATCCTATTTCTCAACTTATTCTTCATAAAGGCCATTGCTAAAAAAAGCTCTTACAACACTTGTTGTCGCGACCGATAGAATCAATATCAACTTAATAAGAAAGTATACCAAATCATAAACAATATGCCTCTTTGTTTCAACAAGCTTAACCGAGAGGTCAACAAGATTACTTATGCCTTGGAAGCTATCATCTCTTCTCATGTCATCAATATAGTTATCAAGTTGCATTTCAAGTCTTATCAAATCCGAGGTTGAGAAATCATTGGGATAAAATTCAGCAAGCCTACGTACCTTCCGTGAATCAAATGAAGAAAAGGAATTTGAAGGATTCAAGGCCACCATACAAGAAAGTAATTCCATATTTACCTCATCACATCGAGTATCAAGCTCTTGTATGATTTGATCAATGATGCCAATATAAATTTCTCTTCTAAAGCGATCATCATTTGTTTGGATTGGATAATATCGAGGTGATATTCCAAAAGGCACATAATTAGCATCCATTGCAGGAACTTGAATGTTATGTTTGTTGCAAAATGAAGTTAACCTTTTAAAGGAATGGAACCCACCCATCTGCCCACAATTGTTGCATTCTATTCTTTGCCACATCAACAAGTGAGAGTGCTTGAGAATATCTTGGTCTCTTCTTTGTAAGCACATAGACAACTCATTTGTGTAACCAAGAAATGTAACCATCAAGTGTGCACTGAAAATAAAGTCAAATGATTCCAATACCAAAATAGTAGCTCGTATCTTTGGCCACTTAGACTTTTATGCAGGACCATCACCAAGAAGAATGAGAACATCAAGGACGGCGAGATACATACTAATAATGTGGAGAACAATTTTGTAATGAGAGCCCTATCGTGTATCACTCGAAGATTAGCACTTCGAAGCATATCATGACGCTTGCAAGAAGTACCAACAACACTTAGCAATAGAGATACTTGACCAAAGAACCACTCGCACTCCTCATTTCCCTTAGAAAACACCTACAACAACCAATTGGAGCTGATGTGCATAACGGTGAATGTAATAAGCTGAAGGTGACTCTTTCATGAATAATGCTTTGAGCCCTTTAACTTCTCCTCTCATATTGCTAGCACCATCATAACCTTGCCCACGGATTTGAGATAAAGTAAATCTTGAATTGTAGACTTAAGTGTTAAGGAAGTTGTACCCTCTACATGCACAATTCCAAGAAAGTGTTCACATGGCCTTCCCAACTTATCAACACACCGCAAACAAACAGCTAGTCGTTGTTTATGAGAAATATCGGTTGCTTCATCAGCTAGAATGCAGTAGTGTTCGTCACCAAGCAATAATTTTGTTTCTAGTTAGAATGGCACAACATTGAATAATTTCTTTCTGAATATCCGAACAAGTCAAGGTGCAATTACCAGGAACATTCTTCAAAACATACTTATCCACTTCTTCATTATTTGAGGCAAACCATTTCAAAAGCTCAAGAAAATTCCCTTTATTGTTAGATTCTTCACTTTCATCATCCCCATGAAAAGCCAATCCTTGATTCAAAAGGAACCTCAAACATCTAAGTGAATAAGTCAACCGAATCTTGTAAAGTCGCCTCTCTTCACTTTCAACACCCACCATCACATCATCAATTTGTGCACCAGGAGTCAAATAAGAATTGTATCTCTCTTAGGCTGCATTGTGTGCACTACCAACTTTACCCACATGCTTACCTAGTGCATCCTCTCTATGCCAATTTCTCCATCAACCATTAGTAAATGCAGTATCATGACCCCCTTTCATAAATAAAAGACATACAAAGCAAAATGCGGCATCATTTTTGATACTATACTCAAGCCAATGATATTTGTGAAGCCAAAAGAGATTGAATAACCAATCTATAATGCCACCTTTTCTTTTCACAAATTCATGTGCATAAGGTTTAAATGGCCCTTTCATAACATATGCTCTTCGAATTGCATCTTGATTTTTAGGAGGGTAACTTACAATGGGCAATCTATCTGCGGGATCTTGTGGAAGACGATCCGGATCATAAACCGGTGGCACTACCGGCGGTGGTGGCAGCAAGGGTGGAACTGAAGATGAAGCATGTGTGCTGCCCTCATGTTCTTGTGCTTGCTCTTCCTCGTTAGTCAACTGGACCGAAGCCACATTGTCTCCACTTATTCTTAAGGCATTGGTAGAGGGAATCGATGGTCCATTTTCTCCACTTGAACCATGAGTTGTAGCATCCGTCGAGGGACCGAAGGCGAAGATGAACCA
Organism: Chloris gayana; assembly: GCA_031894775.1. Lineage (NCBI taxonomy): Eukaryota > Viridiplantae > Streptophyta > Magnoliopsida > Poales > Poaceae > Chloris > Chloris gayana. The sequence goes on along the minus strand of JAUNZO010000885.1, from coordinate 177,683 downwards.
CTTTTTTTGCTGCAATTCTCCGAAAGGGGATGCAATATCTCCACCTCTCTTCGTATTTCACTAATCTGCAATACAACAATCCAATTGCAAAGAAAAATTATAAGGGTTGAAATTGAATAAATGTGTGGCTTGACATTTGAGGAATAGAGGAAGAATGGAAGACAGAGGGCGAGTGGTAGACCAAGCGACCGGCACTCAAGCAAGGCTGCCGCCGTGCTCCGGCTCCGGCCCGTCGTGCGGCCGGCACGCCACCGAGCCACCGCGTGTCTACGTCGTGCGCCCCCACGCACCGCTCGCGCACGGCTCCCGGATGGCCGCCTACTCACCCGATCCCGAGCTAGGGCGCCCAATCCCGCAACGCAAGTCACCGAGTCCGCCGACCGCCGCCACGCCCTGTCGCCGACGGCCAAACTGCTCTTCCGCTCCGGCGCACTGAATGCAATCCTAGCCTAGTGCTCGCTTTTTTTCCTTCCCTAACTCTCCTGGCGGATGCGAATGGGAGGCACGACACGGGGCGCACTCGTGCTCGAGCCATGGAGGCATGGTCGCGGTCTCCGAATTAGGGTTCTTTGCTGGCCAACAAAATCTAGGGGTGTGTTGTGGCCCACCCGATAGACTTGCCACTATGCCCTGCCGGCCTCTCCGCCTCCTGTGGCCGCTCCCCGGACGTCGTGCTCGTTCAAGCAATCTTGGACGCCGGTGGACTGGCGGTGGGCGGACGAGTGGCTAGGCAAAACCGGGCGAGCAGGGCGGTGAGCGGCTCGGGGAGGCCGTGGCGGTCGAGGTGCTTAGACGTCGGGAGGGCAGGCCTACGTCGAGCGGGCGATGGGCGCCGTTGGGGAAGTTGCCATCAACGAATGCGGCAGATACCGAAGAGAATTGTGAGGAGAGAAAAGAAAATAAAATAAAAATTGTGGGACCCACATTTGAGACGAGGTTAGAATTGGAAGCCCTCCGAGAATTTGGAGGGCATGAAAAATGTGTACACATTTAAAGGGCCAGCTGGAGTTTAAACTTTTGACTGGGACTCCAAATTATGAGCCTCATTTAGAGTCCTTCCCTCGAGATGATAGCCCATGATGCCCATTCCGAGTCATCTATTATAGTGTCCTCCGAAACGGGACAAGGGTTCCACTCATGATTTGTTGCGACAATAATACCAACTCTTTTCATATGGCCTTGATGCTACTTAATTGCGAAAACAATCGGTATCACGTACGTGAGAAAGCACCGGCTCCCGCGCACCCCCGTCCTCTTTGACTGCATGTGGGCCCGTGCTCGCGACAATATTCCTCTTCCTCCTTAAGCCACCTCGCGTTCTGCTGCCACCATCACTCTTGCTCCGTCAACGGCACCAACTCATAGGATCAAGTTAAGGGTTCGGATTTCTTGGGAGATTCATCTCCCCTAGGCCATGGAAGTCGGGAAGGAGGCCCGCCCGGCGGTGGGTGGTGGTGCGTGGGTGCGGTAGAGAAGGCGTCGGCGGCGGTGGGAAGGGCAGGGCGAGGCGAGGCGGTTAGATGAGTTAGCGCGATGGCGGTTGGCCGATCGAGTAGAGAGGTGGCAAGGTCGCCGCAGGCCGAGTGGTGGTTGCTAGTGGGGTCGTCATTGCGGACGGGCGGTGGAGGCACGATGGCTGGTGGTTTGGAGGGCGGCGAGCGAGGCGACGGGAGTAGGTTGCAAGCGAAGACCACCATTCTAGGACTGTAGTGGTGTTCGGCCGGTGTGGGGCAAGTCTTGTTATATGCTCCTCCGTCCATTCGACATTCAACAACGATCGAGTGAAATTTTAGGTCGTTTATGCACAAGCCTGCCTTACCGTTTATGCTCGTCGTGCCGTTGCCAAGTCGGCTACTTTGTACTTGTGTGCACAAAAGGATTTGTACCCGTGTCAGCGATGTCCTCGAGAATCCGGTCGAATTGTAGTCAACATAGTATTACCTCCATCCGGAAATATAAAGATTTGTTGACTTTTTGACATACGTTTGACCATTTGTCTCATTTTAAAAAATTAAAATAATATAAAATAAATAAGTTAGACTTAAAACATATCTAATTATATTTTTATAAATATTTTAAATAAGACAAATAGTCAAATATAAAATATGAAAGTCAATAAATACTTATATTTTCAGACGGAGGAGTACGGCGGAACGGGCAAACGGAAAAAGGAGTCTTGTGGTTTGCCTAGTTGGCTTACATGTTTGAGCAGGGCAAGTTAACCTGAGTCGAGCATCTTCCATGTTGTAGTGCGGTGTCACACTCCAGATTGCCTCATGTGGTGTCAGGTTCCGTGTGAGCGAACAGCTGTTGCTTTGAGTTTCGTGTGATTTCATTTCACTTGTATTAGGGACTATTTTTCTTCTCTCCTCTATATTTTCTCTGTACCAAATTATATGTCATTTTGTTTTTACCAGATTAGTTGAGCATTCTATGAATCTAGCCACCTTAAAACACCTTTAGAATGATAAATAAACTAAGACGGAGAGAATATGATAGCATACTGGTACTTAGTCGAGCTTTGAAAAATGATCAGGTGACTGAAACCAGGGACTTCATAGCATCACGAGTTGGATACGAAATGATCATACATTTAGATTTAACCTTGTTTAAGTACTGAACCACGACCTAAACACTCCTTAATGAGGGAATATATCACGGTGCCAGGACCCAGGAGAAGGTCGCCGGGGCATATTGAACTACTCAGGTCCTGCATGCCCGTGGGTGAAGTGAAACCAATTCCCCGCGTGCCTTGCCCCTGCGAGACGGCGGCGCGCCAGGTCGAGTGCACGAGCTGCCCACTCGCCAGACGCCAAAGTTAGCGACCAGCAACGCTTCCTTTATTTATTTTTTCTTCTTCTTTTTGGATTGCGGCGAGCGGACGTGTAGGAAGAAAATGGCTTTCCATTCTTGAAGACGACGACCGAAAGAAGTTCACATGAGCGCGCGTGGATAGAAAATTCCGTGAACATTTCTGGCGGGCCGTCCTCATCTAGAAACACCAAAGTACTAGTACACGCGCGGATCGGATGGATGGGGATGCGTACCCCTTCACCACGCCACGACCAGGAACAAATAGTAGAAGGAAGCTCAAAAAGCTAATTAAATTGAGCGCGGCATCGACAAGAAAATCAATCCTCGGGGGCCCAGAAAGCTCTCCTCGTTATCCTCCTCTTGTCGGGGACTCGCTGAAGCACGTGGGACTAAACTTGTGGTCCCGTCCGTGGAGCCAGCGCACGAAAAAGGACGACCAAGCCCAGCTGCCTTTTGCCCGGGGACGAAAAACGTATGAATATCATTGTGCTTGTTTGGACCACGCCACGCCATTGTTGCTCGAAAACGGTAGGAGGCATCGCAAAGGAAGATTCAGAGTTAGGCTGCGGTTATCCATGGCTTTCAGACGTTTGCTCTAAGTCTCAAGCTGTCGGAAAAACGAGTTACGCTCGAAATGGAAGTCTTGTGCCGGCTCTCGCATCCGCAACGGTCAAGGGCAGTTCTCGGTGGATATATTACTACGTTGAGCCTGCCTGCAAAAAGAATCATCTTCAATTATCGCCAATTTGTTTTTTTTTCTTTGACATAACTACCTCAGCTATGCGCTCCAAAGGAAGTAGTCAAGGTGGAGCAAGGTAACACTTACTAGAACCGGACTCACGACTCGCATGTCCCCTAGGGTTCCATCATTGCTGCCGCCCTCAGGCCTCCCCTCCACTCTCTTCAGCGACCTCGTTGGCGGCAAGAAGGAGAGGGAAGCCCCCTCCCCCCTCCTAGATCTAACTCTAGAAGTAGAACTAGTTGCCCTCCGAGATATTGCAGCAGCCCTTGTGCCGCCTTTCCTCCCTCCGGATCCAGATTGCCATCGTCGTTGTTTTCGAGCTTCTACTCATCGCCGATAGCTTTCAGTCCATTGGTGATCTTCCTGAGCCGGAGGTGAGCTTCAATAAAACTACCAATCCTTCCCTTCATCCTAATCCGCAACCCACCCAATCCCCATCCGCCTCCAACCATCATCGGCTCTCCCTTCCATCACCCACCTCCCCTCCTCCACCACCGAAGCGGTGCCCCCACGGTCCGTACCCTTTAGATCCACGTCGGAGTGCGACGGATCCGGTGGTGGCCATGTCGGATCGGGAGTGTCGGCCGTGTCCGCCCGGATCGGCCTCACCTCGCCCGGCTCCGGTCCCGCCCCACTTCCCCGCCCTCCGGTTGGCTCCTCCGCTCCACCCCGGTGTAGTCCGCTTCAACCTCCACCGAACTTGTCCGACCCGGTGCCGGTCATGTTCGCCTCTGCACCGACTCCTCCAGGAAGCTAACTTCGTGCCTCGGTGGTTCCAATCCGGTGGGGCTGGCTCCCCTCGTTGCATGCCCGGACCTCGGGATCGCCAACCGTGGCGGCGCCGTGGGAGACCACCTCGAGCTACCACCCATCACCGCCACCGGATCCGAGCCTCCCAAGTGCGGATCCATGGAACTCCGCACTAGATCTACGAGATGCACCAGCCCGTTGCAAATGGTGTCGTGGTTGGTAAGACGTATTTTTCTGGCATTTCCGGGGACAATTACATGGCCATGGTTGTGTCCCTCACGTCTTGCAACCAATGGTGGACATGGAATTGTCCATAGGGTACTTCAATCTGCTGCTACTTTGAAGAAATATGTTCATAGTTGTGGCAATGCTACTGTTAATGTTCGGGTTGATCATGCATTGTCGTTGATCTCTAGATTTGACATTCACAAGCATGTAACCACATGCTTGAAGTCCGATGAAGCTCATTCCAGATTTACAACTCCATGCAATGAATCCTCCGAGTACAATTTCTGGTCAGCCATATACACGACCGTTGTCTGTTCTATTGAATTGTACGCGCGAGGACTCTCAATGCTTTCATCGTGGTTATTCGGCAATCAAGTGCCAAGGCCTAGCGTTCTCGAGGAAAGCATCACTTGTGCATCTTTTCTTCGCATAGTTCAATCGTCATTACGAATCTTTGCTGCTCTTTTTCAGTAGCTAGTAAGCTAAGCGTTGTGTACTTTGGGACTGCGTTCCCAAATTTATCTAACGTGCTTTCTTTGAATTAATATAAAGCCTATTATAGAAAAGAAAACCGAAGTAGTCAAGGTCGTCGCCTCACCGATCCCATCCGACCACTGCCACCACCACCGCCCGTGCCGAGAGATGCTCTCGCTGCATGTCGGACCCCACCTCCATGTCAGCGGTCAACCCTCTGTCGACTATTCATTTCACGGCTACGGACCGGGCCCGGGCCCGGCGGCGACGTCACCCGCGTGACGTCGAGCAGCCGGTCACGGCCGCGGCTTGATTACTTCACCTATCGGTACTCGCCGATGGCCACTCATCGAACGCGCACGTTCTTGTCGCTGTTTTTCTTCGTGCGGAAAATGCCAAGAGAGGGGGCATAAACAACGCGCTCCCGAAAAGAGGACGGGGCTCGCGGTTGCGGCAGAGCTTTTTTTTGGCCGCTTCGCTTCCCTCGGCCACAGCTTTGCCTTTGATTCTTCTCCTCTTCCTCCTCTTGAATTGAAGAATCCCAGTCCAGTGGGACTGGGAGTGCTCTCTGCTGTCGAATCCGCCGTCGCAGCTGTAGTTTCAGGTGCTTGAGACTTCTTCTTCTCCAATCCGATAGTTCCTGCTTCTTTTGTTGTCCTGCGAATTTGCCGCTTCCAGGCTCTGACGACTCAGAAAATTCCAAGCTTTGAAGCACATCCTGTCCCACAAATATCTCTCCCACACAAAGCTTCAATCATTTGGGCATGTGGGAATCCTTGCTATTTTGGGGGCCTTCCGAAGCTCAGATTTCTGTTTCCTGAAGAAGCCGCCGTGACCTTCTTCTAGAACCTAGTCCGCGAATGGAGACCTCCACCATCAGCTTCTCCTCCCCGTCCCCGCCGCCGCCGCCGCGGGCCACGCCGGCCGAGCTCGAGGCCGTCAGCCTCCGCCGCCTCAGCGACAACCTCGAGCGCCTCCTCGACCCGGCCTTCCTCAGCTGCGCCGACGCCGAGATCGTCCTCGCGGCGGGGCCGGGCCAGGGCGCCGCCGTCGGCGTCCACCGCTGCATCCTCGCGTCCAGGAGCGCCTTCTTCCTCGAATACTTCGCCGACGCGGACCACGCCGCGGCCGCAGGCGAGAAGCTGCGGCTGGAGCTCGCCGGCCTGGTCCCCGGCGGCAGCCACATCGGCCGCGACGCGCTCGTGGCCGTGCTTGGGTACCTCTACACGGGGCGGCTCAAGCCGCCGCCGCAGGAGGCGGCCGTCTGTGTGGACGACGGGTGCGGCCACGAGGCGTGCCGCCCCGCGATTGACTTCGTCGTCGAGTCCACGTATGCCGCCTCGGGCTTCCAGATCTCCGAGCTTGTCTCACTCTTCCAGGTAATACTTACTGCAACTATTCCAGGAAATTTCCGACGATACTGCAAAGCATCTACAGCTGGACACTGCATTTTTATCACTGCGTAGACCAATAACATCCACTTTCTTTTTTTTTTTGCACTATTAGCTCATAATGATTCTGGTTACAATGAAGAATTGCCACACTGACCATGCCACTCTTATGCTGCAGCGCCGCCTCTCTGACTTTGTTAACATAGCCCTGGATGAGGATGTGGTGCCGATCGTTCATGTTGCTTCCACCTGCCAGCTTCAGGACCTGCTCAATCAGTGTATCCAAAGGGTTGCGATCTCGGCGCTCGATAGTCGCTACCTCGAGAAGGAGCTTCCATGGGATACATACAGCAGGATCAAGGAAATCCGTGGGAGCACGTTTTCTGATGAATTGGATAATGTAATTCAGGACCCTGAGCATGAGAAGAGGGTTAGGAACATCCTCAAGGCACTGGATTCTGACGATGTTGACCTTGTTGACATGCTCCTAAACGAGTCCGCAGTCACACTGGATGATGCATTCGCCGTACACTATGCCGCAGCCTACTGCGAGCCCAAGGTGTTGGCGGAACTGCTGAAGCTGAACTCTAGTAATGTGAACCTCAAGAATAACAGTGGATACACGCCGCTCCATATGGCCTGCATGAGGCGAGAACCGGACATCATTCTTTCGCTTGTGGAGAGGGGAGCATCTGTGTTGGAAAGAACACCTGATGGACGTGATGCTCTTACCATCTGCAAGAGATTAACGAGAGAGAGAGACTGCAACAAAAAGCTGGAAAGGTACGAGGAGAAAAGCAAGGCTTACTTGTGTATTGACATCTTGGAGCAAGAACTTAAGAGGAAATCCTTCATCTTGGACCCAATTTCTATCGAAGAGTCCATTGCCACACCCTTGTTGGTCGATAACTTTCACATGAGGCTCATAAACTTAGAGAACAGAGGTTTGTATATACTCCCTCAGGTCTCAAATACATTTCAGTTTATTTAGGCTCATGCACATATCTTAAGGAATTACAATGTCGTCTTTTGATCAGTTTTGCCGATCTTGATTATTACTCACCCGTCTCTCTAGCACTACCAATCTACCATGAAGCACCCAATAGGCGCATTTTCCCAAAAACAAAACAACTACTATTAGTGAACCAAATCAACTTCCGAAATGGGTATTTACTATAGATTGGAGAAGTGAATCCTATATTGCTTTATCATTCATCCTTTGGTCTTCATGGACAAATTTTAGGATATGCAATAGTGCCTACAGATTTTAGTTCATGTTGTACCACTTACGCTTTGGTAGATAGTGTCTTCAGAATTTGGTCATCTCCTAAGTTAAAAAGCAATGTTTTTAGAAATAATCATTGCCCAAACCTTTTGAATACCATGTCGATAAATATCAGTTCCTGAGTGTTTCTTTTCTTAGAAGTAATTTGCTCTTTTGAATACCATATACACAGAGGGAATCTAATGCTGCTGTAAGTATTGCTGGGCATGAGCTGCTGCTTGGCCCCTTTCCAGTTTGAAAATAAAACATGTTACTATGAGAATCATTATTGAAGTCTAAATTCATGTCTACACAGTTGCCTTTGCAAGAATATTCTTTCCCTCAGAAGCCAAGCTTGTCATGCGCATAGCACAAGCTGATTCAACTCAGGAGTTTGCCGGCATCACAAATTTCAGTAAGCTGAAGGAGGTTGATCTGAATGAGACCCCCACAATGCAGAACAAGAGATTGCGTGAACGCCTTGATGCCTTAACAAAGACAGGTGCTGTCAATAGATATATGTGCTCATTTGCAAAGTAGTCATGCATATATACTAAGATTCTTCAACACTTATCTTTCAGAGTAACTAATGCATTCTACCTCCACTTCTTCTTTGACGCGGTATTTTTTATTTATGCAGTTGAGCTGGGGAGACGATACTTTCCACACTGCTCAGACGTTCTTGATAAGTTCCTCAACGAAGAATCAACCGATTTGATCTTCCTTGAAACTGGCACATCTGAGGACCAGCAAGTCAAAAGGATGCGCTTTTCTGAACTCAAAGAGGATGTGCGCAAGGCCTTCACAAAAGATAAGGCGGTCGCAGCCATAGCTTCCTCAGCATCCTCATCTTCGTCTCCAAGGCCCGAAGGAAGGGGTAAACAAGGCTGTAGGAGATCAAAGCCATCACGGTGATTGCGGGAGTTAAGTGCAAGATGTTGAGCACGCATGACCTCTATTGAAATGGGAAAGAAAGGCCTGTAGGCTGTTTGAGGACACCTAGTGCCGAAAGGCAATCCCTGCTTCAAAAGAATTTCCTTAGATGTTGTGCATTGACACATGACCCCTGATTCAGTAGATAATTTCCAAGTGCTGATTTTCAGTTTTGCAGTCACTCTAGCTATCACACATGTTAATATTTGTTTTTGCTGGGAAATGGAGAATTGGTCTCAATAGATAGATTTATGCCCTTACAGAAATAGTTGTATTCTTGTTCTTATAAGAAATAGTACAAGCAAAAGTATGACTCAGTGTTTGAACGTGACAAGAATTGTTCTGTCATACAGAACACAAGATTAGTCCGCTAGACCGCTAGTTTGTGTCTAGAAGAATTTGACAAGAATTGTTCTGTCATACAGAACACAAGATCAGTCAGCAGAAAGGAACGCAAAGTTGTCTCTTGTTACTGGACATGTATGAATTGAAATGGTGAGATCACCAATTTGAGCACTCTTGCAGACGGCAGTGAATTGCTTGCTGTAAGGCCAAATTTGAAGATGCTTGTGGGAGCAGCCGAGCAGAGCAGAGCGGCTGTATTAGCAAAAGTTGCCTATGGGTTCGTAGCTGCTCGGGACCAGAAACAGAAACAACTTTTTGCTGCGAGTGCTTGGATTCTCGCCCAAAGAAAGGGTGTTATTAGCAGGAAGCAAAATGGGCCGGGCCAGGTTGACGACCACCTGCTCCGTTCATATTTCTTTTCGAAAAAGAACACCACATTCTCGTTGACCACTTAAGCCGCATGACTCCGCGTTTTTGTTGCTGTACATTTCGTAGCGCTACGTGTCATGCAGGTATGCATAATTCTTGACTCCGACGAATAAAGATACACGTTCCCACTGGCGTGGAAAATGACCTCCAATATATGGACGCCATGCCAATCTCTCATTTCCCGAGCTCCGTCTCTGTCAACGTGAGCTGTTGCCCGGCATGTTCGCTGACCGGCCGGCCGGCCAGGCCATGTCTCCGCGTTCAAGAAGGCATGGGCGTTTTTGTTTATGCGCGTGGCGCGCGCATGTTCTGCTTGGTTTACGCTGCCGAGGAGAGACAGCACCGACGTGCCTGTCTGCATCTTCGCAGGTGTCCAGCCAAGTACCAGCTCCCAGGACGATGGGCACGGCTGTTGGCTGGCCCCGTGATGACCTGCCCATTTCACACCAGCACCTTGGTGCCACTACCCTCGTGGGGCAGGGCCGGAGTCCGCTCCCGTCACATGCTCCCTTGGTTTTTATATCTATAATAACATAATAAGATGATTATTTTTCCTCATTTTCAATCCAATGAATATAATTTGTACTAGGATTTGCATTGTTATTTAACTTTATAAAATCATGTAACATGTAGATAAAGAAAAAAATTATGTTAATGAGTAGACTATAGAAAAAAATTATACCATTTTGATCTAGTGATGTAGCCGAGGGGCAGATCTGGAATTTATGGTGGCTGTTATACTTAACTCGTGAGCACGATTGTGTTAAGCTTGACATTGGGTGTTGAAACTTGACAATGGAAAACGCGGAGTCAGGGTAAAGTGGAAAAGGATCGGTTAGAACGATGTTGTGTTTGACTGTCGATTTTTTCTCTACCCTTATGTCAAGGTTCTTTGCCAAATCTCAGAGATGAAAAAGGTTATAAGTTGGCTGCACTTTCAACGGGAAAGAAGCTTTACTAATTTGTAGTGAATGCTGGAGTGCAAAGTGCATAAATTAAATGGCACAGAATATTAATGTACATACACAGACATGAGTTGATAGGTCGTCAGGTGCGTTACACAGAATCGCAAAGCGCCAGAAAACAACATTGAGGACCATTTATTTGATGGATTCCAGGAATTGGAAAAGGGGGAATGGGCACAAAGTAGTCTTCCACGACGGTGGAGTTCGTGTGTAAATTCATTTGTAATACCTATGTGAAAAGCTGTGTTTGTATTAAGAAGAGAATCAATCTATCTATTATATAAATATTTGAAATTACCACATTAATCGGAGAAAAAAAGAAATAAAAATTACCCACCACTGCCATTATGAAAAAACTATGCTAAAATACTCTTATATTTACTTTATTATTACCCACCATTGCTCTTTTTAGAAAAAGATTAAAAGTTATGCATGCTTTGCTTCAATAAGAAAAGAAACAATGCGATAGGGAAAAGAATTTGTGAGATGAAAAAACAATGAGATAAAAAAAGAAACAACATCCTTATATATTTAAGCAAGAAATGGAGCCACCACGTTCGCTCTTAATGCCTAGAAATTACCACATTAATTGAAGAAAAAAAGAAATAAAAATTATCCACCACTGCCATTGTGACAAAAAATAGACTAAAATACCCTGATGTTTACTTTATTATTACCCACCATTGCCCTTATTAGAAAAAGATTAAAAGTTATGCATGCTTTGCTTCAATAAGAAATGAAACAATGCAGTGCGAAAGAAAAAAGAAATTGTGAGATGAAAAAACAATGAGAAAAAAATAAACAACATGCTTGCATATATCATTCCAAAACAAGATACACTGAAACAATCGTGAGATGAAATAACAATGAGATAAAAAAAAACAACATGTTTGCAGATATCATTTCAAAACAAGCAATGATATACTCAAGGCTTTCGCCATGTCCACCGCAGTTGCCTCCAACCTCCATCAATGCCAACTTGAAGCACCCCATGCAAATAGACCGTTGAATCCTTCATAGATTACTTGAGCTTCTTACCATAATATTCATGTCCCTTTTGTCAAAATTTCCTTTTAAGTCATGTTGAACTTCAAGGCTCCAGATATCATCCACTAAAATAGGAATACCCAGGGGTCTAGGTCCTATTTCTCAGCAGAATGACAAGTAATGATATTTATCTATGACGGACACTAATATAGACAACATTTAAGAGATAGAGTAGCCGCAACGGACCCATATATATCATTTCTTTGTGAGTAGCCATTCTCGTCGTAGAGCAGTACAAGGAGATCATTGTCGCAAACAGTAATATATATACAACAGTGTACCAATATGTGTTCGATCAAATTATCTACCATTAATAGGCTACTAATGATATTAAAGTCTGATTGGTTATATATAAACTATCCACTGTTAACATTGCAAAAAGATAGATTATAAACTAATCCTATGTATATTTTTAATACTACTCACCCTTGCCATTATACAATTTTATAAATTAAGTAATGATCCAAAAATTATAATGTTCTAAGAAATATAAATAGTGATGGTTAGATTGCTAACATTAGCAGTAGTAACATGTGGACCAATCCTGCACATGCCATAGATTGGAGGCTAGCAAGGAATATAGTAACATGTGCACCAAGCCAGCACATGCCACTGATTGGAGACTAACAAGAATACTAGAAATTATTTATTCTAGACGATGATTGTATTATATTTTTCATGCATAACTGTTTTATAGATAAATTGTTAAAAAATGGGAGGTAAGAAGGAAAAATGAGAAAAGATCTGAATACTCGAGATCAACCATTATACTATATTATAAAACTTGATAATTTGACTAATACAAGTTAAAAGTGCAATATTCAAAGAAAATTATTCCCAATGAAGCGCAGGTAGGTTACCTAGTTTTGTAAACTAGTATGGCCACCCGTGCATTTGCCGGCTAGATTTACGATATTATTTAATATATTTTATACTATTGTATAAGTTTAACATAGTTTATTATTATTTATTTTGTCAACATCCCTCAGTTTTGTAAAGGGTAGAAACAGATTGGAGAATTTCTCAACATCCCTCGATATGAGTAGAAGATGAGTCCTCATTTATATCTTGGATGGTGTCTTAATTAACATAATGTATTTGATTTCAAACGTGCCATGCTAAACAACCAAAATATGTCATGGTAATAAAAAGAATGTTTCGTGCTTCAAATAAATATTTTCAAGAAAACAGATCATGCTAAAATTAAGGGATTGTGCCACTCTAGCTCGACATATAGTGATGTATTTTTATAACGGTGTATTTAGAAGTAGCAATTAACTGTATTTTGGATATTTTGATTATACCAAAATTTAGTTATTTTGGACTCATAATGATATGGTGGGTACATTAGAAATAAGAATTAGAGATATTTTATCAATTTTACATTCTGAATTTAGTTATTTTCTGGACATGTAATGGCATGACCGGTCACTTAGAAATAGATCTTTCTTGAAAGATTCTTTTGGTTATTTTTTATTATTCCAAATTTGGCTTTTTTAATCATAATGGCATAGTGCGTAATTAAGAAATAGGAGCCAATGGGTTTTCCTTGTAATTTTATTATCCCGAATTTAGCTATTTTTATGACTCATAATGGCATGGTGGGTAATTTAGAAACAAGTGTCAGGGGTATTTTGTCTATTTTTTATAATCCTGAATTTCGTGACTATTTTTTCAGAATGGTGGGTAATTTTTTCATATTAAGTGCTCTTTGTCTATTTTTTATAATTCCGAATTTACCTAGTTTATAAATATTTATAAGGGGTTTTATGAATATTTTTTTATAATGGCAGTAGTGGGTAATGTTCTCTTCTTATTTTCTCAGATTAATGTGAGAATTTCTAGGCCTTGAGAGCGAACGTGGTGACTGCGTTTCTCGGTCAAATACATATATAATAGATTTGTAGTGGAATAAAACATGGTTCCAATATAATTTTTTTCTTGTTTTTTGTGAGTATGCACATCTGAATCTTGCAATAGTTCCTTTTTCAAAACTTTAGATATTGACCATATGATGGACTAGTTTGAGACTCTTCTTTCAAAAACAAAACTATCATGCTCACTTTACAATCTCATTCGCTGCGTAGGCGCGAAGCTTCACAACAAACAAAGGTTGTGGCAGCAGTAATTTAAGATGGGTGTTTCGTTTCGTTCATCACAACCGATCTTTTAAAGGGTCTGTCAAGAAAAATTCTCTTGTGACAAAGAAAAATTCTCTTAAAAAGTAAAATTTGCTAATTTTTCGGTTACCTTTTTCAGTCACTGAATGTTGATCTAACCACTCAAAATTTGCATTCACCTACGACAAAGAAAAATTCTCTAAAAAACAAAATTGATCCACCTAAGAACTACTTTTTCCGGGCAATACAATTTCTTCGTTGTAGTAATATATCTTTTTCATTGTTCCAGTTATATACTTTAATTATTCTAAAAATTTAACTTAACCAAATGCAAAATTTTAGTTAAGAGAAAACTAGCAAATCTGAATTTAAATGTGCATCGCTATGGATTGTGAGATTGGGCTCCCTGGTCCGAGAATCATTGATCATGGGGTTCATTGGATCAACGTGCGTTGCAAGCCGGACAACCACAATGTATATGGACTATCCGATCCATATAGATGGCCCCCTTGCCGAGTAGTTCATAACTTTTGACATTGTTACAATGTGATAGACCATAAGATCATCCAATTCCAAATAAAAAATATAGTTGAGATCCAATAGTATGTGAGAAATGAAGGCAAAAGCGTATGAGAGATGAAGATAAGTATTTTTTATTCACTATGGGTAGTCCATAAGCTTATGGATAGCTTGTGTTATGGACTGCTATATGGACTACTTCCACAATGTGAGCAGGTATCAATTAATATATTTTATTCACTATGGACTGCTTTTGAAGCACATTGCGGTTGCTCTTACTTCTACCAACTGTTGCTCGTTATCGCTTCATTGACCGAACGTGGCAACGTAAAAATAGAGCTCGACTACAATTCTCATCCTCCGCCTGTACCATGCTGCTCCCAGTCTATTTTCTTGAAGGATCAGTAATTATCCACCGGTTAGCGAGAGTATCATTTTCCACACCACAAGCTATTCTCCCTTAATGTTGTTTGATCTGAGGTACGGTGAAATTTAACGGATCTGTTTATTTTGGTATTTAAGTGTTTTTAATGGGTAATAAAATCTTTCTTTTGATGTCTTGCTAATTCAATGTTTTGCCAGGAGCGTTCGGTGTAATTTCATCGATTTTTGGATTTCGATCGTATCTAAGATCCTATTTTTTTTATCTGGGTTGCTAACTCAATGGTAGAGTACTCGGCTTTTCTCACCGATCCGTTCGGTTGTTATATATCGAATTTGTTGTTAGATCATATGGAGAAGCTTTGTTCAATTCGTGGATGCTCTATGCCCAAGCTCTATGACTAAGTTGAGCGGTAATCAACATAGAAATACATCAAAGTTTTACTATATAAGTATTGCTGATATGAGTAAATGTCAAGACCGGGAGGCATATGCCCCCCTTGCTAGTGTTTTGCCAACGATAATTTTCAACTTTTTAGTGACAACGAGGTAGAGAGAAAAGAACTATAGAAAAACAATATCTATAACAAAATATCACTATGAGAATTCTAGTGTGAAGAAAATGACCATGGGAAAGGATGAACAATTGTTTGGTTCCAACAATCTTAATAAACTTTTTTGTTTAACTGACATTTTTAAATATCAAAAAAGGAAAATATTCAACATATTGAAAATTCCGTCAATGCTCGAGTGCAAACTGCATGAATGAATATCCACATATATGCCTATTTGGGTGGGAACACAAATGTAACTCACTAAATTGTAAAATATTTAAAGTTCTCAATTTTTTAGCCGGATTCAGTAATCGAAAGCGAGAGAATTACTCTAGAGGATGCATGCAAGAAATCATGCAAAGTTCTCAACATGTTTTTCAAAAAAACCTATTTTTTATTACTAAAAACAATAATAACACCCTTTTAAAAAGAGAAACATCGTGTGTTTGGAGTTGATCAAATACGTTTATACCGAGCCCTTTTTCATTTTCCTGCCAAGATTTTAATCCAATCTTAAATATAAACTAAATATTTAATTGAAGAAAATATTAGAAATTTGCACTTCTTTATGCTAAAAAGAGAGAGAAATGTACCACATAAATCACCCGAGCCCTGCGGACCATATATTTATAAGTGGAGCATTAGACTACCCCGGTTTACGAAAGAAGTTTCGTTGTCATGCTGACTCTAAGGCCACTCTCATTGTAACTTTCATAAGCATTAAATGAGACGTCACATCGACTAAAGTGATGATATGACAAGGTAATTATTATGAAAGAGATGAAATAAGTTTCATGGGAATAAAACTCATTTGGTGTTGTTTCATAGGTATGAAACTCTAATGAAACTCCATTGAGAACAAAAAGTTTCAACATATAGGGATGGCAATCCGGGTCCCGAGTGCGGGGCCCCGACGGGTTTGGCACCCGATGGGTGTGGGTGGACTTTTCCACCCGCGGAGCTCACTCGCACCCGCCCCGCAAAATAGCGGGGCGAGTGCGGGTTTCCTTCCCACCCGCGGGTGACCCGCGGGGCTTCGAATCTATCCATAATTGAGCTATACATATATTTACATCCAAATTTATACATATTTCGTATAATTTATTTACTTGTTGAACCTTTTCTTATGTTAGATATAAATATATTTTAAATTATGTGTTGATTTTAATTATAAATATATATTTATTGTGTTTATTATCTATTTTAATATGTACATGGAAGACCCGCGGGGACCCGCCACCCACCCGAAACCCGGCTGGTGCGGGCGCGGGTGTGAATTTCCACCCGCGGATGCGGGTGCGGGTGTGATTTTTCACCCGTTGCATATCTCGTCGCGGGTGGGCTTTTGCTCCACCCGCCCGTTGCCATCCCTATCAACATAACATATTTTGGTCAATCCCATTGCAACAAATACATGTTAATTTAATGCTACAACTTGTCTATGAAATCGTGAGATGAAATCGTGCATCGAGAGTGACTATTTCATCCACCAAATCATATCTCCAAATCGATGAGCACTCTTGGTAAGTGTGAGATAAAACTAGACACTGGGACTGGCCTAACACATCATTATCACTTTATGAGCTCCAAACTACTCCATAAATATCTTAGATCAGATCTTGACAATATCATAAACTTCAAAAAAAAAAAAAGGGAAACGTCGTAAAAGGGTCCACCGACATTGGCATTTTTCGATTTAGTGGAACTCACATAACTAGCTTTGCGGATCAGTCCGCGAATTTTTTGTGGGTATAGCCAAAAAAAAATCTAAAAATAAAGCGAGCAAAACGATAGCGGGAAGAAGAAAATCTGGGTCAATGTAGGTGCTTCCGTGGACTCCACGCAACCACCTCATCACCTGATCTGCCGGATTAGCTTGTGCGTGGAGCATGCTCCTGCTCTCTGCTTGCGATGATCATGATCTACACCCTACATAATAAAGCTGGTCCTAGAAATGAAGACGAAGACAAGCCACCGGCTGGTCCTCGTGTAGCTAGTGCCAAATGCCAATCACCAAGCGAAAGGAACACTCATATTTTTTGCAAGTACTTTTTGGGCCCGGGAAAAGTGGATAGTGCCGGTTCACATCAACTTAGCTTCATTTGTGAGATTTATTTGGCCCCGCCATTTGCATTGTTTCAAGCAAATAAAATCAATCAAAAGAAAAGTATTAGGGTTCATGCAACGCCAGATTGATTTACTACTTCATTTTGAAATTCAAACATTTACACTGTTTCAAGCAAAGATAATCAATCAAAAGCAAAGTATTAGGGTTCATGCAATGCCATATTGATTTACTACTTCATTTTGAAATTCATATTTGTATTGTAAACTCCCTCCATTCTTGAAATATCGACATTGCTTTGTAGCTCAATTTCACTCATTATTACCATAAAAGTGGCTATATTGATCATAATTCATAAAATGTAGAAGACAATACAAATATGCGCTGATATGCTGAAAATGTACTACCTCCATCTTTCATTTAAACCACTACTAATTGTTGAATTCACTGAAGCAGATAAGGTGCAACTTTCCAGCACGTTGCCTTGTCGCTCAAAAGCGTCGTTTAGTTCTTGCCAATGGAAGCTATGGCGTGATTGACATGCGGAAGCAAAGCATTGAAATGGCAATGGATCGGGAGTTGATGAGCAGATCAAAGGTGATCTTCGGCAGTGTTGCTTAATGATGATGCTTCTAACTTTTTATTGAGATCAATTTCGATAAACAATGATGAGGTAGTGAGGGCTCCACTGACCAGTAAGCTTGCTTACCTTCATAAGCATGGTTACCGGTTGGGGACATTTGACAAGCTTTGGTTGTGGAAACAGTGACAACTCTCTGAAGATGTATGTGAACCCATTCTCTACATTGAATTATAAACTTACTTGTCTAGTCTAATCGTAGAGAATACACTTTTTTGGACAAAAGTTAGCACTCTCTAGCGCACTCAAAATAACACGATATGGAGTCACTTCAAAAAATATAACTTTATAATGTTATTATGATTACCGGTTCTCCAACTTCAAATGTGAAGAGACTAGCATTGGCACAATAAAAATATTTAGTGTTTAGACTTTTGAATATAATATAGGAGGCATCGGCGAGTTTGTTACATTGCGGGAACGCAAGAAACTCATGCGTTCATCAAAGTGTGTCACGATTAATTGATTGCCATGAAGCCAACTCGGATAACCTACACAGGGGCTTAGTAAAGTGCAGCTTATCCAGAC
Organism: Chloris gayana; assembly: GCA_031894775.1. Taxonomy (NCBI): domain Eukaryota; kingdom Viridiplantae; phylum Streptophyta; class Magnoliopsida; order Poales; family Poaceae; genus Chloris; species Chloris gayana. The sequence continues at coordinate 159,494 of JAUNZO010000885.1, read as the reverse complement.
CAGCCTATCAAAGGAACCAAGTTTACCTGTCTACTACAGAGAAGGCAATGCCGATATTATGCTCTCACTTTTGTTTGGTTGAGATCCGCTAATTATGTGATTTTTTTTTGAAGAGAGATTATGTGATGGTTTGATGGACCATGGACGGACGGAGAGTAACAGAACAGCTGCTACCAATCACTGGCTCGAAATGACCATCCTGTCCTCACTCCCTTACCAGACTTTTCGGTTTGGCAGGCCAATGATTAGCGTCATCAACAAACCAGCTCTCATGTTATGTTAGCAAGAAAAAAAATTAGCAATCCCTCAGTCGATTGCCTACATCGTGCAAGTGTGTTTATTAAGGCACAGACTACTTTTAATCAAAATGGTTGTTGCAAATGTGGCAACCGCAAAAAGTTCGGATGGATGCGCAGCTACCTCCCCCATCCTGCTCGCCGCCAACGCCAACACCACAACAAGCGCACCAAGAAATGGAGCTGAGTCGCCTCCACCTCGCCGCCTCTCCCGTCCGCGCTTAGCTCAGCTGCGCCTCCACAGCTCGCACGCACTCTCCGTACCCAGCGCCAGGTACTACCTCCGCCCTGCCAGCCCCTGGCACAGATTGTCTATTGCTGTTTCTTGATTCTCTCGACTCCTATTCTTCTGGCTGGGGTTGAGTTGGCCCTTTCCCCCCACAGATCTTGGGTTTTCTTGCTCTCCTTTGGTTTGGGAGGATTCCCTTGTTCTTGGAGTCGTGTCGGTGGTGGTGTTTCTTGATTATGAAACGAGTGTATAGATGTTTTGACCTTTTGGTGGCAAGTAAGGTGCATTACCTTTGCGTAGGATTGTGGCGCCCGTAGTCTCAATTCGATGTTGCGGCGCGGGGAGATCTGCTTTTGCCACCGACACCGGGCTGACCTGCTTGCTGTATCTATATATGTGCCATGACCCATTAGTTGACTGGAGTTTGTCGGTGTGCTCATGGTGGGGATTGCTTAATGTTGTGGGGTTGGTTCTTGTACATTTTAATAGCAATCAAATTTCATATTTCTATGGGGATGTTCTGCCAGACTGATTGTTGTGGGGAAATGCTGCCCAGAATATAGATATGGCTCATCAATGAGCACAACATCCTCTTTTTTTTTTGGGGGGGGGCGGGGGGGGCTGACATAGATTTAACGGTTCGTGCGGTAGCATCGTTCGATGATGCACGGAAACCTAGCATAACACCTTTTGTTGCTAGGGAGGAGTTTGGTAGATACTCGAGGCACCACTAAATCCAGTTTTTCTATGGATGTAGGACTTTATCAGTGTTTCATTTCATGATGCAGGTACTATTTGATCTGTGAAGATGGCCATGACGGCTTATAAGTATCAGGCCCAGGCGTTGATGAGGGACTACCTGCTAGCAGATCCACTCGTTCCCTACACCTCAGTGCTCATTGGCATTGTCCTCTGCAAGATAGTAAGTTAATTTATCTGTCTGATGTCCATGTTATGATCACAAGTGCATTGGGTAATTGGCTTCATATGAATGTCGATTTGTGCTTCTGACTGACTTCTCTGTATAAAAAGGTCACCATCCTGAAAGCTTAGTTGCACCAGTATGATAAACAAAATTACCACTGAACTAAAATGAATTACATTGTCATGTCCGGAATGTTATCAAAGGCTAACAACCACAAATAGGACTAGTTGTTGGCTTATTAATGAAACGAAGACAAAAAAATCTTCTACATATTTATTGGTGTTGCATTCTTTCTCAGTCCTGGACCTTTAATGTAAATGTAGTTCTCATTCTCAGTGGTTTGACTTTCTCCAGATATCTCTGTTCAGTTATTGTACCATTGATAGTTTGATACTAACTGTAATTCTTTAATCACAAGCGTAGCCAGGACCCATTGGTGTTCTCCTTGGAAATATTTTAGAGGTCGTTACAGTTTATGTGCGGACAAGTTTTAGACAAGTAGTTATTTAAATCTCGGCGCCCACAGTTAGGAGCTGTTTTGTCCACTATATCCTCCATCTCAGATCATTTTCTGTCCTAAGTCAATTCATATTGTGTGCTTTAAGGATATAAAGCAGGAGAAAAGGCATCTTGTTGTATTCATTATCCTGATCATTTTATCCTTTGCTAACGAGTATCCTTTTATCATGACTTCCATATGGTAGGATATAATTGTCACCATATAGAGGCTGCTAACTTTTAGCATTTTTTGTGTCACTGAAGTCTGTTCTGAATTAGCATGTTCTATTCTTTTGTTTTTGACAAGTAGCATGTTTTCTCCTTTAGGCATATGATTTCACACGGCTACTGAGCTCCTTCTACTTCAAGGGCTATTCTTCATTGACAAAAATACAGCGCATCGAATGGAACAATAGGTCAGATTTTTGTCAGAGCTATTACACATATATTGGTCATGTCCTCATCTTTTCTTTTGAGAAATTTCATACTGACAACAAGTTATAAATTTTCAGGGGTATGTCCAGTGCTCATGCAATCTTTATCACGGCTGTGTCATTATATCTTGTCGTGTCAACTGATCTTTTCTCTGACCGCCTTAAGGGACCTATTACATTCCGTAATTCGATCATCTCCACATTTGCATTAGGGGTACTGAATCCCATTTTACCATGACAAATGACACTTTTTTATGATGTGTTTACCTTTATTTTTTACTGACAATTTTGATCTGTCCATATTCAGGTTTCTGTTGGGTACTTCATCACTGATCTTACAATGATCTTCTGGCTGTATCCTTCACTTGGTGGAATGGAATATGTAGGTGCCAGCATAAACATTGAAATTTATGCTCTAGCAAAATATTTGTAATGATTTTACCGTTTTCCCAATATAAGTTCACATTGCTCCAAAAGAATAAAAGGCAGCATGCTAGAAAGTTTCCGGTTACGTGCTTGGCTAGCATTGTTTTATGGTTCTTTGTTGCCATTTCAGGTCCTCCATCATACTCTTTCCCTAATTGCAATAGCTTATACAATGTTGTCTGGGGAAGGGCAGTTCTACACATATGTGGTTCTTATTTCAGAGACAACAACCCCAGAAATTAACATGAGATGGTAAGCAATTCAATAGTTTTTATTTATTCTGTATTTCTGTGAAGATACTTATTGATTATCAGTACTATTTGACTAATGTGCGCTTGTTCTTCTATTCTTTAAGGTTCCTTGATACTGCTGGACTAAAAAATCAAGTGCTTACCTGGTTAATGGCATTCTGATGTTTGTTGCTTGGTTGGTGAGTGAAATGCAAGTCTTGTAATATTTCATAGAGAAAATCCATGATTAACAACTAAATTTACACACTTCCATGATCCACCATTGAACAACATTTAGTATTTAGAAATGTTTTTCCATTTATCACTTTTATCAATTCTGTTTCAGAATCAAAATAAAGCATGAAGCTTTCATATTGGGAAAAAGGAATTAAAAAGTAAAAGGACATGTACCAATATAGTAACCATATCTATGAAAGAAATGAGAAATAATTGTGGCTTCTTTTTTTCTTCAAACTTCATTTTTCAAAGGGTCTTAACTGTGGGTTGTCTTACTAGTACTAGTAAAGTTTCCTCTTAAGCAAACCATTTAGCTGGCTAACTATTTCATCACAATGTTATAAAAAAAACTATTTCATCACAAAAGCACACTATTTCATAGACAATTGTTCACATTTCTTTCAGGTGGCAAGGATATTTTTGTTCATGTACGTATTTTACCACATCTATTTGCACTACGGTCAGGTACTGAGATCTTCATTTGCAGTGAACCAATTCTACTTTACTCAAGTATAAAACATATTTATGCCATCTGACACATTTTCTGCCCTTTCCTTTTCCATCACTACAGATAGTGCAGATGCATGCCTTCGGGTACTACCTTACGCTTCTTGTGCCAGCAGTGCTCTTCGTGATGAACACATTATGGTTCATGAAGATTTTGAAAGGTGTAAAGAAAACACTGGCAAAGTGGCCATGATCGATGAGGGAGGGCAAAGTCATAGACTATCAGCAAGACTTACGTTCAGGCAGCCCAACGTGACCTTGATGTGTAAAGTTAACTAGAGAAAGTTGATGTGTAATATATTAGCAAACAAGTTAGGTTAGATGGCATTGCCTATTTTCAGCAAAGCCAGCAAAGCTGGAATTCCAGAACCCTGGTTTCTACTGAAGTTCCAGCACGCTGTTCTACTTACAAATCTGTGCCATGTGTATATCTGAAGAGCATCTTAATGAATGGTTCATTAAATAGTACAACTTCCATTTCTTAATCATGATGGTGCCTGCATTTGTGTTTTTTAGCGACTTAAAAACGCGACAACAAAACTTTTCATCATAACAAAACTCTCTTAAGTAGCTGTCGTATATCACTGAGTATGCTGGGTTTGGATCCAGATGATTAATTGTTAGCTGACTAAAAATTAGTCCTAGACCCTCCAAACAGGTGGACTATAATAGGACTAATTTCTAGACACTGCCAAAGCATCAAATGGAAGGAAATATCAGACAGAATATGGATGCATTTCCTTGTGAGATGCAGCAGTGAGAACCGCAAGCGAGTGGTGAGGGGCGAGTTGATAACTGGAACTAACCTTTACAACTTGCCGTGTATTGTGACAATGTGCAGCAGATATAAAACCAGTTCACTGATTGTAGATTACCATGAACAGTTGGAAAGTTAAAAAGGGCAATCCTTGAATGATAAAAGCATAAATTGCATAATCAAGGCTTAATAGTAGTTACAGGTCTAGTATTGACATTTACATGACAAACACATGAACAGAAAAGAGAAACAGTGGGACTGGAGTATATCAACCGCGAGGCAGCCACACATTTTACTGAATTTCTTCCATTGGACTTCATAATGATCATGTGAGGTTGAAGAACAGCTTCAAGAGCAACACGAAGAACTGCTGACCATTCTCTCATTTGGTCGCTGATTCAGGACCATTCCAGCCTGGGGGTTTGGGGCCGGTTGATCTTGAAGCAATCTCTTTGCTGCAATAGGAATAAAAGGATAACCAATGTGCAAAATGTTATGACGCAATATAATGGATGCAAAATCCTAAACAAAATTATTTAGTATTAAATAGAGAGATATAATGGAGTGAAGGGACAACGGATTATATAGCACAGCACATGGACATACACCCTACCAAAACAGGATGGAACTGAACTAACCAATCTCATAAAATATGTCGTTGACATTAATTGCAGTTTTAGCAGATGTCTCCATGAAGAAGAGTCCATTCTCCTGTGCATATGTCCTTGCTTCCTGCAGCAGATATAACATCAGACACAAACATATCAGCAGAGTCAACTGGAATCATAGGCTGATAGGCCACATCAAGCAAACAAGATTGTTACATGCAACATGAAGCATTTGGGCAGCATGGACACGCTGATAGTAATTATCCTGATTTTTAACTTATAAGCAAGTCCATATGCTATTTTCATGATGCAGCAAACATAAACCACTGAATGAGGTATAGAATTAGTAACATCAGTACCCCTGAAAAAAAAAATTGCTATCGACGAATGTATGATGCATCATCTTCAATGAAGAAAACAAATATGTGAAATTAGGACATGCCACGTTAGAAAACAATATAAAGGGCAGCCCGGTGCACGTAGCTCCCGCTTGCGCAGGGTCCGGGTAGGGGTCCGACCACTTTGGGTCTTTTGTACGCAGCCTTTCCCTGCATTACTGCAAGAGGCTGTTTCCAGGACTTGAAACCGTGACCTCATTATTAGAAAACAATATGCATAATGAAAACAATTTCTAGCTATTTAATTTGCGAAATGAATAATTGAATGGATAAATTTTACAAAAGCACCTCCTTTTTCTAATAGGTGCATAGATCTGGTCCCAAAGTCATTTGTGTAGTGGATTCTTCCGGATCCATAAACAAAAGCATAGTGAATCGATGCAACAATGAGTGGATGTCTATATATTGAAACAGAAAGTCCTAAAAAAGGAAAGAGAGGAGTGAGGGAGAGAAACTTTTGGATATCTTGATTCCGATTGAATTGGAATTGAATGAATAGTAGGTTACATGTTAGTTTTGAAAGGTAGCTGATTACACTATGTTGAAGTAGGTTAGTGAAATAGAAATAATAGTTGAGTCAACAATATAAAAATGGAAAGGAGGAAACCATGTATGATCAAGAATCACATACCTCTGCTGGTACCTGCCTTGCATCAAGCATATCGGCCTTGTTTCCAGCAAGAGCCACTATTGTATTTGGATTTCCTACAGCACACAACAAACTCAGTTCCTGTGTAATAAGCTAACTCTCGCATTGCCTGGTTTGTTGTTTAATCACATTACCATCAACCAGACCAAAAACAACCAACATGAAATGAGCAAGAAAAATGATTTATTGTAGTATTTAATGAGACAAAAAAATGCATAACAGAATATCATATACAGGGGTCAAAGTAACTACAGATCGAGAAGGGACGTCTAAAATAATTAAAGATCATAATAAGGGCATTACATACACTATAGTCAAATACTGAAAACAAGAAGCACTGGATGATGAGTGTTATATATGTCAAGTACCAATTATATAAGCAGCAAACCAATTGCCGATGGATCATTGAATGCTTATTTTATAAATAAAAACCAAACATAACCATTAGAAATAAATGGTGTACTTCCAAATCCATTGAGACCGACGTACCTTGCGCTTGGAGTTCTTGGACCCATTTCTTTGCACGAGTGAAGGAGGCCTAAAGTTATTAAACTAATATTGAGTACAAAGAAAAAATTGAACCACTTAAGATGTAGGGTAGAGATAAAACATTTAGGCATCAGCTGAGTTAGAATATCATATGCTTCTCAATACTAGCACTATTTAAATCACTAATTCACTATATGATGTATGCACAAGCAGGGCCATCAATGCAATATGGAGAGCTGAAATATGTCCGGCAAACAAGACAGATCAATAATCTTACCGTAGAGTGTTCGACCCTAGAACAGGAAAGTCAGTAGATGAACAACCATAAATATTAAGTTCCCTTAGACGTCAATCATGCAGTATTGACTTTTTGAGCTACAGAACTCATCAAATACAATTTCAAAGTATAAATCATATTCAAAAGTGGTACCACTTAGGAACATACTGCATTAAAAGATCATGATTTTCATATAAACCAGAAGGATGATAAGCTACATTTTGTTGCTTGTCATATTTACATCAACAATTAGTTGTTATTGGCTACTGCAGAAACAAACCATGAATAGAAACCATCATTAAACTGTTCCTAACTACAATCATTGTGCCATCCTTGCTCATCTCAATAAACACGTACCATAGAATTTAAGTGATCAATGAACTCAGGAAAGCTATCCACAAGCAATTTAAATTCTTATTTTATCCATATCAAGAGTAAACTGTTTGTATTTTACTAACCGGATTCGTGATGTCATAGACAACAATGGCAGCAGCTGCACCTCTATAGTACATGGGTGCCAAGCTGTGGTATCTTTCCTGTCCAGCTGTATCCCAGATTTCAAATTTAACAGTTTCGTCATTGACCGCCAAGGTTTGGGAGAAGAAAGCTGCCCCAATCGTCGATTCCTGCAAATAGATAGACCAATATATGAGTAAAAGGAACAAATTATCCTCTCTACTAGCCTAAGAAATATCAAAATCTCACCTGGAATTCAACAAACTGTCCTTTTACAAAACGAAGGACCAAGCTAGACTTACCAGCGCCCACATCTCCAAGAAGAACCTGGAACGGACAAAGAAATCTTTGAGCTCATACAAGTAAAGATTCTACTATGCAAAATATATATTTCACACTCAATTGTAAACTTCTCACAACATATAGTAGTAATCAGCCCAACACATTGAAACTCGGTCATAAGCACGGAAGCATTTAAACGCTTAAAATTACCATCTCTATGAAATTGTCTGTGCGTATCTTTTGAGAATCTCCAGTAACGAATTAGCAACTACCAATAAAGGTGATGTGTCTCTAATCTAATAGACAATTTAACTAGAAGCCTAGGCAGAAACAGTGCAATATTTATCATTTATCAACAGCTACAAAAGCTAGGACCCCATCGCAATAATCAGCTCAAACAACCGGAAGAGGGAACGAAAGTACACGATTGTGGCCAGCCCCACACCACTAAACAAGAACCATCACAGTACTGCCGATCAAAATCCAGTCCACGCTATTCGATCTGCGGCAACATCAAAAACCGAAATTTGAGCCGTGCGGGACAGGAATTCGCACCAGCTTGGCGTTGCGGATCTTGTTGCCGGCGCTGGCCGCCATCGAATTCGACGGCGGGTAGGGGGAATCTCAGCTGAAACCCCGGACGAGATCAAATCACACGCAAGGAACCCAACTGGGGAATTCGCAGTCGTCAGCTACCGCCGTTCCGCGTGCGCTATATGTTTCCACCTTTTTTGGGGTTAAGAAAAATGGTTTTTCACTCTAGCCCTTTCTAAGCTGCGTAATTGTATCTGAGTCTTGCTGGGTTGGTGCTTGTCTGCAGATATGCTGGAAGTGAAGTTGCATCCGTATTTTCGTAGTTTGTTGCATCCGTATTTTCGTAGTTTGTTGTAGATATGAAAAGGAATTATTATTAATTATTTCAGATTCATAGATGAAGGGAAACGTGCACAAATAATGTGAACCAGTATTTATATTACGAACATATTTGTTTAGGACCATATTACGAACATATTAGATGCTTACTCTTTCTTTATATTTTCTACCATGATTATTTGGAGCATATATACATATTTTTAGTTTATTTTTCAAAGTAAGCCTAGCTTATACTCGGGTATTGTTTTTATAGTCAATTATTCTACTAGCTGGATAACACCAAATGTTTATCCCATGAGGTGAGCAATTATTGATAATTTATTTGAAGCATCAATATTATACTCGCTCCTTTACTTTTTTCTTGTCGTTAGGACAAGCAAATTAATGCAAATTTACACTAAAATGTTTGTCCTAACGATAATAAAAAGGTCAGAGATAAAATATTTTTTAAATATATAAAACTGTAAGTCATTTATCAACTTTCATTAATGATAAAATAAATTATAATAAAATATTTGATAATTTTTAAACTTTTTTTTTCATAAGACGAACGGTCAAAAAAAAGTCAACGACGTCAACAATTTAAGAACTGAGAGAGTATTGCGTACTGGTTAAACTACTCCATTGAGGAATTTTCTACTAGTCCCTAACAACAAAAGTTCACGTGAGATCGAATCAACTGTGATATATTGAAGGGGCATGTATATATAATATATGTGCGGGTGGTAGCTGCAAAATATAACAGCGTGACCGCGGGGGCAAAGCCGAAACAGATGCCAAGCCGCTGTCACCCCGCCCTGTGCTGGACGCGCACGGCGCGGCCTCGCTAAAAGGCATCAGGACCTTGCTTCACGTCGAGAGCTCGTCGCCGAATTGTTTCCACGATCGGCGACGGGGAAGACGCCGGTATCCTTGTCGTTTGCAAGACGAGAGAGAGAGAGAGCTCTCTCGACGTGCCATTTGCCAATCGTTATCAGCAAGCCCAGCTGCCGCGGCAGTGCCTAGGGCTGATTCCTTTGACCGCCCCCAGTCCTGTCCTCACCCATCTTCAAGTACTACTCCTCTGTCCTCTTGCATCGTGAAGAAACAGAGCAACCTCTCTCTCTTCTCTCTGATACTCCTACAGTATACAGTAGTTTTTCCCCTGCTGTGTGCTGCTGGTTCTGGTTTCACTGCACCGCGTTGCCCAGTCATGTTACTGTGCATGGTAACTTTTCCACTGCCTGAGCTTTTCATCCAGTTGTCACTGGCCGGGTGAACGTGGTTACAATTTTTGTCCGGCTCCTGATCGACGAGCGCGTGCCGCATCTGACATCTCGCTGGTGAACCCCATTCTGGCCGTTGCTTTGGTCGCTTCCCCTTGGCGCTCCGCTCCAGTGCTCCGCGCGCAGAAAGTTGGGTGATGCTTCTTTTCAGCCACGCACTCGAGTTCATACGGACGCCTATCTTAAAAGAAAATCCCTGCAGCTCTAGCCTCTAGACCACAACTCGATACATGATTCGGCTGTTATCTCTTTCGGACAGAATTTAACGATGTTTGACTGGACGGCTCACATGTATGTTTTGATCAAAAGTACTGTCCCAATGGTACTTAAATAAATCGAAATAGCCTACATACACTACTTCCCATCAATTTATGCAAAGGAATTTGTCCATGGTCACGCGAATGCACAAATTGATGGGAAGTCTGTCCGGAGGGAATACTTATTAACTGTATTTTCTCAAATTATTACTAGTATACGACTTCTCAATCTCTCTTACCAATACATTTGTATCTAGTACAACTTTTCACATCTCCTTAATTCTTGTATCTAAAGCTAAAACGTCGTATAATTTGGAACGGAGGAGGTCAGGTTGTGAATGTGGTATTATTGACACTCTCGCGCAAGTGCAAGCAAACATATTGTCACTAGAGATGCTGACCCTACGTCCCATATAGGCCATTTTATGCAAGTTAATATGGGTTACCCACATAGATTGACCTATATGCGGGTTGGACTATCTCGGCTGCATCCTAACTGTCACCATCAAACGTACTAGCTCATTATATATGGTAGTAACATGCATGCATGACAAACATCTGAAATATGCATCCATGGATCTAACTCCTCAAGAGTGACCAAAGAATAGAGTATGATCCATTTCGATATTATTTTTGAAAAGTAGGCAGGAGAGCTATATGTATCTTTGCATTGAAGTAGTAAAGATAGCGTCAATGATCTTACAACACGATTCATAACAAGCAGGTTTTGGTTTTCCCCATAGCTATTGCCCGGTAGAGTTACACAAACGGATCTGACAAAAGGAGCTCTACTACAAATGAATCTATCCATAGTTGCGACTCTTCTTTGATTCGCTTGACAGCAGATTCAGGTTAATGGCTCGTTATTGAACACCCTGCCGTTCCACTCCTTCCAGAGGTGAGAAGAAGAAACATGGAGTCCGAGCCTTTGCTAAGGCCTGACCGGAGGCATGCAATATAATGCATTGAACGAGATGATAATGATGCATCATGCATGCTAATACTTGTTGCGCACCTCAAAGGACATGGCATCGCAGCCTTTCGCATGGACGTGTCCCTCGAGGCACCATGCATATGCATGTATAACGATCACCAAGCAGACTGTCAGTACGTGGTACGGGATTCATGAGTGCCGCCAGATCTCTTTGAAAGCACTGTTTATAATTATATCATCCTTTGCTAATGGAGAGTTTGGCCCAGATCCTATACAGTATATAGTAGCACATCATATATGCATATATAAGTATAGTTTACTTATTAACGATACAACATATTGCTTCATCAGTTTTCTCTATATATCCACAAATTTTCAATTGATGAAAGTTAAAAAATTGTCAAATACTCCCTTTTGATTTTTGTTTTGTTATAGTAGAACCATGTAGCTAGTTAAAACTTCTGTGAGCTACCTTATTCCTTATCGGCCTATCCTAACAACAACAAAACTAAAATTGGAGTTAGTAGATAACAAAGCACACAAAGCATATGCGGATGACACTGGCATACATAAATCCAGAAGCTATACCGTACCATGGATCACACTCTACATAACACACCTTGAACCCCACAGGAAAAGACCAAAGCACTCCATCATCAACCATTTCATTCCGCTGGAATAACTGCATCAGAGCTATAGCTACTTCAAAGTTTGAATCCTAGCCATCACTGCCCAAGTGTTTGGATCCTTTTAAACGTAGTGGTATGAATTTCAAAGGAATTCCACGAGGAACATTTCAATTGAACAGAAATTTTCCCCAAATGCAAATGAGGCCTAAATGATCCACCCACAGTCAGCTGAACAGAAATAAACCAACAAAAATGCACATAATGGGCTTTAATTACCTCCCAGAACATTTTTGACGCCACGCATAACTTATTAATCCAAATTACTCCTACAAGCTATTGCAAGCTGCTTGTGCTGTGCACATCTACGAATGAACATGCATCCTACGACGAGGACAGTAGTCCAGGCCTGTCAGACGACGATCAGAAGCAAGAAGCAGAGAGGCCAGCTGGCCGAGCTCGGTCACATGGCAGGTGCATGCAAAAGCTCAGGCGGCGTCTGGGCCTCGGGGCGCAGCACAAGCTCCGCTGACGATCTCGAGCTACGAGACGAGAGGGAGCCGTGCAGGACGATCTCGATTCCGTCGACGCCCACTCGATGGCCCGCCGCGTGCGCAGCTGCACGAACGGCGGCGTCATCATGGGGGCCGCCCGCTCCCTACACCCTAGTTATAGGCTCTAGCTCTAGCTGTCTCAGTTGGGCTTGGCGGGCCCGGGCCCCGGCCCGGCCTTGTCGTGCTTGTGCTTGGCGAGCGCCAGCATGGACCCGGCGAGCTGGCTCACGGCGCTGGCCAGCCCCGCCACGCACTGCTCCCCGGCCTCCCGCCGCGCCTGCACCGCCCGGCGGCGCCGCTCCTCCGCCGCCATCAGCTCCCGGTGCCGCCGCTCCTCCGCGGCCTCCCGGCTCTCCAGCGCCTCCGACAGGATGGCCGCGCACCGCCCGATCGCGCTGCCCACGACTGCCTCGTCGTCGTCGTCGGAGCTCATCTCGTCGCTCTGGTGATGCTGCTCTTCCTCTTGGCGGTGGAGGAAGTGCGGCGGCGTGCTGCTGCTGCCCTCTGGCAGTGACTGCCGCCTCCTCTTCCTCTCCGGCGACTCGGAACTGGAGTAGTAGTGCGGCAGGCCGTGTTCTGTGCGCGTTCAAAATCGAAATCAGACACGCATCTAGCTATATGTACATATATAAATAAATAAAAAGCTAGAAGGCAAATGGTGCGCGCCCAAGCAAGCAGGAGCAGGATCGGAGAAGATTACCTTGAAGAGGCGGAGGAGGCAAAGGGCGTGGCGAGACTTGCGCGAGCGGCGAGGCCTGCACGGGGAGGCCAGCAGCAGCAGGGGAGGATGAAGACGCCCCCACCGTCCCGCCGCCAATGAACGCGGCCGCCGCAGCCCTGCCACTGGTGCTCATGGCCTGCTTCCTCTGGATGACCTCGGTCATGGCGTCGTAGAAGTCGCGGAGGAGGTTGCTGGGGAGGCCCCTGGCCTTGCGCTCGGCCCGGCCCATGGCCCAGTAGCTCGGCCTGCTGCCGGCGGCGGCGTGGAGCTCGTAGGCGCGCACCTTCTTGTAGTCGCGCATGAGGTTGTCCCAGCGGTCGTTGCACTGGTTCTGGCTGCGGCGGCACCCGGCGCGCCAGCAGTAGTCCTCCACCCACCGCCACCGCGCCAGCCCGTGCTCGCCCTCCTCGTGCACCTTCCGCTTCGCCTCGATCAGCACCATCGTCTCCGGCACCGTCCAGTTCCCGCGCCGGTACTCCCCCTCCCTCGACCCGTTCCTGGCCTGCTGCTCCTCGTCGTCCCCTTGTTGCCCCCGTGCCGCACCACACCACCCCCATTGCTTCCATGCTGGCGAGCTGTTGGCGATCTCACGGCTCACAACTCACAAGCCAGAGCTAGGTATGGTTGCATTGCATGAGAGGAAGCTGCCACCAATAACAACTTCTCACGCTTGTAGAATCACATGACACGCTGCAATAGTAGGAGGACATGGGAGAAGCAAAAGAGTGGCATCTGTTTGGCTGCATCTGCATGCCTTCCCATCAGAATCCCCCTTTTTCTGTGGGCTTTTCTTGACCTGGATTGCCTGGGGGTCCGTCGCATTTGACTATCTTTTCTTTCCCCCTGGCCGGCCCTCATCCAACGCGCGCGTGCATGCGGGGAGTTTACTGTATTATTAGAGACCCTTTTCTGTGCTTAACAGTTTGCACTGCATGCATGGCGAACCTGAGAATGTTGGTGTTCCCAGCTTAATGCATGCATGGGCCTGTGTCAGTGATACACCGAACTCGCTTTTCCAGGGTGTTGGACTCAGAGTGGTCTCATCTCTCATGTAATAATAGAGCAAGAAACCTTGCCGTCGTGTTTTAATTTGGTAATGTGAGAGGATGTGCTGATGACTAAATTAACCGATATGCGTTGGTCTCGGGGAGCAAGTGTACGACTGACACCAGAGGCGTCACATGGAGACCGGTGCCAGAAAAAAGTCTGGAGAAAGGGTGTAGATTGCAGCTAGCTCGAGGCTTAGGTGCATGTGATCTTTAAGTGGAAAGGTATGTGCATCACCCACTGACATATTGTATCAAAGGTTACCTTTGCCCTGGCCCTGCATTCCTTGCATGTTCGTTTCCTGCCCTCTAAAAATTATACCCATCACATCAAAGAGAATCTTACTATTTAGTAGTACTTTTATTAATTTAATGATAAAATCTATGTCACGACCCCCCTCTAATTTGCGAGACGAATCTAATGATCCTAATTAATCTATGTTTTGCTACAGTGGTGCTACAGTAAACATCTTCTAATTAGATCATAATTACCCTCGTTGGATTCGTCTCGTGAATTAGATAGGGGGTCTGCAATTAGTTTCGAGATTAGACTTTATTTAGTACTCCAAAATGATAAAATTCTCTTTGATTTGACCCCTCTAAAAATTATATACCTGAAAACGAACACACCCTAGATGCTCTTCTTGTTACTGCAGGTTTAACATGCTGGACGAATTGTTTGGGACGTCATAAGCAGTAGGAGTACTAGGAATCAGGATCAGTCATGATTCTTGAAGCTTTACATGAAGGTGGAGCCTCACACCCAATCTTTTCCTCCTTGAAATACTTCATACGAGGAAAATCAATACAAGTGTTGAACGGCAAGGAAAAAATCTATAAGCACATGAGGCCGAGGTTAGGCGCGATGGATGAGGAGACCGACAACAACGAATATGAGGGGAGTTGCAAGTTGTCGTGACATGGACTTTGGGAAACAAGCATGATGAGGACATCTTCATGCTAAATGCACTAAAGCTAAAGTCTTCTTCAAGTTATAAATTGGCTCTAACTCAATCGTGAATTCAACATACCTCTCTCGACGGTTTTGATGCTTTCTCATTCATACGACATCGGAATGAGGCGTTGGAAAGAGGGCACCGACACCGTTATTTTAATTCTGGTCCAGCTTTAGAACCATCATGGATCATGTTATGTGATCATGACAAGGTCCTTCGACTGTTTGAGCCAACTTGGCATTGTATCATGTCGGACCTTAAGCCCATGTTGTGGACTCCCACTCCTTGTTCACCCCTAAAAGTGCATCTAGGCCTCTAGCGGGTTTTGGGGAGTTGATTGACAAAACGATTAAAGAACTAATATGTTTATCGAGATGATGAGCAGAGATTTAATTATGATATCATTATGGACCATCATTCATATGCAGACTTATGGATACTATTTTTATGAGATCACGGATTCCATAAGATGAAAATTTATGTGTATGACAAACAAGTGAGCAAAAATGAGAAAAAGGTACAATCATATATTTATAT
Organism: Chloris gayana; assembly: GCA_031894775.1. Classification (NCBI taxonomy): domain Eukaryota; kingdom Viridiplantae; phylum Streptophyta; class Magnoliopsida; order Poales; family Poaceae; genus Chloris; species Chloris gayana. Next base: position 144,027 of record JAUNZO010000885.1, on the reverse strand, counting down.
GTCTCTACTATGATACTAATTATGAAGAGAAAAAGGACATCTTTTACCAAGAAAATATCAATCAAAATCAAATCAACCAAAGGAAGAAAAATGAGTATGACTTAATTGTGAGCTACCAAAATGATATGGGAATTAGGATGGTAGGAAGATGAGGGAATAACATGATCCGATTGCGATGGACCATACATTGGAGAAGGCTTGGCGCCGAGGACTGTAGTGATGGAGAACGAGCAAGTGGAGTTGATTCCGACGGATCTTTCAAGCCATGAACAATCACATATCATTAAGTATCAAATTATTTATGAAAGATGAGCTATGAATGGAAAGTGCAAAGTTGATAAAAAAAGATGCAATATTCATAGTCATCAGCTCAAGGTGGATATGCTCGGATTTCTATTCATGTTATCAACCTCAAATTGAAGCAGAATGAGAAGTGGCAAGTGACGAGTTTACAAACTCAAGAAGTGAAAAATGTGCATTTACTTTTAATCTTGAGTATAGGTTTGCCGTATTATTAAGGGGGATGGAACATTATGCTTCTACCATGTCCAAAGTGCTCAACATCGTAAGTAAGAAGCCATGAGAGAAAAATCCCGAAACCCATCCTGTTAGTGTGCTTGACTGATAAAACAGTCTAATCGGTTTTGCAAATAGGTCGGACAGGTTTTGTAAACCTAGGGTTTTACCTCTGCTATGAGTGTGATACTGCTCTAGACATTTTATAGAACCTAAACACAAAAGTTGGTGAGATGAGATCAAATAGAAATGAGTGGAGTGCCTTTTGGAGCTTAGTTGATCTGTCGCCGAAACCGGTCGGATCGGTTTGGCAAACCGGTCATACCGGTTTTGGCCGACACACCCAACGGCTAGTTTTCCGAAATAGTTTAAATAGCGTCCCTCCCCCTCTTTCGAGGGTTGCTGGTTCTAGAGCGTTTCAAACATCTCAATGGTCATATTGAGCTCTCCCCAACAACTCTTTGTGAGATTTGAGTGATTTGGTAAAAATCTTTGAGTTGGATTGAAAGATTGAGCATTTGTAAGCAATCCAAGCCTTGAGCACTTTGTGGCTGCATTGAGCAACCTTGTGGCATTTGTTACTCTTGGAGGTGAAGCCTCCCAAACGGCTAGGCGTTACCCACGAGCTTCCAAGTTGTGTTGAGCCAACGGTCGGTTCGTGAAGGTTGTGATCTTGCCTCCGAAAGGGAAAAGATCAAGCTAGTGGATGGGGAAAAGTGGTTGAAAGAGACCCGGCTTGGAGTTGGTGTTTGAGCAACTCAAGTTTCCTCAACGGAGACGTAGGATTCACGGGGTGAATCCGAACTTCGGCAAACAAACTCTTGTGTCATCTTGTTCGGTTTGCCTCTCTTGTTTAATCTCTATCTCATATTGTGTTGTGCATGGAGTAAGTGTGACTGCAAGACACATCTATTGAGGCACTACTTCGAGTATTGTACCGAGATAGATACAAGAGCAAGGTTTCCTGCATTCCCCGACAAAACAGGTATGACCGGTTTTGGTAGTAACCTCGGTTTTAAGTTTTAATCTACAGGATTTGCCTATTCACCCCCCCCCCACCCCCTCTAAGCGACATTAAGTCCTTTCAGCCACCAACCCTAGTTCGCCCCTTTTCATATAAAGTGACTAGTCGCCGTCTTAGAAACTTGGGTTTTGTTTAGTTTGAGTTTTGCATCGAGAAACTATGATTGAGTCATTGTAACTATGGCGACAAGTCTTTTCCCTATGATCTAGGGTCCATGTTCTTCTTCTCCTCGACTATGGCGATTAGTCCTTTCGAACCAATTGCTTGAACTCCAATATATTTGAGTGTTCATACATATTTGCAATGTCGGATTGTGTGTTTATGCCTTCTTGCTTGTGTTCTCGATTCGCTTGCGAAAAAGCCTTTTTGGCCGGATCAATCAAGTTGTGCTTGGTTGATAACCGAGTGAAGTAGTGGTGTAGCGGTTGCAGGGTCGAATTGTGTTGATTCGAAGCAGGATCATCAATATCGAGATCTCCACAATCGAATTACCCCTCTACCTCTCGGAAGGTCAGCCTAGAGCCTATCAAGTGGTATCGGATTTACGGATTGCCCGTGAGGTAATCATGTTATCCTTTTTAATTTGTTTTGTTCATCACCTATAGTCCACAAAAGGCCCAAAAATATTTACACTTTCCACTGTCCTACCTCCCTTTTAGCCTGCAATTTTGTTTTTAGATTGCTTTGTTGAGTTTGTATCCGTGGTCGAGTCTTGCTGCTGGTTTAAGTTGTGTTTCGTTGTCGTAGTATAACGCGCCCCTCCCTCGTTTATTTGTTTCCGCCGCTATCCCATCCACCACTAACCAAACTACAAGTCGCGCCACCACATTACTTGACTTGCCATCGCTAACCGCCTTGTGTGAATTCTCACCGCGCGAGCCCTAGATATGTTGCGAGCTGTCTTGTGCTTTCGCCTCGCATCGTAGCCCCCCTTTGTATCATCATCTACTGAATACCTAGCTTTTTAGGAAAGTTTATGGGGCTGTTTGGTTTTAGCCCATGCGTAGGGATGGCAATGGGTACCCGATACCCGAAACCCGATGGGTAAAAATCCTATTAGGGTGTGGGTATGGGACATCTATTATACCCATGGGTACATAAATGGATAAAATCTTGTACCCGATGGGTACATGGGTATGGGTATGGGAACCATAAATCCAAACCCGTGTACCCATGAACCCAAAATTTATGTGTGATTTATGGTTGATAACGTGAATTCATCTTTTTTGTTGTAACTCTAATGCTCTATTAACGCCATAAAATGGATTAGACTAAAATATGACCTCATGTTATGTATGTGCTAGACAAAATTTCTTATTAAATTGGTAAAATTTATTGATCTATTAAGAATTTGTATGAAATATCGCGGGTATAAAAACCCGTGGGTACCCGATTACCCGACGGGTATGGGTATGGGGTAAAACTTTAACCCGTCACGGATATGGGTATGGGTGTGGGTATAATTTACTTCCAATAGGTATGGGTATGGGACACCGAAACCCGGTGGGTTTGTACCCGTTGCCATCCCTACCCATGCGTGTCCTGCCAAATCGTTGGCCAGCCAAAATTTTGGTGATCAATTCAGCCACCATCATTTTGGCCAACTTTGACATGAAAATGAACTAGCCAACTACACAGGTCCATTGGCTTGACAAATTTTGGTCTGTAATCCAAAGGCATGTACCTACACGGTCAATGACCATTTTTTTGGTTTGGTAGCCATTGGCTACAAACCAAACGTGCCCTATGCCTTCCATCGCTTTGCTTTGTCATGATTCGGATAGGGACACTTTGCCCTAGTCACCGCCATCGTTCTCGTCGAGTTGTGCTGTTTCGAAACATTGAGTTGACATGCCTTCGATAGAACAAGCATAACTTTTTGCTCGGTGCTCCATTTGAACTCAAATTTTTACACCAGATTCATGAATCCATTTGGACCATACCCCAAACGGACAATGTCGGTTTGACTTTCTCGCACGCTTTTCGACAAATCTGTTTGATTTTCTCGTAGACCACATCTTAGCTCTGTTTGAGTTCCCGATTTTTATGGTTCCTTCTCTTGTGATAAGTGTTCGTAGAGAAATATAAAAAATAGTGCATTTTGGGAGCCTAGAACTTCTTTTGGCAAAGTTGTTGTTTGCTTGGTCTTTGAGCTTTTTCCATCGTTTTTGGTTTCAACTTGTTGTGCTACGTCTAGAAACACGTCTTAGCCAGCGGTTGTGAGTTGTGCTTTGGATACTTATTGAACATTGCTTATTTGCTTTTGATATTGCTAATCCTTGTTATCCTTTGAGCCTACCTATAGCTCCTACATACTTATGTTAGTGCAAGCTCTTCTTTGCAATTGTTACACCCAAGCTCGACAACAAATTGTACCGTCGTGTAGAATTTGGTAAGAACACTTGTAAGACGGTGGTAAGTCACTTCAGATTTTGATTTCCATTTCCCACACATCCTAGTAGTTGTTAATTGGTTAGGGATAATACTATTATGTTGTCTTCTACAATTTGCTAACCATGGCAGGGAAAGGAAAAGGAATAGGAAAAGAGGGTGATCACTCGGAGTCCCCTACGGATTTAAATGATTGTGTGTCTAAATCGAGCTTACAAAGTCCGGTGAAGAGCAACGCGCCTTCATTACGAAGAGGTTTAGGAGCTCATGGGCCATGTCAACGGCCTGGCCCGGATTGAGTATGTTGAGAACCAAGCTCAACTAGAGCAGGAGCGGCCCCGTGATGCCGATATTCTACACTCGTCATTTTAGTTCTGGTTCCAGCCTCTAGAACCATCATGGATCATGTTGTGTGATCATGACAAGGTGTTGCGTCACCTGTTTGAGCCAACTTGGCCTTGTATCGTGTCGGGCCTTAAGCTCATGTTGTGGGCGTCCCCTCCCGTTCGCCCGGACCTTAGTTCACTCCTTTTCATATAAAGTGAGTAGTCGCCGCCTTAGAAACTTGGATTTTTTTTAGTTCGAGTTTTTCATAGAGAAACTATGATTGATTCATTGTAACCGTGGCGACAGGTCCTACCGTGATCCAAGGCTCATGTTCTTGCTTTCCTCGACCGTGGCAATTAGTCCTTTCGAATCAAGTGATTGAACTCCAATATATTGGAGTGATCATTCATATATGCAATTTTAGATTGCGTGTTTATACCTTCTTTCTTGTGTTCTCGATTCGCTTGCAGGAAAAGCCTTTTCGGCAACGTCAATCAAGTTGTGCTTGGTTGGTAACCAACAGAGCAATGGTGTAGCGGTTGCACGGTCGAGTCATGTTGATTCGAAGCTGGATCGTCAACGTCGAGATCTCCACAATCGAATTACCCCTCTATCTCTCGGAAGATCGACCTAGAACCTATCACAAATAGATCGATGGTAGGAAATAAAGCTGCAACGATAGTAGCATAGCGAGGCAGAGAAAACATATCTGCATTGACAGTAGATGCTAAACACAATGGGTAGGAAGTGGAACATTTTTGCTTCTAAGCTAAAAGTACTAGGCCATCCACAGCTTGTTGTCTATGTGTATCTTGGTTATCACACACAATCAACTTGTATGGTGCACTCGTCTACTAGTCCGTCTATGTACTATTTAATTTGTGTTTAAGGTTTGTAAATCAAGGTGATCTAGTGTAGATGTGATCTTGTACACCATTTTGTCGCTTCTATAAATGAATGAAATATAGACTAATAAAAGATGAACATCATACATATTAATATTAGATATATAATGATGCAACACATTGTTCATATAGGATTCACAATCATACGTTATATAGATAATAGATGAAAACATTTTCAACATCTACTGCTGATTGAGGGTGCACGAACCGAATAGGGATCAAGCTAGCACTAGCACGGGCTCGCCACCAACCAGAGAAATGAATTGGGAAGCCATGGACCGAGGAATTGACATTGGTGCTGCCATGGCTGCGGAGGATTGAGGGGGTTGTGCCTGTGGCAATCCTAGTCAACCATCCCGGGTGTGTTGCTTCCAACGCGAGCAGGACTACGACCAGATCTATACCTAGAGCCTGGCACCATGGTCGCGCTGCCACCGGTGGCGGCACCGTTGGAGTCAAGTCCGGACCATGAGGCCACTATTGCTAATGAGCAAAAGAGCATGCGCATTGCCTAATTTTTCCTGGCCAAAACGAAGCGCGTGAAGGGAATTTTGCAGTGGATTCATCGGAGCCATCACGGGGAGGCGACGCCAAGTAAAATGCATGTCGGGCTGACTACTCGCTCTTGAAACACGAGCTGTGATGCTGTCCATTCGCGAGGCGACGGGACTACTCTCTTTCTGTGACACTCCGTGCCATAATTTTTCGAGTTAGCATTTTTAAAACTCATCTCGCGTCTGGATTAACCTACCCAAGAAGAAGCATTGACATGCAAAGTGTTTTGGGCATCAAATAAATTCAAAAACACTTTGGTTTGATCTACAACTCAAATTTCTACAACACAAGTATGGTCCACCAAAAATATATGTTGTAGGGCATGTCAAATGAAAAATCTAGGACAAAACCCCACTGGATTTCATCAAGGTTTGATACCCCAATTAAATCAGACAAATTTAGCATTTAAGCCTTTTCTCTGAATTTTCAGATTTAATCCAGAAAGAATTTTGGGGTAAGCTCTTCGTGCATGTCACTTTTTAGAATTGTACTTCTCAACAAAATTCTCTACTTTAATTTTTGAGCTTGGGAAGGCCTTGTATTTGATTTTTCAAATTTGGTTTGGGCCACGTTTGGAAATTGGGGGAAAATGAAAAGATGCCAAGGCATATGCTGCGGGCCCCACCTGTCAGCCCCCCGGGCCGCGCCCCAGCGCCCGACCGGGCCGTACGCCGGCGCCGCGTGGCGCCAGCGCCCTGGCCGCGGTCCGCTCGGTCGGGGAACAAAGGGGAGGTCCCCTCCCGGTCGGAACCCCCCTCTCCCGCTTTCTTCTCTCCCGAGCCCCTCTCCCCACGCCATTGCCGCCGCCCGAGCTCGAGCTCGCCGCCCGGCCACCGCGAGCCACCTCCCCGCACGCGCGTCCGCCTCGGAGCGCCGCCCCAACCCCCTTCCGCTCCTCGAGCCGTCGCACGGGTTCCCGTGGACCCTAGGTGGAGAATCGAGCACCTTCTTCCACGTCGGCCGCCGCACCCTCTCCGCCCGATTCACCCCCTCCGGTGAGCTAATCATCCCCAATCTTGGACCGGTGCGTGCGCACGTTGTTGGAGCACCCCCTCAAACCCTAACTCCCTCCCTTGCTCCCTAGGTCGCCGGATTTCATTTTTCTCCCCACCACGAAGCTCCGCCGCCGCCACCCCCACGTCGACGGCCCTCCACGATCAAGCTCATCCTCAACCAAGGTCGTGCCGAGGAAGCCCGCGCCTCCGTGAAGCTCCCGGGCCAAGCCGCACATCTTTTCGTGCCTCCTCCGCAACGCGCGTCACCGCCGAACCCCTCCACCGCCGCCATCGCCGTCGCGCCGCCCTCCGGTGAGCCACCGGCCGCGCGAGCACGCCCTCGAGTTCCCCGTGCCGCGCGGTGCACCCTCGGACACTTGCTCGGCCGCGCGCGAGCCCCGGACGCCGTCCGGCCCCGCGCCGCCGCCTCCCGGCCGTGCGCCGGTGAGGCCACGAGGCGGGCCACACAGCCCGGATCCCGTGTGGCCATAGCCACACGCGGATCCAGAACCCTATGGTCCCCGGTGTGGCACGGAGCGCGAGATTTAAGTTTTAAATCGCGGATGGCATTTTCGTAATTAGACTCGAAATCCTTTTAAACTTAGAAAATTCATAACTAGAGTTCTGGACCTCCAAAATTTGCAAACTAAATTTTGTTGGACTCCTTGAGACATGTACTATTTTATAGTGCATTTAGTTTGGCATAACCAGAAGCAATTTAATTAGGTTAAATTCTTCTTAAGAGACTTAAGTTAAATACTTAGTTAATTGTCTAATTACCTCAAATTATGAAGCTTAATTTAATTATTATCTATAACATGTGCCTAAGGACAGGAGCAATTTAATTGCTATTTTACCTAGTTTTTCTAGGATTATTGAATTATTTGTCTTGCACATGTGATAATGATTTAAATGCTTCATGGAAGTTGATGAAGGAGATAAATTAAATAATCACCTCAAATCATTTTCACCCTGCTGGACACCAAGTTAATTTATACTCATGGATTAAATGTATTTGATGAAATCCGCACGTATTCCGTAGAATATTCAATATCATGTTTTCATCAAAAATTTACACATCACCTTTGCATCATGTAGCTGCGGTGGTGAACGTGGTAACCGGCGAGGAGGAGCCGAAGCTGCTGCTATTGTTGACCCAGCTGTTCAGGGTCAAACTCAAGGCAAGTCCCGGTGCACAACCTTTTAATTTAAGTATTTTTATTTTTATCACTATGCTTGTAGGTCCGTATTGTGCATTAGGTCTACAGGAGTTGTGATGAAAACCCTAGCATGCGATGAGGATCCTGTTTACCCCGATTCGATCACCCTACGCTAGATGCTTGCTTAAATAGGGCGATGATCCGTCGAGTGGTAAGGAGACCACTCGTAGATAGGACAATCATTTTTGGACACGATGCTAAGTATTGAGAAGAGAATGGAAATTGGAGGCCGGACGGGCAACTAGGTGGAAAGTGAAGGACCGAAAGAGTCTTCAAGGTTGTAGCCCCGTCCGTGCACACAAGGACCGCGTCGTGTCCGGCCCATGTGGATTAAGTTTGAACGTACTGCTTGCATGCTGGTGTTGATGGGCCCGATGAAACCGACGTACCGATGGTCGCCGTATGTTAGAGAGATACCCTACTCCCTTGGTTACTTGGCAGGAATTTGGGAGGAGAGAAGGGAGCACTCTACTCACGGATGACGTCCGGGACGGCATCGCGTGGGGACCCTTCTCGGGGAGCTAGGCCCGACTAACACTACGAGTGCCGGCTGGGAAAGGTTGTCTCATGCGGCTTCCGGGAAGTGCGTATGTGACGTGCGGACGGGTTTCTCCCGCAGGATGTAAATCGATTCGAATCGCTGCCCCTCACGATGAACGAGTACCACTTGTCCCTGCGCCGGAACGTAGTAAGAAGAGAAAGATGATGATGGTTATGATCAATTTGCTGTATTGCTTAACTACTTGTTTGGAAACATGTAATGCAGTAGCTTAGTGCAAATTAAATTTATTCTTTCGAGCAACTCAAGTAAACTGCTAAAAGTTGAAAGTAAGGATGCACTTGTAGGCCAGCTTAGTGCTTAAATGTATCCTATCCCCCTGGCCTTTGCATGTCTAGGAGTCGGCTGTAGATGGCCACCTTGACGGGTCGGTCTTGCTGAGCTCTAGTTGCTCGGGGCTTTGCTCTATGTGGTTTTCGGAGGAAACCGCCGGACAGGACTTCGACGTCGGAGATGGCGTCCGGCGAGATCGGACTCGGGTGACGGCCACTACACTTGGGAGTGGTGCGGCCCGGATGAATAGAGAAGTTGATGTGCCGGTAAGATGTTCTAGGGCAGGAACATCTGTCTCTGCCGGATGCCCGTGATGTATCGCCGAGAGAGCGATTGTATCTTTATGCTTCCGCTGTTTAGATATTTTCCAAACTTATTAGCTTCCGATGCTTATGAGACTCCGATGTACGATTGTACTTGGGATGAATGTAAGACTTGTACTTATATTCATTGTATTATGCTTATGTTTGTATGTTGTAATATCGGGTATCACAGACGCGTGATGCCACCCATGATGATCCTGGAGACGGAAACGCCTCTTCGTGAGGCGGGTCTGTCACACTTTCTTCATACAGAGGACACGTCGGATAAAATCCCTGAGTCACCTGTTTACAGATGACATATTTATTGACGTTACGGGTGTCCTGAGAACATGTCATGGATAGAAAAGAGCAAGAGGCAGTAGCTACGCTCGCTTCTGGCGCCAAGCGGGCGTTTTGTCTCGTATCAGCTGCTTCACGCCACTCGTTCTCCTTTCTCTCTCCACTTATTTCTCCTCCACCTCATTTAGCATACCTTAGGGCACCCACAATACTAATAAATATGTTGTCTATATAGTGTCACATCACCATTTTTATCTTACGTGTACAAAATTAAAAAATGAGAGAGAATGTTGCCGTCTCTTGACGAGACGACGGCAAAGGCTCATGCTCCCAGGTGAAATTAATCGGTGACTAGATTTTGATCTACAATTCATTATCATGTAGCAGCAACAAATTGGTTGTAAAATCAAATTCACACCAGATCCTTTTTCTTGATAATTTTATGAATAAATTATTCAGCACAAGGACACATTAAAAGACAGTGTATCTGTACAAATCGTCTATTTTGTTATCTGTGTGTGATATCCAAAAGATACTCATAGACAACAGTTGTTTGTAGCACTGTGTATTATATTTGTTCTAATGCTTAAGAAACATTGTATGTGACAGTCTTAATTGACCTCCAATAATTATTACTATTTATCAACTCATAGATGTCTTTCGTTTTCATCAACTCACAAAATGCCAGTTGACTATGCATGTTTGACGGTCACACTGCAACAGGCTACGAGGTGCATATTAAAGCCATTTGCATATTGAAATCTGTTGGGCTTCTCCTCTCCACCCGAGCCGTCACTGCAATTAGTCACTCCCAAGTCGCGAGCCAACAGACTATAAATTGCACCTCACCAAACAGTTCATCCAGCTCGTCCACCATGCAAAAGCTCACCGAGGTCGTCCGCTCCAACCCTCTCTTGCTGAAGGTGGAAGGCCATTCGCTGACCGCGGCCATGAAGGACGGCGAGTTGATCAAGTCCCGGAGATGGGTCGTCGGCGGCTACGACTGGGAGATCAATTTGCGCCCCAAGGATCACTGGGCTGGCAAGCACCGCCCAATCACGCTTCATCTGGTCCTTCTCTCCCCGGCAGGCGGCAGCGGGGTCACGGCCAAGCTGAGCTTCCGCTTGGTCGATCCCACAGCGAGGCTAGGCCCTGCACAGGAGAAGAGCGTGTCTCACAACTTCACCTCTTCCTGCATGTACTCTCCCTCAACAGTGCTCATGGGGCGGCAAGAGCTGGAAGCGTCCGGCTACCTCAAGGACGACTCGTACACGGTGGAATGTGTCATTGGCGTGCTCCGGAAGTGGCCCCCGCCGGAAGAAGTTGCCGTTCGTCCTTCCTGCGATCTGCATCATCACTTGGGCGAGCTCCGGCGGAAGGGGACCGGTGCTGACGTCACGTTCTCCGTGCGTGGCCGTTCGTTCCCCGCGCACAGGGCCGTGCTCGCGTCGAGGTCAACCGTGTTCATGGCCGAGCTGTTCGGAGGCATGAAGGAGGAGGCGTCCCCGCTCATCGTCGTCAGGGACATGGAACCGGACGTCTTCGAGGTCCTTCTCCACTTCGTCTACACCGATACGGCGCCGCAGCTGGATGGGCACGAGGAGGAAGCGGCGGCCATGGCGCAGCATCTGCTTGCAGGCGCAGACAGGTGCGTTGCGCGTATAGGTGCATTTGCTATACTTGTGTGAATCAGAGCTCTCTATTAATTTCATTTGCTGTAGTATAACTAATTTTGTATGTTGACAAAGTTTTGGACGACGCGTTGGCCAGCAAAATAGATGAAAACTTGCATTGCACCTACAGGTACGGGCTCGACCGGCTGAAGCTCACCTGCGAAGGAAAGCTATCCGACCGCGTCACCGTCGACACGGCGGCGACCACGTTGGCCCTCGCCGAGCAGCACAACTGCGCGCAGCTCAAGGCCAGGTGTGTGGGCTTCATCGCCAGGCACCTTGATTCCGTCTTGGAGACGGATGGGTACAAGCATCTGGAGGCAAGTTGCCCCGCCGTGCTGACTGAGCTGCTCAAGGCGGCGCATGGAGGCAAGAACGACTGAAGCGCAGCAACATCCCTAATTGCTCCAATCATTGTTCTGTCCTCTTTGATATTCTTCTATCGTGTTCAAGAGAATCAACATCCAGAGGATGATTACTAAATAATGCTTGCATCCTAGTGTATGATGCAGCCCATCTATTTATTGATGTTTAGGCCAATGGAATTTCTCTGTCTGCTACCTTCATTTCGTTAGTTCTCTTGGCAAGTTCGGTTACGTCAAGGCATTTATTATTATGATATTTTTCTATGAAAAATAGACTAAAATATACCTTCACGCATTATAAAATTACGTACTATTTTATAATATGTGGAGGTATATTTTAGTCTATTTTGCATAATGGTAGTAGCGGTTATCTTTTTTCTTTATATTAATATGGTAATTTCTAGAACTGTGCCTAATAAAAGGATTCTACAAATTCTGTTTAGGAGCAAGGTTATTTTTTCCTTAGGCAATCTTTTTTAAAAAAAAAGTAGATTGATTACGAACCCAAACCTGATCATCCGATGGATGAAGCCGCAACATGGTAGATCGCAGGAGCCCATCGATTTTAGGTCATGCGTACAAGTACGAGCAAATTTCCTATTCGTCATCGAAATTATAACCTGCCTCTTATTTGCCATCGAAATTTGACACTTTTCTTATTTGTCACTGCATCTAATTTCACTTCTCTTCCCTACCACTCCGATGACAAATAAGAGAAGTGTATTTTATGACAAATAAGAAATTTGTTGTACTAGTACTAACAGTTTGAAACTAGTTTCCCCGATACTATGGCGTATGCCATATAAACTTTGGCTCACATAGACTCCTCTCTTCTATACAAAATCATGACACGCAAAGCTTTTTTTTTTAATTATGTTCACAAAAAAACATGATCATCTCAATATGGACCACTTCGTGTTATCTAAATTATATGTCAAATTATACCAAATAAAACTGATCTTATATATACTATTATTATACAAACATGATGAGTAATGTGCATTTTTTTGTCGAATTAATTAGAGTATACAAGATCTGAACAAGCAAAACAGGAGGACGATTCTTTGGAGTGGTAAAAAGAAGTCCCTTTTTCTTGAGACCAAAACAAAAATCGTAGCAGGCCTACGAAGTGCATCTTCGTAACAAGAGTCCTGTTTGGATCCATGGGTTAGAGTTAAATTGGGTTAATTTTGCTAACTCTAACCCTCAATCCTTCAAACAGGGTGGGTTACATTGGGTTAGATGCATCTAACCCACCAAAAAAACTATCCCCTCCAAGGGGTGATTATTGGGGTTAGTTACGTGAGAGCAACAGGCCGGACACACTCGATCCGGCGTACTAAAGCGGGGCCAACGCTAAAATATTTTTATGGTTTATGTTTGCGTAAAATATTGTAGAAAACTTGTATGTACAAATTAAATTTATCGTGTTTTAAATGCTTGATCGAAAGTTGATTTGTTTTACTTATTTATGAGGAGGTCAAATAAGAGTTGGCCACATAAAATCCGGTTGTAAAGAAGTCAAAAGTAACTTTTTTATCAATCTAACCCTAACATCCAAACACATAAAAAGTTATAGTTAATTTAGGGGTTAGAGAGTTAGATAGAAATCAACTCTAACCTTCTAACCGAGTAAGAGTCTCCAAACAGAGTGTTGGTGGTTGGTTAATTTGCATTTAACATCACTTTAATTCGAAGGCTGCTGCTCGCCACCCGAGGCGTCGCCCCTTTTAGTCTTCCCAAGTAGTACTAGTCTATAAATTGCACCTCAGTGTAAAATGTTTACGGAGCACCCAAAGAGAACCCGATCCTATCTTCTTCCAGTTGTCCAGTGTAGATCTAGGCGTTCATCCGCCATGCAAAAGCTCACCGAGGTTGATCGATCCAAGCCCCTCCTGCTCAAAGTGGAAGGCCACTCGGTGACGGCGGCCATGAAGGACGGCGAGTTCATCAAGTCCGGCGGATCGGTCGCGGGTGGGTGCAAGTGGGAGATCCATTTGCGCCCCACGGATCACTGGGCCGGCAACCACCGGCCCATCACGCTCAAGCTCGTCCTTGTCAAAGCACCACCAGGCTCCAGCGATGTCATGGCCAAGCTGAGCTGCCGCTTGGTCGACCCGACGGGGACGGGGAGGGGCTTGCCGTCCGAGTGGAAGCTCGTGACTCACAACTTCTCCTGCCCGGGTACTTACTCTGGCCCAATCGTGCTCATGACCCGGCAAGAAATGGATGCGTCCGCCTACCTCAGGGACGACTCATACACGGTGGAGTGCGTCATTAGCGTGCTCCGGAAGTTGCCTCCAGCGGCGGAGGAAGTGCCCGATCGCCGCCCGGTAGCCGCCGTTCCGTCCACTGACCTGCACCGGCAGCTCGGCGAGCTCCGGCGGAAGGGGACCGGTGCTGACGTCACGTTCTCCGTGCGTGGCCGCTCGTTCCCGGCGCACAGGGCCGTGCTCGCGTCGAGGTCAACCGTGTTCATGGCCGAGCTGTTCGGGGGCATGAAGGAGGAGAAGTCCCCGCTCATCGTGGTCAGGGACATGGAACCCGCTGTGTTCGAGGTCCTGCTTCACTTCGTCTACACCGACACGGTGCCGGAGCTGGATGGACACCAGGAGGAAGCGGCGGCCATGGCGCAGCATCTTCTCGCAGCCGCGGACAGGTAACGTGTGGCAATGCAAGTGTCTACCCAATCAGTAGTTGTGCGTGGATCAAACCCAAGCCTCTCCAGTTCATTTGCTCGATCTATTATGGCAAAATTTGGACTCAAAAACATTTTTTTAATAAAAAAGAAGAACTGGAGATGCAAGCCCCTACAATTTTGGACCAAAGCATTGGCCGGCAAAATTGATAAATTGCATTTTCCGTATAGGTACGCGTTCGACCGGCTGAAGCTCATCTGCGAGGGTAAGCTCTCCGATGGCGTCACCGTTGACACGGCGGCGACAACGTTCGCTTTGGCCGCGCAGCACAGCTGCGCGCAGCTCAAGGCCGAGTGCGTCGAGTTCATCGCTGGGCACCTTGATGCCGTCTTGGAGACTGAGGGGTACAAGCATCTGGAAGCAAGCTGCCCCGCGGTGCTGACTCAACTTCTCAAGGCGGTGCATGGATGCAAGAACAACTGAAGTGCAGTAACTGCTCCAATAATCTATATTTTGTTCCCTTTTCTTTATATTGTTATATTGTGTTCAAGAGAATGATCAGGATCGGGATGATGTGTCCTATCTATGGATTCCTTATCAACCATCAAAAAAATCTTCTTGTTCCTTATTAGCCCTTGAAAAAATTGAATTTCCTTATTAGTCATTGCTTCAATCTTTTATGCCTTTTTCTAGCCATTGTAGTGTCAAATAGTAGAGAGACATATTTACCTTGACTTAATTTATTTTTGATTTACAGTGTTAGTATGATTAGCTCTTTGTACAAGAATCAAGCTTTCTAGGCTATAATAATCATAAGCTTAATTTGGCCAGCAGACCAACATATTATCATCAGCGCATCCTCTTGCTCAAGCAGCCATACATCCGTGTGCACCTGTATGCATAAAGCCTGATGGTGGAAAATGGTTGCGCTACGAGTGCGCGACTGAAGTACCGTTCAGCCAGCCTTATTAGGCTGGCTTCATGTTAATGTAAATAGAATGTATTATTCAGCTAGATGCTTGTGTAAATCTTTTCTTGCATGTATCAACGTACTTCTAATTTACTTTCTATACAACGCTAAGTCTGTGCATGCATGCGCAAGATATGGAGTGCGAGTACACACAGTAGTCAAACAACCGGATTCATTTGATTTGTTTTACCCATCCGATTTGATAAAACAGTTCATTTTACACCTTTTATCTGTATTTTAATCCCAAATTATTTACGTGGATTGAAATTATGTTGAGATTTTCCACACAATCTCACACCTAAATCATGATGGGGGTAGATCTCATGCTTCCCCTTCAAAGAGTGGCTTTGACAGCTGGTTTGTGTCGGCTGGTGTACCGTATGTGGGTGGCGGCCTTATCCTCACGCCCTCCCAACCGTGCCGGGGTTGAGCGGCTGTGGTCGAGCGAGGCGGAGGCTTGCACCACAAGCGCGTCGGGGTACGAGTGATCGGGCCCTGATTTTGTGGGCCACGGGGCTTTCGTGGGCCTTGTGAATTGGTTGGGTTCCGAGTTTATGGTAGTCAGTCTAAATGCTTGGAGGCCCTAATATTGGTCCTCGAAACAATATTTTGACAAAAAAAATATTTCCTAGTTTTCTAAAAATTGAAATGAATTATAATTTTTAAAACCAAATTTTTGTTAACATTTTGAATGTATCATGTCAACATTTATTTATACTAGGTCAACATTCAGAATGTTCCCATATCAACATTTTTGTGCATACATTGATTTTATTTTTTAAATGTTGAAATTAGCTTTGTGTTTTTAAAATTAAATGTTCATCATTTTTTATAAATATGTTATGTTAATTTTTATTTATACTATGTCAATGTTCTGAATATTCTATATCAATATTTTCGCAGAAATGTTTACTCTATTCTATTTAAGTTTTGATATCAAATTAATGTTATTAAGCTATTTATTATTGTTTAAGTGTAAATGGGTCTAATAGACTGATCTCTCTAAAGTAAAAAAAGATGGATCCCATATAGAAGATCCCTCGGACGGCGACACCCGTTTAACCATCGGCCTGCAAAGCACGAAAACAGCCCAGCAGGCCGGAGGCAAACAAGCCGACACGCTTAACCCTAGCCTGGTCATCCTTATCCTCCTCGCCCGTTGGTGTAGCCCGCGCCGCCGCTGATCTCGCCCGCACCGACGCCGCCGCTCGTCGCGCGCGTCGCTCCTCGCCCTGCGCCCTGCTGCCGCCGCTCCTCTCGAGTTCAAGATCAAGATGCCGCCGCTTCTCGCCAATTGAAGCACGAGCCGCCGCAGCTCCTCTCCAATTCAAGCTCGAGCTGCCATTGCTCCTCGCCTGACCAAGCTCCAACCCCTCCAGACGCCGCCGTCGCATCTCGCCTGAGCGGAGCCCTCACGTGGTCGCCGTCGAATCTCGCCCGCGCAGAGGCTACCGACCGCCGCCGCCGCTGCCTCGCGCGTGCGGAAGCCAACGACGACGCCGCCTCCATCGGGCGAGGGCTTCGCGGGCTGTGCGTGCATACGGGCCAAACGGGTCCCTCTCCACGCCGGCGCCTCGGTTTTACCCTAGAGAGCCCCTTCCGACTTCCCCGCCGCCGTCGCCGCCACTGTTATCAAGCCGCGTGGTGAATCGCCCCACATCCCACATACACTACCTTTGCCCTGTTGGTGACCCCGCCCAAGGCACGTTCATGGCGGAGCCCAACGAGAACGATCAGTTCACGGATGATGATGAGGAAGACAATCTCGAGGAGATGGATGACCAAGACCTTGGGAGTGAGGACGATGAAGAAGGTGTCGGACGGGGCAATAAGAAGCGGTTGCGTGAGAGGCTGAATGTGCCCGGCAAGCGCGGCGTGTGCTACCTCAGCCGTATCCCGCCGCACATGAACCCGTCTCACATCCGCCAGATGCTCTCCAAGTACGGCGAGGTGCTGAGGATTTACCTCGTGCCTGAAGGTAATCCACAGAATCGATTGGCTCTGTGTGTGTTCTTTTTAATTTCTGATGAGGTTATTGCATTAGGTGCTGTGCATTCGAGGAGTGATTTGCTGGATGCTCTAGTTGTTTCCTCCAGTGAATATGTGCAAAATAGTAGTATGTGTGATAGGAGAGTAAAATTATTTATCAGTGACAAACCTGTGCTGATCAGTGAGATGTACTACCTCCGTTCACTAAATGTTGGCATTCCTGTCCAAGCAAATAAACTGAAAGTGAATTGCTGAGCACTGTCAGAACAACATCAAATTAAATACAGAGGCAGTACTCAACAGCACATTCATGAAATACCTTTAGATATGTTTGTTATTTAGCACTGAAATTTGGTGAAGATTCACTGCTGCAAGACACACTTAAGTCATAGCTGAAAATTGCCCATTGTGATTTGGCCTTCTTGCACCATGATAGTTATGCATGTTATGCAGGATATGTGAAGTCCATGTTGCTACAACAATATGACTAACTGATCACCAGTAACTTTTTCCCCACCTTGTGATTTCAGCATGAGCATTGTTTCAGTGTGATGTTTATGTTGCCTGCATCGCATAAAATTTTAAAGTTTGATCTCACAGTTAAAACTGTACTGAAGAAAATTAGCCCGGCATATTTAATCCTAAAATGTTTCGTCGATCATTCAGGTCAAGGTCATCGCAAGCATGCTGCTGTCAAGGCGAAGGCATACTCCGAAGGGTATGTTAGAATTAAAATGTTACACGGATTTCCACTGTTATTTTCCTTTGTTTGGTTCAATATTTGTATAGACTTATCCTGCTACCATCGTGTAGGTGGATTGAATTTGCGAAGAAAAGTGTTGCCAAAAGGGTGGCTAATGTGCTAAATGGGGAACAAATTGGTGGGTTGTCATTACCATTTATCTGTCTCTTGTTATTGGTTTTACCTAAAGGTTATTTGCTTGTTTCTTGAAGAAGCATAGACAAATAGTTCTTGCATGAAAATCGTAGTATATGTTTTCCTGCGTGATCAGTGGACAATACTCCAACTAATCTTTACCTTGTAATCAGGTGGGAAGAAGAGGTCTTCCTTTTATTATGATATTTGGAATATAAAATATCTCAGGAAGTTCAAATGGGATGATCTGGTTGGTGAAATGGGTATGTGGAAAGTTCAGAATATAAACTCTATACAAACTTTTATTGAATTGCTTCATGATTATATAACACTTTTTGTCTCTCTAATCCTTTGAATACAATGCAGCTGAGAAGACTCATATTAGGGAGCAGAAATTAACTTTGGAGATAGCAGCTGCAAAGAAACAACGTGACCACTACCTTTCAAACGTTGAAAAATCTCGTGTATTGAAACATATTCAAGAGCGCAGAAAAAAGGTCTGTCATGTTTTCATGCTTTACCATTTTACTCTTGCTGTTTACCTGCTGGCACTAGTTAACATACCTGTTATTGGTCCATCATCCTATTAGAGTGTTTTCCTGCTGGTTGGTCCTGTGTTTTTGTAATTCACATAGGAAAATTCATCATAGGTACCTAAATCCTTCTAAATTTTGTATTGATGAATGATTTGGGGTTTTCTGTTTCCCCCTTTGTATGCTGTTTGGAGTCGAGATTCAGTATGGAACCTGCATAAACTTGCTGTTGTCCTTGAAACAGAAGCAGAAGACAGAAGGAACAGAACCCACTAATGCTCGTCCAATTCCTCAAAAGAAACCAATCAGGGAGACAGTAGACAAAAGTGGACCGAATCTTTCAAAAGACATTTTAGCCGGAGTAAGACAACACCTACTGGAAATTTATTTGGATCTCTATTGTTTTTCAATTGTGTTCTGATGCACTTTGTGACGTCTGCAGGTGTTTGGTGGTTCATCATGATTGCTTCTATCTACTGACATGAAGTTGTCACTTGGCAGACGCCAAGCTGGATGGAGAAGGTCACAAGATTAGACTTCTTCATAGTCTGCTTCAAAATTTTGTGGATCGAGTCATTTAATCTTTGTTAATTGTTCATGCCTTTAGAACCCTCTTTTACCTCTAACATATGCCGTGGAAAGGGTTTGGGAGCCTGATTTGGGTGATTTGGCAATACTGTTTGATTAGCAATACTGGTTGTAATCAGGGATTTACAGCGTACTCCACTCGAGACAATACGACTATAATGTGTGCTAACATGCTGTTTCATTGCAAAGTTTCAGCTATATGCTATTTATGTTTGCTATTTATCAGTGACTTGTAATACATTAACCTTATTGAAAAGGATCCCAACTCCTTACGAAGACCAGGACTTGTTTGGCATGGCTCTAGAGCCGAACTCTAGTTAAGAGTTGTTCCGAGCTAGCTGAACTTTTTGGAGTTTGTGGAGCTCTAGTTCACTTTTTCAGAGCACCTTTCAACACACTTTAGAAACTAGCGAAACAAAAGTAGGCTCAGAGTAATTGTTATTGGTTACACAAAAAACGGTTTGATTCTTTTGTTTCCTCCTGCTCTGGTGTGCCGCCCTACTCATTCCTCCCTTGCCATCATGCTCCCATTGGTCACCTGCCCATTGTTATGCCTCACCTCGCTTGCCCCTGGAGTGCCGCTAGCTTCGTGGGTCGCCGCCTGCCCGTTGGACGCCGTCGGACTTAGATCGACCTGCTAGCTTCGTGGGTTGCCGCTTGCCCCGTTGGACCCCGCTACCACCCCGTCGGACTTAGCTCGACCAGGCAACCCCATCGGAGCCCGCCTGCCTTGCATCGCGCCAAAAGTAGGGGCCTCCCCGCCCCACACAGCCACGCCAGATCCTACCCTCCTTAGAGCAACTTCAGTGGAGACCCTCAAACAAGCTCCAATCACATTTTTTAGGGTCCAAATCAAAAATATCAACTCCAGCAGGGTCCCAATATAAACTCTCATTTTTCATGGGCATCAAAAAAATTTTTCACCGGCACTCAGGAATGGGGGCTCCGATCCGGCCACCAAAAGGCGAGCCCCACCATTTTTTCTTTTCTTTTTCACTTTTTTCTTTTCTTTTTTTCACTTTTCTTCCTCTCGGAGCTGCTCTTCCTTCGATCCGATCGAGCGCCGCCTCCGGCCGCGAGCGCCGCCACCCCGTGACTCCGGCCGCGTGCGCCACCACCCCACCTCCTCCGGCCCCAAGCGCCTCCAGCACCGCATCCTCCGGCCGCGAGCACCCAACGGCGCAGCTCCTCATCCGGCCGCCGGTGCCGCCTACCCAACTACTGAGTAGTTCCCCAAGAGATCTCTCCTACTGCTACTCACGACAGATACATTTTAATGGTGAAGGTGTCTCCTTGAGCTCCAGCCCCTGGTAATGGATGTCCTGCACACTAGAAGAAAAACAAACGCAATTCAGTCTATCGTTCCCTTGAATCAAACAGTTGATAATGGTGTGCGAGTTCGATGGACATACCGATGCAAAGTGATTGACGTCGCGGTGGTGGACAGGCTCGGCAACGGCAAGAACGGCGTCAGCTTAGCAGATCGCGGAGGAAGCGGCGACGTGCCTGGAGCAGCTGGGCGCCCGGAGCAGGGGAGGACAGGACCGACGCCCGGAGAAGCTTGGCGCGCAAGGGAGCGGCAACGCGCGGCGTGCGTGGCTCGGTCGGCGTGGCGGGCGGACGCGAGAGGGAGCGGCGGCGCGTCGGGAGAGACGGGAGGGAAGCAAGTTCACGATCCAATTGCTCGGACAGCTCGGGTCCACACCGGATTGGGGCTTGGGCTGTCAAACCACTGGAGTTGAGCTCCAGTTTCAGGTCCGCATTTTTTATAAACCGGACCGCAAATTCCTTTTGCGGGCTTTGTTATATGGGCTGTGGTTGAAGTTGCTCTTATGCTGCCTCTCATCCGAGGCTATCCTGTTGTCGTCGCTCAACAGGAGCTGGCGTGCCACGGCTACTTTCTCCTGCTCCATCGGCGGCCACCCTGTTCCAAGGAAGTCTCCGCACAGAGCGTGACATGTGGGGTCGCAACTTAATCTAGGGGGTATTCAGACTTCTTAAATACTATAACCCTAGGTCACATCACAAGATCAGGATTATCAAACCAATTAAAGGTGTAAAGTGCAATATGTTGACGAACTATGAGGGGAAATAAAACAAAAGGATAGTGTAGGGGTATTCAGGCTTCTTAAATACTAGAAGGGAGTAAAATGAACTTTTGCCTCTTTTTTTTTAACTCAGGTGAATTGAGTTGTGGAAGAAGAATAGTGAGGGGTAATTTTGTTTGTGTGCAACAAAGATAATAGTGAGGTTGCGAATTCAAAAACCTATGATAAAATTACAAAATATGAAAATCGATGGTAGAAACGCATTTGGGCATCGAATAGATGGTTGTTATGCAATTGCCCGTTAAAATTTACTACAATTTGTTTGTGCGTTGCTACGGGGTTTGAATATTCCATAACGCAATTGGCATAATTAGTCATATATCAAGAGTATATAGACAAGTTACTTTCATACAAAAACAAAAATACAGTTGTAGGAGCTATTAAAAAAAATACTATGGCACCGTGCATTTTATGATAGACAACTTTTACATGCTAAAAAAATAAGTTGAATGAACATGATAAAATTATGCAAAGATTTTATTAATTATGTTCCATAATTAATTAATCATTTAATAATTAAGGCTTTATCAAATTGGTTAATTACTAATTCACAAATAAGCATGTTCATTAAGCGATAATTAATAATTGGTTATCCTCATTAAGTAATGCTTGATTAAGGTCATTAATTACTAATTAATCTTGTTCCTTAATTAATAATTAATTAAGTTCACTAATTACATAGGTTTAATAATTAATAATTATTCTTGTTTATTAAGCAATAAATAAATCATCACTTTAAGTGACATGTGATAATAGGATGATTAAATTGGAACCACATGAAATAATAAAGTTTAAGTTTAATTTTGGGAAAATATTTTTCATAAATAATATCGTCTGCAGTATCTCCTTCATCTATTTAATTTATTTTTCTTCATTAAACATTTAATCAACATAAAATAATAGCTTTTCTTTAAACCAAGAAAGGGATTAAATATTATCCATGAAATAAAAATTACTCAAAATAAATATTCTAACAAATAGTTCTTATTTTTCCGAGTCTAACAAACTTGGTTTTGCATTTTTCCGATTTTTAATGAATTTTCTACGAATTTTCAAAAATTTAAAAGCGCTCCGGGCCACACACCGGGCCACGGGGTTGGCCGCGAGGAATCCCCACGTGGCCACACGCGATCCCACGCGTGTGGCCCGCGGTGTGGCGCCACCGCGGCGGCCGAGGGACGTCGGCGCGGCCACCGAAGACGGCCGGGGTGCTCCAAAGCTCACCGCTAAGCCTCTAAAATGGTCTACGCGACTAGGCGAACACTCTAGAGTAGACGCGCTCACATGAGCTCCACCGGAGAGGTACCCGCGGCGAGGGCCAAGCTTCGCGGCGGTCCGGCATGGCGGGGAGCTCACCCGAGAGCTCAAAAATTAGGGGAAAAGCTCCGGGAGCTTCTACGCACTAAGAGCAAGCTCGTCATGGGTTTCTAGGAACATGAGCACGGCGGAGAGTGGAGCTCACCGTGAGTGGCGGAGATGGCGGTGGCCGGACCTTGAGAAGAACGATGATTGCCCGGCTTTCGTGGAACAAAAGCAAGGATGAGCTACTGGGAACATAGAGCATCGAGTTGCGCATCATCATGAAGAGAAAAGAGCAACAATAGCTCACCACAGCTCACGGAATTGCGGAGGCGGCGGAAGATCGACGGTGAAGTGCCGTGGAGGAAGATGAGCTCGCCACGACGGAGCGGAGGTGCTCAAGCTGATTGAACGGGCGGAGAAGCTTCACGGTGTCCCGACGGAGCACCCGGCGGTGGTGGTGTGGGCGGGAGGTGGCCGGAGTGGCCTAGCGGCGCCGCTCCGCAGGGGCGGGGTGGCGGTGAGGTGTGGAGAGGAGAATGAGGGAGAGGAGAGGAGAAATGGGGCCGGCATGGGCTCTTATCTCGCCCCGGGAGGCGGTAAGGGCGCCACGGGCGGCGCCGAGAGCGTGGGAGAGAGAGAGAGAGAGGAAGAAGAGACCGGCGCCGGGACCGGTCCGGCATTTTTGCAAAAAGGCCCCCGGGGTTTTGCATAATTAAAAAGTAACCTTTCCGAGCTCCAAAAATTCTCAAAATTTTTAGGGGTGTTAATGAAAGTATTTTAGGCATTTTTCCTATTAAGTCCAGGTTAAGATTCCAAATCATTTTTGGATTAAAAATTCATAGCTAAATTAATAAAAGAAGCTTTGTTTATTTCTTGTAAATATTTTTACAAAGCAAAATAATTTCAAGGTATTTTTATAAATCTTTATTTATGATATTTGAGCCATAGAAAATGCTAAACCTATATTTTGCTCTTATTTAATTTCTTTTTAAGCACTTCCTTTATTCTTTAGCTATTTTGATATTTTATGTGTAGGTTCTTAACATAAAATTTGATATCTTCATAAATGCAATAATATGATGAAATGCCCATGATGACATGAAAGGTATTTATTTTCTGAGAGTTGTTACAATAAGCTCTATAAGCAGTTTTGATATAATAATCACTATAAGCAAGTATAAGCACTATAAGCACTTTATGTATAAGTCGTGCCAAACGCACCCTTATACGGACATCCGAATCATAGAAAAGACAAAATAAATAAGTGTGAGTGTCCCTCGTCCATTAAATATAATTATGTGTGTAAACATTAATTACCTCCTCCATTAAATATCTTTTCTTCTTCATCTTCTGTCTAGCCCTTCATTGCGCAAAGAAATAAAAAATTATGCCAAAAGAGTAGCGAGAGACAAATATGCCTTATAAATCATAAAGAAAACAAAAAGAACAATTACACACCATCGACGCTAGCCATTTTGTCTGGCTCCTATAGACAGAATCAAACACCGGTTCAACATGGATTGACTTGGGGATAGAATCAAGGTTAATTATTTTGCATGCGATTGTCCTAAACAGAAACATGTTTCCTGGTGAGCATACCTTTCTTTTGTTCACTGGACATATCATAATATTTTTGCCGTCTTCTCCATGCAATATCGCCAATTCTGTGTTTAGAAAACGGATCATTAACTATAATGCATAGGTCAAAATTTTAAAAATTCTCAACACGTAACTTTGCTAGGTACCAACCTCGAGTTGTAGATTTCACCAATTCTTCACTCTTTCGCTTATGCCGTTCGCAGTGTTTGGCCAAAGCATGATTCGCTTGAGTCACACCCATCAACAGGCTCCCTTTGTACGTTGTTGCCTATGTTAGGTGTACCTAGGACTCCGTAGTGGATTTTGGTGATTAATGACGAAAGATTTAAAATATTTAATGGTTTTTACAAGTGTTAAACAGATTATATATTTCTAAGAAATCATGTGGCAATGTTGTTGGCCCTCAATTCTTTTTTTTTAAAAAAAAGGCCCAAAAGAAAGATAAAGTTTTAGTTTTTCATCTTTTTGAGTCTAGAAATGTTGAGCTATTAAGACGGGTGAACTAATCTTGCTTTGAAGGAATCTTATTGCTCAAGTCACAAAAAAATCTTGGATGAATTCACAACCACAAAGAAATCCAAACCGGAGTGAGCATGACAGAGCTCGACGGAATATCCGTCACCTACGGAGGTTCCGTCAAATCCTAGCCGGTATATATTTGAAACACAACAAGTGACGGAAGCTTCATGAGTATATCATGAAGGTTCCGTTGATCCTTCCATACACACTACCAATAGCTCTTTTTGAATCTAGTCTATAAATAGACCTCTCCCACACCGTGAGAGAGGCCGGAGACTCCATTTCAAACCCTAGACTTCATGCCTCAGCCTTCTTGCTTTCCCCTCCACTCAATCTTGAGATCTAAATCCAAAAAGAGGAAAACCAAAGCATCCAAACTTCCAAAGTAATCTCCCACGTTTGAGCATCTTGATTCCCTCATATTCAAGCAAAGATTCACTTGTTATTCTCGAGGACTTGTCCCCTAGACGGCTATGTGTCCTCCTAGAGCTCCCAAGCTAGTGATAAGCCTTGGAAAAGTTTGTGAAGGTGTGATTCGTCTCCGAAAGAAAAAAGAATCGAGAAGAAGAAGAAAATCAAGCTTGATCATTTTGATTGCTTCGAGAGGATTAGGGTTGAAAGAGACCCGACTCTTTGTGAGCTCTTCAACGGAGACGTATGAACCTCTTTATGACGGGTCCGAACTTCGATGAAAAATCTTTGTATCTCTCTTTGTTCTTGTTCTCATTTTTGTTCTTGTTCTTGTTCTTCCTTTTTGTGCCCGATCTACTTGTATATTATGTTGTGAGGTAACCCTTGTAGGATTTGAGTTATCTACCTTATTAGCTTTCCTTCTAATCCAAGTAGGTTGTTTAAATCTCTCCTCCGATTCCGCGTTTCATTGAGACTTATCGATCTAGAGCTGAACCTCTGTCGTTGATGGAGGTTCCGTAGGAACTTAATCTTTGAATTTTCAGGTCATTTCTTTAGACCGCCTCCCCCCCCTCCCTCTCCCAACCCCAAGGTAACTTTTAGGGTTGTAATCATCGTTGCGATGGAGTCAACTATCGTCATCGCTCACATGACCTGCAACCATCACATGTCCTGCAAGGAAGATGACCGAATTACCAGCACTAAAGCTATACTCCCTCCATATCAACAATAGTCTGCGCTCCGGATACTTGGCGAGATATCGTAAAGAACTGCGTTTTGGAGATTTATGAGTGTTCCGGACGAAACTACCCTTGTGCACACGGTGCTTTCCCAGGCTGCCCACCTCCTTGTTTCGCGTCTTACCGAGAAAAAGACTAAAAAACTACGGATAAAAGCCAGCATGCGGGGCTTCTAGGAATCGAACCCACCACCACGAGCTTTGGGGCACGCACCTCAAACCAATTGAGCTGTCTCGGATTTGTGTGAGAGAGGAAGGTGCTACCGTATTTAATATGGGCAAACATGAAAATTTTTTCCTAATTAAGTGCTCCTTGATATGCTAAATGCTGTCCAAAACGAATTTCTTTGTAGATATGGAGGGAGTATAATGTTACGATTAGTACAAACTTTTCTTCTTCAACCCTATTATCTGCTATATTGCCTAGCTATGTTACTTCACCAAAAGTCCCGGATACCTACATAAGTAAGATATCGTCCGCGGATCTAAACTGCCTTCCCCATGTTCATTACTACTTTTTATTGTATAAGTATGTTAACCTCGTGACTCTTCTCCACTCCCGGAATCGAACCAACAATACACTATTGGAATAGTGCTCTATTCCGGAGGGCCAAAAGGGGTCTCAATGGCGGATGCCTAAAACGCTACTAAGGCCCCGTCACTATTTTGTTACAAAATTACTCACGGTCGTGCGATCGTGACTGTCCGACATGGCACTTAGACTAATATGGGCGCCGAGTGACGGTCTAGGGATCACCGCCGACGCCCTTAATTTATTAACAAAAGAAAGGGCGGGCCCTAGCATCGGCTGGGTCCCACCTTAGACATCATCGCCCCGACGCTCGTTCGTTCACCGTGCGCCGTTGCGCGCTCCCGTCACGCCGCCTCACGCCGTGTGAGCTGCCGCCGGAGGAGGGGAGCCGCCACCGGTGCGGGAGGAGTGGGAGTCGCCGGTGCGGGAGGAGACGTGGATAAGGGTGGTGGTGAGGCGCTACACCCCCACCTAGCTTTGGGCTGCTGGATGGCCTTTAGGCCTTAGCTGTGGGCTTGACTAGCCTTAAAAGCGTTGTGGCGGACCTGTGGTCCGTTAGCTGTGACCCCTGGTGTCCGCGACTATTTTGCGCACATAGTCGCGGAGACCGGCTTGTACCCTATCTTAATGGCGGGCGCCTCAAAGGATCGTCAATATGGTCAAAATAGTGTCTGCCGTTATAGTGGGTTTTTGTAGAAGTGATATAAGCTATGCTAGAGACAAGGTCGCAAAGTCATATACTACGATATGGTTCGAACAAAAACGTTGTGCAAGAAATTTGTGGTATGATTGGTTGATTTTCCTTACCACCTGCTTCAGTGATCACCCAAATGTGTCAGAGAAGAGATATAATACATGCCAACCCCGATTCAAGAAATAGCATGTCCCAACTAAAACTTTTGACCCGCATGTATACCTGCTTCGGGGATTTGTTTTGTCGACCCATCACGCCTGTCCAACTTTTTTTCCTTTCCCGGAACCTCCTAACATGTTCAGTGGATGATTTTTCTCTCTTCGCAGATGCACATTGCTGGATATATCTGCAACAATGTTGGACCATATGAGCAATTAGACGCCTCAACATTTTTCACTACAAATCAAGCATTATTTAATTTCTTGCCAGCACACTTCAGTATAGGCGCGGCCGCCCCGTCCAGGCTACCCGCCTTCTTACACTCCCGAAACCTCCTTACTCGTTCTATTGAAGTAGAAATTGATCTCGTATTGCCATTGATCCCATCCACTCGTTCAACTACAGAAGAAATATATAGTAGGAACAAATTCTAGCTTCAACATGAAAAGAAAGACAAGACAGTACCCGAACAATATGTATACGGAACATGCATGAATAGTGGAACACTCACGAGGTTAACATGCTTAACACAAATGGGTGGGAACTGAGAAGTGGAACATTTCCGCTTCTCAGCTAAAGAAAATACTAACATTCTTTGTTGTGACCAAACTTTGATCTAATCCGAGATGTATATGTATACTAGCTAAAAAGGCACGCTTCGCTGTGCCCGTAAAGTAAATAAAGAAGGCTGATGGAATGTAGTACGATGAGTTTGTCGATCGTGCTGTGCATGGTATACGGTTAACATATGTGTGCGATTCTACATATGTGGTTAACGAAGGAGTACACATTTGATTAGTTATTTTAATTCGTTTACATGGTAATATAAAAAATAAAAAATGTGCCCTGCCTGTGGAAGCTCACGTCTAAAGCCAAAACTGGCAACCGCCCTCACATAGAAGCCCAACCAGCGAAGCAGAAGACAGCAGGCCAAGATAAATGTAGTTGACAATCCAATCTTCTGATGGCCCGAGCAACGATACAACCCGGTGGGGACGGTCATGTATGGGCTAATTTCACATTGACAGGCCAAGATAAACGAAGTGAACGCGAAGAGGATGGATGGGCCAGCAGCCCAGCACCCAAGGCAGAGACGTACGCGGCCTAAAGCAAGGAAGCCACGACGCCAATTGCAGACGTGTTAGATTAGCGTAGGTCCACGTCTAGCAAAATGCTGAGGGGACTGCAAATTCTTCCTGTGTCTACTTTAGACTATTTACATCCGTGAAAATGCAAATTTTATGATCAAAAGTATAGACCTAAAGTGCGGGAACATTTCAAAGAAGAACTTCAATTGGCGGCTTTAAAAGCCAGGCCAAATCTCAAAACTCAACTGGAGACCTTTATATGTAATTACATCACATGAACTGTATCTGTAGCATAGGGTTTTCTGTTTGGGCCTGCGGTCCACTTTGTACATCTCTTTGGTATATCGCTCTTTGTTATAAATAAATAAAGGAAAAATATAGATAGGGGCCTTCCCTACTAAGTTCGCTCAAAAAAAGTATAGACCTAAAGCTTCCTTTACATATGTGCGATGTAAAACATCAACCTTTTCTCAATATTTTCAAAATAAGTTGCACAAGATACTATCATGAATGTTACATTTTTAGGATGACTCGAACAAAGAAGATGTTACATTTTTAAATGTATTAAAAGGAATATTAATGGATCTTTGGGTGGTCCAAAACAAAAGAGAGAACCACTTAAACTCTAGTATTACTTAGTTGGTAAATTAGTCAAAAAAATTTTTTGTGAGTTTCGGTGCAGAAGGTATGCTATTGAGTGGGCAATATGATAGCCTCATTTAACCACATCAACAACTGCGACGTTAACTATGATGGAACAGTTAATACCGTAGTGGTTCTCTTGGGAGTCAATACTATAATGCAAAGGTGAATAATAAAGAAGATTGTCTTCCTTCATAGCTAGTAATGAAATTTTCAGCTTCCGTTGCATTATAGGATATGTAGTGTTAATATACATACAATATGTAAGGTAAATAAAAATAATGAATTCATAGGCTAGTTACTAAATCATTTCATAAATATCTTTGGTGTTAATGCTATTATTATTATTATTATTATTATTATTACAGTTTCGCCCCTGAATTTCCATCGAGACAAACCACCCGCGCCCACACACGACAGCCCCCTCCTAGCTTACTCAGGCTCAGGAGCACGCAGCAGCAGTTCCACTGACACGCGAGGCCCGTGGTCGGGCCCGCGTTACATGACCGACAGCTCGCGGGTAGTGACGGCCAGCGTAGCAGAAGCATTCCCGGCAGCGGGCGAGGCTTCCATCGATCTGAACGCCCTCCCCACCGGCCGGTCGCCCACCGCCACCTTCCCGCCCGTCACCGTCGCCGTCTTCGCCCCCAAAATCCTACCTCCCTCTCTGCCGCGTCTGCGTTCCCCGTGCCATGGCCACCAACGGCAGCTCCCCGGTACGCGCGCCGCTGCCCAGCACGACTGTTTCAGGATCCCCCCCCCCCTAATATTGGTGCGCCTTTGATTGATTTTCCTTTTTGGCCCTGGGGATTTTGCAGAGGGTTAGGGACACGGAGAGCAGTCTGGAGAAGGTGAAGCGGCAGCTCTCGTCGGGGTCCGGGAGGTACCTTCTTCAGGGCCCCCTGCTGAAGCGATCTGAGACGGTAATGTTGTTTCTTGACCTTGCCCCTTCGAATTTTGGAAGCGGGGAGTTCAATCTGGTTCCATCAGGCGCGTGCATAATGTAATTTTGTCTAATATCTGGTGAAACCTTAGGGTTTAGGCATGGATAAGTTCAGCCCTGGTGCTAAATTTAATATTAGGACCGGATAGTTACTTGTAACTGTAGTATATGGTTGGTACTTGGTAGTGAATGTTTGGCTTATGATTTACACGAGAGTATGCTATGAGTAACATTTCGTGGTATACGTTGTTTGATTAGATTATAAGTTCTATGCAGCTTGGCAGGTTATAGTTTACGAGTACTGTGAGAATTTATTTGCGTGTACATTTTATTGTTTATTTTTTTAGATAATACAACCATTTTGGCGTTCTCCACCTGCGACTGTCTTCCAAGGAAATAGTTTCGATGTTCACCTGAAGTTAACTGCTTTCAAATTATGTATTAATGCATGGCCTGATGCTCAGGGTGGATATAGTTTTATCTGTTGTGTCGATTAGGTTTCTACCTTTTGCGAATTACTGAGCAATTTTTGAAGTGTTTTAATCTTCTCTCTAACAGCTGAGGAAATGGAATGAACGATGGGTTATCCTAGACCCAACCTCTGGAAAGATGGAGTACAAGTAGGAACCTTGACTGTTTCACAACTGAGAATGCTAAGTCATTTCCTATCCACATCATTATTTAGTGATCTTTTTTGTTGCAGACTTCGAAGAAATGAAACTTCCATTAAGGGCACCATTCTATTTGATGCCTCGAGCACCATTACGTTATCTCCTGTGAACTTTCAGTAAGATTGCATAGGCTTTTCCAAGTATGGCTTATCTACCTTTTTAGGTTGTACTTATGATTATTGCTCAAATTCTTTCAGAGGAACGCCAAAGTATGATGGTTGCTGCTTTTGTATCCTAATCTCTCGATAAGTTGACATCAGTGATTTTTTTGCAAAGCATGTCATCAATAAGTCAATATATAGGTAGCACATTTTTTAACTCTGTAGTGCCTTGACTCTGTTTATTAGACATTGGAACTCCTCAAAAGAAGGATTACTTTCTTTGTGCTGAAACACCTGGTGCTGCGAAAGCTTGGGTATCAACATTACAGTAAGCTTTCTGATACATCATCAGTTTATGCTCTTTATGGTTTTCCATAGACATCAACGTTTATATTAAAAGACGGAGATATAGAAAAAGTTTAACTGAGTGGAAGCATCCAGCATGAGCATAAAATCAACTGGATTTTCATCTGATGGGTACTGACAATGTCATAAACAACCATTAAACCCCCATGATACTGATTTAAATGATGCGATCAACTTCCACGATGATCCGGCAGCCCTTTTATAAGAGCTTGCATATTTAAGCTTAAGATTCCAATTTTAGTACTTTAGCAATAATAGTCAACTGGAATATAACCGGTCAATGGGACCAGAGAATTGCATGTAATGTATCTTTTTCAACATAATATCCTGCATCTTTACTAGTTTCTCATTTTAAGGACGATCTATTCCTTTGGCTGCCTGGAGACTTCAATTTTGTTAGTTCTTGCTAGATACATTGCATTTACAAATTACAATTATATTATTGGAGTCCTTATTCTTTTTACTGCATCCTGACTAGTTATTTGATGCTATTAAACAGTGCTACTCAGTTAGTGCTACGAGCTCATAAAGAGGCAGTCAATTCCTTGGCTGGGAATGGCTCTCCAGCTACATTAGGTACTGTTGCTACAGCAGTTGCTAATGCTAATGCAACAGCCATGGAAGCTACCAAGGAGATTGAAGCAGCATTGAAGGTTTCGATGAGGGCAGCTCTTGGGTTGGGTATGAATAACCCCACTGAAGGCCAACTTGATGACCTAACCATCATGAAGGTCTGCATTTATCTATTTGTGATTGTTGTTGCCTAACTTAGGTAGTTAGGTACTACTTGTCTATAAAATTTGAAGAACTTTTAAATGATGTGCTGCAACAGAATGTGGAGTTCTCAAAAGTAGGCTGTTGTTAACACTTATGAACTGACTTGTTAGTCAAGATTGCTGTAATTTGCTTAATTGAGTTTGCATTACCTCGTCATAACTACATGCTTATCATTTATGTAAATACTTAGATGCCATGAAGTGCAACATTAACTAACACCAGATGCTTTGGACATGACATAAAATATGCTTGTAACAGGTTCAGAAAATATTCATAACAGAAAATGCTCCATTTTCTGCAATTGACAATTCACTTTTCATGGGAGGTTGAAAATATTGCCATGCCTATTATGGCATGCCATCCTTCCAAATTCACTGGTTTTTAATATAGATAGATATATGTGACTCCGTCTCTGCAATGGTACACGTCACGCTGTAGCATCGGTTTTATATGTAAGATTCGATTAACCTTGATTGACGATTTTCCCCCTTTCTTTCAGGAGACTCTCCGAGTGAAAGATGAGGAGTTGCAGCATTTGGCTAAGGATATTCGTTCTCGTGATGCTACAATCAGGGAAATAGCAGACAAATTGACAGAAACTGCAGAGGCTGCGGAAGCTGCTGCATCTGCAGCTCATACAATGGATGAGCAGAGACGACTTCTATGTTTGGAGATTGAGCGCCTGAAACAAGCTATGGAAAGACAAGTGGAACAATCAATGCTCAAGGTATGTTTTTTTTTATATGTCTAATTTGTATTTGTTGGTACTCTGAATTCATGATGGAAACATGATCATATGGACATGCAGCTAAGACAATCTGAAGAAAAGGTTATTAACCTCAGCAAAGAGAAGGACCAGTTGATGAAGGAAAGAGATGCTGCACTTCAAGAGGCTCATATGTGGCGCATTGAACTAGGAAAAGCTAGAGAACAGGCAGTGATACAAGAAGCAACTATTGCCCGAGCAGAAGAGAAGGCTAGGGCTTCTGAAGCAGACGCTGCAGCTAGGATAAGGGAAAGTTCTGAAATGTTGCGTGCTGTTGAGAAAGATAAGGAGGAGCTTCTAGCCTTGGTCGCTGTTCTCCAGTCACAAGTCCAGAGGTTCGTTTCATCTCTTATGGGAACATGTATATACTTGAAAGAGATGTTGGGTCGATAATGACTAAACACAATCTTTACTAATGCAGAGAACAGAGCAGCACAAAACAAGTATGTGAGGAGAGATCTGAATCATGCTCCGGCACAGACAACTCCCCTCCCTTAACAAAGCATGTCGATGCATCTGATGATGATGTGGACAAAGCCTGTGTAAGCGACTCTAGATCAGTCCTTGTTTCTAGCAACAGCACTGAAGTCCAGCTGGCTGTGGATGGGGTGGACATCCGTCCTATCGGTGATGCAGAGTGGGGCAGCTTCCAGCAGTCAGAAGCACTGATCCCTGACGTGCGGGAGGTGTCTCCAGAGGCGGGTGATGTTCGGGAGGTCTCTCAGGCTGGCGATGTGCGGGAGGTCTCTCCCGAGGAAGGCGATGTGCGAGAGGTCTCTCCCGAGGAAGGCGATGTGCGGGAAGTCTCCGCTGAGGCAGAAGGCAATAGCTTGGATATTCCTGTAGTCAACCCCCTCCCGTCAGTGATCATATGCAGGGAGGCGCAACTCACCCCTGAAGCTGAGGTTGCTGCAGACAAATACTTTCTAAACTGGTGTGATTATTGAGAAAACCAATGGGATTTGTATCCTATCGAGAATTGTGGGTCTTGTCATTGATGTGGGTTGTATGTTCATTGTATTTAAGTATGCAACTCAATAAAAATTGATAGTGTCTGGGATTGTAATTTTTTCATTATCCCGCCATTTTCCATTGTTGACATTTCCCAATTTGAAACATAGCGAACATCCAAGGCAAAAGGGAATGCTAAATAGATAAAAATAAATAAAGAGTGAGATGGGCATGCCAACAATAGTAATAGTGTGTAAACTCCTCTATTCTTAAATGAAGCATAATCATAAAATAAGGACATTACCAAAGGTCCGTATTCGTTAAATTGAAAATGTGCAGAAAATGGGAGAATGACCGTGAGGACGTAGACAATTAAGGTAACTGTGATGCTGTCTATAACAGAATATAAACATGCATCTGTAGTAACCTGAATAAACACATATTATACTAATTGCAATAGAAGCTTAATGTGGTTGCAATATCAAAACCTTAACTTTCAATAGATAATAATACTAGCCCTGTTAACCTAGTAACATACAAATGAAATTACACAAGCGATGGCAGTCAACGCCTAAACTTTAGTTTTAAATCTCAGCATTGCCTTGCTGATCATACTCGTGACTCGGAAAAACCTCTGACTGCAAACTGGTTGAGATGTTGTTCGTATGAAGCCACGTCAACTCCCACAAGCTGTCACCCCCGATCGTGCTCCTCTTTGCAAGGATCCCCTTGTTCTTCATCACGATCAGAATGTTTTTCAGCAGGTCCGGAATCACTTCTTGCAGCTTGTCACTCCGTTTGCCTCGTACCTTAATTTTGATATACTTCTCCATACGGCTAAGGATTCCCAGCCACAATTTGCAAAAACTGCTTAGCCCGAAAAGGTCCGGTAACAATTGAAGATAGACTTTTGTGACTAGTTTCATTGCAAGCACTAGAGATCCTTCTATGTTTCTGTAGTCCTTCTGGGAATGATTCTGACTGATTTCCAGCAAGTCATCAAGCAAGGCAAAAATGACAAGATCAAAAGCATGAGACCACGTGGCAGACTGGAGGCAAATTCCTTCTGTTCCTATTAGGCATCTCTGCAGTGAAGCTAATGCATGATTTCGTACCTCCTCTCTCTGATCCAAGCTCAACTTTTTCAGGGCTTGCAGTAGTTTTAGCCACATCTCCCTGATTGTTTCCAACCCTTTGTCAGCTTCGTCACCTGTTTCTTTTGTCTCTTGGGACCACCGGGCAAGACTTTTTACAGAGTCCGACATCAAATCCAGGGCACGAATAGATCGGTCGACTAAACCAACCCTTGACTCAGCAAACTGCCGTGATGCTTCAATGCAAAAGGCATAATTTGATATTGAAAGGTGAGCTCCCTCTGACATGATAAACATAATTGCCTCAAATCCTACTTCAGAAGCATCAGAGTGGCGTGCTGTAATGGACAACAGCAAGACTACTGTCCTCCAGCCCATCTGTGACTTTATATGTACTGCATTTGCTTTGACGAGACGTGCAACCTCCTGTGTGATGTTCTCACAGTATGCATCTGCTACACGAGCGTCGAGCTTCAGAACTAATTGCAGTGACCTTAGTAATTCATCAGCAAGGTTCTCCTTGTATGGTAATAACCTCTGACATATCCTCAAAAGTCCAAAAATAGCTTTCTCCACAAGAGCACACGGCATAACTGTGGACTGAACTATGCTAGCAATGTGCTCATAAACACCATGCCACAGCAGGGCAATCCGGTCTCGATTATTCAGTGTTATGGCAATAAGCAGTTCCAAGCAGAAAACTGCAGTATCCTCGTCATCTGGCGAGCTGGCTACCTTTTGAGGTCGACCAGCTGCCCAAATCAGAGCCCTTGCAAGTTGCAAAAGTGAATCTTGCTGCAAAAACTTGCTCTCTGTGAATATACTATCAATGCGGCATTTCTGAATTGTCTGAAGAGTCCTCTGGTGAGCAGCAAGTTGCTGCTCAGTTGGTTGTGATCTTGGTTCCTCACTGTCAAGTGAGAGAAGCTGACTAAATCTCCCCATAAGTCCAGAGGATTTTCGAGGCGTGCCCATAACAGGAATATGGGATGTGGGAACTGCACTAGGAGCAGCCTTGCCTTGGACTGTTTCAGCAGAAAGTTCAGAGTCATCCGCTGCATCACTAGCAACACGGGCAGGAAGAAGCCCTAGCTTATGCAGCCTCAGAATACAATCCAATACATTCCTCCAGCCAGTGCGTATGTAATCCCCATATCTGTTAGCTATTGTGAACAATGTCTCAGTTGCTAATCTAGCTTTCAGGTCATCTCCAAAGGCGGTAACTGGTTCCTCAACCAACGAAGCATTCAAAAGAGTCGTGAATTTGCATAATGAAACAACAAGATCATCCAAAACATCCTCAAGATGATGAAATGCAGAGATCTTGGCAACACCCAAAAAGCCATCCACACAGGTCAACAGAACTTCTTCATGCTCCGAATGATCAAATACGATCGCAATGGCTGCAATGGTAGGGCCAGACATAACAGCAAACATATCATGGTCAAGGAGAGGCTGAGAGTCACCAACAATATATGGGGATGTAGACTTTGATTTCCGCATTAGATCAATCCAGCGACTGGGAGACATTTCAAAATATCCCATACCCTGCTCAGGCGTGGTCTTAATCTCATTTCGGCAGATTGAGTGGTATAGCTCAGATAACATCTCACGTGGTAGGTCACTACCACCATTTATGTTTCTGTTATTCTTGATGAAGTCCTCCTCAGTCATCTTCTTCTTTACCTGCATGTTATGCTGGTCAGTGTTCAGCATTATAATTGAGTAGGACAGCAGTAAAGCAGTGTCCTTATTTGCGAAAGCCTGAGGAGTCTGCTCATAGTATCTATCTGAGAATGCCTCAAGAACCCTCTGTATCTTCTGAGATTCGCCAGGAAGCCGAAAAGTCTCTAAAAATAGACGTAGAGCTGTATCAAGGTTCATCTCCTGGAAATCAAAGGTCTGAGCAAACTCATGTAGCACCTGAACACAAAACTCATCATGATTGCCTAGAAAATCTCCTACAAGATTCTTATCCAAACCAGCCGTGTAGCGGAAGAAACAAGCCACACTCTGGGGATCAAGCTTCTCAGGCAACAGATGAGTGCCTTGAAGAAACTCCAGACCTTTCTTTGGGTCTCTGTTGAAGTGATCAGCCCCAATCATTAGCCTTCTCTTGACATACTTCCTTTGTCGGACAAACTTCACCCAGTGCTGCGGATCTGAAAAGTTCTCACACTTTACAGTCCAGAAAGGTGTATATTCATCGAGCTCCACAGGCATTAGCTCAGGCCGGGATGTTGCATTCCCAATGCGATCAGCCATACCCTGAATAACAGCAATCAAGCCTTCTAGAGCAAGAATGTGCATAGAAGACAAGGGGCAGTTAATAGGAAATGCGCTCTTTGATAGAAGGTTTGCAAGCTCCTCAAACACATTCCTGCAGGTTATGTCACAGTCAAGATTGGCATACATCTCCACCATAAAATTTTTCTGTCGACAGAAGTCAACAAGAGCTTCCATCGCAACTTCCTGCTGATGATATGTTGCTCCAAAACGGGGTTGTGCAAGCCTTAGAATTATGCAAGAAAAGAAGGCCTCAAGTTGCAGCTTGAGCTCAGACCGGAGGTGATGATAAAGATTCAATGCAATACTGCACACAATTGAAAGGATGAGTGGATTCATTGACAATCCAAATTGCATTAAGTTTCTGAAAAGCTCATCTTGCACTAAGGATAGCAGCTTTGGATGTTTCCGAATTGAAGACCCACCGAGCTCAATTGCTGAGTTGATTAACTTAAGAGCAAACAAAGGCATATCCTCATCTAACCCAATCTGTTCAACAAGATTGAGCAGGGAGCATAGGAATTGAAAGATCTCCACCATGCAAGGGACTCCATAAGGCTCCACAACAAGGCCACTGTCATCTGCAGAATTCTCATCAGATCGTCCAGTCTCTGAAGCATAGCTTCCATTGCCATTCTCCATTTGCCCGATCCCAAAAGGATGATTCTCATCAACGCCACCCATCTAGACAGAGTAAAGCATACAAAAAAAATTATCAAACACATTCTATGGAGTAATACTTCAGCATAATGAGCATGTAACAGTACTATTGGGTAATTCATAGTCAGAAAACAAACAACAAGAAGCACTTCAAGCATTATTAGATTGCATTTTCCACAATTATGCTCGTGAGCTAGAAGATGCTATATAAGTTATAGCAATGCCATATAAGTTGTGAATGTAGAAAAATCATAGGTCTAATGTTACTTCCAACACATACATCATGTTAGTAGATTTCACTTGATGGGCTCGCTAGGTACGAAGCAACTCATGGTGCCTGTCTCTGAAGCAAGATGACTGGTCTGATTTAGGGGATCCTTTTAAGATTTTACGAGTCCAAGAAAACTACTCGAGTTGGTTGTATGGACATTAAATGGTTCAAGCTCGAAGCTCCCACCCATATCACCAAAACAATATCCCAGAAGGTAATTATTCCACATAACATGCGCGCTAAAGGGATCCCCATCTCCTACCAGGCCAGTTCTAAGAACTCAACCATTCAGCTCAGTGGAACGAACTAAGTAATCAATGAAGAATGTAGCAAATAGGATCTCATTTCTTGTGAGCAACACTACTAATTCCTTGGATGCAAAGATAACTTAGTTCTTGTGAAGAGTGAGATGCGAGGTTGACTGGCATTTGTAAACTCAATGCATGGGTAGCGACTAATAATAGCAAAGCCTCACACGCTGCAGTCAAGACGGACACACCTCTGGTTTGGCGGCAGTGTCAGCTCCATCTCCGCTGCCAATCTGCGGGAGGCGGGCGAAGACACACCTGATGAGCTCGTGCATCGCGTGGCGCGAGAACCGCTGCATGAGCTCGCCCTTCCCCGAAGACTGGTGGACGACGCGGAAGCAGGTGTTGACGGCGGTGCAGACGTGCTGGTCCCCGAGGGCGGCGGCAGCGGGGGCGCGGAGGCAGTCGAGGAGCGTCTGCAGCATCCGCATGAGCACGGCTTCCTCCGCGCCCGGGTCGGCGACGGCCTCGAACCGGCAGCCGTTGACGGCGTCGACGACCTCCCTGAGCGCGGCGCCCGGGAGCGCGTGCCCCGTGAGCGTCATCACCTCGTGGAGCGCGGCGAGGGAGGCGGAGGTGACGGCGGCGCCGGCCTCCTCGGAGCGGACGGCGTCGAGGAAGGGTCGCAGCGCGGTGGCGGGAAGCGCGGAGGGCGATGCGCCGCCGGGGGAGAAGGCGAGGCGGCGCAGCGCGCGGAGCGAGGCGACGAGCGGGTGCTCGGCCGCCCCGGCGTCGTCGGCGCGCGGGTGGCGGAGGCCGCGGCGCATGACGGCGAGCACGGCGCTGGCCTGCGCGGAGACGGCGCAGGCCAGGGCGGCCGGGTCGGGCGCGCCATCGGCGGCGGGGAGCGGGCGTGCGGCGGCTCCTCGGCGATGGGGTCGATGCCGGCGACGGTGGGCGGCCGGGGGCGGCCCATTTGGGCGGCGCGGGCGGCGGGTCCCCGCTACTGGCTAGGGCTGGGTGGCATGGGCGGCGGATCTGAGGAGATCGGCCGGCAGGAGCGAGGAGGCCGCGGTGGAGACGGCGAGGGAGCAGCAGGACGGGGAAGTTCGTGCGTGCCTCGCTCGCTTTTTCCGCGTGTCGGCTTTAATTTTTCCGCGCCGTGCGCCGAGGTGACGGGGTCCGGCCGCGAGATCGGAGCCGCGACGGACGTTGCAGGAGTCAGCCCTCAGTGTTTGGTGCTGTCAACTGCCAAGTTGTGCGACCGCGCCGCAAACACTGCCGCCGATGACATCCCTCGGCAGCAACAGCGCAGATCTTTCTTTCGAAAAACAATATTTTTCGCATTCCAAAGCATACGGATAACTTCTCGTATCTCAACTGATTTCCATCTTGATTTCTACTGTAGCATCGGGTAGCTCGATCATTTTCCAGCTTGCTGCTGCTTTGACAGAGCGCTTTACAGCCAAGAGACCAAGACCATGTGATCACTCAGGGATTCAGGGTCGCCATCTGGGGCCGAGTAAGATGCCCATTAGAATTATTTTTT
Source organism: Chloris gayana (assembly GCA_031894775.1). Lineage (NCBI taxonomy): Eukaryota > Viridiplantae > Streptophyta > Magnoliopsida > Poales > Poaceae > Chloris > Chloris gayana. The sequence continues at coordinate 104,550 of JAUNZO010000885.1, read as the reverse complement.
TCTTTTGATTTTGATGAGTAACCCGAAAGTGTAAACATGACCTTTTGACATAGTTTCTCTCTATGCCAGTATTCTCAACCAAATTCTGGTTGGGACAGGTGGCCTGTTTACAAGCCCAAGTATATTATGCAAGAACAATTCACGACAAAGCTCATGATTGTGACAGGAGCAAAAAGAACCAAAGCAGTTATTATACGACTAAGGTTATCTGGATATCATTGGCATTGTGAATCTGAACCAATGCATTTCCTGGAATAAAGAAAAACACCAGTTCAGTGCGCGCAACACACCAAGACACGCCTCGTGCAAAAATGTTTGGACTGTGACTTGTGACCTCTAGCATTAGTAGCCACAAACTCAATAGCGTTCGGGTACTAACCCCTGCTGCAAGCCAAGAAAGTTCATGCGATTGGCCTTCCAAATAACAAGAAATAGATGCTGTTTAGAACAGAACAGGATATTCATTTCCAGCAAGGCAGCAACAAACCGATGCCTGGATAACAATGATCGACAAGAGGTGCTAAACTCTGTTGATTCAATCAGAAATCTTGGGTCGTGTCCACCAAATTAAGGTGCAGAACAAACATGTTGCTAAATCAACTCTCTTAAACGTTGCCATCACGACTTCAGTTGATCAAACGCCTCCAGAAGACTGGTCTTGTAAGTCTCGATCTCAGCAAATTCGGGAGACTTGGGACCCGGACTGGAACTGACTATTGCATAGGCACCTTCCTTGTCCAAAAATCTTGCAGCTTCTTCTGTAAACAAAATAAATGTTAAGAGAATGTGAATGAGGAAACAGCTCAAACAGTTAGAAGAGATGCGAAAAAGCCGGATGGCAGCATTGACATACACAATGTTAACAAGTATAGGTGCCATGAAAGAGTGTCAATTTTGTAACATTAGTCAGAATCACTTCACACACAATGTATCAGTATGCAGTTACATACAAGAACGTGACAACTAACTTATTTTCACTAAAGTCAGAACTTGGCACTGTATTTTGTTTGCATGCACATGTCATACTCATACATGTAGCATATATATCAACAAGAATAAAGGCTGTCCTAGAGTCATGACTTCTGGGAGATAGGGAAAAGAGGCAGTTCTTGTTGTGCCAAGAAATTATTGAAACCAATGTTCACATGGCACTTCCAAGAATCAACATTAAAAAGTTACTCAAATTGCAATAAGTAGCAACAGTGTAACCTTTTTTTTTTGAGAACGTGTAACTTGGATAAATTGTCAGACTAGTAAGAAATTTTCCCATGGGCCCCCTTTTAACAGAAGCTATCTAATGCTTCTGTTATGAAATATATTAAATTTAGTGAAGAAAAGAAATGAAATACAAGGATTTAAGGATATTTAGTTGTAACAATTTGGAGTGACAGACGAACTAAATCAAATAGGGACTTCGAACTTGACTGGGGGATGGGATCAGTGGTATATTTCACTCACCGGACTTTGAAATGGCAACAAGAGCTTTTAGAGCTTCTTTACGTGTTTTGTCATCTTTGGCATCTTCCAATACATTAAGAAGTTCTTGAGCTCCCCCATCTCTACCACCTTCATTCTCCTTCCATCTATATCATTGGGAAATCAGTAAGCACCAAAGATAACTGCCAGAGGTTTCATACAAATGAACTGAAGGCTGAAGTTAGATGTTATGTTACTTGAAAACAAACGAATTCACATGTACATTATAAGATGCAAATTAGGTTCGACACTCAAATTATGATATTTGACATAGATCCTGGATCATTCAATAAAAACCACAGTGTATAGCTACTTCTATTAACAGTGGAACTAGACAACATGATAACAATTGGTGTAATGTGATTGCATTTCTCATATGTGACAAATGACAACCATTTGCATTAAGTCTGTAACCCATGACCTTCATTTTTGATAAAGGTCAAAGAAATTTGCAATTCAAGTTCTGAATTGTCATATACTAGATGCAGGGGAAAAAATACATCCAAACCCAAAGATTATAAATGTCTGTTGAAGGAGAGATCTTCAAAGGTTTCTTGACTAAACATCTTAATTCCAAGGGGACTGGCAAAAATACTGCCAATACCAGTACTACTGTACATGCGACTTTTCAGGTACTGTATAGAACCAAGAACAATAAGACTTGTGATGCATAACAGTGGATTAGATAAATCACCTAAGAATTTTCATGTTCATTAGTTCTTTCTCTTTGAAGTTTGAACAGATAATACATGATATCATATGTTATAATGCCCAACAGTGGATTAGATATAGATCACGTAAGAACTGAATATATGAATAAATAATTAGTTACCATCCACTGCAAAACGAGCTAACCGGGAAGCACCCATCCGCTTGAACAAGGGATCCTTGACACGCAAAAGTGAGATAGATTGCAGAAGCAGATTATCACCTGAAAACTTGTCAGGCAAAGCAATATTTTCAGGTTCACCAGAAAATATCCTATGCTGATAATTTAAACCCAGTGAAGAAAGAACCGGTACCCATGTAGGGAAAGAATTGGTAGCCAACTAGGCCAGCCGTTCCTAGGAAGAAAAGCTTCAATATCCATCCGAATTTCTTCTCAGCTTCTTCCTCAAGTGCCCTGTCATCTGTACGAAATTTCAGTTCAAGCAAATGAACATATCCATACTAGTGTTTCCCCCAGGAACTAGAAGCACACAGAACATTAAAATAAATAAAATTCGCAAATTCTTGTTAACTCAACTACTTCGAGCACATATTGTCTTGAAATTGCAATTGTACTGTGGCTCCAAAAAATTAGTGACATATGAGCATGTGGGAACAATGTGCTTACACGGAGAACAAAGTTTCATCATGCTGCTATGATCAAGTAAGGAAAGCTATACAACTACCAGCACACAACAACATAGGTTTGAAAACTGATGATCATAGAAAGTGATAGTCCCATAATAATTAATTCGAAATGCCTCTTTATTCAACTCATGGTTAGATTTGTGGCATGTTGAGTCATTATGCTCGTCAGATCAAACAGGCACAGGAGTGGAAATGGAGCCACTGAATATACCTTTCTCGTCGTAGGTGCACAGCCTCCGAGCCAGCCGGAGTCCCGACCCTCCACCACTCCACCCGCTCGCCACCACCTAAAGCCAGATCACAAGCACTATAGAAGCTCAGAATTCAACACGGAATGTATGGAACGCAAAAATCTAGGAAGTTCAGGGGATGTACACCAGCTCCACCTCCGCGGGGAGGGAGAGGGATGCCCATGCCGGAAACAGCCTCCGCCGCCACCGGCGCCGTCCGTCGAGCGGCCGCGGCGGCGGACGGCGGCGACAGGAGGCGGCGTAGCGCGAGCTGCGAGACCCTCTGCATAGCGAGTGTAGAGCAAAGAGCTCTGGCCCAGTGGGCCGAGAACATTTAGAAGAAGAATGAGAACAGGAGAGGCAATAGCCAATAGGCCGCTACGCATCTAGCTCATTCCCATCTTGGACCAGAACGGGCCCGTGCGGCTCTGGCGAGCAGCCCAGCCTATGCGCCGTCAAAACTCAAAGCAGCCCAAGAAAGAGCCAATCGGTGGAGGCCCATATAAAGTAGGGCCCATGATCACTTTCGCTGTTCCCCAGTTTTCCGCTCCTAGCAGTCGCCCGTCGCGCCAGTCGAGAGCGACCGCGACCGCCAAGCGACGCTGCGACGACGACGGCACGACGCTGCCCCTCCATGGTGCTCTCGCAATCCTTGCTTTGTGTCGGTCGCTCGATAGCGACAGTGTCGCCCGTTTGAGAGAGAATGTGGTCAGCAACAGAGTGCCAGAGTAGCCTCGTGGGCCCCGGCGTCCGCAAGTCACGCACTCACGCGCGCCAGGTGCTCGACGGATTGTGCAGGTGCGTGTTCACATGGACTCGAGTGTCAGCTTGAAGCTAATTAGTCTGTCACTTTCTTTAACATGGAACAAAATCATCGTCTCGCGACACGACTGAATGTGCGCTGTGCATGCGTATCTGATCGCTTGCAGTTCCGGCAACTATGGAATCTCCTAATTTTAAACAGTTTGGATTCTAAAAACAAAATGGTTGTGCAATAACTGTTTCGGCCACAGCATCTGATGACAATTTCCTTCAAAACTAGCTGGGTTAGGCATATACTGCAATTCGTCTACAATTTGTTGACAATTTCCTTCTAAACTAGCTGAGTATTTGTTTGTTTCGCTTTGGCATAAAGTTGCTAAGAAAAGTGGAGCCTAGCGGAAAATCTTTTGTCAAATGTTTGCATCTTTATGAATATTGACCAAAGAGTGGAAATACTCCTTTCAATGTGCTAGGATTCATATATGCAGGTGGCTTGCAAATTAATGTGTATAGAAGTAGAAGTTTGCTGTTGACGGGCAATTTTACTTAGACATAGCCTTCAGTAGCCACAGTATGGTGACTGAAAAGAGAGGGGTTTCAGTGGCACAAAGACAGTACAGTTATCCAAATTTGTATGAAAAAAAAATAGTATTGTTATGTGGATATGCCTTAAAAGGGCAACCTGGTGTAACGGTAGAGCATACCGCCTGTGACCAGTCCAGGGTTCCAACCCCAGCCTCTGCACATCACACAGTGTGCGGGTAAGGTTGTTTGCTAACACCCTTCTCTAGACCGCGGGAGTCTACGGCACTGGGTACGCCCTTTTATGTGGATATGCCTTGATGATGCCGCATTTGACTTAAAAATATGCATGAGTCATATTTAAGTTATGGATATGAACACACTTCTGTTTTGATGATGTACAGTAAGTTAGTTAGCTTAATTCGGTTGATAACCCTGGTGCCAGAAAGCAGAGCCCGTTTCAGATGGAACAGCAGAGCATTGTGGTGCAAGTGCAGCGACCAGCTTGGCAGTACAGTATACAGATATGTATATTCGTTGAAGGTGTAGTGTCCGCATCAGAGGTAAAGTCAGGTACAGCGAGCACGGCGACCTTGATGTGTGAACAATACGAGCTTGCACATGCTAACCTTCTCCCCTGCCTTTGTTAGGTCGCATACAGAAACCGGTTAGCATATCTTATCAACTCAATGATTGTTATCTGATCACAAGAAGAAGACGACTTCATCTGAAAACCAGACAGTACTAGCATCTATTCTCATGAATCTTATGTACATCCCAAAATCATGCCATGACAAGAGCATACAGAAAACTGACAAGAGGAATGGGTTTAAGGCTGTGAAAGAGGCTAGATGGCCTGTAAGTCCTAGGATGCGATGGACTCTTCAGTATAATGCCACAGATGACTCGTCTCCAACCTGCGAGGTGCTATACTTCTTGGCAGATTCCGGCTTGGACATGTCGCCGGACCGTCTCCGGAGCATCTGGCGCATGCCGTCGGCCACCCGGACGGCAGGGTTGGACTTGAACATGTTGCAGAACGCCATATGAGCCCTGACAGCCTCCTCCACTCCCGGTGGAGCCTTCTTTTGCACGCCTCATCCCTGACTGCCTCACAGCACAGCCCACACAGCCATTGGCCGTGGAAGCTTGCTCTCACGCTGGCAATGTAGTCCTGGGTGCAGTCCTCTCTCAGGCCGCAGCACTCGCACTTGACAGACTCTATCTCCATTGCTGCTGGTGGAGTGGTGGTGGTGCTGCTGCTGCTATGCGTGTATGCTCCTGGGTTTCTTGGGTTGGAGGCTATTTGTAGGGAGGTTATTATGGTTGTGAGGAGCAGTGGTGGGGAGGGATGGAGGAGATGGAATTTATGATGGGGGAGGTATTGCGTATTGGTGCATGTTCTGAGGTGAGAGATTTCAGACAGAGTTGGTTGGGTGTGACCCTCATTTGCTGGCCTTTTCCTGGCATTAAAAAACTTGGGCATCAGTTGGTGGCTAGAGGCAAGGGATTGGTTTGTTGGAGCTGTGGGAATTCGGGGGACCTCATGAAATGCAAAGTTTGTCCCTTTGCTGAATTCTGAGAAAGAGCACGCTTTCCCGTGCTAATCAACCCACCTTGCCACCTAGTGCCTTTTTCTAGTTAATAGTTTCTTCTTTGGCTCTTTCTCAAGTTTTTTGTTTCCTACAGTGATGGATTCCTACATTGTTTGAGCTTGGCAATCCTGTTCCTCATAATATATGAGCCAACCAGCTGTCAGGCTGATGACATCTCACCCTGCTACCAGATTAGATTCTATGAGCTAACAACATGACTGTCATAGATTCATAGGAGAGCGCAGCAATTGCTCGTAAAGTTGAGGCTGGATCTTGATGTCAACATATACGAGCCATACTTTTTATGTCTAAGACAAATATGATTCGGAGTTTGTTCCTAAGATAACCTGGGTTGTTCTTTGCATAATTCTTAGTCTGGTGTCCCAAAGGGCGTACCTGCGCATATCTTTTAGAAGCCTTTCTTTTTGACAATGTTTACCACTAGCTTTAGTCCGTGACACCTTTCTTGGAGGATGGCAATATGGCTCCTACGATTTGGACTGGCCCATGGAATCTTTCTGCTCTGGTGAGTGTCTGATGCTTTTATCTGATCAAAACAAATTGGCTACTGCATTATGGAACAATACGCTTCATGATAGGGAATATTAACTATGATTAAGCTTTAACTGCTAGTGTTTTTATCGCTAAAGTTTGTGTTCTAAGCAATTGATATTCACAATAAGCTTTTAAAGATCTAAAAGAAATTTAGGTGAAGTCTCAGATAATATTACTTATGGAGTGTGGTAATTTTGGGTCCCGGACCATCTATTGGCCAATTAAAAAATCCGACCCATTTATTTCCTTAAGTATTACTGCTTACTTTTCTCCTTTTATTGCTGGATAATCTCTTTTTAGGTATCATGTGTCACAACCTGGTTAGTATCATTCGGTTTCTTCCATTTATGTTTCACTGTAGCAGCGTAGACTAATGCTAATGGCTTGATGGTAATGTGAGATATCGATAGTTTTTTGTATCTAAACTTATTTATTGAAGAACTTAGATATTGAGAAAACATCATGTCTAGAAGCCCTCCAGAATTGAAAACCACATTATACAAAATTGGAATGCTGTTCTTAAAGAACATATGAACCTGAAATCATCTTATCGACTTTGTTTTGACTTGGTTTTGGAGTTTGCTGCATTAAGTAGAAGCAGGCACTTGGAGGGTGGGAGGATTTAGCCTGCGTGCAATTTAGTATCCAATGCAAATAGGCTCTCGAGTTTATCTAAGGATACTTGAATGAAGAACCTGTAAAATCTGAATTCTTTTTATAATTTATAATGCATGTTATTTCAATTTAAGAGTCAATGAATGGTTTTCAACACATGTATAAATCTGACATATTGCAAATCAGAAGCTGAAGAGGTCCCAGAAAATTCTAGAGCTACTTTCAGTATGTTCTCGCTTCTCGTATCACCTGCTGTGCCCAATTTTGCACTGCCTTTCGGCGCAGGCCAATTATTCAGACTTATACCCTGTGCAGAGAATTCTCAGATCCTCTAAAATCCTATTATTATGTATATCCAGTATTACCTTTTGTTACCAATTACTGCCTTTCGGTGGAGGCTACCACTACAATGGTTTATGCTCTGTTCATCCTCCAGCATTCTAGTTGATACATGTTGAGTTATTGTGCACTTATCTGCCTTACTTTCATATCTTTCCAAGAGAAATGGCACTTTATATTGTTACCCGAACGAGTCATTTTTCATGTGGACTAAATAAAACTGTGTATTTTTTTACCTTCGCAGGTAAACTTTATGCTGTCTCATACGGCACAGGTAGCATTTTATATATTCTTCTTATATTGACCCCTTTTTCCTTACCGCAGAAGTTAAGAAGTCGTATCAACAATCTGTCTCGATCATCCTATTTAAATAGAATTTATATCCACATGGTGCTTCTTCTTTTTGCAAATTGATTGACCACTGAATCTAGGGCTGTATTTTAGGTTGGCCATAGGAAGGCTCATCCATTCCATGTAATGATTTCGTTCCCTTAGATGATGCTCATCCACATGGGTCACATATGTAGTTCCTATTCAATTTTAAGTGGTGTCACAATTTTCGTATTCCCTGTCATGCCACATGATATTCAGTCCCCTGCACGGCTGCACCTGATGCTACTCAACTGCAAATCATCTCTAATAAAAAAATCAATTTTTTAATTTGGAAGCTGTACGTCGAATTGGAGAGTGTTAAATAACCATTAATTAGTAAGGTTGTCTATCAGCTTCCAGTTATTTACTCTAGTGCTTAGAGATTTTGTGCTATGTACTTATATCCAAATTCTACTTTCAAGTTTCAACTTTGTTATCAACTTTAGAAGAACCATGTTTGATGAAATTTAAATAACTATACCATATGGAAGACTAAATTTCATGGATAGTTCTGTTATGCATTCCCTACCTAAAAGCTTAGATGTCAGTGATTAAATCTCGATGTTATAATTTTTCTCCTGGGCAGAGATTAAAATCCATGTTTCTCTCTCCCTGTTCAATCTAATACAAAAATATGGACATGTTACTGCAGCAGCCATTCAGACTCTACTCGGACACATATGCCGTTGCTCTCTGACTCTGGAGTATTTGGATGCAAACAAACTCAATTGTTCTGTTTTTTTTTCTTTCGTGAACTTTCTTACCTTAAGTTCCAATAAGAAATTCCATTACATGAAGTGCAAATATGAGCAATGAGAACCTAAGAAAAGAGCTATAGATTTTAAAATATTATCTACAAATATTATCTACATGTTATTGGTGGCCTGGGCCAACTAGGTCAAAAGTCTACTAGGTGGCAAGTCTGACTGTAATCATCACTTGAACCCCAAAGGTTAGATGCTTGTTTGAACATCTGCAGTCTTGCTACTCCGGTGGAGGACCCAATGCAGTCTTGCTACTCTGATGGAGGAAGATGTTTTGTAGTTAAATTTGTGTATAGCTTTAAGAATATGCTACAGCATAACCCCCCCCCCCTAACTTATTAGGAAGTTTTTTTTAGCTTCTTAAAATGTGTTTATAAGTTAACTAATTGAAAATGCTACTTAGTTTCTTTTTTATATAACAACTACTTAGTGTTATTTTGTCACTACAAGCTTGATTACCTGAACCTAACAAGGCTGATATTTGTCCAATTAGGTCTCCTCTGGGAGATACAACTAATTATTCAAACCAGAAAAAAGGAAAAGGGAGAACTGCCTTTTCTAAACTTATTTTTCCCTCGTCATCTAAAGAACGGAATGGCAATAAACAGTACACACCATTCCAATCAATGTTGCTGCTTGAATTGTCCTTATGAATTCATTTTGCATTGTTCTTCAGGGGGGATGGAATGACAGAGACGCAATGACAGTGAGACGGACTATGGGTACTGGTGGCCTCATTTCACCGTCATCTAGTGCCACACATGGCCTGACCCACCTTCATCCGATTTCCATGGCCATCAATTGATGTTGATCCCTGGAGTCCCAGCTGCATCAACAAAAGAGGACGAGAAACGCCTTCTGGCACCGGTAGCACTGAACCAGCTTCGGAGACAAGTTCAGACACGCGGCCACATGGTCATGGTTGATGTGTTCTCTGCACCAGAGAAGGAGCCACGCGCGCCGCAGGCCACCAGCGGACAGAGACCAGCTGCGATCGCGCGTGAGCGGTCCAGGGCATGTTATGTGCGCGGATGCAGAAAATTTGTCCTATACATGGCTTCATGCAACCGATGCATGTGGAGTTCAGCGTTTGTATGTGAGCCGTATCTTTATCTCAAGGAACAAGCCGGCAACGGCATCGTCCGTTTGCCATGTGAAGGAAACTGTTGTCGGGCCACGGCGGTTTTGCGGTGAGCTGTGGGCCGGTATTCGTGGAACTGTTGCTGCTTTGCCACGAGGCTTTATTGTAGTTCAGGACAGTGCCTTTGATCTTTATGCCTTCGTTTACTGGTATGTTTCATGTTACCATGGCGACAGGTCACGGGATTTTTCGAGCCTTGAAGGAAAGTGCTGCTCGACTTTGATCTGAATTAATGAATCTGTAGAGTGGTTGTCGCGATTCACGTGATAACGGTGATCCATGTTCATCCACGGGCACAGTAGAGAGGCTGCTGCTTTACCATCTTCTAGCTCTTAACTGATTACTGCACTTGTGTAACTCTGTACAGCATTAGAAGGTAACGGCAACCTCTGCATCGACATGATCATGCATTCCACGTTATGTGGCTAGGTTCATTCTTTCAGACGGCGTTTCGCTCCCATCATCAATCTGATCTGGGATCTCTGGTAATCATTAGTAGGTACAAACACCCTTCTTGACAATGATGCCCTGCAAATTCTTCATCTTATCGGAGACAAGGTCCTCATTCAGATCAGCATTTTCTTTTAAAATTGCATTGTCGTCAGGGGTTCACTTCTTTTATTGACTGGTCTTAACGTATCTTCCTCCATGCAGAGGCCAATGATGAGATGAGGCACATGGGAGTTGCTAGCCATGCATAGCTTCAGGGATGACACCATTTCTAGATAGACCTCACCTGATACTAGATATCATTGGTTAGGTCGAGAAGTTTTTGTATAATGTCCTGACCGCTTGCAACTTCAAGATCTCACATGTTCCCGATTTTGTTCCCTTTTTTTTTCTAAGAACACACGGCCATTTGGTCTTGCCGAACTCTGAACATTTTGGTTGTTTGGACTTTTCCTCCTCTGCTACTGTTAGACAACTGTTCTCAATATTTTTTGCTGTCAGTGTCTTCTTATATTTTTTTCTACATAATTTGATGATATTATCTTTATCATTACAAGTTAGGATAATTGAAATATGTCGAGTCGCTTATGATGGCCGTTGGCACACATATATGGCCTCACAGGTTGCAGTAAACAAGACTTTGTCGATTGAACTGGGCCTCCATGTTCTTTGAAGAACGGGACAATGTAGCCTGCTAAGAACAATCTGAAGGCTGAAGAAGCCCAGGAAGGCAAAAATGTTCATCTGGGGAACAATGCAAAAGCTGAGCCGGCTGAAAATGAAATCACCTCACGCTGTCTTGCAGACACCTGCACCACTGTTGCGCTCCTAAATTGATTTCCATCCATTTTCAGGTCCTAGTACGTATTTAGTAGTATTCTCAAATGCAAAGACAGACACAAAAGTTCTGCTGGTAAATTAACAATAAAGTCCAGGATATCTTCTTTTATCAGAAATCCACAAAGAAAATATTCAGGATCACCAAAGAAACGCAGAACTTGTACTACCGCTAGGGGAGAGCCCATGATGAGTTCACTGCTGACTGTAGTACAAGAGACATGCAGGCAGAGACGATGAAAGGGACACGGGAGTACTGTAGATTCTGTAGCCAAAAGTGCGATGGGCGTGATCCACAAATCCCAATAATAAATGTAGTAGCAAGGTTGGAGTGAAGTCATCTTTCTTTTTCTAGTGCTAAAATGCTAAAGTGTGCTAATGAGTTAAAATTTAGCATCCAGAAAACCAACGGGTATGCTAAAAGGTGCTAAAGTTTATCACCAAATGTTAAAAGGTGACTAAAACTTTAGCACCAAACCAAGAGTGTGTTCGTTTCCTAGGTCTAAAATTTATAGCTGTCACATCAAAAAAATCTTAATATTTAGAGTACTAAATAAAGTTTAATTATAAAATAAATTACATGCCCCTAGACTAATTTACCAGATGAATCTAATGAGGTTAATTAAATCGTGATTAGAAGACGGTTACTTGTAGCATCACTTTACCAAAATATAGATTAATTAAGCTCATTAGATTCATCTAAAAAATTAGCACCAATCTATCAAAAGGGTTTTGTCATTAAATTGATCGAAATATTTATAAATAATAAGATTCTCTTTGATGTGACAAGTACTAAATTTTAGAGGGCAGAAAACGAACAGGGTATTGATGCTAAAATGTGCTAAAGTCACGTACTTCCCACTAAGTACACCACCTACCCCTCCCTCTCTCTCCAACAAACAAGGCAATATAATTTTGAGAGAAAATAGAAGAATGCATTCCTTATAAAGTAAGAGGGGAGACAAACATTTGGTGAGATCTCTAGCATCCATTGCATCCATTGCAATTCAACCCCGTCGTCGCTCCGTGCCGCCAAGATGTATTCCTTCCAAGACGTATGTCCGCTCGCGCGTCACTTTTGTTCCACACAGGGAGGGTGTGGAGCCGTTGGCGGCAGCAGCGTGGAGGAGAGGCGACGTAGCTGCCGTGCGTAGGGGAGGAGCCGGTGATGAGGAGGGCGTGAGAGAGAGAGAGAGAGAGAGAGGTGGCTGAGAGGTTTTGGGTTAGGGTTTCATTTTATATGCGTAAGATTTCATCCTCAGCCTTTGATTTTTCATTCAACGATTGTGATTTAGACACTTTTAGTGGCAGGCACGATGACATCATGAAAATCGTCACTAAATGCCATGCCCCCCACTGTGGAAATAAGTTTAGTAGCGGCCTGGCCACCATAGTTACGGATCCATGATACCTGACACAATTTTCTACGCGTAGTAGCGGACCTTGTCGTTTATCCCAAAATAACGACGGTTTTAAATGCCCGTCACTGACATCAAAATTGCGTCCCCACACTATAAATCTTAATTGTATTAGTGCACCGATCTGTAGCCGGGTTTATGACGTGAGTGTGCAATTCAAGTTTTATCACATCAACAAATCATTTAGATTGTTTCAGTTCCTCTATTTTTATTTGCAATGTCTTTGATGATATTACACCTGCTAGGGAGGTGCTGGTTTCAAAATTCACACTTCCGGGGAAGGGGGCACATGCTTATCTCTTATACATGGCCTTAAAACAACCTCTCTTTCCAGCACAAGCGAAGCTCGTTTTTCCTCGAACAAACGAACCTCTTTTGTGTTGTACTATGTTCTATGACTATGAATATGCTAATACTAATTCGGTTATTTTTACTCCAACATAGACCACGAGGATAAAGAAATCAAATTCCCATTTGGAGGGGAGATAAAAGTATAGGAAAAATGGAGGTTTCAAGTTCCAAAATAGAAATGGAAATGGAAGTTCAAGTACTAATATCTCTTTGAAATTTTCCTAAAAAATCTCTTCACATGTTTGAAGTTGAGGCAATTAATCCATGTTTTATAACGACCTTTCTATTTATTCAATTCGTTGAATGTATATCTAATGTTAACTAATATAGGGGGCTCAATTATTTCTTTCACCACTGACCTAATTTATCTGCTCAATGTCTGGTCACTCATATCATATCTGAGTCGTTGCAGTCTGCCCATTGGGTTTTTAAGCTCTAACCATGTGTCACTAGGAAATACACTACGGAATACTTAGCACTCCATTCAAGAGTAAAGTCGTCTCAGCTGCTACGTCATTTCTGGTTGCCATCTCATCCATACACTTGTACACTGAGAGGGACAATACATTTATGTAAATATTAGTAGTAGCCAGAGTACAATATTTGCTGATTAGGACTCTCAATACATTGATGACCACCACGCGAATCAATCACACTCTACACTTGATACCCGGGGACACATCTTTGCCAAATGAGAAGACCATTTTAGATGGTTTGTGGGGTGAGTTGCATGACGACACAATGTCGCCATCCTTCGTCGACTTACAATACCTTCTACTGTGTAAGTACCCTAGTACGTACTACTGTAGAAGACAAAGCAAAATATTTGACTCTTTACTGTCAAACATCTACATGATTATTGAGTAAATTTCACAAAACTACAGATTTTTAAAAACCAAACTATCACAAAACTACTACATAGTTAAGAGATTATTTCACAAAACTACAAATTTTGTATTGTATTTTTCATACAACTACACTTTTAACCACTAGCCCATGACCTTAAATATGTACTTTTGTGAACCTACAAACCTTAAATTTGTAGTTTTGTGAAAAACTAGGTGTAAAATGTATAGTTTTGTGAAATGATATCTAAAACTTGTAGTTTTATCATATGTTGGACACAATATGTGTAGTTTTGCGAAATTTACTCTAAAATATTTAGCATGGTCATCCTGCCGAAGGAACTTTTTTTACGACCCCGTATCCTTCTGAAATTTATTAGTAATATTTGGCTAGAGTACTCCCTAAAATCGTGGCATGAGACATGGAGTAGGCTCTCAATGCAAGGCAGTACGATGAGCTAGGTTAATTGCATGCCCCTACTTCTAGAACCTAGATCCTCCTGATAGTATGTTTGCTTTGCTTATTTCCTACTTTTTGGTTCAAGGCTTTTTGTTAGCATTAGACATGATCAGTAGCCGTTGATAATTTCTAATCCACTTGACTCTAGCTTTTGTCCGTGGGCTTGCTTGGGCCTACACTAAAGCTTGCACTGCACTAAGAAGAAACACCGGCAGATAAGACACCACTTGGTGGCAGTCACTGTATGATGCCCTATCCCTTTTGCTCCCACTCACTGGTTAGAGAAAATGTTTCCTGCATGCTAAGACCGAATCATCGAGACCAATAGCAAGTATTGTGCCATCTTTTTATTTGCCGCAAAAATGTTGGGTCTCAATCTTGACCTGCATGCTTGGCTAGACATGATGTGTGGAGAACTGAACAAAAGTCATCACGGCTCCAACTGTCAGGCCTACCTCTTCCAAACTTGAATACTTTAATTAGATAATTATCATATAACTTCCATAACAAAACTATTCAATAACTTGCTATCTCATTATGAGGTTCATAAAAAACTGAAGGCGCTAATTACAGTTTTTGCGCCCAAAATGATCATATGGAAGCTTATGCTTATACTGTATTCTGTTGCAGTTTTTTTTTTGAAGGGAAATGAACTTTCATTAACCAAAGGCTGACTGAAAATCAGCAGCCACAAGAGAGATTACACAAGGAGGATGATCTCCCGGCCAGAATGACTCCTCACCTGCACTAAACTGTGCCCCTAACTTAGCTAACCGATCCGCAACAGAATTACAAGATCTGGGTTTAAAGAGCACCCGTACATCTGAAAATTCGGTAGCTATGAAAAACTTAAGGTCCCGGTAGAGACAACCATTCGGGGATAAATCAAAACGATTAGATAGCAAGGCCTCCTTTAGTTCTGAAGCATCAGTTTCCAACTCCAATTTCGTGATGCCCAATTGAACAGCAAATTGAAGTGCTGTCACAGCTGCTATCGCTTCCGCTTGATCGGCACCCCCACAATATTCAATTTTGCCAGCTCCTGTTGCCACAACCCCGCCCTCATGATCCCGAATGATGAAGCCCCATCCGCCTGTGTCCTCTTCTTTTCTGAACGAACCATCGACATTGACCTTCAGGAAGTCAATTGGCGGCAGACTCCATTTTAGAGTCCGGGCAGTCCGCTGTTTCTCTGCAAGCGAGAAAAATTCCTTGAACTCAGCAAGGTGCCGGCAGAACAACCTAACGGTGGCATCTACAGAGTTTGATTCCTCTCCTGCATTAGTATCGTTTCTGGATGACCAAAGAACCCATAGCAGTGTAACAATGCTCAACTGCTTATCATCCTCCCACTGCCATAACTGATGGAACACCTCTGCCGCTGAATGTTTGCTCATTAAACACAGCCTTTCTTCCTCAAGGAAAATCTTCCTCCACACCTCACGCGCAAACTTACATTTGAAAAATAAGTGTCCCCCGTCTTCATCCGATCCGGCACACATAGGACATAATGTGTCGATGTCCATCCCTCTATTCTTGACATTTCTTTTCAAAGGCAGACTATTATGAGCCAACCTCCAAGCAAAATGTTTAACCTTATTTGGCACATTGAGCGCCCGGATCTTTTCCAAGGGAAAGCCCTCGCCATTGTCGGGAAGGGAACAGTACTCCCGAACTCGGGCCATGATCATCTCTCTCATTGCCAATGCTCACCCTATAAGCGGACTTGACACCGAAGATACCCTTTGGATCAAAATGCCGAGGCCACACAATCCTGCATGTTCGGCCGAATCGGAATGGAGAGGATGATTGACACATCTTCATTGTTAAAACAGCTGCGAACCAAATCGGCGTCCCATTGGCCTCGTATGCGGGTCAATTAGCTCACCGACTCGTTGCAGCGAGGTTATGGCCGCGGATTGATGAAATCTGTCGCGTTACACCTCTTGGGATCCGGGGATCGCTCCATATGTCAATTGATGAGCCATCTCCCACTCTCCAAATAATTCCTTTTTTCAGCAGTTCGACCCCGGCTAGGATACTCCTCCAAGTGTAAGAAGCACCCGGTATGGCTTCGACCTGCAAAATATTCCTGTCAGGAAAATACTTCGCCTTTAGAACACGGGCACACGGAGAGTCGGGATTCTGCATAAACCTCCATCCTTGTTTCGACAGACATTGCAAGATTAAAATGGTGTAAGTCCTTGAAACCGAGACCACCATCACACTTTGGTAACAACATTTTCTCCCACGCAACCCGAGTGCATTTTATTCTTGTCTTGCTGACTCCACCGATATCTGCAAATCATCTTGCTCATCTCATCACATAGGGCTTTCGTGAGATCAAAACAAGCCATAGCATATGTGGGAATAGCTTGTGCTACAGCTTTAATTAAAATCTCTTTCCCTGCTTTTGAAAGCAGTTTTTCCTTCCATCCTTGAATTCTGCTCCAAATCTTCTCTTTCGAATCTTGGAAAGCTTCCTTCCTCGATTTACCAATGTATACTTGGAAGGCCCAAATACCTTTCATTCATTGTCTCATTATTCACTTGTAATAACTGCTTGATGACTGTCCTTTGATTGGCTTTTGTGTTTTTACTGAATAATATGGCAGACTTCTCCTTATTAATCATTTGGCCTCGATGCCTCTTCATACAAAGATAAGATCTGTTGCAAGCATTCAACATTCTCCACTGTGGCTTTCATTAGAATTAGCGAGTCATCAGCAAACAATAAATGAGATATGCTTGGGGCACCTCGACAAATCTGAATACCTTGAAGTCTGTTCGTAGCCTCTGCATTATGGATCATCGATGAAAAACCCTCCGCACGAGATCAGGAATAAATATGGAGAAATTGGATCACCCTGCTCGAGGCCACGTTGGGGGATAATGACCTCCGTGAGATCATCATTCACTTTGATTCTATACCTCACGGACCGCACACACTTCATCAACAATTGGACGAGAGCATTATTGAAACCCAATTTCGTCAACATGGATTCCACAAAATCCCATTCTACTCGATCATAAGCTTTACTCATATCCAACTTAAGAGCAAGATAACCCTCCGCACCCCGTCTTTTATTCTCGCAGATAGTGTGTCATCTCATATGCCACAAGCACATTGTCCGAGATTAAACGTCCGGGGACAAAAGCACTTTGGCTTGGTGAAATAATGTCATTTAACAGAACCTTTAGCCTTGTTGGCTAAAACCTTCGAGATGATTTTATAAAGAACATTGCAAAGACTTATGGGACGAAGATCTTTTAAACGTTGGGGCTCGGTTACCTTTGGAATAAGCACAACTGTAGTATCATTCCAACCAGCTGGCATGTCACCTCCATTGAGAACAGCTAAAACCTCTCGCTTCACTTTATCTCCAACCGTATCCCAGAATTTCTTGAAAAAATTGCTGGCATACCATCCGGACCGGGCGCTTTTAAATCCCCAATCCCTGCGAGCCTGGAACACTTCTTCTTCATTATAAGGGGCACTAAGGAATTCGTTCATATCATCTCGTGACTCTCGGCTGAACCGTGTCTAGCACCTCCTGCAACCGGCCCACCCCATGAGATGTAAACAGTTCAGAATATTGCGCTGCTACATAGTCCTTTAACTCATTTTCCTCCACCCACACACCACTTTCCGTCCGTAGTCGTTTGAATCTGTTCATCTTACGCCGATACGAGGCATAGGCATGATAAAAACTCGTATTTCGATCACCCTTCTTCAACCACTCTACATGTGCCCGCTGCTTCCAGTACATGTCCTTTTGCTCCTCCAACTTCCCCAAACGGTAACGTAGGACATGTTCCCGCTGCACCTGATTATCAGAAATGGGCTCCTTTAGACAGACCGCCGACTCTTTCTTTAATTTCTTTATTCTCTTCTCTAAATCACCCAAAACATTTTTATTCCAGTTGGTCGGGACTCGTGCCACATCATTGACCCCTTCACTGGCATTAGTAGCTCCCCACGCAAATGATTCAGCCCACGCATTTTGCACCAAATCAGCACAACCCTCCTCCTGCAGCCACCTCGCCTCAAATTTGAACGTCGGGTCCCCCCTTACCATGGGCCCGATCACCTGAGATCCTTCCAGGTTTATTATGATCGGCCGATGGTCCGAATGGCGAGGATCACCATTTATCACTTCCACCAAGTGAAACCGGCTCCTCCACTCCACATTGGCCACCGCCCGGTCCAACCTCTCCTTGATGTACCTCTCCCTACGGTGGCTGTGATTACGCCATGTAAAGATGTCCCCCTTAAAGCCAAGATCATCCAAACCGCCATCATCCAAAGCCTGCCGGAATTTTTCCATGCAAGATTGGGGCCGAGCCGCCCCACCTCGCTTTTCATGAGAGAAAAGGACCTCGTTAAAGTCGCTCGCGCACAACCGAGGGTCCTGAGTTCGCTGCACTCGAGAGACCGCAACATGTCCCACGTCACATCCTTCTTATCCGCTCGCGGCTCCCCATACACACCAGTAAAACGCCAAACATCTCCTTCCCCTTCACGCACATCTACATCAATGTAATATTTCGAGATTGTGCGCAAGCTTACATCAATCCCATTGTGCCGGAACAACGCAAGACCACCACTTCGCCCCACACACTCCTTGAACACCAAATTTGTCAAGCCCAAACTCCATCTAAACTTCTCGATCCTCCTCCTGTCCATTTTTGTTTCGACAGGAAGAGAATGTCGGGCACCTCCCGCTTACGGAGATCCAGAAGCCCCCGAACTGCCGGGCGGTTGCCCGGTCCCCGGCGGTTCCAAGCCACTATCTTCATCTTGGCACGCAGTGGCTGTACCGACAGCCCCGCTTCCTTTTCATTTGTTGTCAACCGGTCGCTTGCCTCCTTCCCATCAATCTGCATCGGCTCCACACCCTTCTTTTTCTTTACGACCCCCTCCTGCTCACCCTCCTCACCCCGATCATCTCCAAGTCTCCTCTTACGCCCTGCAATGGAGATCCCCTCCTGTAGCCGCACTCCACTGCGAGGTCTTTTCCTGTAGGTCCCCGGACCCTCGCTGTCTTTTGTTGCCGTCAAAGTCGGTTCCACAGGTTGCACCGGTTCCGGTGGCCTACTGGAATCCACGGTCAAATTCTCCATTACTCGTAAGACCAACTTCCTTCCCTTGATTCTGCGAAGCCCCGTCTCCTTCTCCTTCTCATTGTTCGCTCGTTCCGTCGGAGACGCCTCATCCGATAGCCGATGATTTTTGGCACTCTGCTGTACCCGATCCTCCTTGTCCTTCCTCCAATCACTGCTGCTGCGTTCACGTCTCGGTGGAATCGGTCGAGTACCCATGGGGGCCCGGCCCGAATCTCCTCGAAAAGCGTCTCCTTGGTGGTACAACCCGCATCCACCCCCGAACAGGGCGTGTCTCCTTTCCTCCACCTCCTGACGGACAAGATTTATTGGTGTGGCCTATGATACCACATGAGTAGCAAAACTCCGGCAGAAATTCATATTCTAGCGGGCACCACAGCTCCCCGCCCTCCTCCTCCGGATCAAGAGTGATACCCCGCATCGGTGGTAGCCGGATGTCAAGCTTAACCTTGATCCTCAAGAATCTTCCCGCCGCTGTGCCGTTCTCTTCTACATCGACATCCTGAAAGCTGCCGACTTCATTGCCGATCACTTACGCAATCTCCCTTGTCATCATTCCCATCGGCAAGCTGCAGGACCCGAATCCATATCGGGATGTGATTAAATTCTATTGCATCCAGACATCTTCCTCCCATCGTACCTCGCCATCACCATCAAGTGTTGATGACCAACACTCCACGGGCCATCCTCCAACGCTCGACGTCTCCCCGCTGGATGATTGAAACGGAACAGGAACAAATTCTCTCCCATCTCCTTACACGTCATGCCCCGATCACCGCACCGAGATCTTGCCTAGCGTCCGATGAATTCCCTCCACCCCGATCGGCTTGTCCGCCGAGCCTTCCCTACCGCATGCCAATCCTCATCTCCACGTTCATCTCTCGATCTGCTTCCTTATCTTGATGCCTCGTCTCTCCGCCGACGAGAGATTCGGGGATTTCATCGCCTCCTCCGGACTCGCCCTTCCCACGATCCGCCATCACCAAAAAAACCGCCGCCGCCGCTAGGTCACCGGAGAAACGAAACCTGGAACTCGGCAACCCGGTGGAGAGAGTTCTACGTCCCAGGAATCAAGATCGCAGACACTCGTATGTGGTATTTGTGGATTTGATCGAAAAACCAGAGTCGGATAAGGACTAATAGTCCCCACCGAGACCAACTTCGAGTCGCCAGGAAACCCTAGAGGGAGTCCATGACGCCGGTTGCAGTTGGTGTATACTACAACTGTAACATATGCATGCAACAGAACAGACAGGGGAGAAATGGGGCCAAAACATAGTACAACTTGCATTATTCCAGATTCCAGTGTAAAAAAATGCTGTCTTATATTGCGCAAATTTTTTTAACCAGGTGAACTTTTCCATCTGGCAAACAAGTGCATTGTATATGCATCTTTTTCATGCCCGGCCTTTTCTTAATAAGATAGTGGGTGAATTATACTGTAATACAGACACTGTAGAGTAGGCTTTTAATTGGACGGGCCATGCAATTATTCAGGGTAGCACTGCCGACAAAAGAGGCTTTAAAATTTCCGTTGATACCTTAGCTTAACCGCAGAATAAACTAGCAGATACTACTGCACAACAACTGCAACAATTTGAGGATACTAAAAGCATGTATATGATGTCCTGTTTCTTAACAAAACGAAAGTGAATCAAAAGGACAGTTAATTATGGGAGAACAGGTTTGTTTGTTTTTAAAAACATGAATATACCGTGTATATAGTATATTGTAGAGCGAGAATAGTTTAGTTGGCCACCTTGTCAGTATCATTCCCTGAGAAACAATAATTGGCGCATGGAAGCTTGGTTAAAATACTGGTGCCCAACAGAAATATTCTGCTGCTACGATATTCATTTCTTGATGCAGGGTTGGAAGTATACCTATAGGATCTACTACTACAGTACTACTACTGCATTGTTAAGGAGAAGCAAATTATTGGTGCCTAATCAATCTTTTCAGCGCGCGGGCATTACTAGCTGCCAGCAGGCATACGTACGCCTCGGTTCGATAGTAGTACCTGATGCTACTCTGTGCACGGTGTGATGGACGAAAATGAAAGTACTACTCCCTTTATCCCTAAATGTAGGACGTTTTGGACTTTAAATTTTTTCCTAAATATAAGATGTTTTGCAGATAAGACAAACTCTAGGGTTGGTGGGAGAGTTAATGAATGGATGGATGAAGGTAAAAATGAAGGGTACAGTAATCTTTTAAAACATTGACTAATTTTATATTTGAATGATAGAAAGCCCTACATTTAGGAATGGAGGGATTAGCTGTGTACAAGCGAGATCGATCGTGTTGGTGGTGCATCTGAACGATGCTGCCCGGAGTAGTGGTAGCTTTCGTGGTAGAGCGCAGGTTGCATCAACTGCCCCAGCTGTGGTCAAGAGAGGGACAGGGACTTCCACGAGAAAAGGCTAAACTCTTTAATTATGCCGCTCTTCTCTACGCCCTTGTTGATCAAGGGATGACCTTAAGGGCCTGTTCGTTTCCAGCTATATAATTTTTAGAGGGTAAAATCAAAGAGAATTTTATTATTTTAGAGTACTTAAATAAAGTCTAATCTCGAAACTAATTGTAGACCCCTATCTAATTCACGAGACGAATCCAACGAGGATAATTATGATGTTATTAAAAGATGTTTATCTGTAGCATCACTGTAGCTAAACATAGATTAATTAGGATCATTAGATTCGTCTCGCAAATTAGAGGGGGATCGTGACATAGGTTTTGTTATTAAATTAATAAAAAGTACTACTAAATAGTAAGATTCTTTTTGATGTGACAGTATATAAATTTTTGATGTGACAGTATAGGGGGTTCCCGTTCGTTTCCACCCTCTAAAATTTATATACTTGTCACATCAAAAAAATCTTACTATTTAGTAGTACTTTTATTAATTTAATAACAAAACCTATGTCGCGACCCCCTCTAATTTGCGAGACGAATCTAATGATCCTAATTAATCTATGTTTTGTTACGATGATGCTACAGTAAACATCTTCTAATAACACTATAATTATCCTCGTTGGATTCGTCTCGTGAATTAGATAGGAGTCTGCAATTAGTTTCAAGATTAGACTTTATTTAAGACTCCAAAATGATAAAATTCTCTTTGATTTGACCCTCTAAAAATTAGATAGGGGAAACGAACAGGCCGAGGCCATGGCAAAGCGTAGAAGCTTCGAAGGAGGAGTAGAGGAGAGGAGAGGTGATGAGCCATGTCCATGTGGACGCCGGAGGGGTAGCGTCCTGTCCCGGCTACGGGGGCAGGCAGCACTTGACCCCGTCGTAATTATCCACTGGGCTCCGAAACCCGCGCCGGGGACAGCTAGTACCGCTTCTGTCCCTGCTCAGCATCGAACACCAAACTCCATGGACCGCCACTCACGAGCTCACTCGCGGGGGATGAGCTCGTCCCAGCGGATGCTCCGTGTTCGGGCGGGCGCACGGGACCGGGAGCGGTGCGGACTGTTCCCTCCCTCCGAATCCAGGCCGTGGGATGCGACCAGAGAGGCGCCATCACGGACCGGTATCGCGCTACCCACACTGACACGCGGGACCACGGCTGAGCGGTCCCACCGTGTCAGTGAGTGAGTAGACATAGGTGGAGTTGGATGGACCGGACTAGTAGCAGAGCCCAGAGGAGGAGGAAGGTCCAGCCCGTGTGATGAAGCAGCAGGCCTCGCTCTGGCGCTGTCCGTTTCCACCCGACATGGGGGATCATCCGGGAGCAACAGTGAAAAAGGACCTGCTTGCTCAAGCTGAAGAAAGAAGGATTTTTTTCTACCCACCTAAATGCTTTTACTGTGATGTGCGACGCATCTTTATAAATAACACTCGCACAATGCTGTAGTACACCGGAGATCATCACTTTTTCAAATGCAGTACTGGCAGTATGTTTGGTTTCACCTATGGAGTGTTGTTAGGTTGTGTCTAGTCTAATCGATGACATCATTTCTTTTTCGGAGCAAAAGAATCGATGACATGAAGCCACACAGGGCTTGGGCGTTGAAACTTCAAACTTCAAACGTTCTCCAAACCTGTCTCGAGATTCAGCGTTGGTGAGGAAAGACGAGCCCGAGCTATGAAAAAAGAAGAAGAAAGAAAGCTGGGAGTGGGAGGGGGCACTACTACGTGGCTAGGCCGTACCGGCGTGATGACTGGAACCCATGGCATTGCTGACCTCTGCTGTAGTGAATGCGAGCGTGAAGGTGCGTACAGTACGTATCAGCAGTCGATGCGAGGCGGTACGAACTCACTGTTGCGCCATTTATGTGTGGCAGCACCATGCTTCGAGATGAACACCGAACAGCAGTGAAACCAAGCTAATCACGAAAAAAAGAGTGATTAGAATCAGTGCGGAGTTTGAAAATGCCAGAAAAGTTCAATAGTTATGTGAAACTATTGATTTTTTTCATTAACTTTAATTGTTCATCTATTTTTTTAAAAAAAATAAATACTTTGTTATGATTTTCTTTGTTACCAAAATAGGTTGTAACATTTAATTTTACGTATTTAAAAGATAATTTTAACAAAACGAAAAATCAAAGGTAACGAGAAAAAGTCAATAGCGTCAATAATTTAAGAATTGTCCATGAACGTACTCCCTCCATTCCAAAATAGATGTTGTTTTGGAGTTGGGAACGAGAATTAGGAAGAAGTAAAAAGGTGGGAGTCCTGAAAACAAGGAGGAGAGAGATAGAGATGTAATGGAAAGAGGGCATATTCAATATTGTATGGGGAACAGTGAAATGTGCATTGGGAAGTGAGAATGACATGTAATTTGAGAAAAGAGGGCAAGGCTAGAATGACATGTATTTTGGAATGGAGGGAATAGGTAGCTGAAGACGGGATATAATAAAGTTTCCATTTGAAAATTATTTACTATTACAAATTGTGTACTTATATTTATAAACCAAACCAGTTTTCTAGGACATTTTCTCTTTTAAAAATTAACTTATGCAAATAGCTTTCAAATGCCAGTTTTCAAAACACAATAGTCGAACAAGTTGGACCAGACCAGAGCTCTAATAAACGAAAAAGTTTCAGATTCAAATAATATTTAATAAATCTAGTACAAAGTTGAAGTGATGTGTAATTTAAGACAGAGGTAGTAGAATTTAGAGTTTTTTTACTAAAAGAATCTTGAAGGATACGCTAACATGGCACAAGACGATAAGAACCGCCGATACCAGATTTCTATTGTCAGCCATTTGCACCATCACAATTCACAACAGACAACACACTTTATGATCTATAGTCATGGCCCATGTAAAATAAAAAAGAAGCCACACTTGCACACATTTTCTTTCATTCACTGGTATGGTACTACTGCAGCATCACAAGGAACAAATTGTTGCGTCATCGCTTTTCCCACAACTTGCAGCTGGCAATTTGCGGTTAAACTTATCGCGAAAAAAGATAAACAGCACAATCATGATCATGGCAAGTACGACCGCAATTAAACCAGCGGTTGTTAAGACAATGCACTTCCATCATCAAACATCACATCAGATTAGCATGTACCATTATTTCATCAGGCCGAGAAAATAGGGTGTGTTCGTTTTCTACTGTAGCATCATTTTAGTAAAATATAGATTAATTAAGCCTTATTAGATTCATCTTGAAAATTAAGCACTAATCTGTTAATAGGGTTTTATCATTAAATTGATCAAAATATTTATAAATAATAAGATTCTCTTTGATGTAATAGTGCTAAATTTTAGAGGGAAGGAAGGAACACGTCCTTATTCCGATTGACGTACCAGCCCGTCTCTGCGCGTGTGTGCAGGTTTTTTAAATAACAAGGCCCCTCTCCTGCTCTGTTTCCCCTCCCCCTGGGAGAGAGAAGTGGAAGGAGGAGGGAGGGAAGAGTGACCCCCTAGTCAAGAACAGTTCTTCCCATTTCCCTCGGGGAAAAAGATTAGCAGACCACTTGCATAAATACACAAACCCCACCACTCAAGAGCCGCAAAATCAACCAGAAAGGATACGCCTTTCCTGGGTTTTCCATCAAAAAGTCGAGGTTTTTCGATCCGGGGGCGTGCTGTGGTGGGCGGTTTCCGTCGAAATTTTGGTCTAGTTTCTCGGGGCAGTTTCGTTACCTCTCTTCTTGTTGAGTACTAGTAGTGGAACCTCTTGCCGGGCAGTTTTGCGTGAGGTTCGTGCTTCCGATGAGAGGATAGAGAAAATAAACAGTGGGTAAAATTTTGATTTTTTGATCGAATCTGAGAGTGAGGCAATGTGGTAGAAGCGGCCATCATTGCCGGAGTTTGATCCATCCAAGAAGGCCGCTTTCTGGTGAGCTTTTGGCCTCTGCGCCGTCTCTGTTTCATTCTTTAAAGCAACTACACAACAAAAGCTCGCGCAGAAGTTGCCATCTTTTTTTCTTTCATGATTGGTGATGGCATGGCCTGCGCGCACAGGCACTCCCGACGCGTTCGCGATGCTGCGCAGCAGATCGAGAAGGGCTGTTGGTGCCAAGCAAGGAGGAGGACTCATGGCTGCTGAGCCCGCCGCTGCCGATTCCGCGAGGCACTCGTCGTCGTCCTCGTCCCATTCCGCTGCTTCCGTGTTCCCTTACCCGAGGCCGTTCATGGCGGCGATGGCGCTACCCCAAGCCGGGTTCTTGGACGCCACCGAGGGCCCCGCGTCGGCCGTGAGCCCCACCTCCATTCTGGAGACCAAGCAGTTCTGCTGCTCCGCGCTGCCTCCGTTCTTGTCGGAACGGAGCCTTAGGAGGGCGCACATGGACGCGGCCGCTCCGGAGCCCGCCGGCGTCGGGCTCGCCGACGTGCTCCGGGAGCACGGGGACGCCAAGGCCGGCGGCGGCAAGGTGGTGTTCGGGTCGCAGCTCAGAATCCAGGTCCCCTCTGGCAGGGCGGTTGAGATGGTGTCCTCGCCGATCGAGTTCGGCGCCAAGAACAGGGACGCGCAGCTGGCGGCGCTGTCGCCGGCGAGGAGGTTCCTGCCGGAGGTGGTGAGCTCGCCGTCCGCCCGGGTGCTCGCCGGCGGCGTGTCCCCCGTGGAAATGGCGATGTCAGAGGACTACACCTGCGTGATCTCGCGCGGGCCCAACCCGAGGACCAGGCACATCTTCGATGATTGCATAGTTGAGAGCTCCGGGGATGTGCTCGTTGAGAAGGTGGACAAGGATGCTGACGCCGTCGACGACGACGGTATGGCTGTAGCAAGTGCTTTCATGACCTCTTGCCACGCATGCAACAAGCAGCTGGGCCATGGCAGTGACATCTTCATCTACCGGTGAGTTGATGCATATGGAGTTTCGCTTCTAATTTCCTTACCCCTGTTTTTCCAGTAATGCTTTCTGTTTGAAAATCCATTGAGCTCCTGTCAATTCAGAACATTAATACTAGTACCATTTTGAGCTAGTGCCATCAACCTTCAGAAAACTCATGTTTTTTTTCAGTAACTGATTTGTGTTCTTCTGCGTGAATGGTCTACTCTAGGAAAGTGAACTTGCTATCTTTCCGACTCATGCAGCGCTACAGGGTGCTTGAATGCAATGCATAATGATAATGTTTAATTAGGATAATAACGACTTTGATAAAATTGATCTGCTATATCTGTATCACACAACATAACAACGAAAGGGCATTGAGGGACATCTTCACATGGTAGTTGACTAGTTGTCTTAAATCATTCAATATAAGGGTGGAACAGGGAGAATTCAGTCCTCTTCTGGTACTGTACATTAGTGATGTTGAATATACACTGTATCACTAACGCTGCTTCGTGGTACTAATGAATACTATATGAAAGACATGGATTAGTTAAAATCATCAGATCTCGCATTTGTAAGTTCTAGTATTTACTTGTAAGATGATTTGCACCATTTCATGCTTATGCCATTATCAACACTCCTTTTTTATGTTTAGGCAGTCTCACATGCCTGGGACCTTTACGAGTAGTTCTAATGTCAGAGACTCAGAGGTGCTTATGACTTCCTGATTGTAGTGTGGATTGTCCAATACATTTTTAGTGGATCTTATCAAGAGTTTTAATGTAACCAATCCTTACCCTTTTTTTTCGAAAAATAATGTAACCAATCCTTACTTGTAGTTTGATCCTCTTTTAATTTAATATACTAGGCCTTGCTTACTTGAAAATAATTTGCTTGCTCATTCAAGATTGTGACATTTTGATTCCCTGTTGCTTTCAATGGGTGACTTGCCCCTTGTTTCAGCACATATATTGCTATTAGGAAATAGATCTCCCTTGGTTTACTTGGGGTAGGTGCTTAACATTTACAATTCTAAAATTGTGGTGCTTTGCCTTCACATAGATAACTACGCACATTATCCTAATACATCGGGTTATCTATATTAACAAATTCCAAGGGACTTAGTTATTTGATAACCATTGATGTTGCTGAATGAGGTCCATGTCCCAAGCTGTGGTCTTGGTGCTCTTACTCCTAACATGAGCAGGACCAGTTATCATCAATTAAAACAAAAATTTCCACATCATAGTTGCGACTTTGCCAGCCTTGATGCCCCTTGATGCCAGATAATATACTGAGCTTGCTTGGATAAGACGGTGAAAGGGATTTGTGCCATGTCTTATTCTTAATTTACTCGCTTGCTACGTAATCCATGGGAGTGCGAAGCTTGCTTTGTGATGTGGCCCGAAACATTTTGCTTCACATCTTCTGATGCTAACCTCGAGCATAGTATCACAAACAAATGTGCCTGCACTTTTCACAAAGATGGTGAACAGCATGAACAGAATTTTTCTCAAATATGTGTGCATTTTAAAATTCAACAGTTAGGTCATTACTATTGTTTAGTGATACAATGAGTCCTTTTCTTCTTTTCCACAGAGGTGATAAAGCGTTTTGCAGCAGTGAGTGCCGGTACCAGGAGATGCTTTTTGACGAAGCAGTGGACAATTTGCGCTAGCTAAGGGATGAATGGGTCGTTTCATAAGAGGATGTTAGTGGAGGAGAAGTCATGATCCTAAATAACGGAGGCGATATTTCTTTTCTCTCCTTTAGTTTTCTTTTCTTCTTTTGTCCTGTCATCTTTGCAAGATTGGATGCTGTTTTTTTGCCGTGGAGGAGGGAATGATCGAGTCTTTTGCGGGAAAGACCTTTGCCCACTTTTGTAAGAGGTTGAAGATTGATGGCCTGGGCTTCTTATTCATGCCACTTTCCAGTTAGTTGCAAATTGATGCTCCTGTTCTGATTAAATCTCATACAAGTTATGTCTGCTAGATAAACTCTGAGTGGATTCTAAAGTAAATCGCTCATTCTATTTGTCAAAAAGAAAAGGCATGGTAAAAAAAACATATAAATTATTCACTGGTTCAGGGATAAAAGAAGTGCTAGGCACCTTGAGAAAAGGTTCAAGGTTTGGTTGGAGCTTGTTGTAGCAGCTACCAGCTAAGCCATGGGGGCAGCCAATCACTTGTAGTGATAAACCGCAATAGCCCCACAAGAACAATGAGAGCTGAACAACCCTTAACCATCATTTTTTTTCCTGTAATTGGGGTCCCTGGCCCTGGGTGCTGGCCTTATGATTTGTCCTGTCATTTCTTTACGAGTTATTGATACTTTGCCCTGTGGAGGATTTGATTCTTCCCTATCCTTTTTCCTCTGCTTTAGGTCGCTGCTACTTCATTATTGCACTGTACAGCATATAAATTATGAGCCTGTGCTTTAGCAGTTAGTAATCAGGGGCAAGGACACTCGAGCTTTTGACTCTTGAACGAACTGTTCTTGGAGGCATTCAGATGGAAGCTAGTAACCAGTTTTGCCCGCCTGATGCAGCTTATTCGGATTCTTCATTCTGCTCGTCCGATTCAGTGAAAGATGCAGTTTTAACTCAATCTGATTGTGCTTGTTAGGGTCGCAAGTGTGTGTATGTTGTAAAATTAATCATGTCCTTTGTCCCATCTCTACATTTCCATGGTGTTTGTCAAGCCAGAGTGTCAACACTGCACAGCTAAAGTCTGCTGCACCGTCTATAACATACTCCATCTATAATGGAGTAGATTCGCGGTATGGACATGAATGATAGAAGGTTTGGCTGGGGATTAGTACTTAGTAACGTCAGTTGTTCCCATCCCCAGAAACGAATAGTTTAAGTGGATCAAAAAATTCCTCGTTATCTTAGGTCGTTTAGTATGAAATGTGTAGTATTCTTAGGTCAGAATATTGTTGTCTGATACCGAACATTATTTGAGAGATGCTGACGAGGTCATTTAGCTCGATACACCGGTCACTGGACGGAGCAACCTAATCTTTTGTTTGTTTAGAACAAAAAAGCTGCTGGATTCTACGTTTCAGTTGAGATTCTGGAGAGAAGTATAATTTGTGACGCTATCACGTTAGTTTATTTTCATAAAATTTTTGGACCCGAGAGCACAAAAGAAATAAGTACTACTCAAGTTGAATTTATGGATGCAACGATCCCTCATTTGGCAATCAATAACCTCTTGACTGCTGATTGTAATCCCGGTTTGGTTTAATAAATGGAACTCCCTTGTGGAAAGATTTTTTCCCTCATTTCATTTGGCACGGGTCACAACAGCCGGAGCAATTTGATTGGAATGGGAGGTCAGCTGATCCGGGCCCTCGATTATTCCGGGGAAAAAATCCGGGGTCAATAGGGTTGGGAACTTGGGATTGGGATCAGCCCATATCCCACCCCTTGTATGCTACTGTACTTGTTGCCAAAGCTTCCAACGGATTAGTGATCCTCGAGGCTGTTGCCAAAGCTTCCAACGAGATGAAAACAGTAACACAAGAAAGTTGTGGGACGGTTTTCCCATCTCAAATACGTTCCTCTCCCTTTTTTGAATGTACTAGTTTTATGAGGTGAAAACTTCACAGTAATTACTAGCAGCACAAACTTTGCATCCTCTGCACGCGGAAAAAACGCGTTCTATGCAGAACGATCGGGTCGGAACCAGAAGGAGGCGCCCGCGTCGTCGTCAGCCAGCCAGTCAATAATCACGCGCGTGGGCGATCGGACGAGAGGAAGCTGTAGATGACGGCGTCCTTGGCCTGCCCGCCGCCGCGTCCGGCGATGTACCTCCGCAGCACGCCTTCCCTATGGAAGCCCGCCTTCTCCAGCACCCTCTGCGACCTCACGTTGTCGACGTCGGTCACCGCCTCCAGCCGCTCCAGCCCCGGCAGGTCGTCGAACACCCGGGCGACCACCTGCGTGACGGCGTCGGGGACGATGCCGCGGCCCCAGTGGTCGCGCGCCAGGGCGTAGCCGAGGTTGGCCCTACGCCCGCCGTCCTCGGCGTAGGGCCAGACGGAGACCTGGCCCACGGGCCGGCCGTGGAGGCAGACCGCGCGGAACCACGGGTGGCCCAGCACGGTGTCCCGGATCTGCGCCACGGCCTGCTCGCGCGTGGCGCAGAGCGGCCGCTTCAGGAACCGCATGACGCGGTCGTCCGAGGCCCACGCCATGAACGCGTCCACGTCCTCCAGCCCCAGCGGCCGCAGGGACACGTCCATTCCCCTCCGCTGCGCGTCGCCGGCGCCGGCCGGCTCCGGTTCCATCGTCCCGGTGGCTCGAGGCTTTGCGTACAAGGCGTGCGCGGTGCGATCGAGCGGTTGATTTCGGATGTGACGGGTTGGGGGATTTGTGTCAAACGTGTCGCGCTCATACGGACAAGAATACAGGGTGCCGCAGCTAATTAACAACGATATCGCGCATCAGCGCAGTACCGAATGATCTTATCCACTCCTTAATCTTTTGGCACGGACACGTAGGCATTCGAGAAGGATACAGAGAGCAGTAGTACTGAGTTGGTGTGGACGGGAGGAAAAACAAAGAAGCGGGCTGACAGAACGTGTACTAACTAGGCGGCCCATCGGACTCCACGGGCCCACTGGTGTCCTGCTGGCGAGAACGACACCGGTCCGTGTCGACGACGCTGAACATGACCATGTCCCTGGGCCGGCCCTTGAGCAGGATGTACCTGCGCAGCGTGCCTTCACGCACGAACCCGGCCTTCTCCAGCACGCGCTGCGACGCCGGGTTCTCCACGTCCGCCACGGCCTCCAGGCGCCGCAGCCACGGCCACGCCGCGAACACGTCGCCCACGGCCGCCGCCACCGCGCGCGTCGCCACGCCGCGGCCCCACTGCTCGTAGGCCACGCGGTACCCCACCGACGCCCGGGTGAACGGGCGGTCCCCCGCGTCGACCGGCTTCACGGAGATGGACCCCACGGGGCGGCCGGCTCCGGCGAGGCAGATGGCGCGGTACCAGGGTGCGGCAGGACGTGGTCGAGGTGCGTGTAGGCCTCGCGGCGCTGGAAGCGGGCCACGCGCGGGTCCGACGCCCACGACATGAACGCCTCCGCGTCCGCGTCCGACGCCGTGAACTCGCGGAGGGTGATCTCGGGCTCCGTTGTTGCCGGCAGCTGCCGCGCCATGGTCCTCAGCTACTCGAATGGCTCAAGTGAGCCGACGTTGGTTGTGGCTGTATAATATCCGTACTCGTTGGTCCAGCCGACGGGCTTGACTGGGAGACGCACAATCAGTGAACGGTGGCCGTAGTTGCTGACTCCATCGTCCATCCAAGGTGCGCTTGGAATTTCCAGTCTCGCCTACTACGTGCGTGCCGCCTCCGGAGTTTGACACTTGCACACGTCACCAAGATTACAGTGGGAAGGTTCCGTTTGCCTTGTATCTTCTTGCCAAAAGAGG
Source organism: Chloris gayana (assembly GCA_031894775.1). NCBI lineage: Eukaryota > Viridiplantae > Streptophyta > Magnoliopsida > Poales > Poaceae > Chloris > Chloris gayana. The sequence goes on along the minus strand of JAUNZO010000885.1, from coordinate 72,640 downwards.
CCCTAGATCGGACCAGGAATCCAACCGAAGGCCTTTGTAAATTGTAATGCTCTGGGCCATTCCGACCCATAAAGAGCAGAATACTCTGGATCAGTCCGGCCCATAAAGAGCATAATGCTCTGGGCCATTCCGGCCCAGAGGTTTAGAAGATCTCCGTGAACAAGACGGGAAGACTACACCTGTAGACTAGCTAGCGGTACAAAACTTTGAACGGCACTGTGACGATGAATTTCCGATCCGGGTGGGACAGCCTTGACGGATCCGGCGATCCGTGTGGATTCGGTGCTTCCCTTTGTGGAACGCGCCAAGGGAACACGAAAGCGGACGCAACACAATGGCAGGAAAGGGCGAAAGGCAGAGGACAGGATGACGCCCAAGTCCCCATCGACGGTCCACCGGCCAGGATGCTTCTTCGTCTTTCGCAATCACTTGACCTGGAATAAATAAGAGAGCCACGAGAAGTTGGTGCGGAAAAGAAAGGCACATACTACTAGTATGCGGTGTTGGCACTCGGCAGTACTAGTAATCAATCGGAGGGTGATGTGGGAGGTGCAGCACCAGCATTAACACCGAATTGTTAGAGACTTCTTTTTTTCTTAATAAGGCCATGTTCGTTTCTGCCTCTAAAATTTATATACTTGTCACTTACTATTTAAGTAGTATTTTTATTAATTTAATAACAAAACCTATGTCGCGACCCCTCTAATTTGCGAGACGAATTTAATGATCCTAATTAATCTATGTTTCTGCTACAGTGATGCTACAGATAAACATCTTCTAATAACACCATAATTACCCTCGTTGGATTCGTCTCGTGAATTAGATACGGAGTCTGCAATTAGTTTCGAGATTAGACTTTATTTAGTACTCTAAAATAATAAAATTCTCTTTAATTTGACCCTCTAAAAATTATATACTGAAAACGAACAGGGCCTAAGTTAAATAATATCGTACTACTACCTTATAAAACAGTGGGTACACTGACGCCGCAAGCATCTAAAAATGATGGTAGGAGGAGGATTAAAGGAAGACGATCCGCACTGGAAGCGCATGTTGTCTTCGAGTCCGGGTCCTCTGCATTAGAGGTACCAATTCATGGTACAGTAAGAATCAAAACAGTAATATGAGAGGAGTGCTATAGAATCCTGAATTAGTACTGTAGCAGAAGCGTATTGGTGTACGGAATTTACTGTATCTCAAACTACTGTAGCATCTGATCTCACTCCTTGCTTTAGAATCCAATGGCTGCTAAGAGGGACTAATTCCCACAACAGTGCTGCCTTTGAATTTACAACTCTAATGCAGAGGACCCCGTTCCGTTGTCCTCGTGCCGATTTCGGATCCACACTGGCCGGTGGCGCGTCGAGGGAGGAGAAAAGAATGCGAGAAGAACGAGGGCAGGCCAATAAAGGAGAAGCGTGGCAGTCTAGTGTTCCACCCACCCACCCACTTGCTGCCGCTGCTGCATCTTGCCTGCCATCACTGAGCTCGCATCTCCCTCTCTCCCTCGGCAGCCATGGACGCCGCGCTGCGGGCAGCCCAGTCCCCGGTCTCCTCCGTCGTGAAGCGCGGCTCTGTTCTGGGGAAGGGGAAGGCGGCGCAGCAGGTGGCGTGCAAGGCGAGGAAGGGTGGAGGAGCCGTCCGGGCCCGGGCGTCGCTGTTCTCGCCGAAGCCGGCCGTGGCGCAGGACGCGCGGCCGGCCAAGGTGCAGGAGCTGTACGTGTACGAGATCAACGAGCGCGACCGCGAGAGCCCGGCCTACCTCCGCCTCAGCGCCAAGCAGACGGAGAACGCGCTCGGCGACCTCGTCCCCTTCACCAACAAGGTTTCAATTTTTTTTTGTTTTGCCCCCTTTCTTTCTGCTCTGCTCAGGGCTCAGGGCTCAGGACTCATCCGGGTCCGATCACATGCGCTGACTTGAACTTGACTGCCTTCAGGTGTACAACGGCAGCCTTGACAAGCGGCTGGGCGTGACGGCCGGGATCTGCCTGCTGATCCAGCACGTGCCGGAGCGCAACGGCGACCGGTACGAGGCCATCTTCAGCTTCCACCTGGGCGACTACGGCCACATCACCGTGCAAGGGCCCTACCTCACCTACGAGGAGTCCTACCTCGCCGTCACCGGGGGCTCCGGCGTCTTCGAGGGCGCCTACGGCCAGGTCAAGCTCCACCAGATCGTCTTCCCCTTCAAGATCTTCTACACCTTCTACCTCAAGGGCATCCCGGACCTGCCCAAGGACCTGCTCTGCACGCCCGTCCCGCCGTCGCCCACCGTCGAGCCAACGCCCGCAGCCAAGGCCGCCGAGCCACACGCCTGCATCAAGAACTTCACCAACTGAGGACGATTCTTTTTCTGCAGTGCTTGCTGTCTATTACTATTATTAGAGGAATAATAAGATGTTGTGTGCCATCATCGATTTCAGATATTTTCTCGTTCCCATCATGTTTAATTCCCCCTGACGTTGAACTCTGCCCTTGACATGATTATTATCTCAGCTGTCCGCAGCTAGTACAACGACTGTGGTAGCGTGTCCTCACTGTGAGCTTCTGACGTTTCGCCTCGTGTAAATGCGTCATAGCTGTCTGCAGCTACGTCCGTGTCCTCGCTTTGAGCTTGTGACGTTTCGCCTCGTGTACTCGCTTTCTCTCGCACAGACGACAGCCGCCGCCTCGTGTACTCGCTTTCTCTCGCACAGACGACAGCCGCCTGTCTCTTGCGCCCTGCTCATAATTAATGTATAAGCAAAAACATTTTACTAAATTCACAATCTCGCTCTCCTGCACAAAAGATTGTGGTGCCAATTACCGATCGTGCTTCGTGCATACGCAGATGTTTTCTCTTCAATCTGTAGTTTCAATTGTGTTGTTCACTAATGCACATAACTGCAACCTCATGTCCTAACTTGTGATCACCCCGTGGCCAGCGCCGGTGAGGGTCGCGGCGTGAGGATCTCTTCGTCGCTCACCGATGCTGCGCTCAATTTGACGGACAAGAAGAACAGAGCAAGTTGCTTTTCAATTACTATTTTTTTGAGTTTTTTTCTGTTTCATCTACTTCATGTAAGGTTCTTATAGGTTATGGATCCGGGAACCACAAGCCCTTACGCTAGTGTGGCCCATTGGACTGGCAACAACACTATACTAGCTTAATACATAAGCGCCTCATTTTATTGATACACGACCCATCGGGCTTCACGAGTTCATCGTTCTGCTGGCGAGAAGGATGACGAGGACGGTCCGTGTCGACGATGCTGAACATGACCATGTCCCTGGGCCGGCCCTTGAGCAGCGCGTACTTGCGCAGCGTGCCTTCACGCACGAACCCGGCCTTCTCCAGCACGCGCTGCGACGCCGCGTTCTCCACGTCCGCCACGGCCTCCAGCCGCCGCAGCCACGGCCACGCCGCGAACACCTCGCCCACGGCCGCCGTCACCGCGCGCGTCACGCGGTACCCCACCGACGCCCTGAACGGGTCCTCGGCCGGCGCGGGCGTGACGGCGACGGACCCCACGGGGCGGCCGGTTCCGGCGAGGCAGATGGCGCGGTACCAGGGGTGCGGCAGGATGTGGTCGGCGATGAAGCGGCGGGCCTGGTCCGGGTGCGTGAAGGGCTCGCGGTTCTGGAAGCGGACCGCCCGCGGGTCCGACACCCACGACATGAGCGCCTCCGCGTCCGACGGCGTGAACTCGCGGAGGGTGACCTCGAGCGCCATACGGTCTGCTGCTCGGTGGCTAATAAACTGAGCTGTCGCGTTACTCCTCCGGCCGGCGTGTGCGCGTGTCTATATATGTCCTTGTTCGTCCACAGCCGGCGGCCTTGACCGGGCACTCTCGGAGCCTTTCACCCATGTGGTTTCGATGGGCAATAATGGTAATACGACATCAATCAAAATCAAAGGTTAATTAATTAACATGGCTGTGAAAACTACTGCCTGCTTTCTAGCTTTCCAAAGAGCTTACCTACGTGCTGCCGTCACCTGACCACCAAATCGAAGGGGAGTTCGAACGAGCGAATCCACCGTCACCGTGGGTGCTGCGAGTCTTCTCATCCACGAGTAGCCGTGTGGGGAAAATAGACCTATGGAAATGTATACATGCCACCATGTTGATGGGTGAGTTAACCGAAAAAGCAGTTGATCAATGCAAGTGTGGTTTTCTCTTGTGTTATGTTTTTTTTCTTTTGTACTATTGAGCTTTGGCGTATCTTTATGGGACTCTAGTTTGCATCTTCATACAAGCCCAAATGATCTCTGTATTTAACATTTGGATGCAAACTTTTGGTACAACAACGACCGATCAACCCGAGTTGCCCGTAAAAATTGGTTTATACCTTTCGGGAAAAAAAAAGTTACGTTCTGCTGCCCCGATCGGACCTGATTAGGAATCGAGGCGTCCACAAAAACAGAGGACGAGATCGAAAAATACATCGCGGCTCCCTCCATGGATCGCCGCCGTGCGTGCGTGCGCCACCTCCCGGCGACGCTGCGATCGATCGAGCAACAGAATCGAGATGGAAGCGGACGAACACCGGCGGCGGCGGACCTGGCTCAGCCGCTTCCCGCGCCCCCGCGACGCGCTCCAGGAAGTCCTCCGCTGCCTCCAACCCGCGCGGCCTCGCTGTGTCCCGCTGCGTCTGCAAGGATTGGCGCCACGCCGTCGACGCCGGCCGCGTCCTGCGTGCGGACCTCCTCCCCTTCAAGCTCACAGCCATGGTCATCAACTGCTGCTACCATCACGTCCCCGAGTTCCTCTCCCGCCCCACGGCTTCGGGCCCGGTGGTATCCGGCAAGCTGGACTTCCTGCCCAGCCACTATAGCCAATGGTGCAGGGTCCAGGACCACTGCAACGGCCTCCTCCATGGTGTCCAAACGGGTGGCACGGTCCAGGCACGAAAAAGCCCGGCATGTTTAATTTTGGATCGGTATGGCACATAATAAAATATTTGAGTCGTGTCGTACCGATCCATGACATGGCATGAAATTTCATAGCCGTGCCGGGCCGGCCCGTAGACACGGCAGGTCCGCCGTGTCTTGAGGCTTCCGCCTTTCACGGAGGTGAGATCTACCGACATCTCGAGGCTACCGCAGAGGCGAGGAGCGACGACGGCGTCTTGAGGCTTCCATGGAGGCGTGAGCAGGCGAGGAGAGGTGGCGGGACTAGGCGTGGTGCGACTACGGTGTCTCGAGGCTACCGCAGAGGCGAGGAGTGGCGGCAACATCTTGAGGCTTCCAAGGAGGCGTGAGCAGGCGAGGAGCGATGGCAGGAGCACGTGTGGTGTGGCGGCGGTGTCTCAAGGCTTCCGTAGAGGTAAGGAGTAGCAGCGGCGTCTAGGTAAACTGCCCGCCGTCGGGGGCGGCAACGGCATTGGGGGAGGAGCGAGGAGAGGCGATAGCAGCGTGCGAGCGAGGAGCGAGTCAACATACGAGCAGGGAGATGCGGGCTGCGTCGAGGAAGACGATACGTTGGTGTTGGTTTTTTCTTTTTCTTGTTTGGGGGAGAACACGGTGAGTTGGATTGGATGATCTAGGGTTGAGTGGAGTCTTGGATTAGGTTAGGGTGCTACTTTTATTTGGTTTCCAGCCTACTGGGCGGGTTGAGCACGGCACGAGGCCTCGGGCTGGACCGGCCCGACACGAATCTATTTCGTGCCATGCTGGACTTGGTCCGGGTTTTTTGGGTGCTTCGAACGTCCCGTTAGGCACGGTCCGCTTGGACAACATCACTCCTCCTCCTGCATTAATGTCATTATTTGGAACACTAACTCTATTTAAGCGTTTTCATATTACTTACAATTAGATGGGACCTTAGAGCATCTGCAACCGTTTCCTAAATAAGGTATCTAAATGGAAATTTAGGACATGATTAATAAAAACCATTCTCCAACCGTACCCTATATGAGGTTGCTAAATTACCAACTCCCAACCCATGACCTAAAGGTTGCTACATTTTGCCACCTAATTCTTACTCCTAAAGGATATTTGAACTATTTAGGAAATAATTATTGGGAACGGTTGGAGTGCATGTCTTCTTTTTACTCCCAATAGATATAGCAACTCTCTAAAACTAATTTTTTGGGAGTAAAATTATTGGAAACTGTTAGAGATGCTCTTAGAAGGAGTTAAAGTTTGAAATATTATCAATTATACTTTGAATTTAAATTCAAATTTGAATACTATTTAAACAACTCGTAATTATGAAATATAACTTAATCCTAACAAGAATATGTGTCGATGCTACTATAGATGCAATGAATTGAAGTCATTTTTTCATCATTTTTACCTTAATTTAGGGATTTGTATTTTAAAATTGTCATCATATTTGCAAATGTTTAAAGCTATAACTAGTGCTTCAATATATGATCTACTACTAAAAAAGTAGGTACTAATTTTTAAGCTATAAAAGTATCTTTAATCGATTGTTAGAAAGACTAAATAGTTAAGGGCAAAAAAAAAACGAAAAAAAGCAGAAACAATCTTATCGCCCTATCATTGTGCTTATCGTCTGCTGGTTGGGCTACAGGTCTCACAGAACACCCCTATCGCCCAATCAGCAAGCGATAGATACCTGTTACCCGAGCAACAAAACGATTATTTTTACAATTTTACAAATACAACGGTTATGCAAACAATTGGGCTAACGAATATAGTCCATTTAAGCTGGGCCGAACGGTGGTGGGCTTGCACTTAAAACCCACTATTCACGATCAGGCCTAGCAAGCAGTTCGACTGGAGCCAGATCCAGCCTCAAAATCCAAACCCAAACCAGAGGGAGGCAGCGTGCGGCGGCGGCCATGGATCCCCTCGCCGTGCTCCGGGACTACGCTGCCCGCGGCGACCTGGACAAGATCATCTTCTCCGGCGACGACATCCTCTTCGGCTCCGACTACTCCTTCCCAGCCTCCACCCCCACCGCCTTCACCTCCAAGCAGTCAGGCCGCCCCTACCCGCTCTCCGCCGCCGTCTTCCTCGCGCAGCACCACGACCTCAAGCACACCGACTTCATCCAGGCCGCTCGCCTCCGCCGCATCCCGCCCGTCTCCCTCCCCGACCGCAAGCCCTTCCTCGACTTCCTCCACTTCGGCCACAACTCCCTCCCGTCCGCCGACCCGCTCCTCCCCTCCTCCTTCCCGGCGTCCAAGGAGCCGCACCTCCACCCTCCCTCGCCGCCGCCCGAGGAGCCCGCGGGCGCCGACGAGGCCACCACGGGTGCCCAAATCCGCGCCGCCGAGCGCCCCTTCAAGGACCGCAACGCGCTCCTCGACGCCCGCGGACGCGACTTCTTCGCCGTGTTCCAGAGCGCCCTGCGCCGGCCGGAGGAGCAGCGCAAGGGCGGCAAGGAGGGCGCGCCAAACTCCCGCCACGAGCCCTCCGCGGCCGCCCTGTCCAAGCCCAAGCTGGAGAAGTCCCTGGGCGATGGCGTCGTGCCCATCATCCTCGTGCCCAGCGCCTCGCAGACGCTGATCACGATCTACAATGTCAAGGAATTCCTTGAGGATGGCGTGTTCGTTCCCAGTGAGGAGAGGATGCGGGCCATGAAGGGAGTGAAGCCGGAGAGCGTCACAGTGCAGAAAAAGCTGATGGTTCGAGGGGATAGAGCCGGCGTGGCTGGTGGTTCGGTGTCCTTCGAGGTGAGGGACAAGCCGGCCTCGCTTAAGTCCGATGATTGGGGGCGGGTGGTGGCTGTGTTTGTGCTCGGCAAGGAGTGGCAGTTCAAGGACTGGCCATTCAAGGACCATGTAGAGATCTTCAACAGAGGTGAGGGTCCTGCCCCTTTTAACTCGGTATTTTCCCTTCATTGTGGTGTGTTGGGTATGGTGTTAGCTAGCTCCATTGTGATGTTTGTAGCTGCATTTCAGAAGTAGTGGAATGCTTGATTGATCTGCAGTGCAGAATTGGGCTACTGCATCATTTTTTTTTCAATCGATTGAAAATGTCCTCTTCTTTTAGTCAGCGTTGTGAGCTGTCCGATCTGCCACCAACAGCCACTGAATCATCTTCAACCTCCAGCTTTCTTCACTCTTGCACGCAGCAGTCAAACTCCCTCACCCCGACCTGACCCAATCGCCATCTCCCAACACCTGCAAGGCAGCGCCTTCACCGCCTCTGCCTCCGCCGTCTCTCCTGTCACCACAGCCAGGCAGGCCTACCACCCCTGAACCCCTTTCTAAGTCCGACTGCAAGAAACCCGCCATTGCCGCTGCTTCTTTCTTCGTCAACTGAAATCTCCGGTGATTTCAGGCGACTGAAATTAGCATTTCCATTCTTTTGTATGGCAACTGAACATTTATTGTGCTTTTGACTATTAATTAGGAACACGTGTCTGTAGTTTTTATTGCCGCTTCAGAAACAAAAGCACACTTCTAAAAATGGTCCTAAACATTACCTAATGTGTCTGCAGAAGGGGTTGTGCGCTGGACAAATCCATTTGCGAACTCATCATATTTCTAACATGCTTTATATGCTGTCGTGAAACATGGATTTTATATTTATTCATTGCGATGATTGCACTGTAACTGGAAATATTTCTCCTTTGGTTATGCGTATTCGAATTGGGCATTGAGGCCAAGAAAAGAAACTAAGTCATAGCTAGGGATTAATTTGTGCATTGAAGGAACCAAACTGACCAATAGAGTTGTTTCGTTGCATGCGGTGCTTGCCCTTCAGCTGCGAGCTGGCTACTACCGCAAAATCAATTACCCAGTCCATTGTTGCACACCAATTGGGCTGGCTTTCACTGCCCACTGATGAAAATAGAAAGCTCGGATCAGATACACATCAAAAGGACATTTTTTTTACTAATATGCATAACAAAAGGAGACACAGGGAGTAGTTGGTAACATATTGAATGTAAAAAATGGAAAATTTAGGATACTCTGTTTTCTCTCTCGATTTATCTCAATGGTCTAAGTCTAGCACCTTTAAATGTTGCAGTTATTGGTTTCTATGTGCGCTTTGAAGATGATAGCGTGGAGGCAGCTAAGGTGGTCAAACAATGGAATGTCAAAATCATATCTGTGAGTATAGGACAAAAGTCAATGTTTCCTTGTGACAGTCATGATCAGTTTTCCTGTTGGTTGCATTTACATGGTTCTGTTACGTTGCAGATAAGCAAAAACAAAAGGCATCAGGACAGAACTGCTGCCCTTGAGGTATGGGAGCGCTTGGATGAATTTATGCGGTCGCGGACATAGTAGAAGTACATCTGTAAGATAACCGCATTCTCGTGTAAGTCTTTCGTTTTGATCTTTACCAAAAATGAATGCCCTGAGTCTTGAGTTTCATGATAGATATTTTAGCAGGACTAACCACTTTGTGCTCTCTAATTAAAATGTTGTCCTCAGTGGCCATAAGACTGCAGTCACAGAAATTCCATTCCCGAGCAAATAGTGTAGCCCCATTAAACAATCAATCCTGGGTCAGTGGTTACATAGTCAAGAATTATCTGTTAGTAGGGTTCATCTTGTTGTTGCTAGTATTTGAGTGCCTTAGTGAGCTGAAGAACTTACTGAACTAATGATCTAGTGCTGCAAAGTTTGCATGTATCAGTAACATAGGACTTATTATTGTTATTTACGCATGTAATTTTGCTGATAATTCGAATTCTTTTTGTATCTCATAGCATTGTATTGGCCATGGGTCAATGTCTGATAAAGAGTTACTGTTTGAATGTTTGATACATCTGTTTCTCTTCAGATTATTCTGTCATTTTAGTTATGTTGGACATTTTACTACCTAAAAGGTTCCATTCGCTAGTTACGCATCCGCTGCCAGTCTCATTATAGTTTGATTCCACAAATTGTGTGGGAGTTTATATGATTATGAAGTATTTACTATTGTGGCAAATTGGCTGAGAGTTATCATTTGCATTTTGATATTGTTTGAAATTTTGCTATGGATCAACGTATTTTAATAAATTTAATCTTGTATCATTGCCTCATCCGTCTCATTGACTTCAAATTCCATTTTCAGCCCATGTATTTGTGGCAGTAGATGGAAGAATGTGATGGCCGGAATCTACACCCATGAAGATCGCGATTGTACACTAGGGTATTCGGCTATCATGCCCTCTATTCATTTTCTGACATTGTACTGCACTACTGCAGACTGCTAACTTGTCACTGACTAGAATGTTTTTGTGCTCGTGTAGTTCTCTAAGAGTGTATGAGAAACATTTGCATCAAGGGTCATCCTTAACTCTTTTTTTTAAAAAAAAAAGAAAAAGAAAAATGTGCTTTAGTTTCTCGTTGAAATGTAGGCAACGGATTTTGATTAGTGAAGGATGTACCCGTGCCACCACCAGTATTGCTACCGTCAACATTCTGTAGTATGAACACCTTTATTTCTGCTGCACAAGAACAGAGTGCAGTTTTGACACATACTGTACCCTATATACATCAGTACATTTGATACCGTAATAGCTTAGCAGGTTACACATATACGATTGCCACTGAAGCAAGAAACAGGGTGATCATTAGTGTGCCTACTGCTGTGCCTCTGGAGCTTGTTGCACCTGCGGCATGCAGCAGTTCTGGTAGCTTGGAACCAGTGCCCGCCGGCGCAAACTGCCCTGGCGCGGTTGCAACGGCAGGCGAATCGTCCTCGCCCTCCGGATCAGCAGCGTCCGTCGTGTTCACCGTTTCAGCGGCTGGCGAGGTTGATGCCGGAGTCGCTGAAGGTGTCGTGGTAGGAGTGGATGGCACCTCGTTGACGGCCGGAGCCAGTGGAGGTGGAGTATCTGTACTCGACGGCGTGGCCGATGGTGGCGTAGCGCTCTCACTAGCTGCAAAATGTCAACAAAAAGGCAGATTAAAAGCTAGTGAATTTTACTGCCGCTACATGTGTCTGTAGGATGATGGTGATATACCGTCGCAGGGGTTGGGCAGATTGCAGACGTTGGGGATGATGCCCTGTGCCTGGCCGAGGATCAGCCCGACGGGGCTGGGCGCGAGCTTGGACGCGGCGCAGAGGCAGGGCGCCTGGGCGTGGAGGAAGGTCCGGAGCTGCGAGCAGCACGACTCCAGCGTGGCCGAGCCCACGCCGAAGACGTAGCCGATGCACGGCGACAGGCTGAGCGGCGTCGGCGGGCAGCTCGGCAGCGTCGGGAACGTCGCCGTCCGCTGCGCCTGCGCCGGCGACATCGCGACGAGCAGCGCGAGAGTCGTCGCCGCCTCGAGCCACCGCCAAGCCATGACGACGACGACGGTGAATCCCTGACAAGGACGAGAAGGAAGGATCAAAGCGGAGGAGGTTTATACTGCCAACTGTTGAGAAAAAATGGCGGGGGAAAGGTCGTGCGCAGCGAAAGCACGCCGGGTGGATGAGCCGGCCTATCTAACTCGCTTTGGAGTGAGAGTTTCGGTCTGTTTTTTTGCAGCACGTCGGGAAGGCGACGGGTGTGTTATCACGACCTTTTTTTTTCGTTATCGGTAAGCCGATCAGGGAATGTGTGTCTCTGTCTGCACTGAGACCTGAGGTCACTCGCTGGTTGTGACCACACGGCTCTGGAGCTCTCTTCTCAGCTCGGGTTGGGTTGGTGATCAACCTACTAGTTCGTCGCTCTCCGAGTTTCTTGCGGTACTCCTCAACCGGCGCTGTCGTTTGTCACCCACCATGATGGCAAAAGTTCAGAGCTGGACTTTGTAGGTGTGCCTCTGGCATTCTTCACTTGGTGGTGGTTCGGACACCTCTCTGTTTTTGTTTTTCTTTGTTTGAAAACGAAAACGCTTGGGAATACTTTGATATGAATACTAATTAAGCCTCTGCATAGCACGCACCCTGAATACTAAGTTTAGGTGACCACTCCCTCTACTTTGTTGAGTTTAGGCTAGTATATATTGTGAACTTATTTTGCGCGCCTAAATTCGTTTTCCGGAAGGAGACGGTGCGCATCTTGGGAGGGGAAACTTAACGATTCTTGCTCGAGTAGGTTGGTGGTGTGCGATGCGTGTAAGTTGGTAGGCACTTATTGTGAAATCAAAATGCGACACGGCCGTGGAAGTAATTTCCTCATGCATCGCGCCCAAGTGAATGAAGTTGTCACGGTAAAACGATGCTGAGGGGGAACAATACTTAACTGCAAGCTCTGCATATCAGGTTCAGGTTTTGGTGGCTCATCTCTTTGCATGCAGAGCACTCTGCAGTGCAAGCAGTGAAGCAGAGTCTAATATCTCCTCGTGAACTTTGACCGTGGTTTGTCTGCTGCTCAAGGGAAGATGCACTATTCGTTCATTTCATCTCCCTCAGGCTTCGGCGTGGCAATCAAACCGCCTAAATGTGGCCGACTGGCATGGGGTAGTAGAATAAACGCTTGTATAGAATACGGATGTTTCTTTTTTGACCAATGGAATACAGATGTTGCTGCAATAGTATGTTATTTCATTTCAGAAACCAATACTAGCAATATACTGTACTCCATACGATAGTACATTCAATGGGAGCTAGTTGAAATTGATGAAAACAATCATGTATTCATGCTGTTACAACTCGCAACTGCTGTCTCACTGTCAACGGGTACTGAATAGAGTATAGCTTTTCTTTCTCTAACTAATAGTACTACAATTCTAAGGACATGACAAGCGTTATCCATACGGATACATGTCGCAACCAGGAGAAACTTATTTAAACCGTCTCAGAAAATACAAGCAGCGAACAGCGAGACCAGCAACAGAGCGGCAGCAGAGACGCCCTGATAACCTGACGCTGCAGCAGCAGAGTCGAGCAAGCCAGGAACCGACTTCAGCCCACCCCCTCCCGCCGTGGGGTCCAAATCAGCCGCCACCGGCGCCGGAGCATCGGCTGCCGCCCCTCCCGACGCCGGCGTCGTCGCCGGGCTCGACGAACCCGAGGAGGTGGACCCCGACGGGCAAGCGTTGGGCGGCAGGTTGCACGCGCCGGGCAGCAGCGCCTGCGCCGCGCCGAACGCCGCGCCGAGCTGGGACGGCGCCGACGCCATCGCGGCGCAGAGGCAGGGCGCCTGCGACTCGAACATGGCCTGCACCTGGGAGCAGCACGCGGTGGCCGGCGACGACGAGTTGCCCATGAGGTAGGTGATGCACGGGAGCAGGGTGGCCTGCGCCGGCGGGCACGCGGCCGATGGCAAGTTGGGCAGGGCCGGCTGCTGGGGCTGCGGCTGCGCCGTGGTGGACGTCAAGGTTGCCGTCACGGCGAGGGCCACCGTGATGGACCACGAGAAGCCGCGCTGCCAGGCGCAAGCCATCGATGTATACGACACGTGCTCTCTCTCGTGTGCACGGGGAGCTGTGAATAACTCGTGATGGGCGTGTCAGGTATATATATACACACGTGCAATGCAGTGCAGGCTGCTTCTGTTCGTCTCCGGTGGATACACTGCCCCTATCTACCGGACATGTTTTGAGTCCAACCGCAGCTTCCACTTCGCACTTTGCATGCCTTTCTCCAGCGACTCCGGTGACAAAATCTGTAATGCCGTAACGGGATAGGGACTCTACCATCTACATTCACATTTACACACCTTTCTTATATTTGTCTAGTTGCCCACTCTCGACTTGTTTTCTTTTTCTTTGGAAAACTCTCCGTTTGGTCTCACTTCTTGGTTTTATGGATTTTTTTAGTTTTTCTATCAACGGAATTCTCACCTGCCAACTCTGGAAAGACTCTCCCCTCTGATTTTTTTAGTACTTACAAAAACTGTAATTCTGTGGAAATTTGGGAAGTAGTAAGAGGACGCCGCCGGTAACAAGGTCCACACATGGACGCTTAGTTTAACTGTATCCCTATCCGGACGGTATTCGCGTAAACACCCATGAGACATGGTCCAACCAGAACCGATCTGACTCGAGTCTGGTGGGCACCATAAGCCACCATCTCACCCAAAACTCCGTGCTTCCGACTCCATCAGCGTTGATGCTGTCGCAGGGACTCTTACATCCAACGCTCCTGCCATCCCCTTCTCCAAATATGATATCCGTTATCAGCGTGTGTGGCATATGTGTACTTTTGCGTCGCTCAACACCATGGCTTCATCGGCCAACGATGTAGGTGAGCTTGTTAGAGATAAAGAAACATCGTAGGATGTGGTGCACCTGTACTGCATGTCTGCATATATATCAAGAATGTCAGTCAGTTACACAACACAACAACTTCAGACCATTCATGGTTGCTACATTGATTCAATTACACAAGAGGAAAAAATCTACTTCATGTAAATAAGTCAATGGCACAACCCAATCATTCAAATAAAATGCTAAAATCAATCTTTTATTTTTGTTCAACTTTACTCTTGTTTACATATGTTCTAAAATGGCATGTCTGTAGGATGGAAAGGAGGCTGACACTTTCTAAAAATAGCATGCCTACTTAACATGTGACTGTGTGAGTCCAACCTGTTAATAATGGCAGCACAGTTCACTGAATAATTACCCTTTTTGAAGTATTGCCTAACCATACAAAAAGTTCCAGTGTACTACATGTGCAGTCTTCCAAATCACTGGTGAGGTCTTTTACTCGCAGTATCAAAGTATGGTTCACATTTGCTATCTTAACCTCTACACTAACTGTACAATCAAACAACACATGTATGTTGTCAACACACTAAGTCCAACTGATGTGGCAGCTGGCACCATATGTGTACCTTGGGTAGGAAGAACAACAGGAGCACCTTGTCACTGTTTAATTTTCCATTACCTCTTATCAAACTGTTTAAAAAGATGTTCCTAAATATATTTCAAGGTCTATAAGAGTACTTAATCAGGTAAAAGACAAGGAGTACAAAAGTGAAATCACAGAAATCCAATGCCAAAACTTGGGCAAAAGTCATAGGAAGCAGGTTGCATCAAAATGAACGAAACAATGATATAGTAAGTAATGTTGTTGGAAAATGACAAAATACTCCCAACTATTGACTAGAATGTGAGTCTTTCACAGTTTCACTACAATCTACAAAGATAAAACTTGGTTCACATTAAAAAAGTGGTGCTAAAATGGTATACCTTTCCTAGTTACAGGATTATTGGTCCAACAATGGGTAGGAAGATGGTACTAAACTTCTTTCTTCGTTGGGAGAAAATAGAGTCCTGAGTCATCTTCTCTAGTTGTCCTGCATTTTGCAAGAAAGATAGTGTGAAAGGTGTAAGTGAAAAAAATTCCTGACATTTTTAAGATAAGAATTTTCCTAACATTTTTTTAGTGCTTATAGCTACATGTAGTTTTTATTCTCCTTTTAACAGAGGAACATGGTTTTACTACACAATGTGTGATGCGTCTCTACTTGCATCATCAAGTTTTGACAACAGTACACTAGCAAAGAGCTCCAACACAATCACCATATTAACACAACAGTACAATTCATAAGTTGTTTGACAATTTTAGAAATATATCATTTAAGTATATACTCCTACAACAGTACAATTCATGTGTGATGCCATTGGTCACATGCTAATAGATAACTGTAAATATGTAGGGCATGTCCCACATTCTTGACCGGGTGGCATAATAGTGGGAAATGAAGAATATGCAAACAACTCTGGTGACCTGGTACCTTGTGCTTTGAAATAATGGCTTTGCTGATAATGATGAACTCAAGAACACATATTTGACCAAAGTCATCCAAAAAAGGAGTACCCTATATATAGTGGTAAATAGGATAGTGCTTAAGTTCCTACCTAGTTTGAATTCATATGGATGACCACATCTTGCCTGAAATGTTAACCAAACCACATCTAACAAGAAAAGAAGAGTATATTGTACACAATATACTTCGATTTTTTTTACTAAACTATCGACAATACTAAATATGTTAAGTTGGTTCAAAAATATTAAATGTCTTACAACTGAGCAAGAGCAATACTAGCAGAATGAACCTTCGTTCATGTGTACGCCTTCGGCATATTGTAAGGTTTTGTCTATGGAAGCTAAATAATACACATGAAGTCCTCGTTCATTTTGTTCTTAACAACTTCTTTTAGAAATAACAGACTATTTTGTTCTATAGAAAAACATAGAGCTACATCAAACATGAATAATCTCAGTGCACAAAGAAGATGAATTTTTTTTCAAGACCAGTTGTAAACAATATGTATTTTATTGTACAGAGTGTGGACCTGCCACACAATTTCTAATTGCTATCCAAAGGGAATAGCATGTAAGACACACTGTTTTTGCTAAAATACACTAAAATGTGCGTCGTTGGCAGATGAATGGATGGGTTCATGTACTAAACAACTTACTGGTGGCAATCTGTTGGAGGAGGAACCAGTAATACGTCTGATCCTGCCTGCTGACGGATGCGATGTTGTGAATAGTGGGATATCACCTATGCCTTCTTGATGAAAAATTGTTACACATGATCAGGCAACATTCTCTTCCCCTCACTGCTATAACAAAAGGAGATAACATCCTGTTATCGAGAACAATTTCCTCAATATTATCATAGGTTGTAGACTATAAAAGGTTACCTTTGTTCTGGCAGTGCTTCACTGCCCGAAACATGTGTTTCCTTCCCTGCTGTGTCCCCTTGCTGGAAACTTGCTCCACATGCGTTTCCTTCCCTTGAGCTGCATTAGAAGATAATTAATTGAAACCATGTCCGATGAAACTGTTATGCGGAATACCTTCCAAAAGAAAAAAGGAGCGGGATTTGGTGCAAGCACAAGCAACATCCAGCGGAAGAAATTCATCAACACAAGAAAACAAGGATTTTCATTACAAAAAGAGTGAAATTAAGGAGCAAGAGAGAACATTGATGACTTAAAGAAATGGGTGAAGAAATAAAATAGAATGGGAAGAACAACACGATCTACCAACAACTCCTTGCAGTTGTCCGACTTTGGATCCGTTTGAGCAGGTAAAGAAAAAAAAATGAAACTGTAGTTGAGGAGAATAGGAATTTGTGCCGGTGGGAACGAGGAACTAAAACTCCCATTCTCCGATGAGGTACCTTGTTACTGGCTGACTGATGGCGCGTCTGGCAGCGGCATCTCCACGTGAGATATCTTTGTTGGTTAGGGTTGTGTGCATTGGCAGCGGTGGCGGTGGTATATCTAGGTATTGGGTCTCCCATGGCAATGGCGGCGACATCACCAAGTAAGTTCTCGAGTTCGTACGAGTGCTCTCAATCACGTGCACATGTCTGGGTCCACATATGTCTACGATACTTGGTAACAATATAGCAACAATATTTTTCCAATTAATGGATGGTATTACATCTGGGGCCCAACCGGCGCGAATCTCAAACATGAGCTGATCGGAGGGCCGCATGTCACATAGCACATGCCTTAAGGGTAGAGTTAACTTCCCGCTAGTTGTAGAAGAAGAGAGAGCGCCGCCGTCCTCCGCCCCATCCGTTCCCGTAGAGTAGACACCAACCCATCGAGTCCCTCCTCCTTCGACGAGATTGGGACTCCGATGTCCAGCGGAGGCAGCAATAGCTCCCCTGGAAGCTCCGGATCCGACCCGCCGTCGGCGGATAACGACCGTAGGGTTGTTCTGTCGGAGCTGCTCGAGCACATCCATGGGTACTACAAGACGGCGCTCGGCCGTTTCTCAGCGGAAGCGATGCCGGTGCTGATCCCGCGCCTCCTTGACACCGGCGTCTGTTTCGGCCTGCTGGACCCTGTCTCCAACATCATCGTCAACACAGTCTCCTCCTGCGAGCCCTTACCCATCATACCCAACGCCGCCGCGCAAGGCAAGGAGGAGGAGGAGTATAAGAGGAGCAGTATAGGGACAAAAAGGAAGAGGAAAGCGGCGGCCGCAGAGGAGGAAGAGCAAGGGCAGGTTGTGGAGGTGGTGGAAGGGGAGGATGAGGCGCGGAGGATGATAGATGAAGCCATGTCAAAGATCACCACGGATGCTAGCAAAATCTCGTGCCTTCCTCCGTGGCTGAAGCAGAGAGGCGCCAGCCCGCCGGAACCAAGGACCGTGGCGCAGCGCTCCCTCGAGGGCCTGGTCACGTTCTTCATCTGCTACTTCAACAATCTCCCCATCACCGAGGCCCTGCAGTACCTCCTCATGGCCAAGGCCGACCTGCTTGCTGCAGTCCACCTCATCGAGTGCACGCGGCCAATGGGAGGCAAATTGTGCCCGATCTCCTCCCCGGCAATGGAGATTGCCCTCAAGTGCGCTGCCGTGTCTGCTTCACAACGTGAGCCAGCCATCCTTGCCACCAGATCGCTCTTGTCAGCTTCGCGTTTCGAAAAGCTCTCGCAGATGCTGAACACTGGAGGCTGCCTGTCTCCTGATGCCATCAACCGGCTCCACAAATTACTGGAGGAACCTCTTGAGCAGCTGGCTGACTCGCCACTTCCTGTCCTCCATGCGGCCCGCCGCCGCTTAAATGGCTATATCAAAGGAACCTGCATCTTGAACAAGTGCCCTTTTGCAAGTACGGAGACTCTGAGGACTTTGGTTCTTGAGAAAATTCATCTGTTATACCTGAAAGCGATTGCGCAGCTTCCAACGGATGCCTTGTGCAGACGATATCACCGGGGCCTTCTCAAGGCTGGCCTCTGCTTTGGTCCTGCTGATAACCCTGTCTCCAACATCATACTCAACACCATTTGGTATGACACTGCTTTCCCGCCAAGTTCAGAGCACAAGGTGGACGTGATCGGCACCAATAGCCTCGTTCGCATTGGGTGCCGCTCCCTCAGTGGTCTCCTCGCTTTTCTTCATAGCCTATTCCCTGCACTCACTGAACATGAGGTCATGCATTGCCTTTTCTGCACTAATGTTAACCTCCAGGAAGTCATTTTCAGAGCAATGAAGGAACATGATACGTCCAGCTCTTATGAAGATGCCTACAGAGCTGCAGGAGTAGCAGCATGGCATCCTCAACCTGAAGCGCTAGCAGAATTCGCTGTGGCGACCAGTCCAGCTCTGTGGTCCACTCTTGAGTCATCGCAAGCGGTTGGCTGCGCAATCTCCGTCAATGAGTTGGAGCACATTTCAGGATATTTTTCAAAGAAGTCTGCCCCAATCAAATCGGTGCCATCAGTTCCAGAGTTGGTTCCAGCTGCAGATCAAATCGTCAAGAGGAGCCAAAAAAGGTTCATTGCTAATCAGTATTTTATTCTCAGAAAGGTGGAAGCTGCATTGCGGAGATATGCAGTAGAAAAGGTTGTTATCTCATGTCTTTTGATTATGTGATGCTCTCAATAATATTGGTAACCATCCATTATGTTGCCTTATTACAGGGAACCGAGTACACGCTTCATGTCATCTGTGGTATGAATTTTGAGGTGCCTGAGAATGGCAAGCATGGATACTTCAAAAATCGCAATGGTTTCCCTTACATTCATGTCAATTTTCTGGCAATACCAAAGGGTTCACAGCCTGATAACAGGGCTCCCAAACTTTTCTTCCTGGAGTGCAGCAGTGGCGAAGAGCCCGAGCATATAGCATCCTCATCCTGCACTGTACTAGGGTTGCCTACAGATTCTGGTATGAGCTCACATTTTCTTTAACATTAATTTCATTTCAGAAATTTCCTCAAATTCTGAGGTACCATTAATATTGCTTTTAGGACCATTTTAATTTGTGAGTGGCTTGCAGCCCCTGCAATTCATCACTTTATCAGGCCCTGTAGAACCCACTGAAATAAAATTGAAAAGGAAAACCTATCATTCAGCTCTAGCCCACGCATGCACATATGTGCAGCTGAAGTTGTTGTTGGACAAAGGCTTTCGTTGATGGTGTCTATTGCTACTCCATCACAAGGCTTTGATGGTCTCACATTTTCTTTCAAATCTTGTGCCTCACATTTCCTTTAAAATCTGTCGAGCACTGATTCATGCTTATCTGCTTTCCTTCTGGATTCATGAGAGCATATAAGCTCATTTTTTATTCTGTTTTTTTCTCGATAACGTAACTGTAGATTTTTTGTATTTGTATATAGCTGAATTAGCTATGTAAAATACTGCAGCCCACCATGCATCTTTGTAAACCTTGCCATTTGCCATTTTATTCTCAAGATATAATCTCTAATTTAAGGAGTGTTTGTTTCTTTCTTACGCTTGCTGCTTAGACTTTTCCATTTTTCTTTTGAGAGCAGGTCGGTGTTTTCATTGTGAGTACAAAGGAAATAAGATTGTGCATCCAGCTTTCGGGAATTACCGTGGGCGTGAAACAGACTTTGAGGAATTGGCTTGTGGGGAACAGAGCGTTGGCATAGAAGGGCTTACTCTTGTTGATGAGCACAGGATTGATTTTGTCGGTTTTTTATGTGAGGAGGATAGTGTGTATTTTGATCCTGCTGTGGATTCTGAGTTTGCTAAAGTCATGAATGACATAGCTGAGGAGGAAGAGGAATCACGTGAAGAGTTTTACAGACAGACTGCGGAAGAGGGGTTCCACAGAGTGGCTCTGGTAGATGATGACTACAGAGATACGGAGGAAGAGGAAATACATGAAGATGATTACAGCTTATCTGAGGATGAGGAAGCGCTTGACGATCATAACAGCGAGGTTCTGGACGAGTAATTGCATGACAAGCTTAGCAGAGAAGCTCTGGCCATATGATTATCTGGAACGTTCTGTCCAGCAATCCAGAGTTGCTCCATATAACTTATTCTGCAAGGATTTTTTTGTAATCACATTTTCCTATGTTTGATGACCAAGTTGCTGTCTAATTTCGTAGGCTCTGTAGGAGTTTATTCACTTATGTGACACGGTGAATTACTTTCCCTGTAGCTAAATTTTTATGTGCACACTTCCATCGTAATGTGCCTTGCTATTTATTATCTTCTAGTTTGTTTGCAAACTTGGGCAATGTTAATGAGCTGTACCTCCCTCCTCTTGATGTCTATCAGTCAGGTTATTTTTGTGTATTGCCAGTTTGGTTTGATGTCGACCATTGCTGTGCCGTCGTGCTCTTGTGAGTCCTTCGATGTTCGGAGCATGTATTGTTACAGAATGTGGAATACAGCAGCACTTATAAATGGCCAAACGGCCAAACCTAGAAATGGAATAATACATCAGCACTTATAGGTCAACTTGGGTTTGTCACAGGTAAGGCAGCATCAAATTCGGTTTTAAAAATTTATCGCTGAAGGGCCATATAACAAAAATCATGGTTCCCGGCGAGACATTGTCGCAGAGTTGGTCAACGTGTTCAATCTGCGGCAGTCCGCGCACCATGCATGCCTTCCTGGGCAAAGACGCCTCAGCCTTGGAAGTTGAGGTGCGCGACTTCTTCGGTACCGTGGGCAGCCAGCCACACTGGCTGCGCCGCCTTTAGCTCTAGCACGTACGGTCTTGACGGTGATCGCTGAATGCAAGCCAGGAACTCATTTGCTCGTCGTGTCAGCACCCCATGGCGGATGTTGACGTCACGGTCGGGTCGGTCGGTAAGTTGGTCACGACACGGGCCCCAGAGAGGGCAGGACGGGCCGGTCGTCGTAGAGCCTTGATTATGACCTGCAGTGCCGGACTGCCCGGGCGGCGCGCCAAATGTTAAGGCGTTGGCAGGGTGATGTCACACCCGATTTCAATAACCGAAATCGGATTCATCTGTATGTGTGCCCAGGATCAATTTTTTATGCAACAGGATAAATTATATGATAAAAAAACAATATCTTTATTAATTCATAAATACTTACATCAAGGACCCGTAGGTCTAAAGTAAAAGATTACAATAATTGCAGCGGAAATTATACTAAGCGTTAGCGTCCTTCGATTCCCACAGGAAGTCGATCGGAAGACCGCAGGCCTAGACCACCACTTCATCGTCTCCTCGAATGATGTACTTCAGCCTTCACTTCTGAATTGTGGCATGATGCAAAAAGAGAGGCAACAAACGTATGAGTACATTACGTACTCAGCAAGTGGGGAAAGTATGACATGATTGGCCAGTCAAGAAAGACTAAGACAGGGTTTAGGGCATAGAAGCACCTACGTCTAGTTGAAAGTGCATCTAGGCCCCTAATTATGGTTTTGAGTGATTGACGTCAATACAATTAAAAAGGACTAATATTCTAAATGAGCTTGTACGCGAGTGCATAACTAAAATTCAATTGAGAGCAAAGAAACACAAAAAGGAAGTGGTCATACTCGCTCATACGTGCAAGATTTGAAAAATGGATCACTCATGCTCAAGATCAAGCTATGAAGCCTTTTATTTATGTCTTGAGTATAGGAAACACCGTACTATCAAGAGGGACACACAAGTATGAAGTGTGAAAAATGAAAGTGCTCAAAACTCATTCCAAACACAAAATATCATTTGGAGTCGGACATATCCGACTCACTCGGATATTGGACTCGGACTCCAGAGAGCTAGCCAAAGAAATTCCACATAGACTCGGACATATCCGACTCGGTCGGACGAGAGTCGGACTCCGAACCGTGACACACTTTTGAAACCCTAGGAGTCGGACAATCCGACTCGGTCGGATATATCCGACCCCACGAGGGTACTCGGACTTATCCGAGTTATGTCGGATTTAAGACTCGGACTCCAGAGCGAAATCCAATCTTTCGAAACCCTAGCGGTCGGATGTATCCGACTCACTCGGACATATCCGAGTCGGATCCGAGCCAACGGCTCTTTTAAGTGCTCCGGCTATAAAAGTGGACCTCGTCCACTTTTGGCCGGTTGGCACTTCCCACACTCTCAAAAATACTCCCCAACTCACTCAAGCTCTCCTCTTCTTCAAGTTTGATTCCCCACTCCAATCCTTGGTGGATTTGTGAGAAGATTGAGGAGAAGATCGTTGAGCTTCATCTCCAACTCAAGAGCACTTGATTCTTTGCATCGCCGGTACTTGTTGTGTTTGTTACTCTTGGGGATTCATCCCCTAGACGGTTAGGTGTTACCCGGCGAGCTCCCAAGCTTGTGGTTGAGACTCGGGTCGTTTGTATTGCCCCTCCCTTCGTGGAGCTTTGATTTAGTGGATTTTAAGCCGGCCTTTGTGGCGGCTTGACGAGGTTTAGGGTTGAGAGCAACCCGGTCCTTGGTGGACTCCTCAACGGAGACGTAGGCTTCTTGGTGGAGCCGAACTTCGGTGAAAAATCGTGTGTCTTTGTGTCTCTCTTTATTTCTTGCAAATAGATGTGCTATAGCTCTAAGGTGTTCTTGCTTAAATTCCTAGATTTACTTGCATAGGTGGCTTGCTTGCTTGTCCCCTTGTAGCCTTAGCTTTCTAGTGTCACTAGCTGGTTGCTTGTTGCTTTAATTCCACGGATTTGTCCATCTTGACTCCCATTCCCCTTTCCGCACGAGGGAGTCGGATTTGTCCTACTCTAGTCGGATATTAGTCCATAGTCGGACTTATCCTACTATAGTCGGACATTTGAGTCGGACAAATCTTTCCTGCGTATTTAATTTGTTAAATTAAGTGATTTTCGGGATTATCGCCTATTCACCCCCTCTAGGCGACTTTCAATTGGTATCGGAGCAGGTATCTTCGTTGACGCCTCACCGCTTGAAGATTAAAGATGGCAAATGAGAAAGATGCAACGGTTAGTGGTAGTGGTGAAGCACCACCTAAGGTAACCGATGAAGGAAGGCATGAAAACTCACCGGGTGATGCTTGGAGAAGGAAGTGGAAAAGGAATTGCCAAGGATGGAAATGTGCCAAGTGCTTTGCCATTAAGCTACAACAAAACACCATACTCCTACAATGACGGAAGAGATGAGCATATTGGACAAGGGTCCGGTAGACTACCATATTTTGATGGTCAATACTTTGATCATTGGAAAACAAAGATGCTACTACATTTGGACTCAATGCATCAAAATGTGAGAAGTGTAACTCAAAATGGATTCTTGTGGGAATGTAGAAGCAAGCCAACCGCACAAGACTTGTTCAATGTAAGATGCAATGTGGCGGCAGCTAGTGCTCTAGTATCCGCACTTAGTCCCGCTGAGTATGAGAAGGTAACCGGATTGGAGGATGCCCATCAAATTTGGTTGAAGCTTGAATTGGTTCATGAGGGCATTGATAGTGTGAAGGAGTCTAAGCTAGAAGGGCTTAGAGAGGAGTTTAACTACTTTGTTATGAGGTCGGATGAAGGGCCAAGGGAAGCCCATGATAGGATGATGAGGATAGTTAACATGAGAAGAGCACTTGGAGAGAAGGTGTTGGACTTGGATGTGAATAGAAGGTTACTACAAGCATTGCAAGCATGGGATGCAAACATAGTATCCAATATAAGGGACAAAGATGGCTTTAGATACTTTATCACCGATGAAGTGATTGGAAAGGTGCTTTCCCAAAAACAGCAAATTGATCAAGGGAATAGAATCAACGCTTTGCTTAGAGACAAGGAAAAGGCTAGTGGGAGCAAGAATGATTTGGCTCTCAACGCCGAACAAGAAAAGAAAAAGAAAGTGGTTGAGGAGAGTGATGATAATAGTGATGATGAGATGGCTCTCTTCGTGAAAAGATTCAACAAGCTCATGTCAAAGAGAAGCTTCAAGAAGGATGATCAAGACAAGAGCAAGTCAAGAAAGGCCAAAAACAAGTGCTACATTTGTGGAGACAAAGGTCACTTCATGGCGGAGTGTCCGGAAAACTACAAGAATAAGCAAAACAAGAAGGGTGACAAGAAGTACAAGAAGCATAGAAAGTACCGTCGGGGTGAAGCACACATTGGGCAAGAGTGGAACTCCGATGGATCATCTTCCTCCTCCGAGTCGGAATCCGATGAAGAAAAGGGAGGGATTGCTTCACTTGCAATATGGCTAACACCGACCAACTCCTCCTTGTTTGGAAGCTTAACCGATGATGAAGATGACACCGGGCACAAGTGCATGATGGCCAAAGGCTCCAAGGTAAACACTAATGCTAGTTCTTAAATTCCTAACATGTTTGATTTGTTGGACATTATTGAGCAGGAAAAGGAGAACAATGAGAGGCAAGAGGAGCTTCTTGAGAAACAAGAAGAAATGCTTGTTCAAGAGAAGCAAAGGGTGCTTGAACTTGAGAAGCTCCTAGAAGTTGAGAGGAAGAAGAATGAGGACTTAGTGAAGTCCCTAAAAATGGTTGAAAATGAAAGTGTGACACTTAAAGTCACAAATGTGACACTTCAAGAGAAGTGTGATAACTTGCAAAAGGATCACAACTCTCTTAAAGTGCAATTTGAGGAAATTAAGTGTAACACTACTTCCTCTCAATCTTCGTCTTGCCCCCGTCTAGCATTGAGTGTTCTAGGTGTCTCAAGGTTGATGTTGAAGCTTGTACAAGAAACATCAAGACCATTGGTGACTCGAAGAAGCAAGTGCAAAAGCTTCAAGACCAAGCACAAAAGAAGAAGAAGGTCGTTGATGACGCCAAGGCCGAGTATGCAAGGGGTGCATACACCAATGTGAGACGGTCACATGTGAAGGATGGCATTGGGTACAAGCAAGGTGACAAGCATAATGCAAGAATCAACAAGAACGGCACCGAATTCATCAAGTTCACCAAAGAGAGTGGACACCAAAATAAGCAAGTCAAGACGGAGAAGCAAATCAAGAATACTAACAAATCTTCTCTTATTTGTGATTTGCGTACTAATGTGCCTAACCCCTCTTGTGCTCTCTTTAATGATTTTGATGCGACCTATGTGCTAATGAGAAACAAGTATGGTCGTGTTTATGCGAAATATGTTGGGCCACGTAACAAGACACACAAATCTTGTGTGTGGGTGCCCAAGGCACTTGTTACTAATGTGAGAGGACCCAAACAAATTTGGGTACCTAAAAACAAAGCATAAATTGTTTTGTAGGAATACTCCTCCGGTGGCTCATCATGGGTGGTGGATAGTGGATGCACCAATCATATGACCGGAGACAAGAAAATGTTCGAGTCATTCGAGCCAAGCAAAGAAAGAAATGAATATATCACCTTTGGAGACAATGGAAAAGGCTATGTGTTGGGATATGGTAACATTCCTTTAACTTTTCCGCATTCACTTTCGAAGGTTATGCTTGTGGATAACGTTGACTTCAATTTGTTGTCTATCTCACAACTTTGTGGAATGGGCTACAATTGTTTGTTCAACGACAAGGGTGTGATTGTCTCAAGGAGAAGTGATGGCTCGATTGCTTTTGAGGGTGTGCTCAAAGGGAAGCTTTATGTCGTGGATTTTACCGCGGATAAAGCAAAACTTGACACATGCTTAGTTGCAAAGTCCGACATGGGATGGTTGTGGCATAGACGACTAGCCCATGCCGGTATGAGAAATCTTCACAAACTCCAAAAGGGCGGTCATATCCTTGGACTAACGGATGTTTGCTTTGAGAAAAATAAAATTTGTAGTGCATGCCAAGCCGGAAAACAAGTTGGAGCACCACACCCATCCAAGAACATAGTGACAACTACAAGACCATTGGAGATGCTTCACATGGATCTTTTTGGTCCCATCGCCTACATAAGCATTGGCGGTAACAAATATGGACTTGTTATTGTTGATGATTATTCTCGCTTCACGTGGGTATTCTTTTTATGTGATAAAGGTGAAGTGAAAGATGTACTCAAGACATTCTTGAAAAGAGCACAAAATGAATTTGAAGTGAAGATCAAGGCCATAAGAAGCGACAACGGTACCGAGTTCAAGAACACTCAAGTTGAAGAGTACCTTGATGAAGAGGGCATCAAGCATGAGTTTTCGGCACCCTACACACCGCAACAAAATGGGGTGGCCGAAAGAAAGAACCGCACTCTCATAGAGATGGCAAGAACCATGCTTGATGAATACAAGACCTCCGATCGCTTTTGGGCCGAAGCAATCAACACCGCATGCCATGCCTCAAATCGGTTGTATCTCCATCGACTCATGAGGAAAACGCCATACGAGCTACTAACCGGTAAAAAGCCTAACATCTCGTACTTTCGAGTTTTTGGGAGTAAATGTTTCATGCTCAACAAGAAACCCAAGACTTCAAAGTTCTCCCCTAAAGTTGATGAAGGTTTCTTGCTTGGGTATGGGTCAAATTGTCACGCCTATCGTGTCTTTAACAAAACCACCGGTTGCGTTGAAGTTTCACGGGACGTGACGTTTGACGAATCTAACGGCTCTCAAGGGGAGCAAGTTGTTATTAACAATGCAGATGTTGAGGCTCCTAGGGAAGCAATCAAAAGGATGGCACTTGGTGATATGAGACCGCAAGAACCGCAAAATGATCAAGATCAACCTCCCCCTCAAGTCAAGACCAACCATGCACAAATCATGATCAAGTTGATCAAGATCAAGAGGTTGGCAATGAAGATCATGCTCAAGGACAAGATGATGAACCCATGTCGCATGATCAAGAGGTTGAACAAGACGGCGGTCAAACAAGCTCACATCCACCACACCCAAGAGTGCATCAAAGTGTGCAACGTGATCACCCCGTGGAACAAATTCTTGGTGACATAGAAAAGGGGTAATCACTCGTTCTCGTGTTTGCAATTTTTGTGAACATTACTCTTTTGTCTCTTCTTTGGAGCCATTTAGAGTAGAAGAAGCACTCGAGGACTCGGATTGGGTGATGGCCATGCAAGATGAATTGAACAACTTCACAAGAAATGAAGTTTGGATATTAGAAGAAAGACCAAGAGGCAAGAATGTTGTGGGCACCAAGTGGGTGTTTCGCAATAAGCAAAATGAAGACGGTGTTGTGACAAGAAACAAAGCAAGATTGGTGGCAAAAGGATATTCACAAGTAGAAGGATTGGATTTTGATGAAACCTATGCCCCCGTGGCTAGGCTTGAGTCAATAAGAATACTACTTGCCTTTGCCACTCACCACAACTTCAAGTTGTATCAAATGGACGTGAAGAGTGCTTTCCTCAACGGACCAATCAAGGAAGAAGTGTACGTGGAGCAACCACCGGGCTTTGAAGACCCCAAGTATCCTAACCACGTGTACAAACTCCATAAGGCGCTCTATGGGCTTAAACAAGCACCAAGAGCATGGTATGAATGCCTTAGGGATTTCCTTTTGAAAAAGGGGTTTGAAATGGGCAAGGCCGATGCAACCCTCTTCACTAAGCGTTTTGATTATGATATATTTGTGTGCCAAATTTATGTCGATGACATAATATTTGGTTCTACTAATCAAACGTTTTGTGATGATTTTAGCAAGATAATGACAAAGAGGTTCGAGATGCCTATGATGGGAGAGTTGACATTCTTTCTAGGATTTCAAGTCAAGCAACTCAAGGAGGGCACCTTCCTATGTCAAGCCAAGTACACTCAAGACATATTGAAGAAGTTTGACATGGACAAGGCAAAGCCCGCCAAGACACCCATGGCTACAAACGGCCATCTCGACCTCACCAAGAAAGACAAGCCGGTTGATCAAAAGGTTTTTCGCTCTATGATCGGCTCTTTGCTTTATCTTTGTGCATCTAGGCCCGATATCATGCTTAGTGTGTGTATGTGTGCACGTTTTCAAGCCGCTCCTATGGAGTGCCACATGGTGGCCGTTAAAAGAATCTTGAGATATTTAGTGCACACACCCAACCTAGGGCTTTGGTACCCCAAGGGTTCAAAGTTCAACCTAATAGGCTATTCCGATGCGGATTATGCCGGGGACAAAGTGGATAGGAAGAGTACCTCCGGGACGTGCCAATTCTTGGGTAGGTCCCTAGTGTCGTGGTCGTCCAAGAAACAAAATTCCGTTGCCCTTTCCACAGCCGAAGCGGAGTATGTGGCAGCCGGTAGTTGTTGTGCACAACTACTATGGATGCGACAAACTCTAAGGGACTATGGTTACAAGTTGAACCGTATTCCACTCCTATGTGACAACGAGAGTGCCATAAAGCTAGCTTACAACCCCGTTGAGCATTCGCGCACAAAGCACATAGACATTAGACATCACTTCTTGAGAGATCATTCTATCAAAGGGGATATTGAAGTGAGTCATGTGAGAACCGATGAACAATTAGCCGATATTTTCACCAAGCCACTAGACGAAACCCGTTTTTGTTACTTAAGAAGTGAGCTAAATATCCTTGACTCTAGTAATGTGGCTTGAAAGCTTGCATATCTGCTGTGACTTAGAGTAATTGTTTTTGAAAAATAAAATTCTTGAAAACTCTTGTATGTTTTGTTCTTCGAAAACATTTGGTTCTTGATCCTTGGATCATACGGATTTGGATGTAATCATTGTTGGAATGATTGATTGTAGCTGGCTACATCCAATGAAGTTTTAGCACATGTCCTTAAGTTTAATTGAGATCAAGAGAGAGAAGAGTGAAGGATCTTTCTGCTCTTGGAGCAAGGCAGTTTAAAAACCGCAGAGTAGGATTTATCCGACCCAGTCGGATTTATCCGACTGTCCTCGAGGAGTCGGACTATGTCCGACGGAGTCGGATATATCCGACTCCACGGGATTTTTACCTATAAGCCCGAATCCAACTTACCCTTTCACCCTATCTCCTCATTCAAACTCCAACCTTTCTCTCTCCTCTCCAACCGGCGGCGCAAGTTCTTCTCCGGCGATCTCCCTTCTCCACCGGCGTTTTGGAGAGATTTGTGTGGGAAAGGCTCCTCCTACTCGGACTCTATCCGACTCCATTGTTGGCCTCAAGGTTTTTCCCCTATTCCCATCTTTTCACCTAGGGTTTAAAGTCAACTTCCATGGATTAGGTGTTCTAGTGTTTCCCCTGCCTAGATGTTGCATAGATGTTGTTCCTAGGATGCTATAGATGCTCTAAACGCAATATGGCTAGGAATGTGCGGTAGATCTATGCGGAATAGCGATTTTAGTAAAAATCCTGTTGTAGTCGGACATGTCCGAGTGAGTCGGATATATCCGACTCACTATGACTAGTCGGATGTCTGTCCGACTCGGTCGGACATATCCGACTCCAACAGAATTTTCACTAAAGTTCGAAATTGTGCATTACTTCTATCCAAACTCAAATATCTATGCTATCCATCTCATACCATTCCTTGTTTATCTTTTGTCGGCATGGGTCGTTCATCTACCAACCCCCATCCGGAAAAGAGAGCAAAAGTTGCCGGAAAGAAAAGGAGTAGAACCATCCATCTTCCCATTGTTGAACCAAGGGAAGAAGAGGAACCCACCGAGATCCGCGAGGAGATGAGGGATGTGGTGGTCCATCCCGGAGTTGACCGTGTGATGATTGACTATATCAAAGGGCTGAGGCAGCGGCAAGCTGAAGCAAGAGAGGTGAACTGGTTTGACATGGAACGGGAGTCTCTAGACAACCGTTTCGGTCTCATTTTCACACGGACTGGTACATGTGTGCCTACGGGAGCAAGGTGAAGCCCACGAGTGCCAATGCGGTACATAGATTGGGACTACATGTCAAGCGAGCACACGGCTTTGTTTGATGAGGTCATTGCTATGTGTGAGTTTCATGGACTCAAGGAGATCATGTGTTTCAAGTATGATTGGAACCAGGAGATAGTGTGTCGGTTCTACTCCACTGTGTTTTTTGACAAGAACTTGGGCAGGTTTTGGTGGATGACCGATGGAGAGAAGCTTTCTTGTACCTTCGATAGATTTGCAAACATTCTTGGATTGAGGGACACAATGAACAGGGATCTTCGCTTGCATGATTCGGATTCTCTCAACCCGGAGCTCATGAGGTACATGTATGAGGATGAGGACACGTGCAAGCCACCCTTTGCTCACGGTCTCAAGCCTCTTTATGTGGTCTTGCACAGGATGCTTCGCCTCACTCTCTCACCTAGGGGTGGCAATGCAGATCATGTTGCATCATATGCCAAGGATTTATTTCATATCTTGCCCACTCAAAGGAAATTCAATGTGTGGGACTTTATCTTCGAGTGAGATGTGGCATCGCTCCGTGGACGCTAGACGTGCTTGTGTGTATGCACCTTTTGTGATGTGCATGATTGAGAAGATCTCCAAGAAGACCTTCAACAAGGACTGCACGCACAAACTCCTTCGACCTAGGATGCCGGCCAATGCTCCTAAGACTTCATCTCGAGCTATACCTCCAGTTGCTCCAGCTCGGACCCGTTCTTCGGCTCCTAGCTCTAGCACGGCTCCTCGTCCGGATAGAGCCCGTGGTCGTGGTGCTAGCACGAAGAGCAAGAGCGCTCTCTTCAAGATGCTTAAGGGTCTCTTCGGCATGTGCCGGCGGATTGATGCCAAGGTGGACGAGTCTTAAGCAGGATAATGAGGTGATAAAGGCAAGGCGAGAAGATTATTCTTGATCATCTTCGGATCACTACTCCTAGAGTTCCCTCTCCAGAGCCCGCACCTGCTCCTCCTCCGGTTGAGTATCCTTGGGACTCATTCACCCCGGATGAGTCGCTCTACTTTGGCTACTTTCCTCCTCCACCTTTCTCTTCGGGTTCCGGCTTTACCACTTGCTCCTACCGGCCCTAGCACCGGTACCTCCACACACACTCGGTTTCACTATGAGGAGGATGAGCCCGTGGCAGCAGCCTCCGAGGAAGAAGAAGAAGAAGAAGGAGAAGAAGAAGAAGAGGAGGACCCCAAAGGCAAGGGCCCCGCCGAGGAAGAAGAAGAAGATGACGACGACGACGACGAGGATTGGGGCGATGATGAGTAGGCTTCCTCTCCTCCTTTTTGGTGTTTTGATGCCAAAGGGGAGAAGTAAAAATTCCCGAGTTTCCGTTGTGAGTAGAGCAAGTGAGAGTTGCTCTTGTATCTTGTTTTACTTTATGGACATGTTGCTACTTTTGAGTTGTAATCGTGGTGAACTATGTGGTGTGTCTTTATTTGTAATAACCCGTTTTTAATTATTTATGTGATAAGCTATGCTCTATGAATGATGGATGGTGTAATGTTTTTCTTTGTTAATTTCTAGTTGCATTTGTGTGATTCACATGTCATATGCATAGTTGTTGTCCTTTTGTATTATATGCCTTGTGAGTAAAATGCATGGATGTAGGGGAGCTCTCTTGTTTTCTCTCAAAATATGTGCTTTTGGTTTTAAAATGACCAAACATTGAATTCAACTCATGCACACATTTAGGGGAGCTCTCTTCTACTTGCTCTCTTGTTCAAGCTCTTTTTATACTTAATTGTGAATTTTAGTTGTATTGTCATCAATCACCAAAAAGGGGGAGATTGAAAGTGCATCTAGGCCCCTAATTATGGTTTTGAGTGATTGACGTCAATACAATTAAAAAGGACTAATATTCTAAATGAGCTTGTACGCGAGTGCATAACTAAAATTCAATTGAGAGCAAAGAAACACAAAAAGGAAGTGGTCATACTCGCTCATACGTGCAAGATTTGAAAAATGGATCACTCATGCTCAAGATCAAGCTATGAAGCCTTTTATTTATGTCTTGAGTATAGGAAACACCGTACTATCAAGAGGGACACACAAGTATGAAGTGTGAAAAATGAAAGTGCTCAAAACTCATTCCAAACACAAAATATCATTTGGAGTCGGACATATCCGACTCACTCGGATATTGGACTCGGACTCCGGAGAGCTAGCCAAAGAAATTCCACATAGACTCGGACATATCCGACTCGGTCGGACAGAGAGTCGGACTCCGGAACCGTGACACACTTTTGAAACCCTAGGAGTCGGACAATCCGACTCGGTCGGATATATCCGACCCCACAGGAGTACTCGGACTTATCCGAGTTATGTCGGATTTAAGACTCGGACTCCGGAGCGAAATCCAATCTTTCGAAACCCTAGCGATCGGATGTATCCGACTCACTCGGACATATCCGAGTCGGATCCGAGCCAACGGCTCTTTTGAGTGCTCCGGCTATAAAAGTGGACCTCGTCCACTTTTGGCGGTTGGCACTTCCCACACTCTCAAAAATACTCCCCAACTCACTCAAGCTCTCCTCTTCTTCAAGTTTGATTTCCCACTCCAATCCTTGGTGGATTTGTGAGAAGATTGAGGAGAAGATCGTTGAGCTTCATCTCCAACTCAAGAGCACTTGATTCTTTGCATCGCCGGTACTTGTTGTGTTTGTTACTCTTGGGGATTCATCCCCTAGACGGTTAGGTGTTACCCGGCGAGCTCCCAAGCTTGTGGTTGAGACTCGGGTCGTTTGTATTGCCCCTCCCTTCGTGGAGCTTTGATTTAGTGGATTTTAAGCCGGCCTTTGTGGCGGCTTGACGAGGTTTAGGGTTGAGAGCAACCCGGTCCTTGGTGGACTCCTCAACGGAGACGTAGGCTTCTTGGTGGAGCTGAACTTCGGTGAAAAATCGTGTGTCTTTGTGTCTCTCTTTATTTCTTGCAAATAGATGTGCTATAGCTCTAAGGTGTTATTGCTTAAATTCCTAGATTTACTTGCATAGGTGGCTTGCTTGCTTGTCCCCTTGTAGCCTTAGCTTTCTAGTGTCACTAGCTGGTTGCTTGTTGCTTTAATTCCGCGGATTTGTCCATCTTGACTCCCATTCCCCTTTACGCACGAGGGAGTCGGATTTGTCCTACTCTAGTCGGATATTAGTCCATAGTCGGACTTATCCTACTATAGTCGGACATTTGAGTCGGACAAATCTTTCCTGCGTATTTAATTTGTTAAATTAAGTGATTTTCGGGATTATCGCCTATTCACCCCCCTCTAGGCGACTTTCACTAGTTCATTAACTAAGCGAGGCTATTTACTATGTGATGTAGCTCCAGAGATCCATCAATTATCCAAACCACGCATGTCTCCTTCCCGAGAACCATGCATCCAAATCATTACCATCCCTCTAATTCACGTGAGGGTCCATGCCGCTCTTGACCGTGAGCACGGCTGTCATGACGGTTTTCACTCTGCAGAGGTTGTACACAATTCACCACGAGAAAGTGATTCCATCCCCTGTTGCCGGGTGGACTAAAATTCTCCATCATGCCCGTGCCGGCCAAGCACTTACACACTTCCTTTGGTGTGTGGCCAGGAGATCACTTCCAAGGCGGTTCACGGGTTCCTCCAGCTTTGTACGCGTCCACTAGGATTTCCACTCACCTAACGTGTACACCCGTCATCGGGTAGCTTCCTTCCCTTGAGCCGGATGGTTGTGAGACCTTGTCTCCTCACCATACCTCCCCGGGACTACCGGTATAACACCAGCCATAGCCCCCTCTCCATCGCGCGTACTCGATCGGTCTCCACCGCATACTACGCCAAACCGCGCCCATACTTGGCTCGTGGTTGTACGGTTTAACATGGATGGTCGCTTCACGAACCGGTCCTTATGATTCGGGTGATAGCATTCCATGGAACTACCGGTACACCCCAGCCACGGTTCCTCCACCCGTCACCAAAATCAATGTTCAATAATTAACAAGCAACCATGATCATTATGTTCAACTAGATCATTAACAAGATTAACAATTAGCATGTCTTAAAACCCAATTGATGCAAGCTAAGCATGAGTCTACCCAAGTCTACAACTAATCCCACCCAGGCGACAAGGACATGTATGGAAAGGATATGACACATAGGATTCATATTAACATAGCAATGCAATCATGTGCGAGATAGAAAGAAGTAGGTGCAAGATGCGTCAAGGACACTTGCCTCTTTCTCTTTATGCTCTTGATTATATCTTCGGCTCTTGCTCTTCGGATCCCGTGCTTCGATCGTCTTCTAATTATGTCGCGTCAATCAAGCATGCAAATAAACACACAAATAACTAAGAAACAGAACAGTACACCATACAAATAGACTATAAAAGCATTTACTAAAGGAAGTACTCGTCGCTACGATTTCGTGAGCACAAGAATCGCCTTAATCGGAGCTATGAGCGAAAAGTTACGTAGGTTTGGGGTTTCAGGGGCTAAAACGCAAAAACAGCCAACGTAGATATTATTTTGTAAATATTGAAAAGTTTAGGGACTAGTGTAAAAGACTAAGGTTAAAGTCTAATTTTATAAAATAACGGGGTTACCTTTGTAAAGCTACAAGATCTAGAGCCATTTGAGTAAACAGGGGCTAATGCGTAGTTTTAGAAAAGGGCGGGGGTGTTTATGTAAAAAGGTCCTATGGCTGAAACATTACTACAAAATAGTTCAGGGGCTTAAAAATAAATTTATAAATGAAATATGAAGTATATTGCAAAAGAGTAGGGTCAAAACGGAATTAAAACAAAGCCTATAGCTTATTTTATGAAATAAAGGACCTATTCATAATTAACCATAGACTACAGGGGTAGCACGTAATTTTACCTACATACGTAAACATGCGCAGGTAAAATTAGTAAAACAGAGGGGCTAAAATGTAAACGATACTGTCCTAACGCAGAGCGGGGACTAAAACAGAAATTCGTATAAACCTAGGGTCGCTCATGTAAAAGGATAAGGACCTATTTGCTATTAGACAATACCGCGAGGGCCTATATGCATAACTACCCTTTTTCCAGGATTAAACGATTTATTTTAAATCCAAAAACGCGTGGAATGGGTCCATGAGGCCGTGGACCAGCTCAGGATCGCTGGTCCATGGTCCACGGTGGACCGAGCTCGTACCGATTCGGTGCGATCTAATCTCGGCCGTTGGCTATCGATCGGACGACGCGAGCGGGCTGGCGAGGCAGGTGACGGCCGGCGGCGTGCTCGGCGCGGCGGCGGCGCCATGGAGGCTGGTCGGAGCTCGTCGAGCAAGCGCTCCGATGCATGGTTTTCGACTGCAGACGAGAGGAAAAGAGAGAGGAGGGCAAGGGAGCTCACCGGGAGGTTCGCGTGCTCGGGAAAAGGCCGGATGCGGCTCGCGGCGGTGAGGTGGCGGTGGTGACCATCGGCGACGACGCCCGTGCTCCGTAGGCGGCCATTCGTCGTAGCTCGGTGTGGTCGGGGGCGGCGCGTCGCGGGGAAGACCGGCAGGTGGTCGCGCACGGGCGGGGAGTGCCGGAGACGGTGATCGACGGGGAGGGCAAGGCGGCGGCTATGGCGTGCGGTGGTGCGGCGTCGTCCGGGCGTGAGGTGGTGGCGGGGTTGGGGAAAGGGGAGTGCGGGTCCCGGGGCTGCCTTTTTGTAGGCACGGAGCCCTAGGGTTGGGCGCGCACGCCGAGGCGGCATCGGCGGCGTGCGGGACGCGGTGGCGGCGAGCTAGGGTTAGGGGTGGGCGCGGTGCGGGCTAGGTGGGTTGGGTCGGCAGGGTGGGCCGGGGAGAGAGAGGGAGGAGGTGTTGGGCTGGCCGGGTTTTGACCCAAGAGGCGAGAGAGAGTTTTCTTTTTTTTTCTTTTCTATTCCAATTTCTATACTATTCCAAATTCGAAATTCAAAATGAGATTTAAATGCATTTATTAAATAAAACATTTTCACAATAAAACAAATCTATGGTAAATTTATAAATTCAAACAATTTAGCTTTCTTTTGGGAAAAATAAAGGATTTTATAAAAAGCTTTTACATTCCAAAACTAGATTTTGGGATGTGACAGGTGACACACCCAAACCCAGCCAACGTGGTGCAGCCGGCTGCACCCTCGCCCCGCTGCCATGGAGGCTGGCCGACCGGTCTAGTGTGCCCTTGTGTATCCGCAGCCGAGAGGATGATACAGTTTTTCACTGGTCGGGGCTATGGTCATCACTCCTTCCTAATTTCTGAAACAACAAAGAAAGGTACACACTTCACACCTCTAGTTCCCAACCACTTTTACTAATGCAACTAAATAAGACAGGTAAACCCAAAGGAATTTAGCTAATTAAGAACAATGGACCGCTTAACTTCTGTGGGATTTAGCTAAGAACAGTGGTGTAAAATGTTTACATGGCAGAGGGCACATAATACCCTCTGTCCTGTAAACATGTACCCCATTGTCCTCTACGGGACAAATAAAATGTAACATACTGACCCATGACTTAATATGATTAATTAAATACTTATACCAACAAGTTGTAACCTTTTTTTTTCAGAAGCTCATCCCTAAAGAACTCTAAGGTTAACCGTACTTGGCTTGGTGCACTTTAGGGATGGATGACCAACCGGGAAGTCTTTCTTGGGTGTACGTGCACGAGTGAGGACAAAAGCATGTAGAAAAGACTTGTGTAAAATCTTGAGACCTATTAACCTGTCAGGTGTAGGCGGGCCCAACACAGAGTGGCGGGACATTACACAAAATATATTACATATTTCTTAAAAAGAATATATTATGCAGAAAATCCAAACACAACACACAATACAACAAAGCAATACAGAGAGTTCACAAGTTATTTTAACTAAGAGCATGGGCGATGTTATCTCAGCAGGTTATAGCGACCAACACATATGTATCATATAGTATGAAAGAGCGTATATACCATGCATGCTATGTGTCACTTTGATTTTAAATTTCGCCCACATGTTCCTTTTCATTGCAAATACGCACTCGCCAACACAGATCATTAAATCCATTCTGCCTATTTTTGTAGATGCACTATAGTTAGGAATGACCAACCTAGCTTATTTAATCTTACCTAAGGGGATATAATTCTAAATTATATGCCATTACAAATAATCTTGACCCAATATATTCCACTCTTAGTGACACAAGTGAATCCCAAACATACTGATGGCAAACATGGGATTATTCAAATAGAAAAGCTCGCTGTGAGAATATTGAATATTTAATTGATATTTATTGGCAAAACCTTCAAAGAAAATTATAAAAGATTATACTTCTATAGAGTTGTAATTTCCACAAGAACTCTATCAGAACCTGTAAAACGAAAATGAGTTGCATTGGTTAGTCATTTGTACATAAGAGAGTAGTTGTTACAATAGAATTCAATAGGATGAGGATTAGTAACAAAAAAGATTATTTGTGGGAATATTAAACTCCAATGGACATGGTGTGATTAGTGCAATTTCTCCTAATACAGAATATAACTACCATCTAAACATGAAAACATGATGAACATATGACTCATAAAATAACATATTGTGCATTTCAGGATTTTTTTAAAAATTTTAGGTAATAACTTGTCACTTTTATGTTTCATATTATTGATAAAACTTCAAAGGTCTTTATCATGCCATGTCTCATATTGCAATATCTATTCTGTTTATATTCAAGTACTTAAGTTTATGAAGTGATGAACGTCCATTTTACATAATGTGCAAACAAAATAACCATTTTATGACATATATTGTTGTCTTCAGGATTGATTTGTGTTCATAACATACCGCCCTCTAAAATATTTCATGATTATAAGGGTTGTGTGGTCTTGTGATAATTATCGCTACTATACATAACATAGAAATAATTAGCTAACTGTATAGTAATAATTTTATAAACGATAAGAAAGAAAGAAGTAAGAGATACTGAAAAACATGTCATATATGCATCAATGAGAACCATGTTTGAGAATTTATTTTGGACAATAATCACACCTAGTAAGCAAAAATATTTAACCAACTACTCCTTTTGTGCTTAAATTGTACACCACTTCTTCGTTTGTATATTGCATATCATCCTCCCTTAGTGCATAGGCCTTGTATATGATCATATTTACTTCGAATTATGCATAGTCGTGTTATTAATGTATGTTAAAAATATAGTCATATATACTTTAATTCCAACTCAATTGACTTAATTTCAAACAACACAAACATTTTAAATATGACGAAACTACTCACGACACAATAAATTTAGGTAATTTCTCCTAATTTTTGAGGAGGCAAAGATGGTCTAAAAATTAAATTTTGGTTTAACAACTTGTCTAATTTATAGATTGTTAGTTTACAATTACCAACACCTTTTGAATTGTTTTAAAAATTAGTATTTTCTTTAGATATGTAGAAGTATTTTAATTTGACATCTTGTAGGCTTAGGTTCTATCTGGTTCGATGGAGATTATGAAAATCTAACTTTTATAAAATTTTAAAATCTGGATTCTAAACAAAATTTTGGAAAGTGGTGTTTGGATAGCTGATTTTAGAATATTTAAATATGGTTTATTTTTTTGATAATGACATGTCCGCCCCACGGCCACGGCCGAGCCTTCCATGCATTGTTGGAGTTTGGTCAAGATTTGGTCCTTATGAGAAAAAAATCACCGTCAAAGCCAACCATTTTCCTTTGCGTGACCTTTGAATTCTCAACCCCACACTTGGTATGTTGATTCCACATTGGTTTCAAAGCATCCAAGTACCCAAGCATTCCTCCACAAAATCTCCCATTGAAATCCACCAAAATAAATTGGTCTCCTCTCTCAAATGCTCACAAAAAAATCAGAAAATTGCTTTCGACTTATGAAGCAAATCCTATATCTACACCATGAGAGCATAGGAATGAAAACCATGAAGCAAACCCAAAAATGAAGAAAAACTCTTGTGGATCTATGTCATTTAAAAATCCTTGCACAAAAAAATCATGAGCACAAATAAAAGAGACCATCTTCCATCCTAAGTACAACATCCATGCCAAAAAGAAAATAACATTCATGGTTGTTGCGTTGTGCTAAATTCCTTCGTGTGAGTCCATTCTCTCCCTCTCCCATGTGGCCGCCCGACCCATGGAAACAGGGCAAAAAATGGGCAAAACGACCGGCCGACTAGGTACAATCAGCCCATGAAGACTGGGCCGACGACCGCCTAGCGTGCTAGGCCGGTTGGCTTGGAAAACCACCTTCAGGGGTAAATCTAAGCCGTTCAGACCAAGTCGGTTGCAAACTGACTTGGATCAGCGGCCGGCCCAGTCACGGCCTAGGTTTTTGTCCCCCACGCTCCCGATCGAAACCGTTGAAAGAAGGACAGTTTGTTGGCAACCACCATAGATGGATGGCCGCTCGCCCTGCTGGGCCGCTCGCCCTGGGCAACCGCCTCCCAAGGGCCATCACAGCCACCTAGGGCACGACGGTTGTTAACCTCCTTGAGGGGACGACCGCCTCTCTCCCTTGGCACCAACCACCTTAGGTTTCGGTTTCACCCAGTTCTAGCTTCACGAAAGAAACATTCCACAAGTACAAATTTATTGTTCCAGAAATAATTCTACGACAGAAAAAATATCTCAACTCAGAATTAGTCAGCATCAAATTTTGATTGTTGGAAAACCGTCCTCTTAGTTGCGTACACAATCTGAATGAAAGATGCTGCAGGTGTGTGTAAATCATGGTAACTCACATGACATATCCGTAATAGATATGGCAGGAACTAATCGTGCGCGTTAGGTAATCAGTCATGCACTTGGACCCTGTGCATGCACAAAGAAAGTTTCTAACCAAAACCAAAATTGCACGCTTTTATACTTCCCTCTAACACGCAGACTCCTATATATCCTGCCTGTCGTCTTTCCTGCCATATGTGATACCAAGGAAATGTGCCATTAAAAATTCGGTGAGAGATTGGAGGAAGACAAATCACAAATACGGGTTGAGCGTAGCTTCCAAATGTACATCAAGTAGCCAATGGATCACAGTTTCATCCAATTTACAGCTAGCGTTGGTCCCCGTCAAGCTCCAAGGATTCCATCGGACGAAGCTAGGTGATGGCATTGTTGTTGACTGAGTAGGAGACCGACCTACACATCATTAGGATCTACCCCATCTACGATGGCGTACTTCTAGCAGACCAACACAATGCAGATGGATGTGAAGGCCGTACTGTCTGATTGTGTGTGTCACCGCGGTGGTCTCTCTCCATACAGCGTTTTTGTGGTTTCAACCTGTCTTCTTGTATGATAGTATAACAACAAAGATCACAGCATTACTAAAGTTCAGTTTTCAGGTTGCAGCCCATATGTTTTGACCCACCTTAATGGCATGGAGGTTAAAAAGGATTCTTATGTGACAGTTTTTAAAACTGTCACTAAACTCTGGTCACTGATAGTGGCCGAATTCAGTGGGAGAACAAGGAACCGTCACTGAGAAACAAATCTTGCCTGAGTGCAGAACCCGTGATCGTTGAACCCAGTTTCCCACTAGCTAGCCTCACACTCCGGTAATCAACACAGGAGGATCACATTGTTGTTACAATTTGTTTAGGTGACCGCTGCGTGAAGAGGCATTAGTCCCTCCTGAGCACCAGGCAGGCGCTGGAATCGTGAGGTACCATGCTGGGTATTTTCCTTCCATCGTGCTCGGTTGCAGAAGTTCAAGGAAAACGAGCATTATCAATTCCACCCAGGACCCCATGCTGTTAGCATCGCAGCCAGAGAGATGATAAAAAATGACACTAGTGATGACCCGGGAAAGTTAACCACCGAATAGCCGATGCGATAAAAAAGACAAGACAGAGAGCGAAGCAGACCTCTCCCTGTGGACGTGTCGAGGAAGACAAAATGGCGATGAACCTGGACGGTAGGCTCCGTACATACATCTTGTACGTCTCAGAGAGATGATCACGACAAGGTGTGCCAACAGCGGGCCTGCTGGCTGGAGGGAGCAGAGGAGATAAGCATAAACACGGCAAGGTGAGGGACGTGGCGACTCGTGCCACGCTGCCTCCCTCCACGTAGCCGCGACCCCTCGCCACGTACCACCCGCCACCCCCGCCTGCACGCCGAACCACCACTGCAACAACAATGACAGAAGTGACCTGAAGCAGAGTTCTTGCAAATCATGGTGATTCCATGATCCCCGTAAGAGAAATGGGTACAACATGCACGAGGGGAACACCTCTAGGAACCCAGCAGTCGTTTCATGCACTTGGAGCCTGCTGCCTGTGCATGCAAGAAGAAGGCACACCTTTTGTGGTTCTCTCTAGCATCTGCGCTCCTATAAATATATCTTTATTTGGTTAATCTATCGCGAATGCCAAACGAATAATCGGATGTGACCTGGGAGGCAAATTACATCGTCAGCAAGAAACAGGAAATGTTGTCGTTCAAACTGGGCGAGAGATTGGTGGAAGACAAATCGTAAATATGGGTTGGGTGTAAATTGTAGTTGAACACCAAGAAGCCAATTAATCACACTGCATATATCTGTCGATCTACAAGGATTCCATGCCGAGGCTCGGCGAACATCGACCGTGAACCTCTCTCCAAGTTGGTGGTGGGAGGCCTCCGACGGAATCGGCTGGGTTGCAGGATGAGGAGAGGTGCACTTCCTTCCTTGTATGGACCAACAACTCCATCTCGTTTCCGTAATCTTTGGTGTTACTCAATCGTACGTTTGACAAAAAAAAAAGTCCGCACAAACAACTGTTTTTATGCCAGCGAAATAATGTTTACCTGCTCTCACAGTGCACGTTCCTCAGATTTCCATATCCTCTCTGTTTGCTTACTCTTATGTTTGAAATCCAAATGAGTAGAAAGTTGTGTTGGAATATGATCCGAATTATGGAGTCCTCGCTGCAGAGGTCTAGGAGGTTTGAGAGGCGGAGTCCTCCCGTGTTATGGTTCATATTTACTTAGGAAATCTATCTCTAGTTTCCACCTCATATATACATCTTTTGTTGCATATGAAGAGTTGAAGGAGAGAGAGACTCATTGTAATTCTCCTGTGTTATAACTCTCCTTCAATAGTGATGATCGCCAGTTGGCACCCATGATTTTTTCTGTAAGGATATTTCACGTAAAATTTGTATTTTATTTTGATCTTGTTTATACATTATTTGCTAACAAGTTGGATGGCATATTACCTTGTAGACTATTTTACTGCTCAGCTCACCGAGATACTTAGCGCCAAGAGTACTGATCTCTAATACAGCAGCTGAGAAACAGAAAGTGAATCTCTTCAATATTTTATGAGTTACAGCAAGTAGTAGGCAGCATTTTTCTTTTAGATAATGGAACAGGGTCCCAGCCTCTACACATTTTTCTTTGAAGGTGTACACAGCGGTAGCAGCAGGCAGCATAGAGTTCGAGCTTGTGCGACAGTACTCCCACCCCTCGGCTGGACAGTGGATTTTTTCTCATGGATGGGACGAGAGAGAAAATCTAATGGTGTATATTTAAATTATTATTTGATAAGATTAAATTTTATGAAATTCGGTATACGTGTAGTTACTATGACACTACAAAAGTTTGAACTGTACTAAAAGATATAAAATTAACAAATTACGGATAAAGATAAATGGAAAGGACAAGACAGGTAATTTATCATCTTCCTCTATTATCTGTTAAATTTATTCTTGTAGATATAAATTTATATCTTTTAGATAAAGTTGAATGTAAGACTCAAACTTTGTTGTACATATCTTCTATCGTATGAACTAAATGTATACCAAAAATTGTATATAAGATTTTTTTTATTATTTCACCGGTGGGTGTGTGGGGTGGGGGGGACACGGCCCGTGGTAAAATGTTCTTTCCCACCCTCGGCCATGCGCCGGATGCATGAGGTAGAAGCAGGTTCAAGGACAGATTCTCATTCTCTTGTCTTGATCAAGTTTTGCTCTAATCTGTGGTGGATATTTTTCTTTCCCGGCGCCAGCACCATCTTCCCGGTTAGGGAGGAAACAGAGTTTAACCGGCGAAGAGCCGATGCGATAAGGCAGGCAGCTGAGAGAGAGGCGAACCTCTTCCGGTGGACGACGAAAAGGGATGAACCTGGACGACGGTAAGGCTCCCTCCGTACACACTAGTTCTACGTCTAGGCGAGACGTGGCGACCCGCGTGCCTGCCGCCACGCCGCCTCCCTCCACGTAGCCGCAGCCCGTCGCCACGTACCACGGGCGGTCGCCAGTACAAATACCTCCGGCTCTGCATGCCGAAAGAAGCACCAAGCACAGCAGCGACAATGGCAATGGCGAGCGCAAGCAGAGTGAGAAGGGCGCTTCCGTTCCTCCTCGTCCTCGGCACCCTCCTCTTCGCGGCGGCCTTCGCGTCGTCGACGTCGAGGGCGGAAGAAGGGGACCGGAGGAAGCCGTCGCTCCGGCAATGCGTGCGGCGGTGCGAGGACCGCGCGCCGTCGCGTTCGCGGGCCCGGTGCCTGGAGCAGTGCAGGGACAAACAGCAGGAGGAGGAGTCGGAAGAGGAGGAGGAGCAGTCGGAGTTCAGCCGGCGGAAGCCGTACGTGTTCGGGCGTGGCAGCTTCCGTGGCGCGGCCCGGAGCGAGCACGGGTCCATCCGGACGCTGCGGCCGTTCGACGAGGCGTCGGAGCTGCTCCGCGGCATCCGTGACTACCGCGTGGCGGTGCTGGAGGCCAGCCCGCGGTCCTTGGTGGTGCCGGCGCACACGGACGCCGACACGGTGGGCTACGTCGTGCAGGGGAGGGCGTGGTGGCCACCATCGAGGGCGGGGAGCGGCGGGCCTACGCCGTCCGCGAGGGCCACGTGTTCGTGGCGCCGGCCGGGGCCGTCACCTACTTGGCCAACACCGACGGCCGGCGCAAGCTCGTCGTCGCCAAGCTCCTGCGCACCATCTCCGTGCCGGGCCGCTTCCAGGTTGCCTCCTTTTCTTCCCGCCCGAACTAACCACTTCACTGGTACCACCGATTTGATGAACTCACTCGCCTCTCTGACACGTACGTTAGCTGTTCTTCGGGCCCGGCGGGAGGAACCCGGAGTCCGTGCTGTCCGGCTTCAGCGAGAGCGTGCGGACCGCCGCGTTCAAGACCTCGAGCGACCGGCTGCGGCAGGTGTTCGGGAAGCAGGACAAGGGCGTCATCGTGCGCGCGTCGGAGCAGCAGATCCGCGAGCTCCGGCGCCACGCGTCCGAGAGCGGGCAGCACTGGCCGCTGCCGCCGTTCGGGGAGCCCTCCCGCGGGCCCGTCAACCTCAAGGACCAGCGGCCCAGCGTCGCCAACCGGCACGGCCAGCTGTTCG
The DNA here is from genome assembly GCA_031894775.1 of Chloris gayana. Classification (NCBI taxonomy): domain Eukaryota; kingdom Viridiplantae; phylum Streptophyta; class Magnoliopsida; order Poales; family Poaceae; genus Chloris; species Chloris gayana. Next base: position 28,137 of record JAUNZO010000885.1, on the reverse strand, counting down.
AGGCCGACGCGCGCAGCTTCCGCGACCTCGCCGACCTCGACGTCCGCGTCTCCCTCGTCAACATCACGGCGGTGAGCCCGGGCTTTTCCCTGCTCTGAGCCTTCCTTCCGACGGCGGTGAGACTTCGCTGATGGTGACTCACTCTTCTCGTGCCAACAGGGGTCCATGACCGCGCCCTTCTACAACACGCGTTCCATCAAGATCGCCTTCGTCGTGGACGGCGAGGGCCACGCCGAGATCGTCTGCCCGCACCTCGCCGGCAAACAGACCCAGCACGAGGGCAGGCGCCGTCGTGACGGATCGGGATCGGGATCGGGATCGGAGTCGGAATCGGAATCGGAATCGGAGTCGGAGGGAGAAGAAGAGCATCAGCAGGAACCCGCAGGCCAGGGGTACGAGACCGTCCGCGCGCGGCTGTCCCGCGGCACGGTGTTCGTGGTGCCGGTGGGCCACCCGGTGGTGGAGGTGGCGTCGCGGGACGGCAACCTCCAGATCGTCTGCTTCGAGGTGCAGGCCCGCCGCAACGAGCGCGTCTACCTGGCCGGCCAGGACAGCGTCTTCAAGAAGCTCGACGGCGCCGCCAAGGAGCTGGCGTTCCAGGCCACGCAGAGCGAGGTGGACGACGTGCTCCAAGCGCAGCAGGACAAGGGCTTCCTCCAGGGGCCCCAGGACGACGAGCACCGCCAACACCAACACGGCCGCCGCGACGACGTGGCGGAGACGCTCCTCAGGATGGCCACCGGGCGGCTCTAATAAGCGAACAACACCGGAGACGGAGAGCCACGATGACAGAGGGGACGTGTTGCATTGCGTCGACGTGTATCTATGTGCATGTACCAACTACAGTACCTATATGCGGCAACTAGAGGCAGCGTAAAATAAGTGTGGCTCCGTCGTATGTTACCATGTCCAGTCACTGTGTACGCCGTTGAGGCAGTGTTCGTAAATAAATAAATAAATAACAAGGAAAACTACTTATCAGACTGACGTACGTGTTATCTTCCTGTGCTCCAACGAATTCTGTTTATTTTCTGTTCTTGTGCTTTGTCTAAAATACGATAGGGTAGTGTACTTGTTATGAACTAAATAATGTTCAGATACACTAATGGGTAACTTTCAATACGTTATCTGCCACTCTAATAACTTTGGATGACGTAAAACTTTGCTTCTACTATTACTAGCGTAGTGTCCGTGCCTTGCTACGGTATTTTTGGGAAAAATAATTTTTTAAGATATACTTTTAGTATAGGTTGTGAATTAAAGTATTGTTTTTATAAAAAAACATTGAATCCATTACCATATTATTTCATGCTCTAGAAATCACATTAAACTTATTCAATATTTAATATTTCTCATGTTATTTTAAACTCTCTCTTAATTCTGATGTCTTGAATGATGACCACAATATACAGCTACAGCTCCATGTCCACAGGTCAGAAGCTATTTTTCCCTTACAACGTCAACAAAAAAAAATATAACTTCAAATAACATGATCATACCCATGTCTAGACACGTCAAAACAAAAACAATGTATACGGTTTGTATTGGAGAAAAGGAGAAAACGACAACAAACCTCCACGAAGAAAGAAAGCCCAGCGCATGAAACAAAGAAATAAAAAAGCCCACAAAGGCAAATCGTCTTCCTCATGGAACCAGCTACTGCGGCGACCACGGTTGCTTGCCAGGGAGGTGGCCAACACTACTTTTCATTTTTTTTATCACAAAAAATCAAGAGAAAAAAAACCAAAACGGCCAGAAGAAGACATTGCAACTGTTTTAGGATCTCCTGATCACTCGCCAAGGTCTTTCCGCCAGCGCATCACACGTTACGTCGATGTTCAGTAGCGTAGTGCGAGCGATGCAGGGCATGTAACTCATGAAAAGTTTTGGGGGCTTCACCTCAAAGGCTTGAACGTCAACCTATGAGAAGTAATAGACAGGAGCCTTGCACGCATGCGAATCGGATCATAGTTGAAAATTCAATTGTGGATTGGGCTCCAAATTCCAAAAACCATCGGAAGCCATAGGCCCACAACTGAAACTCTGTGGGAGCGACACCAAAAAGAGACGACTGCATTGAACTTATTAAGAGTAGAGATGGCAATAAAAGGTACGTAGGATGAGTTTCCTTATCGTGAAGAACAAAATCCTACAAAAAAAAGACTCGAAACCTTCCCCTCCTCCTTTTTCATAATTTGCTTCAAATTTCGAGCCGTTCGAGTGAGCTTTTGTGCTATCCGAACGTGGCTTTTATACTGTAGGAAGTAGTAGTCGTGGTCCACTTCTTCAACCGTGACTATAGTGGCCTGAATAGTCACTGTTGGAGAAGTGGACCGTAGCTATCGGGCACTTCAGAGTCAAGTCCGGGACAGAAGTGAGATTTTGGGAAGACAATTGGATAGGGAATGGAAGTCTTAAAGATATTTATCCTAACCTTTATCACATTGTGAGGAAAAAATCCTCTTTAGTGGCAGAAGTGCTAAGCACAATTCCACTAAATGTGTCATTCCGAAGGGGTTTAGTAGGGGATAATCTCGTGGACTGGTACAAGCTGGTGGCACAGGTGTTGCCTACAAACCTATCTACACATCAAGATGTTTTTGTTTGGGACTTGCATAAGAATGGAGTGTTCTCAACACGGTCAATGTATAGGACTCTCATTCAGGAAGGAGTTGTTCCCCAACGGTGTCCTATTTGGGCCATCAAGATACCACTTAAAATTAAGATTTTCTTATGGTACATGATGAATGGGGTTACTTTAACCAAGGACAACTTGGCAAAAAGAAACTGGAAAGGGGACTTAAGTTGCTGCTCTTGCAGCTCACTAGAGTCGATAGAACACCTTTTCATTGAATGTCCTTTCTCTAGATTCATTTGGAATACCATTCACATCACCTTTGGAATTCAACCTCCAGCTAGCATTAATCATATGTTTGGATCATGGCTACAGGACATACAACCAAAGGCCAGAGAACAAATTAGTGTTGGAATAGCAGCTTTATGTTGGGCAATTTGGTTGAATAGAAATGATATGGTTTTCAAACGATCTAGTTCTAACACTTTTATGCAGGTGATCTTCAGGGCCACATATTGGACGCGCACTTGGTCTCAGTTGCATAAAGATGAGAGGGCAAGGACAAGTTTAATGAAGGCGTGCCGAATGCTAGAAACCGTCGTCATGGAAGTCTTCGCCAAGTTTAGATGGAGGTTCTCAAATAGAATTGCAGCTTAGTTTGGAATAATGTTTGTCCCTCCATGATCACTTTCAATTTATGTTAGAACTCATGTTCAAACCTTGAGCCTAAGAGCTCCTTTCATGTAATCAGCGGCTGTGTACAACCTCTCGGGGTTGTAGAAGCTGGAACTTGAGGTTCCCTTATCTAAAAAAAGCTATTGGTAGAGGCCTCAATAGCGGTGGTTCACGAAGCCAATAGCGGTTGAACCGCTGCAGTTGGTTTTGTGAATCACCGCTATTGTAGCTTCTATAGCCACGGGCCACGGCTACAGTAGCCCACCCTATTGTAGCCACGGTCCATTTTTCTTGTCTAGCTACATGGTTTTGGAAGGTGCGGTTCCAACGACCGATTGTTGTAGTGGTTGTTCTTCCTAATCCCTTCTAGCCTTTGATGCCATCTCCTGAGCTTCTTGCCTAAACATGATCGAGGTACTGCTCCAGCAACTCCTTGGCGGTCCAATGCATCTATTTGCCACCCGAACACCTCGCTATCAGCTGTCATAGAGTTGATAGATAAAACTATGAGTGGAAGTAGAAGAAATCTGTGTTACTGTAGCACTATTAATAAATATATATGTTGAATACTTGCAGGAGAACTGATCAGCCATAGCTGATTGCTCATGTTCAGAGACGCCCGAAAATCAATGCTGAAAACTAATATTGACGCACCTGAAGATTAGGCTTTCCTGGAAGTCCTTCGTGTAGCTGATTCCAAGTGAATGATTAGAAGGATAATGGAATGGAAGCATCAAGATTTAAGAACAATAATTAGCGAAATTGTACCTTTTGCATTATGATACAATTTGACTCCTGAAATTCAACCTTGCGCGGCAGCAGCGAAAGTTAGGATAGGGAAGAAAAGCCACACCTCATTAACGTTGGATATGGAAGAGCAATGGGCACCTCCCGGCGCTGCTTGCCTTTGAGCTTGTCGACGACGGTTCAATCACCAGCAGTGTGGAGACTTTGGGCAGGCTGTGCAGAGACGCACCCAGACTCCAGTGTTTGAATACAGTGCCGCTAGGGGTTCGCGTGCTGGCGTGCGTGCCGATGGGTGCTATATCATGGTTGCCATGGGATTCAGCCGTCCTGATCACCACTGCTAATTAATCATTCCATTGCTGTTAGGGTGCACAAAGGTCGTGATTGTCGTAGCATTGGATGACTCAAGGACCTCGGAGAGGAGATTGACGACTCTGTGGCGGAGCTAGCTATCACGAAGCGGGACCGTGTCTGCTCTCCGTGTGGCTTCGTGACCTCCTGCGATCACGAGGGATATGGAAGGTCTCCTCAGGATCGTACGCGTACGTGTGTTCAGAAATCTAGATTGACTTTACGTGAGATGTCACTTTGTTCATGGATCAGATAGGCAGGTTAGTAACATTAAAATGTTTCTATGGACGGCAACATCCAAAAAAATCTACAATGACGACCACAACTGTTTTATTATTTAGACTAGCAAAATATCCGTGCGTTGCTATGGGTTTAATAAAATAGAATATTTATTCAATATAAGTTTAATTAGCAGTATCATGAATCATATAAAAATATAATATTAATGAATATTGCTCCTAGTTACACATATTACATAGGCCACCACAATTATTCATATATAAGTTTCTATTTTTGAAACGTCCATTGCCTCCATTACTCAAAGCAACATATTTTTCGGATAAAAAGCAACATTTTTCATGGACGGTATGCCTTGGTGTCATATCTGTCGGATTCCTGGGCATTCGTGGTGGACTTGTGGGCGTGCCTAGCTACGGTGGTAGCATTACGTGTTCCGTAGCTAAGAACATAATATAGCTTGTGGGTAAAGTGTACCAACCTCTGCATAACGTCTAAAACTATCCGGATATTTGTTGTCACGGTATATTGACACGCTAAACCTTGAGTTCTTGTTGATTAGCTAGCAATATTAAATCCTTGGTGTGTGAATGGGCGTCCTTGTGCCTGTGTTTTGGAAATTGTGGCATTGGTTGTCGGAGATGTTATGACCTTCGGTCAGAAGGCTTAACTAAATCTATGGGAACTGTCGGGATCGATGAATATCTCCCTCAGGTTCAACCAACTAAAATTATAAATTGTTTTTCTCTTACAAAACCCCTTTGATTCTATAGTGAGACCCTGCATTCCTGCTTTCCGCAAAACCCTTACCCTTATCTTGACCAAAGTCCCAAATGCATATTTATATACCCTTTGCTAGTGGTAGAGCTTGTTGAGTACCTTATGTACTCACCCGTTGCTTAATCATTCAGACGAAGATAGAGATTACTTTGGAGACGATGATCGAGTAGGTCGCGTACTTCGCTCGAAGTTGCCTGTGGAGTTTATGAAGTTTTCCGGTGTGTTTTTATTTATTTGAGGCTGGCCTATCCACCTCTTTGATTGAAATCCAGACCATGTGTCCCCTAGCTATTTCCTTTTGAGGAATTAATAAAGATTGTTGTATTAGATTTGTATCATCCATGTGTGTACCAACTACTGTTCCAAGGCTTGGTACGTATACACGATGTATTCCTCCGAGTGGGGCGTCACGGTAGTGACGGATTTTTGTCTGTTGCTATCGTTTTTCTTTGTTGCGGTTTTGTTTCTGCTACTGACATTTCTCGCTTGTAGTGATAGGGCCTGGGTAGAGCTCAATTGTAGTAGTGCATCATGATCGGCTAGAGGACAGCGACCTCGTATTTATAGCGGCGCGCGGCGGATGGCGACCACACAGTGGGTTGGCACGCGGTGGACGGCGGCCACAATGGGGCGTCGCGGGGCGGGCGCATTCTCCGGTGGTCGGGGCAACCGGATCCGACAGGTCCCCTTTCCCTGGTAGTGTGATGGCGATCAGGGAGGCCGAATCCAGCAGCCCCGATCTGACGGTGTGCCACATTGACAGTGGCGGGTTGGTCTTGGGCTGTCGTCGGCTTACCGGCACTCAGGGCAGCTGGATCTAGCCGGCGACGACCTCGTAGGCGCAGCCGGATCGGGCCAATGGCGACATGAACCTCTTTTTTTTGTTTTTTTATTTGGAGTTATAGGGGCGGGTAGCCCATCTCACGCCGCTATAGTGATTTATTTTTAGCTTCACCAATGTAGCGGCGGTTGGAATACCGGTTGTGACGATTCCACCGTGGCTATAGTAGGGTTTTCTTGTGGTCGACAGTGATGTTTCCATCGCGACTACAGTAGGCTTTTTTGTAGTGTGGACTGGAAGAACAACCAACAAAATCTGGAATGAGACGCACAAGGGAGGCAAAACCGGCCTGACTGCAAAACATGAAAAACACTGGATCTCACATTTCGCAACTGAATGTGAAAGGGTTTTGGTGTGGACGCGAGTGTGTCAGATCGCGCTAGGTTTCCAGTTCGCCGCGTGCGTTAAGTCGTGGTTTACGGGCAAGAGATGATCACACAAATACTGTACAAAAGGTGGCGGAGCGACACGATTGTAGTACTTTTACAAATGAAGGAACGGACCACATGTTCAAGCTGTACTGGACAATAACTCAAACACGCAAGTGTACGAACAGGGTCTCATGTGCAAGCCGTTGTAGACTCTGACTCTTTATTTTTTGATAATGTCCTGGACTCTAACTGGAACACGTGTCATGCAAGCAGACGGAGAGACGAAAAAAATCCAAGATCATCTTAGGGGCAGAGAGAGAGAGACCTAACTCAAACACGCACTTGATTGAACGGATCTTATGTGCAACTGTCCTGGACTGACGACTCGTTTATTTTTTTCTAATAATAATGTCCATGACTCTTCATATATGTACACGAAAAATTTAATTACATATGAATGATATAGGATGGATCAATCAAACGAAAGTTTCCTGGGGTTTTGATAGCAATTTTCTCATGGTAATTCCATGACGATCTACTTATATGTCTGGTGCTTCTATTTTGAAGAGCTTCATGATGGGTGGAGCACTTGTGTTTTTGCAAATATCTAGATAATGTACTCATAAATCATTAGTTTCATGATCATGGTGAAAGAATAAGAAGTAAATAATCCATGGCTACTTAATCGAGGTCTGGCAATTGTGTCCGAGCCTTCACCTAATTAAACTAGAATGATTCATCTTTGTTTTCCTAGAAAGACAAGGACACTAAATTTGTTTTTGTAAAACTTTATGTGGAAGAATATTGATACAAAACTATTACTACCTCTATTCAAAAATATAAGCATTTGTTGACTTCTAGGTATCGACTTTGAACACTCGTCTTATTCAATTTTTTGTTAAAATATTATTTATTTTTTACAAGTTGTTTTATTATCAGATATATTTTAAATATTAATTATTAATTTTTGTATTTACGTAAATATTTTGAATAAGATAAATGGTCAAACATAGCAATTGAAATTCAACAAATTCTTATATTCTTGGACAGAGAAAATACTATTATGTACATAAGCAACTAAAAAAACTATTATGTACATAGGTGTAGTTTTTAATGTGTAATAAAGGATTATATATGCCATATTATATCTATCTGATATTTTTTTAATTTTAACACCGTAGCAACGCATGGTATTTTACTACTCCCTCCGTCCTAGAATATTTGGCATTCTAAGCTCATCCATTTTTCCTAAAATGTTTGGCATTCTCGCTTCTCGAGACACCTTTCTCTATTTCCTATACACCTCTATCTCTTTCATCCTAGTTTCCTACGTACCTACTTTATTCTTTCTCTTCTTAATCTCCGTGCTTAGAGTTGAAATTCCAAATATATTAGGACGGAGGAGTAATATTTCATAATGTCCTACTAGAACACACATTATTAGGGGAAAAAAAGGATAGAAGAGAAATTTAAGAGATATTACCGTATGGGCAGAAGGACAAACACCACGGAACAAATCAAAGAATATGGGACGCTTTGGCACAAGAGAATAGGTGACATTGACAGAAGATGGCACAACAGACGTGGTAACACGGGCAATCGCGGCCGGGTAGTACAAATAGGGGCGCTTGCATATGTCGAGCCACCAAGCACAGGGCGCAGCAACAATATGACGACCGCAACCAGAGGCAGAAGGACGCTTCCGTTACTCCTCATTCTCGGCACCCTCCTCTTCTGCGACGGCGCAGGCTCAGAGTCCGAAGCGCGCAGCATTTTCCGCGACCTCCTCGTCGCAGGGCACAACGCCCGCGTCTGCTTCGTCAACGTCACAGCGGCAACGGTGCGTCCAAGTCTTTCTCCTCTTCACGCCTCATATATATATGTGTTTCTTTGTGTACTGGCTCGTCACTTACGTTAGGTGACAAGCAGGGGTCTATGATGGCGCCGATCTTCAACAAGCGTTCCAGCAGAATCGCCATCGTGGTCCAAGGCGCGGGCTACTTCGAAGCCGCGTGCCGGAACCTTGCCGGCGAAACCCAACAACAAGAAGAATCGGCGGAGTCATCGGAAGCCGCTGGACCGGGGTGCCAGACACCCCTGTCCCGCGGCACGGTGGTCGTGATGCCCGCGGGGCAGCAGCCGGTGGTGGTGGCGTCGCCGGAAATCGAGATCGCCTTCTTCGATGTGCAGCAGGGCAGCCTGCTCAGGAGGCTGAACGGCGTGACACGGGAGGTGGTGTTTCAGGCGGCCCCGAGGGAGGTGGACGTGGTGATCGCCGCCCAGGTAGATCAGGTCTTCCTGCCGGGTTGCCGGGAGCGTCGTGACCGAGACCTGGAGGAGGGACGCCATGGCCACCGCCAGGAGGTGCCGGAGACGCTCAACAGGATGGCCACCGGTCGGCTCTGACTCTGAGGGATCCATCATATCGGAGCGGAGGATGTGTTCCACCACCAAGTATACTTCGTAATTAATAATCTATGCGGTAAAATAATTAAGTTTGGCTCCGAAGAATGTACCATGTACAACTATGTTGTACGCTGTTGAGGCAGCGCGTTCGTATAAATAAATAATTAAATAACAAGAGAAACTACTTACCACTGACTGATTTATCTTCATTTTGGTGTCTCAAGTTTAGCAGATCTTCACTTCGTTCCTTCAACTAATGTTTTCGGCGCTATAAAAAAAAATGGTTTTTCGGCCATGTCGTAAAATCCTTTTCCCGTACAAAACTTGTTACGTACCCGCGGTCCCACATGCTGCCCAAAGCTGGAAAAGTTGAAGTAGAACATAACGAGTCGCTTTGTCAAAATGATCCGGAATTTTTCATCAAATGCTCTGGCCTGATATGTGGTTGTATCATTTTAGAACAATGTTCGCAACAGCCAAAATGCATACACAGATTCCAAAGTTTACAGCGGGAGGATGAAACAAAAAAAATATAAAATGAAAGGGTAACAAAATTTAACAGCATGGAGTAAACCGTAGAGCTGTATAAGAGAATATAAATGCTCTTTGTTACTTACATATATGAAAATAGTGTAGTAATAATCCAAACTAATTTAGTTTTCTAATATTCACAAAATTTCACATCACTCGGTACAACACAGGAATGGTTTAAAGGAGAAGCCAGATATGTTCACTAAAAGCTAGGAGGATTCTCTCCTAAGAGAGGTCATGCACATTGCAGCCTCATGCGCAAATCCTATGCCAGCTCTTCCTTCTTCCTTACCTGCACAGAGGCGTAAGAATGGTGAAAAAGCTCAGAAGATGATTCTCTCAAAGTCATGAACATTGCAGCTTCTGCCTCTTGTTCGAATTCGTTGGAGGAACGACCAGATGAGGATCCATCATGTTGGGCAAATCCGATGCCAGCTCTTTCTTCTTCGCTGCCTGCACAGAGGCGTGGAGATGAGCAAACCACGGGTGCTTGAGGGCGGCGCTGGCCGTGAGCCGCTTGTCGGGGTTCCACGTGAGCAGGCCACTGAGGACCTCGAATCCCTGCTCGGACAGCACGGTTTCAGGGAAGTGCTTTCGCAGCCGGTTACGCCTGTTGGCGTACCGTAGCTGAGGCAGCAGCCCGTTGGCGAACGGCGTGGACGACAGCCACGGCCACGTCCTGGCGTCCGGCACGCCGAGCACGTCGGTGATGGCGCACAGCTGGCCTTCGTCGTTCAAGGCTTGGAAGAGCACGCCGCCGCCGACGAGCTCCGCCATTACGCAGCCGAGGGCCCACGTGTCCACGAGCGCGTCGTAGTCGGTCTTCCCCAGCAGCACCTCCGGCGCCATGTACCACGTCGTGCCGACCTGGCCGTACGGCGGCGCGTCGGACATGTGCACGGCCAGGCCGAAATCGCAGATCTTCACGGCGCCCTGATCGACGTCGATGAGGATGTTCCCGGGCTTGATGTCGCGGTGCACGATGTGCAGCGCGTGCATCTTCTTGGCGCCTTGCAGAAGCTGCCACATGACGGCGCGCACCGTGGCCTCCGGCAGCGGCGGGTCGTCGTCGCCGCGGTGGAGGAAGAAGTCGCGGAGGCTGGGGCCCACGTGCTCCATGACGAGGCGGAGCTCCATGGAATCAGGCGCGCGGACGAGGCCGTGGAAGCCAACCACGAATGGGTTGCCGCTGCACGCCTCCAGGAAACTGCTCTCCCGGATCACCGCCGATGATTGGCCTTGCCCGGGATGGCCGAGGCGCTTGATGGCGACGGCCTGGCCCGTGGCGCGGTGGCGCGCCATGACGACGGTGCCGTAGTTGCCCTCGCCGAGGTAGCACGTCTCCTCGTAGTCCTCCGTGCTGTCGACGGCGAGGCGCTTCCGGCGGCTGCAGTCCATCGCGACGAGCAGAAAAGAGGCGGTGAAGTGGAAACGGGGAGGACGGTTGCTGGAGAGGGAAAGAAATTGCGTAATGGGATCACTGTAGAGATCGCACGGTTTATACTTTATACCCGAGGGAGGAGTGGTTTGCGTTCGGATTCCGCAACCGACTCGGGAATCCGACTAGGAACGGAACTGCCCGTCGGGCACATTACAGGAGACGTGCGCAATTTCCACGACATCGCTCGTCACATCACCACGTTTCCGTTCTTCTTCTGATCTTCTCGCCATCACGTACAATGTGTACTGATTCACTTCTGTTAGGAAACTGGGACAGTTCTAACGCATCTAAGCCACCCGTTCCTCAAGAACTCAAGATTACAGTAGTAGTGCCAAAGAGGTTCGGATGACAAGGAAACTCATGTATTCATGAACTACGTTTCCTACAACACAACTATATGGATCTCAGAATCATTAAATTTTAACAATACATTTCCTACAACAAAAATCTATGGATTTCAGAAACATTTTATTGATGTGTAAGCACATTTTCATGTAACAATGGCAAACCACATCCAATTTAACTAGTGGCGTATTGCACGCCGTTCTCCACTAATTGCACGCCGTTCTCCACTAGTATGTACCTATTCCACAATAGTTACTAAGATTCTAACAACCTATAAACACACCGCAAACTTCAACTAGAAAATTTAAATATACAAGCTCCAAGTAAACACAAGAATAAGCTCTTTCGCAAAAGTTGCTAAAATTCTAACAGTAGCAACCTACAAACACACCGAAAACTTTCAAATACACAAGCTCCACATGAACACAAGAATTATAGATAAACTCTCATACTTCACTTAATATAAAACCATTCCGTAGCCACCTACTTTATTTTGTATTTTTTGAGAATCCGTAGCCACCTAATTTATTTGCTCTTAGCATGCGCGTCCTCCCCTGCTTGATCCAGCACCATGCGCTTCCACTTTTTGAGGTTCACATTCCTCTTTTATTAGCACGTTCAGTTCCATAGTCGCATTAGCCTCAATAAAAGACCCCAATTATTTTATTATCCTGATCTTACCATCATGTGCAAACATCATATCTTCATAGGATCCCAAGCAACGGGCCCAGCTGAGCTTATATAGAAGAAGAGCCTCAACACAATTATCATCTTCGCTACCAGTCCACAAAGGACTGCTCTTCCTGTGTGGGTACTCGGTGTTGAAGATTGAGTTTAGCTAGTATCTTGGCCCAGAATTCCCTGGCCAAAACACAGTAAAAGTCCTTGACTCATCGGAAAGCACAAATATAAGCAAATAACACACTTAAACTCAACAAGAATTCTTCTATGCTTCCCACACCACTTCATTATCATCTCACTAAGCTGTCTACTGACACCAGTAGAAAGATTAATGACGCTGGACTTGTCTTCAAAAGCTTTAAATTCTTTCAGATAGACGAGCTGAAAAAAAAATAGCCTGAAACCTTAGCAGCACGTTGGTCTTAATAAGATAAACAAGATAATTTTAATCTTCTATATAACCATCAGAACTCAGGTAAGATTTATGCGCACTTGCTCGTATCTTCCGTTGCCGCTGTCTAATACCCCTCGGCGTGTGATCAGAGGAAGAAGAGCAACATTTTTAACCATATTTTCACTGACAGGTGATAGGATTTGTTTCTTCTGCATGCTTGCCAAGCGCCTAAGTGAACCCTACAATGCAAAATAAAAATTTTACCATTGAAATGTTGTGTGCCTTTAATTGGTTTTGGTAATTAACCTCAGTGCTTACTGTTCAGCTCATGGTCCCTTTTTCAGTAGGATAAAAGTATCCTCATTCACCTGTGCTTCCTAATAAGGCGAGATATTTTCTAATCATTAGCTGTTATTAGCGATGGTTTTCTTCCTCAAATTTTGTAATACGCTGCACTACTTTGGTTGCCAAGAATAATGGATCGATAATAGAAACAAACGATATTATATTGTATCGGACCTGGATGTTATATTTTACTAAGCCTTAGCCTTTTCTATTTCTTTTGGAAAAATGGTTGCTCAGAAAATATCCCTGTTATCTGCATAAGCTAAATAAAATGATGAACTGTGCTCATTGGTTGTTTCTGTATACCATCCTCTTATTTGATGTTTTAAGCAACCTAAGTTAATGATTTTTTAGACTCCTGTATCCCATCCTCTCCCTTCATTTACTCTAAAAAATGTATCGTTAATTCTGTGATAGATAGACACACTAGATATGTTCACTGCCTTCTTGGGGCTATCGAGTCTGTCATATAATTACATCTGTGTGCAAGGTGCAATAATTGCTTCAGTACAACCTTATACTTCATTAGTGACTACTTGCATATTTCCAGATTGATGAACTATTATCAATTATGATATTTGATTATTTTTTTCTATTCCAGATCGAAGTGGCACACATTTTACTGACTTGAACTTCCATGAAGGCCAACTTGATGTTGTAGCCATAGTCATTACACCTTCAGAAGAAATTAATCCACCCTACCTTTGCATTTTTCGTTGAAATTAAAAGAATTTATAGAGTTGTATGCACAGTGTAAACGTAAAATGTATGGAAGATGCATCCCTTTCTATTAATCATGGTAGTGCAAATTCAGTTGGGTTCTCCATTTTTTCAATATACGTTACTTTGTTTCTTTATGCCACAGTACCATGTACATATATTATGAGAAAAATATACTGCAGGTTCTAAAAATATATTGCACTATGTTTGAATAAGTTCCATCATTTTCCTATTCCGTCTAGTTCAACAAATTGAAGAATTCACACTGATTCCAAAACCAATCAATGCAGAGGCAGACCTCATCTCAACAACAAATCATATCATACACGAAATGGGTGCCATCCAGATACAGGTAGAGGAATCACATGGAAAAGCAGTTCAGATGCTAACTGAACACCAGGACATCGAAATAACCTAGATGAAAATGCGTGTCCACAACATATGGTAGCGTTACTATACATATATCATAGCTTGTAATAATCCATTTCTATTATCCTCTCATATACAACTGTTCATTATCCTACATGTCGCAAACTAAACATACAAAATGCATCGCCACGTGTCTTCACTGACATTTCATTCCTCGAAACAAAGATTCTTTTAAACCTCACAAATACAAAATTGGCAAGTAAACATATTCCTACACAACACCATGAAATCACAGCCTATTTAACAGGCGGCGCACGACAGCACACCGAGCTCCACTAGTTCATATATATTGAAATGAAACAATGAGTGGGAATGTGGAATGGCCATAAAGAAGAAATATTCAGTATTAAGAGCCAGCAGCAAGTAAAACAGATTGACCTTTTTATCCAATATTAAGAGGTCACATGTGGCAGTGGCACACAGGAATACAGCATGGGATGCATAGTGCATACCTGTTTACTGCTGATATAAAAACGAACATGTCCTTCCCACAATTAGCCCAGGAGGCGTCATCACCTGGAGTAATAACCATATCAAGAAAAATAAACAATCATAGTATAAAATTAATTTTAAAAGGCCTCATTATCTCATTTTTCATAAAATTGGATTGCTTTAATCAATCTTTGGAAAAAGGAATAACTTATTTGCAAATAAAAACAAATACAGTCATGCATAACTTAAAGATCATTTTTGAAAGAAAAAATAGATAGAGAAAGTGATACCCATATTTTTGCATAAGCATAAAAAGCATAAAGCGTCATCTCCAGTTGTCATACCAGCAACAGTAAACAATCATAATACAGAGATATAATTTCTGAAGGCCTTAGTATCTTATTTTTCGGAAAACAGAAATAGAAGAGGCAAGACACACGCAAGCTGGGGAGGAATCCAGAGTCAGATGACACACACGAAAGAGATGACAAAAATACGCACATCCACGGAAACTAGCTAGTTCAAACTTAATTTTACTTCTCAGAACATTATAAAACAAAGAACTAGATATCAACCCCATGATTATCGTAGTTGTTGATAAGATTGACACATCAAAAACTATTTTGTTCAAATGAAATACATATATGCATACAGTATGTCAGTATAGCAAAACAACTGACGCGCATAATAGTATTCAAAATTGCTGAACCTTTAGACCAAAGCTTAAAATAAGATCCGTAATATATTTCAGGCCAAAGCTCAAAATAAAATTCTTCCCAACGCACACGACTCAACATGATAATGCAAAAAAGTTTAAAACAACAAGAGAAACGAACACAAAGGCCAAATAGCACAAGCCTAAGGCCCAATATTGCAAATTTGCAATACCTACTTGCAACTTGATGACCAAATATTGTCTCCACAGTAAAACATCAAACTGAACATTAGAAACGAACATAGGCCAAATAGCACAAGCCTAAGGCTCCAGAAGTTTAAAACAGTAAGAGAAAAAAGAGCACCATGCTTTCTACTTATGGAGTATAAGGACATTGCACTAAATACCTCATATAAAATAGCTACATGAGTCTAGGCATCTGCAGCATTGTGATTTTCTTCTTCAGCAAGTGCGACCACAGCTTTCTTCAAAAGGGCTTCAACTGAAAGGTGTGAGTTCTCAACAGCCTTAGTTATTGCTTGCCATTTCTCACCATGTTTGGGTTCCGCAGCAACACATCTTCTCAGAACATCCCTCTGTGTATCCGCATTGCCATGCTGAAGTTCAAATCTGTAGTAAGACGCCCAAAAGTCCCCAATATCTGGTGCAAGAGTAACAGCCCTGTTAAACCAATTCCTGGCTTTATCAACCTTCCTATCCTGCCAGAAAAGATTGGCCACTGCTGCAATGACATGCGGATCATGATCAGAACGTTTTAGAGCATCTGAACTTTTTCCTTTACGCAGTGGGCGTGCCACCATCTCAATAGCTTGGGCCCACAGAATACCACTCGTTGGACATTCTTGATGTGCCTTGGCTAGTAAAGCATCTGCCTCCTTTTTATTCCCATGCCTCAATTCAGCTCGAATTGCTGCAAGCCAGAGTTCAGGTGTAGCTGGGTTCCTCTTCCTTGCCATAGTGAGAATAGCACGTGACTTGCTCAACCCATTCATCCTCTCCTCAAGGCTAGTTAGAGAGAGCCAAAGAGGGATGCAACTAGGACAGTGCTTCAGGCCGTTCTCATAAACCTCTTTAGCCTTCGCTCCATGACCAATGCGGTCTTCCATCTGTCCAAGCATTAACCATAATTTGAAGAATGATGGGAATAACTTCAGACCGCCCTCCAGTAACTTCCTTTCCTCCTCCACATTTCCAAGTTCCCTCTCAACAATGGCAGATTTCATCCAAACCCTCTCTGTGCCTCCTCTTTCCCTGGCCTTGGTCAAAAGAATCCTCGCCCTCTCTGGTTCGTTGTTCTCAAACTCAAGCTTGAATGCAGCTAACCATATCTCTTCTGAATTGGGGATAGCAGCATAAGCTTCTTGGAGAATGGCCCGTGCAGCAGGCACATCTCCAGCCAACCATTTCTCCTTTGCAGCCATAAGCCACAACACTTCAGCTCGTGGATTGTAGTTAACAGCCTTCTTAAGGAGGGCATCAAGTGACTCCCTGGTCCCATGGCTCTTCTCCAACTGGGCTGCTTTCAGCCAAACCCCTTCTTACCAACAAAGACAGTAAGAGCATGTGCATAGATGGCACGAGCTGTTTCAATAGAACCACGCTTCTTGCATTCCTCAGCATCAGCAACCCATGTGCGCTTTCGATCCTCATCATCAACTCCAATGGCAATAGTGCTCTTTACAATAGCCTGGCAAGTCAAAACAGATCCAGCACGCTCCGCAGCTTCTGCTTCCTTTAGCCACACATCCCTATCAATATCCATCCCTTCTCTCTGTAGAGATTTGATAGCTCTCTCAATTACTTTGTTGACTGATGGTACATTCCCATTAGCCTCCTCTAGCTTTGCAGCTGTAATCCAAATGGCAGGCTCCTTAGGGAGCTTCTCTCTCGCCTTGTTTAGTACCTTCCTTGCTTGGTCATAGGTCTCTAGCCTCGCAAGTGCAAGCCACAGCTCAACATGCAACGGGCAGCACTCCACAGCCCTGTGAAGCAACAGCCTTGCATCCTCCTCGTTTGCAAGCTCCACTACAGCTTTCCACAGTCGAACTGAATCAGGAATGTGCTCCAGCCCTTTCCTCAACACCCTGCTCTTGTTCACATCGCTGGTCTCTAATTTCGCTGCCTGCAACCACAGCTTCACGGAGTTTGGAATTGCCTTTACCCCCTGGCAATCACTGCCTTCGCCTCGTCTGGACTAGCCAAACGACATGCCTCAAGCCAAACATCCTCATTCTTGGGACACTCTTCACAGCCACGCTGGATGAGCTGCCGAGCAACCTGAAGCTTCCCAGCGATCTCTTCAAGCCTAGCAGCAGCAATCCAACCTGGTGGATGCTTAGGGTTAGTCTGTGTCACCGACTTGAGCAACAGTCGTGCCTTCTTGATGTCAGATATCTCAGCATCACTAGTAATTTTCATGCTTTTCAGGTCAGTCAAGTAACCCTTTGGATCAACAACAGTAAGCCCAGAAACTGAATCAGACAACCTATCCAGCTTCAGGGAAAGCACAGTGCCACGACCCTCGCCCACAGCTGTTAGATCTGTAACTGGAGTCTGAGCCCACGGCGTCTCTGTGCCACCAGCAGCACGGCTCTTAGGATCGAGCGCCGTAACATGCTCCTGCTCCTGACGGGCCTTCTCAAGCAAGGTGTCCGGAACGGGCACAAAGCTCTCGAACCGCTTCTTCTTGTTGCGCAGCGAGTAATCCCCGATCTCCGGTATGCTCTCCCACTCCTGGGCGGAGAGATCGGCCAGCTTCCTCTTCAGATCAGCAAACTGCTCGGTGATCTTAGGGTTTGAAGCGCGGTACTTCTCGATCTCCTGCTTAAGCCGCGCCTCGCGGCGGTCCTTGCGGCGCGAGTCCATCCTCTTATCGATGCTCTCCCACACCGCATCCGCCTCGCGGTCGTCGTCGTCGTAGTCGGCGTTGGAGAACAGCCCGGCATCGTTGCCCTCAAACTCGTCGAACTTCTGGTTCTCGTCGTATCCCTTCTCCTCATCCCCACCGTCATCACCGCCGTCATCCTCGCCGGGCGGCTTCCCGCGGCCTCGGCCGATGGCGGGGCCCGCGGCAGCGGCGGAGCGGTCGGGCAGGTCGGGCGCCGCGCGGGCCGGCCCGATATCCGACCGGGTGGTGAACCCGGTGGCACCACGGCCGAGACCGGCAACGTAGTTTTGCGGCGGCATGGAATTGAGGAAGTCATACCGCGCGGGGCGCGCGGCTGCCGCGGGCTGTGGCGGCACAGACGGCGGCGGAAGCGGGGTAGGGGTGGGGGTTGGGGCCGGCCCGGCCATGCCGAGCTTGAGGAGGAGGACGCTACGTAGAGCAGGGACGGGTGCTCCGGGTCAGGGAGGACCAGATGAGGCGACGGCGGAGGCGGCGGCGGCGGCGGCGGAGGTGTGGTCGATGGGGCGGAGGCGGTGGGCCCGTTAATGTCACCGGTGAGGCGGTGGGGTGAGGCGGTGGGGTGACCGGCGGTATTGTTTGATCGGGCTCTGGTTTCCTGGGCTTTCTGGCTAGTTGGGCTTTTCATTTGAGCTCGTTAATGTGCCAGAGGTCTATTTGGTTTTGTCAACATCATTTGTATGGAACAACAACAAGGGCCAATAACCCATTCTTTTTCAAGGGCCAATCGCCGCTAACCCCCTTCCACCATATTGTAACAGAGTACTATCCCTCGTATTCGAGTCATCTTCTTCCAAGGTATCATCTTCACGTTGGCAGACATCTGGGGAGTGAGTTAATACGAAATTCGTATTTTCTAAATGAAACCTGCGTCAAGGATGGTTCACACGCTGCGATTGATTGAATTAGATCATGACACGGCTTTGATCCGAGGTCTGGACTGTAGTACAAGGATTAGGAGCCACTGGTCATACTTGAGACCTGCTTACCAGCTGCTTGCGTGGTCTTCCTCCTTCCTAGTTACCAGGTGCATCAGGTATTTGAGGTGCGAAAACCAAACACAGAAAAAAGGTATCGATGACGAACGGGCGGGGGGATGACAAGCTGAACTCGCTAGGTAAACAAGAGTAATCCTCTAATACACAGAGTAAAACCGAAAGTAAAGAATGAAACAGGAACAAATTAGATTCAGCAATGCAAATGAATTAGATTCACAAACAGTACAGCAGTGTCATTACAACAGGAATTGTTAGGGAGAGGAAGTCCAAGCAATCTGTACAACCACGAAACGCTCAAAAGTAATCAGGCGCATTGCAGCTTCTGCCTCTTGTGCAAATTCGTCGGAGGAACGAGCAGAGGATCCGCAATGTTTCCCTTCTTCGTTGCCGGCACAGGAGGGGCGTCGAGATCGGCGAACCACGGGTGTTTCAGGGCGGCGCTGGCCGTGAGCCGCCTTTCGGGGTTCCACGTGAGGAGGCCGCTGAGTACCTGCAACCCTTGCTCGGACAGCACCGTCTCCGGGAAGTTGTCGCGCAGCAGGTTGTCCCTCTGCACGTACGGCAGTTCCGGCAGCACTCTGGTGGCGAAGGGCGTGGACGAGAACCACGGCCACGCGTCGGCGTCCGGCACGCCGAGCACGTCGGTGATGGTGCAGAGCTGGTCTTCGCTGCACACGCCCCGGAAGAGGACGCCCCCGCTGATGAGCTCGGCCATGACGCAGCCCAGGGCCCACGTGTCGACGAGCGTGTCGTAGTCGGGCTTGCCGAGCAGCACCTCGGGCGCCATGTACCACCTCGTGCCGGCCTGAGTGTACGGCGGCGGCGTCTCGGCCATGTGCAGCGCGATCCCGAAATCGCAGATCTTGAGGTCGCTGCGGTCGACGTCGACGAGGATGTTCTCGGGCTTGATGTCGCGGTGGACGATGCGCAGCGCGTGCATCTTCTTGGCGCCCTGCAGCAGCTGCCACATGATGGCGCGCACCGCGGCCTCCGCGAGCGGCGCGTCGCCGGCGCGGCGCGGGCCGAGGAAGTCGCGGAGGCTGGGGCCCACGAGGTCCATGACGAGGCGGAGCTCCATGGAATCGGGCGCGCGGACGAGGCCGTGGAAGCCGACCACGAACGGGTTGCCGCTGCACGCCTCCAGGAAACTGCTCTCCCGCATCACCGCCGAGTGGTGGCCGGGCGCGCCGAGGCGCTTGATGGCGACGGCCTGGCCCGTGGCGCGGTGGCGCGCCTCGAAGACGGACCCGAAGCCGCCCTTGCCGAGGTGGCGCGTCGGCTCGTAGTCCTCCAGGTTGCTGACGGCGACGCGCTTGCGGCTGTTGCTGGCCTCCATCGCGATCGACGAGCTAGCAGAGAAGCGGCGGCGGCGGCTGGCTTCGTTGCGGTTCTTGGTGAAGTGGAAAGGAGGGCGAGACGGTTGAGGGAAGTTTGGGGAGGAGGAATTGCGTAATGGGATCGCTGCAGAGGTCGCAAATTTATACACGGGCGTTCGGATTCCGCAGCCGACTCGGAAATCCGACTTGGAACGGGACTGACTGGCAGTCTTGTCCTGTTTGCTTAGGGTACACGCGCAAAGCTTATGGGCCGAGCCAAGCAAAATCGGTTACCCTGAACGTGCCGCGAGCTCTCGCCGATCAGGCTCGTCGATGCGTGCGCATTGGCATTGCCTGGCGCGGCTGGTCTTCGTGGAAGTGAACCAGAGTGCATAACGGCAGAGGTGCGCTCTGCTTTGTTGCGCCGTATGCCGGCACTCGGGTTGCACCATCGGCGTCATCCCCGGAGACAAGCAGCTCCGTGTCCTACTGGCACCCGCCATGGCAGCAGCACACGCGCAGAGGCAATACTTATGTATACAGAGCATTGCTAATCTTGTGATTTACTTCAAGGGAAGAGCTTGATTCGGTAATCTTCTGAAACTGCAGCGTACCAATCAACAGGGATAAGATACAGTCCAGGAGACTGCAAATGTACAGTTCAAATGCACTAAATCAAAGAGACAACAATAAGCAAGCACACGAAGTCACAAGCAGCAAAAGCACATAATGATCTTTGATTATTATCCACTGTACACTCAGTGTTTGTCGCCCGTTGAGTAAGGTAGAGCGACTAGTTTTTACAATTGTATGAATCAGGCGGTTATTAATAATAATAAATAAATAACGATTATTAAAAAATCACTAACTGATAGGTGAGGCCCACGAGGAAGAGATTTAATAGGGAGAATCACAAGCTGTGACCCTGCGATGCAACAACCATGTAAACGTCAAACATTTTTTTTTCTCCAAAACGCAGGAGAGCAAACGTCAAACATTCTCGATCTAACAGTTCCTGCTGTTCTTCTATATTTCCCTACCCCTTCTTCTAATTCCAAATTTCGTGCTGTGAAATATGAGATGGATAGGTGACATTCTTGTTTGTATCCTGGACTCTGGTGTTGCCGGATTATTATATGCAGAAGTTGGTCTATAAGAAGCAGCAGCAGAAAACGAATGAGGATGGCTGAGAATTGAGCAATAAGCTGGAGAGGGCGGCAGAATGCAGAAATGACGATTCTGAAAACCAGGGGACCTTTCGGGCTGGATACCGGAGACCGACGAGGTGCTGCACCTGCATGACCTGGGAAAGGAGGTGACAGAACTCAAGCAGCAAATGTCTAAAATCGATGATTCATCGCGTTTCAAATCACGGTAAATCCAATGCTGATGATGTTCAAATCACGATAAATCCAATGCTGATGATGAAGCCAGTGGATCAACCACCATTGATAGCGAAGAATGCATCGGTTACGCCACCACATCATCGAGTTGTGTTAAGGGTTGTAGTCTGTTGTTGCCACTGATCTTCAGAGCTGTACATCAGCACTAGAAACATGTTTCATTGTTTGTGCAGGAATAGGAACGGCAGCAGAACGAGAATAACACATTGGTTATGAGGGGCCTGGGAAATCGACCATTCTGAATCCCCAAAGGTACCGTAAACAAGACCAATTCTCTAGTGTATGGAAACTGCAGTTCATTTGGAAAGAAAAACAAGAAGACAGCAAATAAAAAATTGTACGCAATGGTAAAATTGAATAATGTAGATTAACTATTTTCATAATATTCAGAGTCATTACAGTTACAGGAGTTGTTACAAGGAAGATCAATGTGATCTTTACATGCACGAAACGCTGAGAAGTAATCAGGCGCACTGCAGCTTGTGCCTCTCGTGCAAATTCGGAGCAGTCATCTTGGGCAGCGCCGGTGGTGCAGGTGCGCTGAGAGGGGCGAACCACGGGTGCTTGAGTGCGGCGCTGGCCGTGAGCCGCTTGTCGGGGTTCCACGTGAGCAGGCCGTTGAGGACCTCGAATCCCTGGTCGGACAGCACCGTGTCAGGGAACTTGCTGCGCAGAAGGTTTGGCCTGTTGGGGTGGTAGTGCAGCAGAGGCAGGAGTCTGGTGGCGAAGGGCGTGGAGGAGAACCAGGGCCACGCCTTGCCGTCGGGCACGCCGAGCACGTCGATGATGGAGCAGATCTGGCCTTCGCTGTTGGACCCCGGGAAGAGGACGCCGCCGCTGGTGAGCTCGGCCATGACGCATCCCAGCGACCACGTGTCCACGAGCGCGTCGTAGTCGGGCTTGCCGAGCAGCACCTCGGGCGCCATGTACCACCTCGTGCCGACCTGGCCGTACGGCGGCGTCTCGGCCATGTGCAGCGCGAGGCCGAAATCGCAGTACTTGACCACGCTCCGGTCGCCGTCGACGAGGATGTTCTCGGGCTTGATGTCGCGGTGCACCACGTGGATCTCGTGCATCTTCTTGGCGCCCTGGAGCAGCTGCCACATGATGGCGCGCACGACGGCCTCCGGGATCGGCGGGTCGCCGGCGCGGCGCTTGCCGAGGAAGTCGCGGAGGCTGGGGCCCACGTGCTCCATGACGAGGAGGAGCTCCAGGGAGTCGGGCGCGCGGACGACGCCGTGGAAGCCGACGACGAAGGGGTTGCCGCTGCAGGCCTCGAGGAAGCTCTTCTCCCGCATCACCTCCGAGCTGCCCTGCCCGGGGTCCGCGAGTTGCTTGACGGCGACGGTCTTGCCGGTGACGCGGTGGCGCGCCTCGACGACGGCGCCGAAGCCGCCCTTGCCGAGGTAGCGGATCAGCTCGTAGTCCACCAGGCTGCCGACGGCGAACCGATTCCGGCCGCTGCCCTCCATCGCGATCGGGGAGCAGAGGAAAGTGGAGACGGTGGTGGCCGGAAAGGGAAGTTGGGGGAGGAGGAATTGCGTAATGGGATCGCTGCAGAGGTCGCAAATTTATACCCCACGGCGGAAATCCGATTTGGAACGGGACTGCCTTCGGACTCGGAAATCCGACTTGGAACGGGACTGCCTTCCAGTTTGCTTACGGTACACGCGCAAAGCTTCTTCTGGGTCCGAGACTGGCAAAGTCGGTTGGTTACTCTGATGGAGGTGGCGCGGCCCTGATCTCGATGGTGCGGCCACTAGGCACTAGCCCTCGCCGATCAGTCTCGTCAATGCGTGCGCATTGGCATTGCCTGCCGAGGCTGGTCTCCGGGGAAGTGAACCAGAGTGCTTAACGGCAGAGGAGCAAGCTGCTTTATCGCACCGCATTGCCGCTCGGACTGCACCATCTGCGTCATCGCCGAAGACGAAAAGCTGCGTGTCCAGCTCAGCAGCTTGTACCCGCCGGCAAGGCAACCACCATGATTTGGTCAAAAAGGAAACCACCATGGCAGCAACATACGCAGAGAGGCGTGCCACGGCCCATGTGCCCTGAGACTTGCAGCATTGTTTGATTATAACTAGTAACGAAACTACTGGGATATGTTTCTTTGCTTATTATTTAGTTGTCATGAAAAAAATTTGACAAGCAAAGCACCAAACTTTAGGAAAAGAGATCACGACTCTGCCCTTTTCTTAATTTTTCAGTAGTCCAGTTCATGGATTACGACAAACGACAAGAAATGTTGAGAAGAAGTGAAATATTGAAACTTCATCATCACACAGTACAACCTGGTCTCATGTAATATATATATATATATAGTTACAACATACTGACATATGTATACAGAGCACTGCTAATCTTGTGATTTATTTGAAGGGAAGGGAACTTGGTTCGGCAATTTTACATTGGTTGAGTTCCAGGTGTTTTGCCATTACAAGGGCAATGCCTGCATCGAGCAAATCAACAGGGATAAGATACAGGACACTGCCAATGTAGAGCTCAAATGCACAAAATCAAATAGACAAAAAGAAGCAAGCTTACGAGTAGCAAGCAGCAAAAGCACATGATGGTCCTTGATTATTTATCCGCTGTAGCCAAGCCTGTAACTTCTAGGCCATTGCCTGCAACAGAAACAAATCATAGGCTCAAAAGTTGGTCCAACACTAACAGGAACGGTGAAAATGCCCGT
This sequence comes from Chloris gayana, assembly GCA_031894775.1. NCBI lineage: Eukaryota > Viridiplantae > Streptophyta > Magnoliopsida > Poales > Poaceae > Chloris > Chloris gayana. The sequence goes on along the minus strand of JAUNZO010000885.1, from coordinate 3,846 downwards.
TTTGTTTACAGGAAAAGGTGAGTCGATGTCTATTTCGTTTCAAGGCTGAGAAATCAATACGTTACTAGCGCTAAAGGTGATAAATATCAATAGCCTTCTGGCAGAAAAGAAAAAGAGTTCTAATGAGATGGAGGGCACCTCACATGTGCTTTCAGTAGTTCAGGTTCAGATTTAAGACAAGGTGCACAAGTCGATAATCTAGTTGGCTGGGTTTTTGGCAGCTTTGAATCAAGTCTATACATGCAATCTGCTTTGTATGAAAACGGCTATAACTAATTTAAGAAAGAGAATATTTCACTAGATAATGATGAATATTTGTCAAGCAAATAACGTAACTTGATTCAGAGCAAATGGCTATTTGCCAACTACTAATTTGTTTCAAGAAAATAACTATTTGCCAACTACTAATTTATTTTCTGTCTCGTACGCAAATAATGTACACCTAAACAAGGTCACAAGCCCGGAAAAAATTGTACACGTAGTAACTCAGTTCCTACAATGTGGCTGTTACAATTAGGATTTACCTAACTATAACTGATGGTAACCCACGTCCATGCTAGAAAAGGCTTAATATAAATTATTCTAAGACTACCTTACTATGCATATGTGCTATGTCGCAGAACAAAGCAACCAGCTTAACTAGCTAAATTAAAATTAAAAAAATGACATCTGTATAGGAAGCACCAAACTATTCTGAAAGAATTAGGCAATGGGTAACGCACATTCAGCAGTTTTCAGAGATCAGGCTAATAAGCAAGCTGAACAAATAGACCAATATACATGTACTGAGGTCCAAGGAAACATAAGGCGGTAAATGACTGAACTGAAACTATACCCCAATGCTTTAACTCCAGAATAACCAAGCTCCTCAATTATGAGTCAACCAGACAGTTTTGGCTAACGTTGAATGTGATTTATAAGTTCGAGAGCAATATCCCTTAACTACAAAAGTAATAACGAAGTTCTCAAATTCATTAGTTTTACAGTGGGCTGTGGATCCATGAGACATTTTTTGTTGGCAAATAGACACTCGGGGCCCTTGTCACAGTGGAAAGCTGGATACATATCACTCTAACAGCCTCTCTGAATCAACACTATCAGAGAGCGAAAACCTCGTTTCATGGGCTTCACCCAACACTCTTGTAGTTGCGCTTGTACTTTTTTTAAAGATTGAGAAGAGCTGATTTTATATAATGTTAACTAAGTATTTGGTTCGCTGGGCTGGGTTCGCTGGGCTGGGGTCTGTTCACGGACTTGTGAGCAAAACGAGTCAAATTGCGCAAAACTTGTTCAAAGCGCTTTGATAGTTAGAATGACAGTAACATTCAAGGGAAGGGCCAGCTTATATACTCTGACAAAATAGTGAGTATTAAGCTTCTGTAAGACCGTCACCTGCACATATGGTTCAAACTGAAGATAACCTGAGCAGAAATTGGGAATTGGAAGCTTTTCAAGTTGTATGCTACTGCAGAACCAAATACTGTCACCTGCACATATGGCTTGGCTAGGTTCAGTTCAAAGGCTTCTCTAAAACTGCCTTTCCACAAGGACATTAGACCAAAATGTGTCAATTTTGAACAAAACTTGTACAAAGGTCATGATAGTCAGCTCTTAGGGTGATGGTAATTTGGTAAACCTTCAAGGGACAGACAAACGTTCATTATCAATAGACTGGTACTTAGTAAGCTTTTGTAATCCGTACTAGTTCAAACTGAATAGTGAATACACAGTGGGTAGAATTTGGGAATTGAAAGCTTTGCAAGTTGGAGGCTACTGCCAAACTACTTTCCAATTCTCTAGCCGATTCAACAAATAAAAATAAAGATTTCATCAATTTGATGCCGAGAAGGACAGCAGCAGCCTGCGGCCCCTGTAACCGTACAGGGGGACGGGAATTGGGGAACAGTTTATAGTCAGAGGCGGCAAGCATCTCTTACCGTCGGGGTCGAAGAAGAAGACCTGGCGCGTGCGCCCGTCGGGCTGCGTCTTCTCGAACAGCTCGGTGCCGCGCGCCTTGAGCCCCGTGACGAACCCGTCGTAGTCGGCGACGGAGAAGGCGAGGTGGTGGCGCCGGGGCAGCTGCGAGGGCGGCGCGCCCGCGGCGCCGGGCCCCACCGCCTCAGGTGCCGCGGCAGGGTCCCGCTCGATGAGGTGCAGCGTGACGTCCGGGGATTTCGGGAGCCGAAGCCAGGCGACCTGGAAGCCCGAGTAGGTCGGCGAAGGGACGCGCTCGAACCCCAGCACCGCCTCGTAGAAGCCGGCGAGGCGGACCACGTCGGAGGTCTCGCGCGCGATGTGGTTGAACTGAAGCGTCGCCATGGGAGGAGGGAGGATGCGCGGAGCTGTGCCGGAGTGGGGAATGGCGTAGCCGGCGAGGTGTCGAGTAGTACTAGTGTCGCTGCGAGGCCAGGCCAGCGCGGTGCACACGTGTGGAGCGACGAGAGCGTTCGCGTGGAAAAATTCGAGCGACCTTTTTTGTTTTTCCGTTACGAGCTTTGATATTTATCTGTTTGACATATTTTAATTAAATTGAACTTTTGGAACCATGATTAACAAAATCGATGCAAATCTGTTTGTCCGGTTGCAGCAGACAACTAGTTTCTCCTAAGAGCGTCCCCAAAGGTAGAGACGGCACTAATTCTCCACGTCATCTACGAGTTATCTAAGAGACATCTAAGAGTTCATATTAACTCTAAAGTAATAATTGGATCCACATATCAGTACCTTAATAAATGTTAGAGGCTGCCTCTTGAACAAGAAGCTAGCAATCTTCTCTCTCTTCTTTTCTTCTAATAAATAATTCTAAGAGTTATCTAAAAAGCAACCATTGAGGACGCTCTAAGGGAAGGAACGAGGAAGCTTGATACCAGGTGTCTTGCCATCAGAAGGCACACAAGAAATTGGGGGCTGCCACTGTAGAGTTCAATCGCGCAAGGAGCAAGCAGATGATGCTATTCGACTATTTATCCTAGTGGTGGTGGATCCAGAAATTTTATAGAGCATGGATGACGCCGCAATGCATAATAAATTCGTACAAACATATCAATCACTAACAAAAGTATAAGCTAAAAAACAAATTAACTAAAGAGTTATGCACTAATTGAAGCCAAGCCATATTAATCAGTTTGCTTAGCATGTAAGTACACAAGATAAAAATAAATTTCCACCCGCGTTGGGGACTTGTGATGAGGCAGGCAGCCAGCCAGCATCCCAAGTCCCATATCACAGTCCGATCCATGGGACAGTTTCCGTTACGAGCTAAATTGGGCGTCCTATGTGCAGACCGATCTATGGGAATAGAAATTAGCTTGTTGCCGCAGTCGCTCACCGCACCAGCTGGCACGAACCACAATTCCCTCGGACGATCCAGGGCCCCCAATTTTTGGAAACTCCTCATACAGTTGGCTTAAACGAGCGCACAACACATTGAGAGATAAAGAGTTAAAGACCAAGAGAGAGATTAAAAGCAACAAACTGTGTTTATAAAAAATGAACCATCATACTCGTAATACAAAATGCTGATGATTTGACCGACTGAACTAGCATATTATTAGTAGCAAAAATCTTAGTTCCAAAAAGGGCGCCTAGCCACTAATGCGCGGGCGAAGCAGAAAATCAACTACGGCCAATGCTCGTTGCGGGTTGCGGATATCACAATCAATCGCCACGTCGGAAGCTTTCCTGCCTGCCCATGTGTACCTAGTCCTCCACTCGAGGAGGAGCTGTGAGACCCTTCCCCAGCAAATAACGTATCGTGCTTGGGCCTGAGTGATGAACGACACCTGCTCCCACTGGTCGCTAAATCGTCCCCTGATCTCTTTGAATCGCACGGCTTCACAGAACAGC